>LR990935.1:2395439-3072616 GCA_905163415.1 Noctua fimbriata
TTATACTTAATTACTTATTTCTATTATTATTTTTAATTTAAAAAGGAAAAATAAGAGTTAAATAAAAAAAAACCTAGTAATAGCAAAAACAAGAAAAATTGTGTAAAAGTGTGTGAGTGATGAGTGCAGGTGTACATGTGTGTGCGTGCGCGTGTGTGTATGTTTGTATTTGATTTCTAGATTGCAGTTTTTGCGAGATTAGGTGTGTGTTTGTGACAATTGAGTAACATAATGTTTTGTATCTTGCTATTTAATGTATTGTAGAAGTTCCTCAGTCTCTTCATACGTCAGTTCTTTTATCCAATTTCTTACGGTCCTACTCGACCCAAATGTATGGGATAGCTGATTTTTTTTCGCGATTCCAATTGTGGTTTTAAAGAAAAAGTTGTTCAATTTGATGATCAGAATCACACCTTGAAATATGACCACACTTTTCTGATACACGCTGTATTAATAATAATAATAATAAATTAATTAATCTGTGGCTCGGATGTCAAATTGACGTGACGAAAATTTTTTTCATCAAACCGATTTAATTTAATATTTTTACCAAATTATAAAAAGTTGTTCAATTTGATGATCAGAATCACACCTTGAAATATGACCACACTTTTCTGATACACGCTGTATTAATAATAATAATAATAAATTAATTAATCTGTGGCTCGGATGTCAAATTGACGTGACGAAAATTTTTTTCATCAAACCGATTTAATTTAATATTTTTACCAAATTACCCCAACGAAACGAATTAATTGAAAGAAATAATGAAGAAAAGAAAAAAAAAACTTATAACAACAAAACAAATTATATGAAACACACCAAAAATGGAAAATAGGGGAAAACACACCGAAAAACAATTGTCATAAGTCACCAATGATTACAAGAAGCCGAGCTAAACAGTTACAAGAGGCACACACACCATCTCCGGGCTCGTCGCTCAGCTCCGCCTCGCAGCCGCCGGGACGCGCCACAACCGTGAGCACCGTGTCGTCGGTCGCTGCAGTTGCGTCGAGCTCGAGCGACGAGTTTTTCTCCCCGCCGTCGACTCCACCACCATCACCACGACGACGAGGAAGAGGACGGCCACCAGCGGGCTTGGGACCTCGAGGCCAACCGGCCCCGAACAGGGTCCCCGCTGCCGGTGGAAATGTGTCGCGCATGCGATGGACTCAGTCCATTAATGAACAAGTCATGCGCGCATATTATGGGGCTACTGAGGGGGGAAGCAACTTGACTGCGTACCGTGGTCGGATGCTCTCTCTGTTTCAGGTACTTGAGCCAGGTGTCAGCGTGTCGGCGCAACGACTGTCGGATCAGGTGCGTGTCATCCAGCGTAACCATATGTTGGATGACACCGTACTTGATCGACTACGCTCCGAATCACGGAGTAACCTAGTTACGCCTGCTTCACCAATGACCGCGGTACAGTTGCAAAATGTTACCATTGCTTCGCCGCGGTCCGACCGCGGTGGTGAAGGGGATGATGATGAAGTTATATCTGTGAGTACCCAGTGCAACGCACAATTGAGGAGCGCTTTGGAGAGTGCATTCCGGGAGTATCGTTCCACACCGCCTGAGCTTAGGCCACGTCTACCTCGTTTGCCTATGCACAAGAAAAACAAGGCGCTGGTGTGTGCTCTAGATTCGCAGCTGTCAAACTGCTTTGACACCAGCAAAGACCTCGCCGATACCCACTCAATATTGTACTGTGGAGCTGTAGCGGCATGTCGTGTAGCTCACGTCAAATTTCCCAACAACGATAGAGCTACACGACCAAAATTAGCTGTTCCAGCTTGGCAGTGCAGGATTGAGCGACGTATCGGTGAGGCTAGAGCACTCATCGGCAAGTTAATCTGCTTCAGGGAGGGCAATACTCGACCTAGAGTGATGCGCTTTGTGAGGCGGGCATTCTCAGGAACTGATGTTAGTTTTCGAGACTATTTGGCCCGTGTCACAGAGCGTATCGACTTCCTGAAGCAGAAGATCTGTGCATGGGCAAGCCGTATTCGTCGGTACAAGCGGCGAGTGGAACGATATACTCAAAATCGCACATTCCAAAGCGATGAAAGGTGGGTATATAGGGCTTGGGAGCGACCGGACCAAGGTGTGACTGACACGCGTCTACCGGATGATAACGCCATGTGTTCTTTCTGGCGCAGCATTTGGTCGGTGCCTGTCAGTCACACTGAGGGTGATTGGATACGGGAGGTCGAACGAGCGTGTGATCCAATACCTGAAATGGGGGCAATCATCATCAGCCCCCAAGACGTAGCTTGTGCAGTCCGTCCGTTGCCTAACTGGAAATCTCCAGGACCGGATGGACTGCACAACTTCTGGATCAAATGGTTCCAGAGATCGCACGTTCGCTTGGCATCCCAGTTTCAATTAGCCTTAGAGTCAGGGTCGCTGCCCCAGTTCTTGACGACAGGAATTACCCACCTGCTCCATAAATCAGGTAGTACTGCGGAGCCCAAAAATTATAGACCAATCACTTGTTTACCAACGGTCTATAAAGTTCTTACATCCATTTTGAGAGCTAAAATCAACCATCATATTGATAGTAATTCTATCATGTCTGCCTCTCAGAATGGATGTAGGAACGGTTCCCGCGGTACTAAGGAGCTACTCCTCATAGATATGGCTGTTAGCCAACAGGTTCGCCGCTCCCGAAGGGATCTGTCTACATGTTGGATAGATTATAAGAAGGCCTATGATTCTGTGCCTCATACATGGCTCATGAGGGTGCTGGAGTTGTATAAAGTTGATGCAACTCTGCGTACCTTCCTGATGTCATGTATGGGGCACTGGAGAACGGTCCTTCGCTATCCAGGATGTCGACAGATCCAGGGAAACAGCGAACCGATAAGGATTGAGCGCGGTATATTCCAGGGTGATAGTCTGAGTCCATTGTGGTTTTGTATAGCCTTGAACCCTCTCAGCACACTGCTGGAGGGTTCAGGTCTAGGCTATCGGTTGAGGAGAGATGGTCAGGTCATATCTCACCTTCTTTACATGGATGATCTGAAACTCTATGCCCCCAACAATTTGCAACTGATGAAGCTACTGAAGGTAACGGAAACTTTCAGTAGCTCCATCAGGATGGAATTTGGTGTGGACAAATGTGCAGTCATGCATGTGAAGCAAGGGGAGATTATGGAATCCGTGGGAACTCAACTCTCGGATTCCATACACCTTAGATCCCTCTCCTCAACAGAAACCTACAAGTATTTGGGTATGTCGGAAGCATTAGGTATCAATACTGCTGACATGAAACAATCGTTGAGGGAGCGCTTCTTTGGCCGCCTGAATAAGGTACTAAGTAGTCTTTTGTCAGGCGGAAACAAGGTGCGCGCCTTCAACGGTTGGGTCATGCCGGTTTTGATGTATTCTTTCGGCATACTCAAATGGACTCAGACGGAACTTGATGCCCTGGATACGAGGGTCCGTGTACTGCTGACCGCAAATCGAATGCATCACCCACGGTCGTCGGTAATGAGACTGTATATCCCGCGGAAGTGTGGGGGTCGTGGCTTCTTAAATGCTAAGACCCTGCACAACCGTGAGGTATGCAGTCTCAGGGAATACTTCCTAGAGGCTGACGTGGAGATGCACCGAGATGTGGTCTCAGTGGACAAGGGCCTCACCCCGCTCTCCCTGGCTAACGAGAACTGGCGCAAACCTAGAGTATTAGACACTAATGATCGCAAGGAGGTATGGCAGGGCAAGGAGCTTCACGGACGCTTTTATCGGGCTCTACACGGACCCGATGTAGACTTCTTAGCGTCCGTAGCTTGGCTGCGTTTCGGTGACCTATTCGGGGAAACCGAAGGTTTTGTCTGTGCAATAATGGACGAAGTTATGATGACGAATAACTACCGGAAATACATTGTGAAGGATGGCACGGTTGACATATGTCGGGCATGCCACCGTCCGGGAGAATCGATCCGACACATTATTTCTGGGTGTTCTCGTCTGGCTAACGGAGAGTACTTACATAGACACAACCTCGTTGCCAGGATTATCCACCAGCAACTTGCTTTGAAGTACAACCTTGTGGAATCAGAAGTGCCATACTATAAGTATGTGCCCGACCCAGTTCTCGATGATGGTAATATCACGTTGTATTGGGATCGATCTATCGTCACTGACAGGACTATTGTTGCCAATAAACCTGACATTGTGGTGATAGATCGATTGGAGCGTCGCGCAATGATTGTTGATATAACGGTTCCGCATGATGAGAACCTCGTGAAAGCAGAGAAAGATAAACAATTCAAATATCCAGATCTGGCTCACGAGGTTGTCGATATATGGGACGTGAGTACAGCAGTCATTGTGCCGATAGTCGTGTCGGCCAATGGCTTAATAGCCAATACCCTCGACCAACATCTGAGGAGGCTCTCGCTTGGCAGCTGGATCAAGGGCTTGATTCAGAAAGCAGTACTTCTGGACACGGCGCGTATCGTTAGGAGGTTCCTCTCTCAAGAGCCCTGACCACCGGTAGCTCGGACCCTGTTCCCGATGCCGGTGGGCTACTATTTTTTATATTTTTAAATGTTTTTTTTATGTCACTTTATATAGAAATATTTAAAAATGTAAATTGTATGTTAAGAATATGAATAAAAGAAATAATAATTTATTTAATTCAGACCATTGATCCATATAGTGTTAGTAAAATCTTAACCTATTGTTAGTACATAAAAAGCTTAAATTAATTGGCGACATGTACGCCAGTACGCACATGCCTAGCTGCCCAGTGCCTAATGAAAGGCCCATCCATTTTGTCCGCCAGTGTAGCCAGTATGTTGTTGTTTATTAATGAACATTGATACTTGAGTAAAACATTTTAATATTTAACTTAAATATAGCACAGAAATAATGTTTCGCATTACGCCATTGCACCCGAAGCTCGGGCGAGGCGCTTAACTGTACATGGACGAAGTATTTATTATGTCAAAGAGATTGTAATAGTAGTGAATATACAGTCAGAGCTTACTGTCATGCACCAGAATTATCTTTAACCACACTAAACACTGAACTAAAAGCTCTAAATTTTACTCGCGTTCAAGCTTATTACGTCTGGACACGCCTTAACCTACTTTTTGTGTAACACGACCAGTTTGCATCGAGCTCTTGTCATCAGGAGATTTTAATATTTGCTTTATATTTTGAGGGAAAGGAATAAAATATCAGGGACCAACACAAAATGGTGGTGTGTTGCGGAATATTTATTTTCGATGCTTTGATAAAACATTGACGTATCGGTTACCTATTAAGTTATTTATGTATGTACTTTGTTTTGTGTGGAAATTATTTATTTAAATTTATTTTAGATGGTAACTAAGACTTGACAGCGATATAGTTTGTAGAATTCGTACATTGACATTTATGTGTACTTAAACTAAATAATATTTTCTAGATATGGTTCTTTTCAAAAAGTTTCCAAAGCTTTAAACCGTTTACTTTTTACCTATTGTCGCTAAAGTTCCAACACCACGTACACCACGTCTGTGTCAGCCTCGGTGCCGCGTCCGTCTTTCGGTAACCATTTGGTGGAGACTTTTGCGGTCATCGTGCATGCGGCTGACGTGACCCGCCCAATCCCATTTTAGCCTAGCAGCCTTCTTCCTTCTTCTTCTTCAGCGGAAGTAAGGCATGCCAAATAATTCAAAGCTCTTGCTAATAAGATAAATAAATATAGTATGATCTGAGGAGCTCGTGGCTAAATAATAACAGCCGCTCGGGCCGATCTTTAGGTTAAGCCGTGCTTGCCTAGGTTGGTCTGTGGATGGGTGACCGCCCATTACATACCGAGTTTCCTCCGTGCCTCGGAAAGCACGTTAAGCCGTTGGTCCCGGCTGTCATTTGTAGATCTTTGACAGTCGTTAGGTAGTCAGAGGCCCTAAGTCTGACAACCAGTCTTACCAAGGGGTATCGTATTACCCAGTACTAACTGGGTTGTGGAGGTCAGATAGGCAGTCGCTCCATGTAAAATACTGGTATTCAGCTGCATCCGGTTAGACTGAAAGCCGACTCCAATATAGTTGGGAAAAGGCTAAGCAGATGATGAAATATAGCCTGATCTAGATCTCATAATCCGTTTCTAACGCTATCATCCAGGACATTAACTACCACTACATCGAAAATACATTTAATTCTCATCACTCACATTTTCCTTATACAATAACAGACAGACATCTTACCCAAGCCTCTACACGACACAACCAACATCCCTGCTTACCCCTTTGTGTACATAGTTCAGTAACAAAACGAAGGACAACGATACATCAAGACACGCGTGTTACTGACACGATGCGATGCGAAAGATTAATCGCTTCGCTTTTGATGGCTGTCGCACCTTTAGAAGGATTGGGAGTACTTTCTGTTAGTATGTATATCATATGCTTTGTTTAGTTATTTTAGAAACAGAGGCAGCCACGAGTCTAGATTTGTGCTGTTGTTGGACTTCAACATAAGCGGCGAAATGTACTTGTAATAAATTACCTATTTTTTTTTTTAGGATGGGAAGTCATCAAACGACCCCCCCCACTCTGGGCTGAGTGGAAGGGAGTGTCAGACTTGTACTGACTAAAACCCATCCATGTTCCTTCTTTGCCCTTTGTGTTCCAGGGCTGCGGTATCTCTTTCGAACAGTCCCGCAGCCCTGGCAGGCATCGGCCCGTGCGGACCTCTACGTGGTTGCTGACAACTCTTTGAGGCACTGGTGGACCACGAACGCGCCGTCGACACGGCCTGTCGTCATAAGATTGCCGGACGGCGAGCTAGCCCATAACTCGCCGTCCACAGGCCCGCGCCTACGGTGGCCGGGGGCCACCACGTGACCCCCGACGCCCAGGGCGTCTCCCGCGGCGGCTGGGACGTGAGGCTCTTTCCCTCTCACGTTCCGCCACCTCCTTCACTAGCATGACTGCTTCGCAGAAGGAGGTGACGGCTTCCCATTCCCTCTCGCTCCGGACCATGGCTTGAACCAGGGCCGGGCGCGAGAGGTCGCCGCCGCCATGTATTAAAATACCCTAAACGAAGCCGAAAGGTATTTGTTCTACCCGTCATTGAGATCATTTTTTGTTCTAGACCATACATGAGAACCTCCTAGTTACGGAGATAATGGGTTAAATACACGTTTTTAATGTTATGACTTTACCTTAAATACTTCCACAACCCTCGTACTATTCAATGCTATCAGTACAACAACACGGCATGCGGCATGCGGCGGCCGGCCTGTGGCGCAGGCGCCGCTTACGGAGCGGGCTTGCGAGCCGCGCGGGTGCTCTGCCTACCCACTGTAGCACGGTACCATAGTAATGAGACAGAACGGCGTCACACGGCTCTAACAGCCGATAGGTCACAGACGCGTGTGCGTATATTTCATACGGCTGTTGTGTTATTGGGATTAAAGTGAATGAGTATAAAAAAATGTTTTTTTGGGAAAGTTGTTTGTTATCATGAGTACAATTAGTAGTAGTTATAAGTATCGGTCACTAATAATTACTAGTCACCCTATATTTCGAAATACGGACTCGTACTTGACTAGTTTTTAATAGAACCCCAATTAAAACGAACAGTACAATCTGTCGTTATCAATCAACTCCTATCTGTATTTGGATCACGTTCAAATCATCTGATTAGTCAAATGGACGAGAGATAACTCAGTAATGACTAATGAATTATCTTGGCAATCACCTGTAGATAATTATGTATCTTAGCTTTGAATCAGTAGTGAAAATCAGGCGAAATACTGAGGATTTAATGCTGGCATTGTGAATCTGCAGTGTAGAGCAGTGGTGGCCTAGTGCTAACATGGTAGGTGAGCGATTTGCTGCTGCGTTGCGTGTCGCGGGTTCGATTCCCGCACGAAAAAAACATTAGCATGGCTTACAGGTAGTTGTTCTGGGTGTAACTGTTCATGTATGAGTGTTTAAATACTTGTAAACGCACCCACAAAATTCCTAGTGTGGGGGAACGCTTTTTTCTTTAAACGTTAGAAGGAAAGAAATAATCTGCTATTCAAAATGGGTAAATACAGACATGAGGAGTTCTTTTTTCCGTTTCCTCGAAAAGGTGTATGGTGTATCCGTATGTCGGCCTCCAACCGTTTAAAATTGCGAAGCGGCTCATCTCAACATATTACGAAATGCCTCAGGATATCCGTTGGGACATATTGTGAGCTCTTTTGACACTTAAACCCAGGGGTAAAAGTGTGGGGACACGTGGTGGCCCCCGGCCACCGTAGGCGCGGGCCTGTGGACAGCGAGTTATGGGCTAGCTCGCCGTTCGGCCGTCTTGTGACGACAGGCCGTGTCGATGGCGCGTTCGTGTTCCACGCGCGCCTCAAAGAGATGTCAGCAACCACGTAGGGGTCGATGCCCTGGCACACAAAGGGCAAAGAAGGAACATGGATGGGTTTTAGTCAGTCTACAGTCTACAAGACTGGCACTCCCTTCCGCTCCGCCCAGAGCGGGAGGGGGGGAAGGGGTCACTTGATGATTACCAAACCTAAAAAAAAAGGGATACAAGAGTCAATTCGGACTACAACTTTGCACGGTTTTAAAACCCGAAACCTGGTGGTCTACCATGACGTGATAAAGCAGGAGTAATTTCAGTGTGGGAAAGAGATGGCGCTAGACGACCTGTATAGGTCTGTCTGTTGTCCACACTGGAATTACGCCTGCTTTGAGACGTCATAGTAACCCCCCTGATTCTGTCTCTGAATTCCAAACTTTAAAACAATAATAATTGCCAGCTGTGCTGAAAATGTTGCTTCTATTAAAATTACTAAAGGTTGGAATTCAGTCTAGAATGTTCAATCGAGCTAATCGTAGTTAGACCATTTTCGTTTTCTAGAAGTTTCACAGTTAAATGCTCACCCAGTTCAATTTTGTCTCGTTTTAGGGGAAAACCCCTCCCTTTCTGGAACTAAGTAATTTGGCGCTGAATTTCGTACTAGGAACAATTTGAAAATTGTGGGGGGGAACCTTTTTCTCAAAGACTATTATTGTAAAGCTGCCAGACGCTCTATAGCACGACGTAAAATAACATACGTGTTGAAGAATTTTTGAATCGAAAATACAATTCTCCCACAGCAACTTGGGTATTTTTTGTGACAAGCACAAAACACAACTAAATAAAGTTAGCAAATATTACTTATCAAACTCGTCGCACTACAAAAAAAAAAAACCAAAAAAAAAATCATAGGTCTCGAGTTCGAACCCAAGACACGCACCTCTGATTTTTCGAATTCATGTGCGTATTGTATAATTATCACTTGCTTCGGCTATGGAGCGCAGACATGGTCACTAACCAAGCGTCAAAAGTCCGCACTCGGGGTCTGTCAGCGAGCAATGGAGCGTAGTATCCTTGGATTTAAACTTACTGATCGTATAAGGAACTCGATACTGCGTTCCAAAACTCAAATTGCTGATGTAGGTCACACGGCTGTCAAGCTTAAATGGAACTGGGCTGGCCACATCTGTCGCATGCCGGAGGAGCTATGGGCTAAAGTTATAACACAATGGGTCCCAAACAGCAGCAAACGGCGACGCGGCAGGCCCAGAAGGAGATGGCGGGACGAACTCGCCTCTTTTCAAAAATATTGGCAAACAACAGCACTGGATAGGGATAAGTGGAAGGAGGGAAGGGAGGCTTTTGCTCTGCAGTGGGACATAAATGGCTGATAATAATTCGGTGAAGGAAAACATCGTGAGGAAACCAGCATGCCTGAGAGATATTTATTTATGCCCGTGGGTGGCACAAAAACACTGACACCAGGTTAGGCACTAACCACACGATAATGAAGAAGAAAACTTGTGAAACTAGTAGTCGTAATATTAAAATCACCCAAATTTACGATGCGTTGACTCCTCACCACGTCCATGCTAGACCTACAATATTAATTTTAACCTAGTTACATACAGAAACCGTGCATTACGAAACGACTCGCTAAACTGGTCATGCCAATCAGAAAAATCAATAAACCTTTAATCCTGAACCATGAAGTATGTTGTTTACATTATCAATCAATCAATCAATCAATTATTTTATTAACACGCAACTGAGGCCCATAGATAAAAATACACAAGATAATCTTATAAAATAATAAACTAATACATATAAAAAAACCTTATTTAACTAAAACTAGACACGAATCGTTGACGGCGTCGTGTTCTGCTGCGTGGTGTCGCGTAACCGTCCTCGGAATCGTCGGTATAGGACACCTTTCGGCCAAAAGTCCTCTTTCAAGAAGGTCTGCAGATGGTGAGTTGGAGCTCGAACCACGAACGACTTAAAGTTGATGTTGTGGCGCGATTCCAACCTTACGACCCTCAGAGTCCAGTTGGTACTCTTAAATACTCCTAGACTTCCTCTTTTCTTCCTCATTATGATGGTACTCAAAGAATGTCTCTCAGTTCAGTGTGCCTCCTGGCATAGGCCTCCTCTAAGGTCTTCCACTGCTTACTATCTCTAGCAAACCTTCTCCAGTTGGGACCGGCTGTGAGTTCTAGCTCATCCTCTCAGCTCTCTCCTGCCTTCCTCTTTTCGTTTACTATCTCCAGGATACCAGTCAGTGACAATCTTGCTCCACTTTTCTTGGGTAGTACGCAATAAAGGGTGTAAAAAGACCCTTAACGAAGCCGAAAGGCACTAGTTCTCTCCGTCTTTGCGATTCTTTTTTTTTTGTTCTAGCCCATACCTAGGAACTTTCTAGTTACGGAGTTACTGGCGGTCAAAGTTCCAACTTTTTCACAAGTTTTTTTTTTTAAATACATGTTTTTAATGTAAGATTTTTACTTTAAACACGACCACGACCCCCGTACTATTCATTCCATCCATCGGAACAATGCTTTGAGTGCGTTCCATCGAGTCCTACCGTAAAACGTGATTTTTCACCCCAAAAAAAAGTCGTTTCCCAGCAATATTTTTTTCGAAAAGTTACTTTGTACAGAATCCTTGGTTGACGGATTCGTGAAGGGTATGTGTATATAGCTCATCCACGTCCATCTCCACTTTAGTTAGACTATCTTTAAAAACACGTCTGTTACTCCAGTTTACGATCTTCTAAAAGTGTTCCTTATCCTGTCCAAAAAAAACAGGACAGGTAAGGAATCAGAAGCATAGGTACTAAGTAAAAAAACCCTTCTACATATTGCTCTTCCTCTTTCCGAGAGCACTGCAAAATATCCAACTTTTTGCCTCTCATTAAAACCCAAATGAGGTGCTGAGTTGATTCCTGTGACCGTCTGATTGCAAGGGGTGAGGTCGGAACTTGAATAATCACACTTAATTTTAGATATTACATAAGTTCTGCTAACGAATTCTGCAATCCTGAGCTAAAGGTGCAACTAGACTGTAGCTGAAGATATACCTTTAAGGCTGAATTATTGTGATTCGGTCGGACTGCCTCGTTGGTCTAGTGGTCGCAAGCGAGACTTCTGAGCATGAGGTCCTAGGTTCGATTCCCGGGTCGGGCAGTGTTATTGGGTTATTTTATCAGGGATTTCTCAGTAGTAGCCACGGAGTCTGGATTTGTGCGCGGTTGATGGCAATTGGCTCGCTGTCTTTTACATGGGACTTAAAACATAATTGGCGAAATGTGGGTGTATTATTGGATATACTTCTGCCAAACCCTTCGAGGATTACAGCGTGATGTTATATTAAGACAGCTGTTTTCCTTTGGTGTCAATGGTGTGGAATTCAATAAAGGTAGCGCAGCGACAAAACAGCCCCATCGCTTAGACAGACCGCAGTGGCTCGACTGATTTCTATGCACTCGATGAAAATGTCTTTTATAGCTTCGTAAACGTTCTACGGTTGCGGTCCCCTTAGGAATATTACCTTAAGAATCATCATCATCATCATCATCATCATTTCAGCCGAAAGACGTCCACTGCTGGACATAAGCCTCCCCCAAGTGTCGCCACATTGACCAGTCCCGTGCGACCTTAAGAATAGGTTCATATTATTCTATACTCAGTCACTCATTGATAGAACAGAAATCGAAAAGGAATATCGAATGTATTTTACTTGCTTCATCTCATTTTTAAGATGTGAAATGTTAACAGAAATCCCTCCTTCCTGCGATTAAAATAACTGTCCCACTTTTAGCTCACTGGTCTTCTCCATACCGCATTATGCACTTCAGTTACTTTTTGCCCACTCATCTCCTCTCATTTCACGCTCCGCACAGCTAAAATATGACTTAAAATGACCACTGTGCTAGAACAGCCGTCTGTCTAATGACCAGTGAATTCAAATTCTGCCCGACGAAGTTATAACATTGAAGACAAAGTTCACAATTTATGCTAATCGAATATTTAATTGGTTTACTCTGAATTTCCAATATTTCTGATAGTCCCTTTGAGAGGGAATTTAAACGATTACCAATTCGATATTTGTGGAGAAGGTAGTTTATGTAGGACTTTCCCATTACTTAGTATTTGCTTTTAACACTTAAATATCAGTAGAAGGCCGGTACAAATACCGAGTGAAAATAGGGACGCACACATAGACACGTACGTACGGCGATCACGAAACAAACGCTGGTCGTGACTGCACTTACACTAGCTGTACGTGAAGCGTGTCTATGTGTGCGTGTGTGTATATCTCAACAAATATCAGTCACGGGTGCGTTTTGGCTTGTTGTATGAAGCCTACTTCTGTACTCATATTTTTGGGGTCAATATTTAGTACTCTATAGCGTGAGGCAATGCCCGTTGGCTTCCCTTTCCAAGTTCACTTCTTATTTTCTTAATTTTAAAGGTAACTCTGTCTGTACGTTATATTTTAACGCTTAACAGCTGAATATAATTTTAAATGTTTGGTCCACAAATAAAACATTACCCATCGTTGGGTTAGGTAATGGGATACTTTTCATCCCGCTCGAATGTCCGGTGGGATAATATCCGAACTTCACGTGGTCGAAGCCGTGGGCAACACCTAGTACATATTTCCTAAACCGAACATCCATTGTAATACAGGCTATCGATTATACCTTCAGTTTAAAATAGTTAAATTTTGACATGTCAAAGCTGTTTTTTGTTTGAAAAAAAATATCAGCTGTCCCATACATTTGGATCAGGTGGTATCGAAATTTTGTATGAGACAGCTGATATTTTTTTCGCATTTTCGATATTGGAGTCAAGGAGAAAGTTGTTCAGTTTGATGGTCTGCAGCATAACTTTTCATATGACTATACGATTTCTGTTACACCCTGTATATAGGTTACTAGCTATTTTTATGCTAGCCACTTGAGAGCACATGATAGAGCAGCACACCAAAGCTCTCGACAACCTCCCTAGAAAGCCATTGAATGCAGTCGCTGTGGCCGAAATCGGCTACATGGCATCATCATCATCATAGGTTACTCACTCGGAGAAAAAGTCACGGACTAGAAATGTCTATATATGTAACACATACAGTAAAACACTTATTTGTTACGAGATCACCAAAGCTCACATCTATTAAATTCGCAAATAAGCTAGAATCCTGTTTCATTAATAATTATTTACATAGCTTTGTAAATAAGTATTATAATTTAAATTTTGAACGTCAAAAGGCCGGTAAAGGCCATATTCAATGGAATTTGCTGACAAATAATAATTTATGTTTTCAAGTTAATTCATGAATAGTTAATCAAGGAACCTTCAATTTAGGACATACCTTTAAAACTTTTAGAATAATTAGAAATTACCCAAGCTTTTAGGAAATATTAGTAATTCCTGACGGGTAGGAATTTTCAAAGTCATGATATTATTTATATTAATATACATGTACAATTTTGATTTTAATAACATTTTCATTTTAATAGAAAATTTTGATATTTTCGGTTTAGTGGAAGCTTGTTACATAAACATAATCTTTCCTAGGTCACGCAAGGAAAGATTATGTTGGCATAATGGCCATCCAAATTGAGATATATAGTATAGACGAAGATTATATTATTATTTGGGTATATGAGTAGAGGAAGACCAAAGAAACGATTGATAGACTGTTTAAAGAATGATATGGCAAGAAAGGACGTGTCTGATGAGATGACGAGTAATAGAGAAGTATGGAAGAAGAAGACATGCTACGCCGACCACAAATGATGATTGAGGGCATCACTAAATCCTAGACTCCGGGAAACTATGTTGGGCTGCGGGACTATTCGAAAGAGATACCGTGGCCCTGGAACACAAAGTGCAAAGAAGGAACATGGATGGGTTTTAGTCAGAAGAAGTCTGAAACTCCCCTCCGCTCCGCCCAAACCGGGGCGAGGGTCATTTGATGATTTCCCACCCGAAAAAAAAAGGGAAATTATGTTAACCATATAAATATTTTTTGTACTAGTAACTAAATACCGTATATCGCAAGACTGGAATCATGTAACAGCCGGACGGGGTCGCGACAGATCAAGGAAAAGAAGTCAGGATGCCTTGGATGGTTTCCTCACAAGGTTCCCCGAAGAGGCACAACACCGAGACACGTGGAAGGAGTGGGGGGAGGCCTTGATCTAGGAGTGGGATAATACAGGCTAACAAACAAAAATAAACAGCATAAATACCACTTGAACCCAAAAACCACTCTTATTGCAACGCAATATAGGACACGATTTGTCAATTGTTGTAAAAGACATCGACAAACTTCAGTTCTTCCGGCAGTGATGAATTCAGAAAGAAAATCTGCTTCTAGATAGAAATTAAATTGCAATGAACTTAAGTCAGAAAGTAGGAGTTAATGAATATTCTTAATAGTAGTAAATATTGGAGCAATGGAAATGCTGGGCGATATAAAGACAGGCGCAGACAAAGACTATCTTCTGGATAGTTAGTTTTTAAATGAGGTGCAAATTGTAAGATTTAGCGATTTCATAATGCTTGGGTAATAGGAGCTCCGGGCTAAAGAATAGCAGTCCGTGGATGGGTGACCACCCATTACATACCGAGTTTCCTCCGTGCCTCGGAAAGCACGTTAAGCAGTTGGTCCTGGCTGTCATTTGCACATCTTCGACAGTAGTTACAGGTAGTCAGTGGGTCAAAAGTCTGACAAGCAATCTTACCAAGGGGTATCGTATTACCCAGTACTGACTGGGTTGTAGAGGTCAGATTGGCAGTCGCTTCATATAAAATACTGGTATTCATCTGCATCCAGTTAGACTAGAAGCTGACCCCAACAAAGTTGGGAAAAGGCTAGGACAGAAATCTTCCAGTATCCAAATAAATGGGCCTTTGGTGATCACAGACGATGTTTAAAAATGTTTGATGTCTCGCTCTTCTTGGTCGGCTTATAATCTGGGCTTGGTCGGCTTTGCAGTCTCGGCCGGGTGACGTTTGGCCTGTTCATCATGCAGTCATGTATTTTTTTTTACACTTACTAGGCTTGCGTTTGGCCGGCCCTCGCTTGATGTGAAGCGATGATACGGCCTACAGTGGAGCACGCTTGCCCAGAAGAAACCGATTCCTTCAAGCTCTGAAGAGATCCAGATTATAATCTACACGCTGCATCTCATTCCTTGTACCACCCCCACTCCAACTGCTAGCCTAGCCCTCGGTTGTTTTCTAATTATACAAGTTGCTTCACTTGGCTGCGCACTTTTAAATTGCAGGCGCCTTCCGGAAGCACCCTGGATGTTCAGAGTATCACAACTTGAGTCTGGCATTTGTTTTTTAATTAAGTCTAGTTTTTAGTTAATGTTGTTCCTGTGATATTTATGATCGTTTATTTTACAGGATGTAGATTAAAGACTAGTTCCGTATTCAGTAACATTAAATGACACATACAACGTGGAACAGGAAGGGTATAGTTATATGAAAAGATATGCTGCAGACCATCAAACTGAACAACTTCCTCTACGGGTCCAATATCGTAAATGCGAAAAAAATATCAGATGTCCCATACATTTGGGTCGAGTAGGTATTGAAATTTTGTACGGGACAGCTGTCATATTTTTTTGAGTTAAGCAGAGGAGTACGTTATAGTACACCCACATTTCGCCAGTTATGTTTAAGTCCCATGTAATAGGGGGCAAGGATATTACCATCAACAGGACACAAATCGAGACTCCGTGACAAATATTAAATATCAAAATCCATAGTATCCACAATGTAGTCAAAACCATTACATCCATTGATGTCAGTGGTAATGTTGTGGAAGTGATCCTGCTTTAGTGCCGGTCGTAAACGAAATCTGATGCGTTTTCACACAGATGTGTGTTTGGTGAATATGTTTTTACATGAAATGTGCTGCGGTATTAGTTGAGCTGTTTGTTGGATTTTTTTTCAAGGGATGTTCAGGCGCCAGCCCATCAAGCTACTACAATCTGTCAAATTTCTTAAATAGATTTTCAACTTTATCGCTAAAGCATTACATTCAATGTTGATTAGGAAAATTTGACAGTTTCGGGTAGCTTGGTGTTCTGGCGTCTGTACAAGAAACCTTTCTACTTCTTCTGCTTCTCGAATCGATGACTCATTTAACCGACCAGTACGTAGCGACCAGACAGCTCTGTCGTTTGAGTTATCAAGTCCTGGAGGGAGAGAAGGTGTGACATATCCTGTGCTGGTGCTCCTCACTCGCATGTTGTTCTTTGGCTAGATTTTAATATGCCATGGTCTACGCGGAAGGACTATAGTGGCTCTTCTTCAGGTCGAAAACGCAAAAGCATGCACAGAATCGCGCATGAGCCTACGTTCAAATAGTACCTACGTAATGTCCATAAAAATATTTAATAAACTATAAGATGCAATAAACAATGAAACTAGCGATACAACTTTTATGAATAAACTCAAAAAATTATTAATTAAAAAACATACTACACCATACACATGACAAAAAAATATATTTAACACAAACAGACACCATACATTGTTAGTCGTTTAGAATTCACACTCTTACATACATAGATAAATATTATTATATTATATAAATATGTTTTAATGTAATCTTACCAAATAATTATTATGTTAAAAGTTTATAACAGATCTCAATACAATTAATGTTATAATTTAGTTAATTAATATTAAGCACATGTTTTAAAATTGTAAATTGAGTTAGTATTATTTTTATTAAATTTTATACTTTTTGCTGTGCCCTACAGGGTCCGTAATTGTTGTACCTTAGCTTTAAGCCCATTGTAAGATCTTCACACATTATGGAATGCAAATAAAGATATGAATGAATATGAATATGTATCTAAACTATATTTTCAATAACAATCCTTTTAACCTATTGACCGCCACGGACGTCTATGGACGTCAAATCAAAAAGTGCTCACGACGTCTCGGACGGCATGGCACGTCGAAAATAACACTTTTTTAAAGCGCTAACGATTTGACGTCCATAGACGTTCGTGGCGGTCAATAGGTTAAGAAAGCATTACTTTAAAACTACAAAGTTGGCAGTAGGTACTCTCAAATGTTAACGATCTTCGTGACACGCGAAATGTTTCGGAAATAGCTCCGTTTTACAGTGCTCGTAAACGATATCCATTGCGTGTATCAGTTTTATTATAAACGATCTGGAAGTCTGGAGTGGCTGCGAGCAGATCTTTAGTTTCAATGTAAATATTGTTAGGTACCAATGTATATTTGAATGGCTGGTTTAATATTTTATTGCCAAGGTCTGGTTTCTGCCAAGGAACTTGGTATTCGCAAGGCCATTTAGAAATCCCTGGTTGGTATTGTGGTTGCCAGAGCGGCGGCGCATGAGGTCCTGGGTTCGATTCCCATGTCAGCCAAAGAGCTGAAAGACAGTTACCCAAACTGGCGTGTTGAAAATTCAGTGGCTTAGACAGGGTTGTGCGTTGTCTATAAAGCTCTGGCCAAACTGAGGCGAATCCCAAGCGGGATGCGGGACGAAATTCTGCCACGCTGATTGTGTCTACTAACTTATATTAAGTATTCAACTAGCGCTAACTTCGTAGTCAATAAATAATGGACGTCCCGCGCGAAGTTCACCTCTGTGTGGCCAGATATAATCTTCAGTCTCTTGGGTCAGCTAGTTTGACATTTCAAATGGTTGGCTTAAAATACATGGCTTTCCGTAAAGTAACGCCTGATTCTGTAATTTATGTTTTCGGTGATAGTTAGTACGAGCATGAACTAAATAAACGTATCTTGGACAGGCAGTCTTATTAATAGTTTTGTCAAAATAGTACGGAGAAATCGAGGAAGCGACTTCGGACACCGGACAGACACCTACTTTAGTGCATCCACTGAAGTATCTGTTTGTTGGAATCCGCAGCCGATCTGCAAGCTGTCTGTATTGAATAGGCTGGACCTTAATTTGTAGTCAATATAAACCACTACTAACAAGCTGTTCCTAATGACGCAATAATCTTAACACAACTATTCATTCAACAATCTCGCACCATCCATCTACATATACATACCCATACTATTGAATCACACCGACATTCAGCCGAATATCATTGGGATGAGACACGGCACAGAGCGAGCACCTTGACCGGCGCCCGCGCAGCTTGCCAAGTAGGCGAGGTCGCGGGCGCGGTTACGACCGACATTTGTGAAATTTTATACTTTAAAACTTGATCGAAACACCATGCTGCGTTCCAAAAAGGGGATGAACGTTGGTAAGAAGTCTGCTAAATTAAAATGGGATTGGGCGAGTCAGGTCAGCCGCATGCACGACGACCGGTGGGCAAAAGTCTCCACACGATGGTTGCCGGAAGACAGACGGCGCCGCTGAAGCCGGCCCAGTAAGAGGGGGCGAGACGATCTGGATGCGTACCGCGAGGACTGGTTCGAGGAGGCACGAGAAAAGAGCACATGGAAGGAATTGGGGGAAGCCTTTGTCCAGCAGTGGGACAGTACAGGCTAACACGCGCTTTTCCAACTTGATTGAATGGGTGGTCTGGGATATGGCACGGCACAGTCAGCAATTACCATGGTAAAAGAGTGAAAATGTATTGAACATAATTATAGCGTCACTACAAAAAGTACTACATCAACATAGGACATAAAATACCTACTACTGCAACATAGTCCAAAAATGTATACAGGAACATAGTACAAAAAGTACTACAGCGCCATTAATGACACAAATGCAGAACAAGACATCAAAATTCTGAATCTATTAAAGTTATCCGCGACTTAATATAAACCCTGATCCCGACATCAACTATCAGGCAGTAGCCCACCAGACACAATACCCGTCTGGTCGGAGGACCCTTCCTTTTCTATGAGGGATGAGTAACTGTACACCCTGTTCTTCTTACCGCTATCATATACCATATATCTTAACAGAAGAGTGAAAAATGTATTCAACACAAGCTACAGTAAAGCAGATAAATCATTTATCGAGACATTTGGACAGTGTGATGCATAGATGTAAGCATTCGAAGTTCCTGAAAAAGGAATTAATTGCTATGATACGTAATCGCAATCGCTTCAAGAACATTAAGATTTTCCAAAACAACCCCCAACAGGGTTGACTTCGGTAGCTTGTTCGTTATCGCTGTTTCGTTATGAACATTATAACTGGAACAACTTGCGACCCACGGATGCCCCTCAAGTTAAAGGGGAAAATATACAAATCCGTGATTAGACCTGTCGTTCTGTATGGATCAGAATGCTGGGCTGTGAAGAAGATAAATGAAAAAAGATTGCATGTAGCGGAGATGAAAATGTTGAGGTGGATGTGTGGTGTTACAAGAATGGATAAAATAAGGAATGAGTATATTAGAGGAAGTTTGAAAGTTGCGCCAGTTACATAAAAGTTGAAAGGGAATCAACTGTCTTGGTATGGACAAGTGATGAGGAGGGACGAATCGCATATAACTAAAAGAGTGATGAATATAAATGTTGATGGACGGAGAGGGAGAGGAAGACTAAGGAAACGATGGATGGATTGTGTGAGGAATGATATGAAGGAAAAAGGTGTAAATGATTGCGTGACGATGACAGAGGAGAATGGAAGAAAGAAACGTGTTGCGCCGACCCCAAGTAATATGGGACAAGAGCAGGAAGATGATGAATATAAATGAATAAATAAATTCTTGATTTCATCAAAAGCCATCACATCACATGGATATTGTATCCAAAGACAAAGAGCATATAAGGCTTATAACTAGGTCACAATCATTTTAATACTCTGAATCCTAAACTCGGTGTAGATGCATGTGTTTTAGGAGTCAGTGATTCTCCATAACAAGCAAAGCCATATTATTGTACAAAATCCAGACGTTTCAACAATAATCAAATGGTGTTAAAGAAAACAGGATATAATAATTTAGGTGAGTAAGCGTATTATGCAATGATAAAACTCGAGAAACTCAGAGACGGGACAGAACAGGGTTTATTTATTTAAAAAAAATGGCGATTTCTCATACATAATTGAGAAATTATGCCAAGAAGTAAATTATTGACGTAGATCCCAAAAATAGACTATCTACCAAAAATGTTGCCGACATTAAAATTTATAGAAATACAAACTGTCATCCGTTTCCCCAAATATATTCTTTGATCATATTTCATTTGAAAATCAATGAACTAACATTTATACCTGATGAATTATGTAAGAAAGATAAATTTTGACGATATATTTGGTTCAGTCGAGTTTATTTTGACAAATATTTCGATATAAGGGGAGCATTAGTAGCCGGGTTGGGGCCGGGACATTTATCAAACTTACCCCTCTCTGGGGTGAATGTGGATAGCGATAGAGATTTAGGAAAGAGACTAAGGGTAAAAGAGATTCGTACCGTATTTCTGTCATCATCTGCCTAGCCTTTTTCCAACTGCGTTGAGGTCTTTCAGTCTAACCGGGTGCAGCTGAATACCAATCATTTGCATGGAGTGACTGCCTATCTGACCTCCACGACCCAGTTACTACTGGGTAATATGATACCTATTGACAAGACTGTGGTTGTCAGATTTTCGGGCTATTGACTACGTGCCCCCTTAGCATGACCACCGTAGACAAGGATTTCTTTGAAGGAAGAATCGACAAAATGACAAATTGTGTCGACACAATGACAGATTTCTTCGCACTATCTGTCATTTTGTCGATTCTTCCGTCAAAGAAATCCTTGTCTACAGTGGTCATGCTACGGGGGCTGGTTAGAGTTGACGAGTAATTTAAAGCGTTCAAATTTTATTTTTACTTCATAACTTTGAATGCGTTCTGTTCTCAGCTCAAAGAAAGTAAACCAATCTCTATCGCCATCGCGACACGTAGTAAACCCCATGCCTCACAAGCGATCTGTCTTACAACTCGACATTTCACTTCCCTAACCTATCTTTTTTCTTTTCTTTTTCTCCAAAGATATTATTGACTTTGCGATCCACTAGAGGTCACAGTTCCAAAGCCACTTAATAATAATACTTTTATCTTATTTATTTCGGCCAACCAAAGCTGGGGTCAGCTAGGATTCGTAAAAAACTTATTTCGAAGTTCGTTCATAGTTTTATTAAGAATTGTTGGATCGAATTCGTGGGTTGATTTGTTCTGTAAGACTTGTGATAGTTTGGACGTGGGTTCGGTCCATATTTTTGATTATTTTATGTTGCTACGGAAGACCTATGTTTGTGCATGAATGATTTTTTCAGATTTGGTTAGCGAACTTTTGTGCGTATGTTTATAAAAAAAAAATGTTTTCGTTTCATGGTGGCCTTTCGAATCTCTGCTTAAATTTGCTGACAGACGACGCACATAATAGACAGACACTCATTATAACGAAGGTGAACACTTAAGAAGGAGTTTTGTTAATACACCCCCTGATCATCTACCTAGCCTATTCTCTACTATGTTGGGGTCGGCTGTGCCAGTGTAACCGGAATCAGTTGAATACTAGTATTTTACATGGAACGACTTCCTATCTGACCACAACCCAGCTAGTACTGGGTAATACGATACTCCTTGGTAAGACTGGTCGTCAGACTTTCGGGCCACTGACTACCTGTAACGATTTTTAAAGATCTACAAATGCCAGTCGGGACCAACGGTTTAACGTGCTTTCCGAGACACGGAGGAAACTCGGTATGTAATGGGTGGTCACCCATCAACGGTCTAACCTAGGCAAGCGCGGCTTAGCCTGAAGATCGACTCGAGTGGCCGATAATATCTAAATATATGCTAGCATGATAATATTTTTGCCAATGAGAAATCCAATCGGCACACGGCAAGACATGTATTCATAGCGATTTCCTAGACAGCATCTATATCTAGATTTAAATATACTGTAACTATTTTCTAGACGGCTTCAGACGTCCCAAATAGCGAAGTGGCGCTTAGCATTCCACTGTAAAGGTCGTCAGTTCAATCCACTTGTAGAATGCTGATACACTACTTATTAAGAGTTTTGATATTATGTCTATGACATGACACGTCGTAATAGTTGGTGGTAAACTATGTTATTGATCAGAAACTTCTTAAAGCTGCCTTAGAAGCAGTTTATATTTTTCTCATCCTTTTTAGTTAGGTATTATTTTCTTATTTTATACTAGCTATTGCCCGTGACCTTTATATTTATATCATCTGCGTAAAATTATTTAAAAAAAATTTGAAACATGGCTACTCCTAATCCTTTTTCTAAAATAAAATTAACCTAAGTTACTCTTTATTTGGGGGAGCAGCATGTCTTCTTCTTCCATACTTCTCTATTACTCGTCATCTCAGCAGTCACCTCCTTTCTTAGCCATATCATTCTTCACACAGTCCATCCATCGTTTCTTCGGTCAACTATTCTACTAACTACTTTTAATTTGATATCGTAGCTACTTTTGACTAGTGTCGTGAACAAGCCTTATTAATTCTATGGTTTCTTTTGTTTTCGCCTTCAAAATCAAAACAAAAAAACATTTTATGATTAGAATGTAAATGTAAGGAAACACGACAAAGGCTCTTTTCATCAGTACAATTGTAGGATGTCACATTATGGCATTTTTCCTTGTCCCATTTGTTGTTAAGGAAAATAATAATGTTTTCTATTAAGACGGTAGGTTTTTTTTCGTCATGTGCTTGTACGGTTTCAAGGACAAGATGGAATGAGTTCTAAACAACATAATTATTAACAAACAATGGCAGAGGCATGTACGCACGGCGACCTATCAAGCTATGCATAACCAGTGTAAGCTAATCTACCTTTGTACGGAAAGGCTATACAAAGCGAGGTGCAAGTTATACTGTATATGCGTAGTTAATGTGTCGCAGCATGTATACTCACATTTCGCCAGTTATGTTATGTTCAGTTGTTGTATAATTACAGCAAGAGCGTAAAATGCGGATGTGAAAACCCCCTCTAATTCACCATCTGCCTAGCCTTTTCCCAACTATGTTGGAGTCAGCTTCCAGTCTAACCGGATGCAGCTGAATTCCAGTATTTTAAATGGAGCGACTGCCTATCTAACCTCCACAACCCAGCTAGTTCTGGGTATTATGACATCCCTTGGTAAGACTGGTTGTCAGACTTTCGGGCCACTGATTACCTGTGACGACTGACAAAAAATTCACAGATGACAGCCGGAACCAACGGCTTAACGAGACACGGAGGAAAATCGGTATGTATGGCGTCCATCCACGAATAAGCGCTGGCAAGCACGGCTTAATCTGACCCGAGCGGCTGTTATTATTTAGACACAAGCTCCGCCTACAAAACTACTTCTACACCCCAAAATCCAGCCGAAATCGGCCAAAATCTTCCCACAAGCCGGTCCTCACTCGGTAGACAGCCTACCACGCCATTATTCACCAGAATTAATGACCTATGGGTCCGGGTGCCATTCAGCAGGACCTTGCATTATACGTGCGAAAGGGCTCTGTTTACAGAGAGGGCTATTTTAAATGGATGCCGTTTTTAGGGATCCGTAAGCTTTGGGTGAAAACAGGGAGAAGATTACTAAGTTTGCGATGTCTCTTACAAGGCTTGAAAATTTGGTTGAAAATTTCGCAGAACTTACGGTTATAGCGTTGTCACAAATCATACCTACATACAAACATAATCAATAAATAGATAACATCACGCTTATTACAGGTATTACCCCGGAAGGTCATAAGGCAGAGGTGTACCTAATAGAACACCCACATTCACCAGTTATGTTTAAGTCACATGTAATAGAGCGTGAGCCTATTGCCATCAAACGGGCACAGATCTAGACTCCGTGGCTGCTACTGAGAATTTCCTGATGAAAAAACCCAATAATGATTTACCCCACCCGGGAATCAAACCCAGGACCTCATGCTCAGCAGACAATATTGCGACCACTAGACCATCGAGGCAGTCATACAACCATAATCAACGAACTTCAAAATATTTCCGATGAACGCAGGCTTTTTCTCTGTGGAGTTGATTGGGCTAGCTACATTTAAGTGACAAAAAAAAACACTTTTTCCACATTGTATTAGACAGACATAAGCGGTGGTATCGTTCTAAGGAACCCTCAGCTCATAAGTCCAATTTACATTTGGCCGTTTTTTTTTCAAGACCTCTATGAATAAGTTAAAGGGTTGTTTTGTTGGATTGATTAAGAAGGGGTTGAATCCTGGACAGGGGGGTGAAAGGTAGGTGAAAATCAGGGTTAAGAGCATTTGTAAATAAATCATAGTTTCGAGAGCAGGTTGAATTGGTAAAATTGAATGATTTTGGGCTACATACAGACGATTTTTTCTTTAAAAATTATTTTGTTTTTTTGGTTATTTCCATGATAAAAGTTTATATCACCAGAAGGAGTTCGTGTCGATTTTCAGGTTAAGCCGCGCTTGCCTAGGTTGCTCCATGGATGGGTGACTCCCCATTACATACCAATTTACCTCCGTGCCTCGGAAAACACGTAAAGCCGTTGGTCCCGGGTGTCAATTGCAGATCTTTGTCTTGCCTTGTTGTTACAGGTAGTCAGTGGCCCGAAAGTCTGACAACCAGTCTTACCAAGGAGTATCGTATTACCCAGTACTAGTTGAGTTGTGGACGTCAGTTAGGCAGTCATCATCATCATCATTTCAGCCGAAAAGTCCACTGCTGGACATAGGCCTCCCCCAAGAAGGGGGGTTTTGCCATAATCGCCACGCTTGGCAGGCGGGTTGGCGATCGCAGTATGGTTGTTGTAGAATCAGAGAACGCTGCTGCCCATTCTCTGGTAAGTCCCTTAGTCGCCTCTTACGACACCCACGGGAAGATATGGGATGATGCTATTCTTTACGTCCGGACACCATACAGAACAATACAGATAGGCAGTCGCTCCATGTAAAATACTGTTATCCAGCTGCATCTGGTTAGACTGGAAGCCGACCCCAATATAGTTGGGAAAAGGCTAGGCAGATGATGAAAAGTATGTGTCATTACGTCACATATGCCGTGTATATTTACAAAATAGTCTAGGATACTCGGTGACTTCCTTATTGTGTTTTCGATATCCTGATCGATCATTGTTACCGACATACCACGTACTTACATAATATACAGTATCCAAGTCAGTTAGCTACATGTCGAGAGACAGGCTTGGATACAAAAATTATGTAATGTAATATTAGTCGCATCATTCATAACATAAAATCACGCCTGTAATCCCCGAAGGGTTAGGCAGAGGTGTACCTAAAGTACACCCACATTTCGCCAGTTATGTTTAAGTACCATGTAATAGTGGACGAGCCAATAGCCATCATCCGGGCACAAATCCAGACTCCATAGCTGCTACTGAGAAATTTCTGATGGAAACCCCCATTAACACTTAACCCGACCCCGGGAATCGAATCCACGACCTCATTCTAGCAGTCATGCTTGCGGTGACTAGACCAAAGAGGCAATCCTTCATAGGCAGATATTCATTATTGTTAATACTAGAAACGGGATATTTATCATGTTGACTTTGAGTTTCCGATATAATAATAATGTAATGCTGATGAGATTTTAATGATGTGATGTGTGTATAATAATGTTAGTGACCATGATAGTTTAAAATCTAATAATGCCATATTCGTCGATTTTGACACCCATCCCGTCTGTAACAGTAATGAAATATCAATTACGTCGCCGATGTAATTAATAAATCGTTAGTTTTCAAATTACTTAATTAATTTCCAACGAAATAGTTTCATACGAGACTATTCTATTCCGCCGGCGTTTGTTCACAGTATATAAACTACGAAAGTTGGATGGAAGAAAACTTACTTTAAGTTGTACCTTTAAAAGTTGACCTAAGTATATGCCATGTAAGGGGACATTGCTCGCAGAACGGATGGCCGATGGGGCCGAAAAGTTCTGGAGTGGTGACCGCGAACCGGAAGACGCTGCGTTGGAAGGCCTCCCACTAGGTGGACCGATGACCTGGTGAAGGTTGCAGGGATCCGCTGGATGTGAGTCGCACGGGACCGGTCAATGTGGCGACACTTGGGGGAGGCCTATGTCCAGCAGTGGACGTCTTTTGGCTGAAATGATGATGATGATGATGATGAAGGGGATAATGGTGCGCTGTTCACTCGTTTTCTTACGGCATACAAGATTGCAATGTTTAAAAATTTCAATTATAAAAAATTGCACGATGTCTTTATTCAGGATTAGCTGTTCGACCAGTATTTTACATGGAGCGACTGTCTATCTGACTTCCACAACCCAGTCAGTTCCGCGTAATAAGATATCCCTTGGCAAGACTGGTTGTAAGTCGTTCGGGCCACGGACTACCTGTAATGACTGACAAAGATCTGCAACTGACAGTAAAGTATTTTAGAGTATCTAATCCAAGATAATTACGCCCCGTTCACGTCCTCAGGCAGTGTAACTGGATACGGCACTAAAGTCAAGTGACACAAGCGTTTGTCAGTTGTTTCCTTTGCGTGAGTACCTTCGCGTCCAGCCCCCGTAGCATGACCACCGTAGACAAGGATTTCTTTGACGGAAGAATCGACAAAATGACAGATTGTGTCGACGCAATGACAGATTTCTTTGCACTATCTGTCATTTTGTCGATTCTTCCGTCAAAGAAATCCTTGTCTACGGTGGTCATGCTGCGGGGGCTAGTCAGCCGTAGCACGCTCTTAGCAATTTCTGTCATTTGTTTTCCGCGTAGTCTGTATTGCAACATACGTGTCGATTTGTAACAGCTGCGAAATAATCGTTTCACAGTTTATACGCTGCCGGAATGTAGGTTAATCTTTTGTTTTTTTGACAATTCAAAAGTGCCTGCTTGTTTCTTAAGCTGTTTAATAAATGTTTTGAGCTTCCTACATAGACCATCTCAGACACGAATCTGCGTGGTCCTCATGTGACTTGACCAATATCTGGACTTTAAAAGAGACAACGACTTCTGAGTTTGTTCCAGCTCTTTCTTCTCAGAGTATGAAACACTGGCACAATCTAGTTTTAAAACATATAATAACATGATGTGATGTGTAAAAGTGTTTTTATTTTTTAAACCGCGAGTTAATAGGCTTCTTTTGGGTTAGCTCGTTCCATCGTCGACCTCATCTCTGTCCTCAGGACTAGATTGAGGTCAAGAGTAAGCCCACATAGTATAAAAAAAACAATTTAAATAAATAAATATGATTTATGAGTTTGAATCTACTATAACTATTCAGTAATTATATCTGCACAAACTTTTACTTTATCATTATCACAATAGGATATTAATAATAATACAGACACAATCTGCAGAACCCATCTCTACCGAAGACAACATAAGCTTCATAATGTAGGCCCTCGCATTTTGCTTACCCCTGTTTTCAGTTTCAATCGGACCTGACCTTAACAGGATACGTGCGGGGGTCAAGGTTGTCCCAATACAAAACATTTATACGGACGAACCATTCCGCGCTCCTGGGAAAACTTACATGAAAAGGAAATGAATGAAGAAAAACAAAGGAATGTAATTCGCAGTAGGTTGTATTACATTTCTAAATCCATAAATAGAATTGGGACTGAGAATTGATGTCTAACATAATTTTAGAGAAGAAGGAGGTCGTGGGTAAACACTAACAGCTGCACGGATCGCTTTTTAAGGTTAAGCCGCACCTGTCTAGGTTGTCCTCTCATTGTAAGAGCCCTTATCCCACGAGTGGGATCTTTATGCACTGGTTATGAATTAGAAGTCTACTCATAGTAATTATTATTAAGTTTCGTGTTTTTAATTCGGTATTTGCGTAAATATTTATTAGTTTATTTTATTTGTATAAGTGTATTAGTATCTACAAAATTATATACATTTTCGAAAACTAGTAGTTATTTTTTGGATATTATTTTGTACCCTATCACAATGTTGTACTCGAAGGTTGACTTGTAGAGAATTCCTTGTGGCATTAAGTCCGCGTATGTACCACTATTATAAATGAAGTTTAAATAAATAAAAAAATATGCTAACGGCAAGTCGGTGGAAAAGAATTAGACACTAAATGTATACAGTTTTGACAAAAATAAATATTATGTCGGATCCGGTCATTAGCACCGACATAAAATGAATCGCAAGCGCGCCAGTGGTGACATCACGCGACCAGTTTACTATTCTACCCACACCACAGCGTGCTTATACAGAGCCCTGATGATTACAGCTCGAGGCGAGGACGACATTCAATGTCTGATCGCAGCGGAGTTGAGACGTCCTAGAACTGTACCCGATCCATTGTGCCCCGTGTTATTGTGTTAAGTTGTAATCTCAAGCAATTCGTTCGTTTTGCTAGAAACAGTGTATCGCACCCAGTGCATTTTCATAGCACGAAACCCATCGTCTGCCCACACGATGTAAAGAGCCTAACGAAATAAATCCTGACATATCCGACATATACAATTGTCACTCGAATCTCAAACGTAACGGAAGATGTTAAACCAAACATAAAATACACTCGAAAAACACTTTACCTAATCTCACCATCCTCAAAATTAAGAGACCATTCACCCAAATAAAAGTACTAAAGATAAATAAATTACAAAAGAAAGATATTTAAGTCCACATCATCTTAATGGGGCACTCGAAGTCAAAATATGGGGTATAAAACCTCTGTGAGTGTCGGTCCTCCTTTTGTTGAAGGTCTTTATAGGCATTGTTGATTATTGTTATGGCTTGGTAGTAGGTGACTGTATTTTGTTTTGATAAGCAGATTTGCCGCATGCCGGAGGAGCAATGGTCAAAAATTACCACTCAGTGGATACCAGATAGCAGGAAACGACAACGTGGTAGGCCCGGAAGGAGATGGCGGGATGTGCTGGACTCTTTCGCAAAGAATTGGCCTACAATCGCACTAGACCGCGAAATGTGGAAGGAGGGAAGGGAGGCCTTTGCCCTGCAGTGGGACGATATAGGCTTATAATAATATAATAAGCAGATTTTTTCAACCACTTTTCATTTCTTGTGAAACATAATGAGTAAAAAAATTGCTCTTACCAAAGCCGAAAGGCACTTGTTCTCTCCGTCACTGCGATCATTTTTTTATTTTCTATACCATGCCTGGGAATGTTCTAGTTACGGAGATATTGGGGGTCGAAGTTACAACTTTTTTAATACCCTTTCAAGTGATTACTTTAAATACCTCCACGACCCCCGTATTCAATGCATACATCAGCACAATGTTTTGAGTGCGTTACATTGAGCCTTACTTTAAAACGTGATTTTTCATCTCCAAAGAAATAGTAGTTTCACAGCAATAAGAAAAATTATTGCTGGGAAACGATTATTTTTTTTGCGTAGAGTTACTTAGTTTGATGTACAGAATACTTGGTTATCGGCTTCGTGAAGGGTTCGTTAACACCTTGTATGACATCTTCGGTCACAACCTTGTTTTCTTCTGAACAAAACATCTAAAGGAAAAGATTAAATCAACATCAAATCTAATCTCATCTTACGCAAATACCTAATAAATAACTCAATAATATTCTAATATTAGAAGCAATAACTTATCTCAATACGATAACTTAATACACCAACCACAATCAATTAGGAAGACGGATTTGGACGCAGCTGTAGAATTATTAATAGTTAGTATAATCAACCAATTAGCGTTGATGTTAGCTATATTTTCAATACGAATTGAAAATACAAGCGAATAAATAATTCTGAGCCATCTTCCCGTTTTACCCATATTATAGAATTTGATTATTTGAGTTAATTTATTGTGATCTATTATGCAGGTATTCTTAGAGCGCATCAATTGTTATTTTTATCATCACGAGCTGAAAGATTACTAGTACCCTACGATTGCCACGGCTAACACCCACAACTACCAGACTTGTGCTGCCCGTATTCAGTGATGCCTGTGATCTTCAAATCTTCAATGGGTAGACCTTTTGGGGAAAAGTCACTTAGGCACTGTTTTAAGCACTTACGGGACTTATACTGTCACTTACGGGATATCTTCCGTAATTGTTCGTTATTTTGAACTACCGATATTTCGATGCTGTTGCACGCGTCAACACGCGATCATGGCACTTGCAACAGCGACGAAATATCGGGAGCTCAAAATAACGAACAATCACGGAAGATATCCCTGAATTGGCCCTAATTAAGAATCAATTACTAGAAATGTCTGCAACTCTTTTTTACACTAAAAAGTCTTGCGGTTATAACACAATAACCGTTTTTTTATTGTTAATTCTCTTTAATTTCACTTCGTTTCAAAGTAGATTCAAATTAACTTGGTCAAGGAGAGCAACGCAACATACAATTAAACATGGTGGATCAGATCAGCAGTATTCGAAAAATGTAATTTTGACAATGACATTTGATTGACGTGTATCGTAATATCTGCGATACAAAAAAAACAGAAACCATAAAACAAAGCCAGGGTCAACAAAGAAGCAATCAATCAATGTCCGTAGTAGTAAACTGGGTCGCAAAACAAAAACAATCACTAAAAACTCCGAAACACATCCAATTCAAACTCAAAGACGTCACTTCTTAAAACTGTCAAAGACGTCAAACGTCATATCAAACACAACTGCCATGGCTGTCCTAAAATAGGGTAATATTATTAAAATACTTTTCAAATGATCATTTTTGTACGCCTGTACCCTTCTTCAAATTAATTTGTTAGTATTTTTATGAAATTCCCCTATTTTTTTTCCAATGTATCTATGTAGTGTACATAAAAAAAAAACATCTCCTTTCATTTAAATCCATTCTGTAGTTTTTGCGCGAAAGAGTAACAAAGATCCATCCATCCATCCTCACAAACTTTCCCATTTAAAATAGTAAGATTTTGTTATCATTATCCAAAAATATTCCAGAAAAACGTCCAAAAATCACGGTCAAATCCAGATGTTTGTCTAGTCCAACATTCTCCGTCAAGACCTTCACCCAAAAAGCATAATATTTATTATGCCGTGTCTGTCTGTGGACCGTCAATTAATTCTGTTTATTTTGGCACGACCAGTTGTTTCGTCGTTTGATGGTATTTTTAGTTATTTTACTTTTTTTCTCTTAGTAATTGATTTATTTGAATCATTTTTGTGTCGCAGAGTATTTTTAGGTGCGATGTGCTATTTAATTGGTTAAGATTTAAATACTTTTTGTAAGGCACGTGGAAGGTAATGTACGGCGTCCACTTTTTTAGCATGCACTGAATTTTCGACTCTAGGCGTTCAGTCGAGCGTTGCGTTGGGAATTCAACAGTGAATTTTTTCAACATGCTAGAGATGCAATCTGTTGAGTTCTCTTCTTCAGCAAAACGCCGACAGTTGAAAATCGAATACCCGGGGCCCTAGCAAGAGCATGCGATAAAATTAACGTAAATATGCCAATTTAAAAATTATAAATACTCGTTCAAACATAACATTTTCATAATTTTAAGAATTTATTCATATCTATGGATGATACTGATTTTGCTTGATGCTTAAAATTTAACTAAAATGCAATTGTAATTGTATTTTCGATTCAGAAATCGACGTATCGACCGACCCCAAATGAATTGGGATATGTTATTCGGCTTCGATGATGGAGCAACCCTACCTTGACTGATGTGGATGCGCCCAACGAACTGAGAAGATGCCGATTGCAATAAATCGCGATGGATAAATGAGCCTGGTTTATAAGGCAATTATTAATCAATAATTTGTCAGTACTGTAGTTATACAGGGGTCTGATGAAAGAATATGCTGCAGACCATCAAATTGAACAACTGCGAAAAAATTATCAGTTGTCCCGTACAAAATTTCAATACCTACTCGACCTAAATGTATGAGACAGCTGATAATTTTTTCGTATTTACGATATATGACCCAAGGAGAAAGTTGTTCAGTTTGATGGTCTGCAGCATATAATTTCATGTGACTATACCCTTTCTGTTACACGCTGTATATTATTTTGTACTATAAGTTTGTGATACATTAAAGAGTTATTTCAATTGTTGACAATTTGAGAATGAGATTGTAATGCAAACATCGTTAAAACTATAGAAATTGCTTTTGAGTCAAAGTTCAGTCACCTTCCACAACACCCACAGACAGACAAAGATAGATTTTCCACCACATAATACATCATTTCCTACGTGCTAAAAATATTACCATTTCTCTCCGCTAAAATTAGGAAATATCACATAATCTTCATATCACACTCATTGAAGCGTAATTCCGATGATATACAGCCCTTTTTGGCAATAAAACCAGTGTTTTACGCTTTTCTTATCACCCCTGGGAGGATAAAAAATCCCTTTTTTGAGGGAAAATACTATTGGATGGCGTATCTTTTGGTTTGCGTATCTTTATGTCCATTCTACTTTACGAAGTGAGACGAATGCTGGTTTTGGCAATGATTTTTATGCTTGCTCATCGATTTTGGCGTGTTTTGGTCTTGACCTTGAAGGATATTGTGAATTATTGCAAATTTAACGAATTTATACACGAATTTGTAATAGTTGGTCGTATGGCCCTTTATCAAAGGTTCCGATGTTGGGGCCGGCTTCCAGTTTAACTATATGCAGCTCAAAACCCATTTTTAACATGGAGTTTTTAAAACGTTGTTGCTACACTTGGAATTTCTCCTGTATCGTGGGTGCGTTTACAAACATTTAAACTCACATACACAAACAGCAAGACACGGAACAACTACCTGAAGTTTGACATACAAATATGTTTTCAATGCGGGGATCGAATCCACGACACGCGGCTTAGCAGCCATTCGCTTAGCCACTGCGTCAAAGTTGCTGCCTATCTTCTCCACAGCAATATAATTGGTACAACTGATTCGCAGACTGTTCAGTCTTCTTACTACTCATAACGACTATCAAAGAAAGAGTTAAAACTATCTGAATTTGAAAGAAATTAATCTACTAACAACACAAAAGTCTTAATAAACCTTTAAACAGAACCTTTTTCGCTGTCCCCGTCCTAAAGATTACAAAATTATATTAAATTCATGTAAAAAAAATATAAAACACCTGAAACACTAAACCGCGATAAGCTCCACAAAATGGCGATCATAAATAATTCGACAAAATGGCCGCCAACATGGCGCGCGTTAATGGCGCGTAATTTGTCACTTGACGGATAAAAGGACACCGGATCATAGTCATATTATTTTAGTTTGGAGAAAACTGATGAAAATAAGTAGAGGAGAAATGTGGGTACCAAGAAACTACTATAGTTACCTCTGCCTAGCCTTTCGGGGATAACAAGCATGATTTTATGTTTATAGAAGCTGTTGCTAAATTATTAGAAAAAACATTAATTCCCTTTTTGAATCGTTGTTAACAATTTCAAGGGTTTTAATTTTTTTTCACGGAACCCGAACCATTTTTCTAATTTTCATACGCATTCAGTAAAATGCTGTTCTTCAGATATTACAAAAAGACATTTAAATTTTATTTATTTGTAGAAAATAAATTAAAAACAGTTGTGCCATACATTTTGACATATTTTTTAAATTGCTGATGAAAAATTACCATGCATTTGACCGTGTAGTTTATGTTTTGTAGGTCAAGCTTTTTTGTTTAAATTGCCGATGAATAATTTCAATATGGAGCGGTTCGAAATTATGTACAGAATTCATAGTTTGTGCGTCGATGTTCATCCACCCTGTCGAGGAATATACGACGTGTTGTAATTACAGGCCCGTAGGTCCGGCATCAGAGACACGTGCCAACTGTAGTTTCTAATTCACCTAGGTAAACCAATTGAAATTGGATGACAACATTGTGGTCTAGCAGTAGTTAGGTAGACACAGTGTAGTAAGTACATAGGTAAAAATATTTATACAAGAACTTTTACTAAGAGAGGAAAAGATGATAACTAAAAAAAAACAATGATTTATTTAAGTCATCATTCATAATTCAGGTATGTTGCAGACACATTTTGGGCTAGCTCAGATTATTTCAAAGACTTATTTTTTTAAACATTTGGTTAACAACGATACTAACATAAGTAAAAGTTTTTGAAAAGTTAAGAAAGAAAATTGTTTGTGTTTGGTATTTGTGAAGTTTTCCTGGCAAATTTTTAAATCAACATCTTTCCTTGTCGCATGTTACTAGGGGTCGGCGCAACACGTTTTTTTTCTTCAATTCTCCCTTGTCAAGCCGTCACGCTATCATTACGCCTTTTCTTTCATATATCTAGCTGATTAAATCTCAAACGTCTTTCTCCTTTCTCCAAAAAGTCATAACACATTTGAACCTCCTTCGAAGATTTTTCTTAACGCAATCAGAACACCAATTGCTACCATGAGAAGCATTTTTCTGCGCCAATGATCACGTAAAGCATCTATGAGTAATGGTTGCTACGTGACTACACGAAACATAACAATGCAACCAGTATGTGCCTATTCGGTATGGCGATCGGGAAGAGGGCGCATAGTGCTGAAAATGTTATTAATAAAAATATTTTGGAGTGTAGCGTGATCCTGCTTGCATGATAATATTTTATAATCTAGCCATCTTTGCGACACGATAGCTCGATACTCATATTATCATCATAATCAGCCTATAATGTTCCCACTGCTGGGACACAGGCCTCCTCTCTATGAGAGGGAATGGGCTATAATCCACCACGCGGGCCCAGTGCGGGTTGGTAGATGTCACATGTCTTCGAATTTTTGGTTCTAGGACATGCCGGTTTCCTCACGATGTTTTCCTTCACCGTTTTAAGAGCAGTGGTGATGAAATATATTACACAAAGTAATGCGCCTGCCGGGGTTCGAACCCACAACTTACTGCTCGTAAGTTGGGACCGCCACCACTGGGCCACCGCTGCTCTCACACTCACTCATATTATACTAATTTTTTATACAGATTTTTATATAATAAACAGTTATTGTTTAGGGTTCCGAACCCAAAGGGTAACTAACGGGACCCTGTTACTAAGCATCTGCTATCCGTCCGTCTGTCCGTCTGTCTGTCAGCGGGCTGTATCTCATGATCGGTAATGGGTAGACAGTTGAAATTTTCACAGAATTTTTATTTCTGTAGCCGCAATGGGCTCCCCTACTACGATGGTACCCTTCATGCGCGAGTTCATCTCGCACTTGGCCGGTTTTTTTTATATTTTCAATGATTTCTTTTGGGATTTCTCGACGACCCCGACACGACACGTTTGACAATAAAAGACGAAGGGAGGAGATCCTTAATCAAAATGTGATCAAGCAAAGAGAAGCTTTTTAGAAAAATCGATGGGTAGGTACATCTGATGTTATAACTAATATCTACGACCGTATATATGTAATTAAGTATTATCACGTTTTAGCATTATAACACAGTCAACTGCTATCAACAGTAAGTTATCAACTGTCTTTTCATTATAGCAAATTTTCACTCACAATAAATTTAACTTAGGAAAGTGTTAAACGAAGTTTCTCGCAGAATGTGCAAAGTTGTCAGAATCTTTCATTAATGTTTTAAAAAACTGCCTCGCTGGTCTAGTGGTAGGAATCGCGACTTCTGAACATGAGGTCCTGGGTTCGATTCCCGGGTCGGGCTAATTGTTATTGAGGAAGGAAATGGAAGTTCTCATAAGGAAGTTCTCAGGGCAGCCATGGAGTTTTGCTTTGTGCCCGGTTGATGGCAATAGGCTCATGGTACTTAAACAGGATTGGCGAAATGTGGGTGCACTATAAGGTATACCTCTGCCTAACCCTTTGGGGATTACAGGCGTGGTATTATGTTATGTATACAAGGTGTAAACAGACCATTTACGAAGTCATCAATCAAGCATTCTGTACATCAAACTAAGTAAATTTACGCAAAAAATATTGCTGGGAAACGACTTTTTTTTTTGGGGTGAAAAATCACGTTTTACGGTAAGACTCGTTGTAACTCACTCAAAGTATGCGTGGAGGTGTTTAAAGTAAAAAACTTACATTACAAACATATATTAAAAAGAAAACTCATGTAAAAGTTGGATCTTTGACCCCCAATATCTCCGTAACTAGAAGGTTCCCAGGTATGGCCTAGAACAAAAAAAACATCGCAATGACGCGGAGAACAAGTGCTTTTCGGCTTCGTTAAGGGTCTTGTTACACCCTTTATATTGGAGAAAATGATGCGACATTTTCTAGTTTCACACTAAACATTGTGACTACATAACACACTCCAAACCACACAGTTCATTAACTCCACGACGGCGACGCTAGATAAGCTTGTATATAAAGTAAACCCAGCTCACACTGGAGTATGTTTGGCATTGAACTGAACAGTTGTCGCCAAATAAGTTGAGAGAGTTGACGGGACGCCAGAATAAATTAAACTTATTTTTTCTTATTTTTAACACAGCGACATGATTAATGACAGAATATAATATACATGTCGGATCTGGTCGTTAGTAAGGACATAAAATGAATTGGAAAGCACGGCAGTGTGCGGTGGTGACATCACGCGACTTACTAACCAGTCTGTGTGGTGGGTCACACGATGTGCTTGTACGGAGCCCTGATGTCCAACTCGAGGGAGGACGACATTCAGTGTCTGATCGCAGCGGAGTTGAGACGTGTTAAGTTGTAATCTCAATTAATTTGTTAGTTTGCTAGAAACAGTGTATCGCACCCAGTGTGTTTTCATAGCACGAAACCCATCGTCTGCCCACATGATATACGAGCCTAACGGAGTAAATCCTGACATATCCGAAATACATTATGTTTTACGGTTCTTCGTTTACAGCCATTCCGTTTAACTTCCTGTTTCATACCGTCCACACTTTCTGCCACATTGGCAAGAATAATACCCTAAGTTTCCGTTTAAGGATGTGTTAAAATTAATCAAATGAAGTGCAGTCGGTTTCAGGAAAGCTTAAATGTAATCATGTTGCAAGTTGTTGTGAAAATATGAAGCATTTTGTCACTGGTCTAGCCACTCTAGATGCGCCAGACCTACACTTAAGTATGTCCACTAGTCGAGGTTAATGTATAATGCACTCCAAAATCTATATAAATAAGAATCAAAGCCTTTCGTATGACGGAGCATCACTTGAGGATGGCTTGACCGAATTTAATTTATTTTTTACAAAAAGATCAATACACAATACTTCCAATTAAGACCATTTTGATAAAAAAAAACAAAGTAAAACATACAAACATACAAAGTATGGATGTAATAAACACGATAAAAAACAGCGAGCTTAAATAATTATGAAGATTATCTCGATTCAAAAATAACAATTCTTATTTACATTAATGCTACATGAATATTGCAATAATTATTTACAAGATGATTTAACCAATTTGAATTAAAGCAATTTGTAGTTTTCGTAATTTTCAGGACAAGATTTGCATAAAGATTTTTTTTTTTCTAACCGCTTTTCGTGTTTTTTAACCCAAAAGAGAGGGTAGTTATAAGTTTTCAATTAGTAAATTGCACCCGTGCAAATTCGGGGCGAGACGCTAGTAGTTAATAAAATCAGCACACTTTCACGAGATCTAATTAAGACCATCACTTACTACCTACCTATGCATAAGAAACATTTTAAGTTAGTTAACCCCAAAGTGCCTTCGAGAAACAAGAGCATATACGAGAACTGGGTAGGTAGCTAATTTACGTAGCTAGCTACATAACGCAAACTTCGAAGCGTGGGTGCAGAGTGTGTGGGTACAGGTTAATGCTACAGCCACAGAAAATTTCTACTAGTATTTCGTTGAATATGTTTAAAGTAACAATACTAAGAGTAATGTTGAGTAAAACCGCAGCTAGTGAAGTCTTGAAGTTATTCTTCTTCCCACTTATACCGCGGCTTTACCTTGAATATTGACGCATGCGGCTGTTATTCATTGTTGTATGTTAGTGACTCGCTTTCTGTAAAAATGTAAACTTGCAATTTTTTTTTGTTAGCCGGTTTGAGTGTCCCACTGCTGGGCAAAGGCCTCCTCTTGCAATTACAAGATCTTAAAAATGTCCCTGTGACTGTCAGATGAATGGACAGACGGTTTAACACACAGACGGCCTTCTAGGTACAGAGACCTAGAAGGCCGTAGTAGATTTAAAAAAAAAAACTTTTTTTTTACAAATACTTTTTTATTTTATCCTTTTTAGTTGAAGCATTCCACACAAACTCTTGTCATGTGTTCATTTTACATTGTAACTAGAAAGTACATAGATGAAAAAGAAAAAATACTAATTATAGAAGCTAACTCAGAAACGACCCAAGCAAAGTTATGTATATGTTCCACGAAAATCGGTCCATAATTGAGAGAAATATAGCACAAAATACATTTAAAAAAAAGCAGTGAAACAAAGCACCTTCTCCTTTTTTGAATTCGATTAAAACACTTCAACAGCCCATGTAATTCAACGACACAAAATCAACTAACTTCCAAGCACAACCAAAAAACTTTCTAACCGCAACATGTACAGTACAGGGCGCGATAAAATCTTTAATTTCGTCAGCAAGCAGTCAGGACATAACTGTTGATTATGCTAAACAATGCCGTGAAAGCGTTCCGTATTTACATGCTTGTTATTGAGGTAGGGTTACACTTATAGCGGGGATTATATTGTTTTTTTATGGGTGGGATTTAAAGGACTCCAGCCATACTTTTGTGTTTGAAGTAACATAACATAACATCACGCCTGTAATCCCCGAAGGGTTAGGCAGAGGTGTAACTAATAGTACACCCACATTTCGCTAATTATGATTAAGTCCCATGTAATAGGGGGCGAGCCTATTGCCATCAACCGGGGACAAAAAAAAAATCCTGATGGAAAAACCCAATGACACTTTGCCCGACCCGGGGATCGAACCCAGGGCCTTATGCTCAGCAGTCATGCTTGCGACCACTAGACCAACGTGGCAGTCAGTGTTTGAAGTTTATTCTATGTATTGCCTCTCATTGGTCTTGGGCAGACTTTTGGAGCATATCACGAGAACATGCAAAGGCTGGAGACAACGGCGTGTATTGCACATGCTTACGAGGAACCGTGGCCATATAGTAACCTCCGTAGAATGTAATGGGGTCGGCGTGAAAGTCATGAGGGCTTATCAGTCGGGGTAGTGTGATGAACTGTGGAAAAGCTTCAGAACCCCTGTCAAAGTTAGTAGAACCATCGTGGTAGGTTTAAGTCAGCAAGAATCAGAAGAACTCTTCATTCTGCCCTACGCCGAAGATATCCATGAGGACATCTACAAATAAGCAAAGACTGCTTCATGCTTCGTTTGTGTGTTATTCAGTAAAATAAAAAAGGGACGAAAGTGGAAACACCGTCGAAGGAAAATATGGAATAAGAGAAAAGACAAACTGCAACGGAACCAGTTTCTTCTTTATTTGGTTTTCTTTTTTTTTGTCCTGAAGATTCACAATTTAATGCTGAAATGTATTAAATTGAAATAGTTTATAAGGAAAACTATTTCAATTTTCGAACTAAGATTTTGTTAATCAAAAAACTAGTCTTAATGACTGGTGCTGTGTTCAGACTAATTCATTTGGGACAATTCTTAGACATTTGAAATAGCACTTCGAATTAACTTCAATAAACTTGAGACATTTTCTCCGAACACTCCATTTTGAATTAAAAATTTAAAGTAATTTCGTACATTTTCCACTTAAAAGTATTTAGACAGATAGAGGATACTTATATGAAGTCTTTCTTTCTTTATCGTGTGGTTAGTGCCTAACCTGGTGTTAGAGTTTTTATGCCGCCCATGGGCCTCTGACTTGGCTTTACATGCCGTCGAGAAATATCACTCAGGCATGCTGGTTTCCTCGCGGTATTTTGCTTTACCGAAGCAAGTGATAATTATGCAATACAAACATGAATCCGAAGAATCAGAGGTGAATCAGAGGTGCGTGTCTGACTACTAGTGTATGAATTAGATAGCTAACACAGACATATTAGACACTAATAATTTCACGTTAAAACGAGAAATTATCGAAACTCATAATTTCGACTAACTACCGATGGTAATGGTGTCATCGGCCACTAGCATGCAGTAACTTGTAATTAAGTGATTAGAAAATCTGTTTCGGATTTTTGGGTAGTTGTGGGTGTTGGGTTCGATTTTTAGGTCAGGCAAAATGTTATTGGGGTTTTCCATCGGGAATATCTCTGTAGTGAGTCCGGTTGATGGCAAAAGGCTTGCTCCCTATTACATGGGACTTAAACACAACTGGAAAAAAAACTGAACTCGCTACAGAAAGCTTTTCGCTTTTTACCGATCGCGGGGTCAACGACCGAATTCAAGAAGTCAAAATTTTTTATACAAAAACAAATTTTCCTCGCCCCGACTCAAACTCCACACCCACAACAACATCGGAGTCACAACAGTGATGTTTATCTTTGATATGTAACATACCAATTAACCACATGTTCGGACGCGTTTATTTTGAGTTTACCGGGACCAACGGCTTAGAGTGTTGTCCGAGGCATGGAGGAAACTCGGTATGTAATGGTCACCCATCCGCGGATCAATCTAGGCAAGCGCGGCTTAACCTGAAAATTGATCTAAGTGATTGTTGTTATTTAGCCACGAGTACCTCCATCGAATGGATAAAATAAGAAATGAGTACATAAGAGGAAGTCTGAAAGTGGCGCCGGTGACTGAAAAGTTGTGTGGTAATCGGGTGTCGTGGTATGGGCATGTGATGCGGAGGAATGAGGAAAATGTCGTGAGGAAAGTTTTGAGTACGAATGTGGACGGCTATATGAGTAGAGGAAGACCAAAGTAGCGATGAATGGACTGTGTAAAGAATGATATGGCAAGAAAGGAGGTGTCTGATGAGATGACGAGTAATAGAGAAGCATGGAAGAAGAAGACATGCTGCGCCGACCCCAAATGAATTAGGATAAGGGCAAGAGAATGACGATGAGTACCTCCATCTTGGGGGTCACATGTAGACCTACACGTGTCTCCCTATCTATACCTGTTTGGAAAGTGTTTGTTGGCTTAATGTGATAATACCACACGCTATAGTGGGCAGAGAATGTGTATCCAAATTCGGTTAATAGAGAAAGAATTTTTCAAAAAACACGTTTTTATTTTTCTCTCAGTTTTAAGATGACCTTATTACAGTAGTGAAAACTTCAAAGTTTAGAAGTATGTACTTAGAAAGCAACCAGCTCTAAGTTAGATTATTGGTAACATAGCATTAACCTAAGCTACGACAAAGTTATTTCGTAGCACTGTTTGCTACGCCGTAGCACTATTTGCTACGCCGTAGCACACCTTGCTACGAGCTATTTGTAAAGATATTTTTTTATGTTTACTTGTTTCCCATATCTTTCCTCTTTCCAGGTTTATTTATTTAACAAAATAATTATATACAACAATAATTTCCGAGCAATTTAACGCAATTAATAACGAAAACATATTTTATAAGCCTCTAAAAGGGTCCTTATACGAGCTTTCATAAATACTTTATAAAATATTATTGCTGTTTTTAAATAAACATTAAATTACAAAAGAGGTAGTTATGGGAGGTCAGTAAACACGTGTAATTACATAGAGCGACTGCCTAGCTGATCTCCTCAACCCACTTAGTGTTGAATAATACGATACCTCTTCGTATGACTGGTTGTCAGATTTTCTGGCAACTGTATGTAAGGGTATGTAATGGCCATCCATCCACGGACTGACCTTCGCAGGCACTGCTCAACCTTGAAGAATCAACCCGAGCGGCTGTTGTTATTTAGCTACGACCTCCTCAAGTATTTCGGTATTTCACTAAAAATAAAAACTAAAAAACGCGACTAGTTTTCTCAGTTTTTTTTCCAGTTTTTTAGTTGAGGAACGTGAAAGATTTCACAGACGATTTAATTTTTTTCTATTATTTACGATTTTTCCCTTCGAATTACTTTTAAACATACAAGTTGTATCTATATTTTTAGAATCGCTTTTTAAAATCCTTTATTTTGATACCTCACTCAATGTTACTGAAAGAAAAAAAATGGCACCCCAAATACGTCATTTTTCTTTTAATGTAGTCAGTGACCCTCGCACCACTAAGACGAATCTAATAACCACATATAATTTATTCAAACCCGTCTATCCGTTTAGGAATTAGGGGGAAACAAAGAAACGGGCATACATACATGCACACATACATACATACAGGTCAAACACATAACCCTCCTTTTGGGTTTCGCCGCAGTCGGCTAAAAATCGAGAAGACCATCTGCAATGCGAGCAAAACCGCAGACCAGCCATTCTCAATGATAAAAATAACCAAATTCAATTACGTTGAACTTTATATTTCCTCTTGTACAAATAAATTATCAAAATGTGTATATAAGCCGGTAAGCCACGGGCCATGCCGTATAAATGTGGTTAGTCCCTAACATACACATGTTATTGTAAAAGCTTTGAGGTCTCCCGCCACTTTTAATGGTACTTATGTCTGAGTTTACATTTCTCCGGAAATGAGATTATTTATGTTTTTAAGGTTTTATGTAATTAAAGAATTTAAACTCGTAGCTAAATAATAACAGCCGCTCGGGTCGATCTTCAGGGTAAGCCGTGCTTGCCTAGGTTGGTCTGTGGATGGGTGACAGCCCATTGGAAAACACTTTAAGCCGTTGGTCCCGGCTGTCATCTGTAGAACTTTGACAGTCGTTAGGTAGTCAGTGGCCCAAAAAGTCTGACAACCAGTCTTACCAAGGGGTATCGTATTACCCAGTACTAACTGGGTTGTGGAGGTCAGATAGGCAGTCGCTCCATGTAAAATACTGGTATTCAGCTGCATCCTGTTAGGCTAGAACCAACCGCAACATAGTTGGGAAAAGGCTAAGCAGATGATGATGATGTAATTAAAGAATTATATTTTCCTCGTAACCGTATGTAATGTATGACCAGATGTATGGACGTGGACGAGTCGAAAGGAGGATGAGTATAAGTACCGTAGAAGGGAGCGTTCTTTAATTTCTGCTTACCCCCACGGGAAAAGGCATGTTTATGTGTGTATAATCCATGCTACTGCCTCGTTGGTCCAATGGTAACAAACGCAATTTCTTAACTATACTGTAGAAGATTTTCTCAATGATAATTTTTAACATTTTGTGTGCAATAAACTTTTGATGTAATTTTTAAATATTTTTAAGTCTGTTTCTCTTTTTAGGTTTTTTAAAATAGTTTTTATTTTTTTGTTTATGTTCTTGTAAGTGTTTAATTTTGTTTATTTTGCCGTTTATTTTATTTTTTTGTGTTGTGTTTTACTGTTTGCTTTTATTTTAAATAATATTTGTACGCCTTCACGGCAAAACATAGCGCCCATATAATTAACTTAAGACCTTTATGTAAATACCTATGTTTCACAAATAAAGATTCTGATTCTGATTCTGATTAACATAAATACAACATTCATTTTAATATACGCGAAACCTGAAACACGTGTCTATTATTTTTAAGTTAAGAATATATGAACAAAATTTCAAAACTGTATCATGAAAAATCACAAAGTTATAAGCTTGTTCTGTTACCCGGTTGTCCGCACAAAAACGTGGTCACCAAGCGGTGCCGACGCGCGCGCGCCTCCAGCGTCGTCTTGAGCTCATTGATAATAAAAATTTGGCAGTAGGTACCTAAATGATTGCGATAGGTACTTAGTGTCACTCGGTGTCCAACTTGTAGCCTTTTTTAAATATTTTTGGGACAAAATATAACATGGTTTAAAAGTTATTGGAATCGATTCAGTTACTTATTCTGAACAAACTTTATTCAGGTTTCGCATATACTAAAAATAATGTTGTATAAAATAAAATAAAATATCTCGACTTGGCACACGAGGTTGTCGACATGTGGAATGTGAACTCGGCTATCATTGTGCCGATCGTCGTGACGGCCAATGGTCTTATAGCCAAGAGCCTCGATGACCATCTTTCGAGGCTCTCCTTAGGCGGTTGGATCAAGGGCCTGATTCAGAAGGCAGTACTCCTCGATACGGCTCGTATTGTGAGGAGGTTCCTGTCTCTGGAGCCCTAACCACCGGTAGCTTGGACCCTGCTCCCGCTACCGGCGGACCACTATTTTTTATATTTTTAAATGTTTTTTTTATATGGTTTTTTTTAAAGAAATGTTTAAAAATATTTAAAAAAAGTTTATAGATGAATAAAGGAAATAAATAAATTCTTTATTTCACCAAAAGCCATCACAGTACAAGATCCACAGACTAAGAGAAAGCTTATAACTAGGTCACAATAATGCTAACACTCTGACTCCTAAACTAGGTGTATGTGTCTTAGGAGTCAGTGATTCTCCGTAACAAACATAGCCATTGTATACTAAAACGGGACGTTACAACAACAAGCAAATAGTGTAAAAGAAAACAGGATATAATCTATCTAAAGAAAACACAAAATGGAAAACGTTGAACTGTGTGGTGAGGAGAATAAATCTAGGGTCTGAGCATGTGTGTTTTGAGTAAGTGTAGGATGTGTGTCTGCATTTGAAGTCCTGGATTCGATTCCCAGATGGGACATGGTGATATTTAGTTTATCTAAGAGGTTTAATGCAGCGGCGACCATTGTTAACAAATTAACGATTTTTGGTGCGTTTTTATTTAAAAAAATATAAAGTACAACATACTGGCCTGTGTGAAATGACGTGACTAGGGTGACTGCTGAGATGACGAGTAATAGAGATGTATGGAAGAAGAAGACATGCGGCGCCGATTTCAAATAAATAGGCGGAATGATGATGAAATTTCAACATAACTGGCAAATGACCAGTATTTTTTTACAATAACAAAAAACCATTTGCACAGCATACCAATATTCAAACAAATCGCCACAAAAAACATTTCAGCTTCAATTTGAATAATTTCCATTCAAAATGAACAGAAACAATATATGTTGTTATTTTACAGCACAAGCGCTCAATCAATCAACTGGGAACATCGCAGGGTGCGTTTTATTACTGCTTAATTTGTTTAATTGTGATGCTTTTAAGCTGTACTTTAATTTGATTACGTTTATTTACATTTGTAAAGTTTTTTTAGGTAGGGCTTGTGGTTAAGAGGGAATGCGGGTGGTCTTTTCTCCATACAAACGCTCTCACCTGTTTTCTTTCTGGTTTATGACTTTACAGCAATGATTTTTTACAGTAAAATAAATATCAACCTCTTCTATATCCCTATGTTTTCCTTTTTGATGATACATAATCTTTATAAGCACTAGAACCTTTACAAAATGCTCAAAATTGTCTATTTAGATCGCAGTCAACAGCCGCTTATTGTACAAACTTGACAAGTATTAATGAAAAAAGAAAAACATGAGGACACAGTATATATCCTTCTTTATCAGTTTATGAAATATCTTTTAAATTGGTCGAAAATTGGAGGAGGAAATAGCCGAGAGCCAAACCTCGAATTATGACTTTTTATGTAGACTATTCAGTTGAATTTGCAGTTGCCCTTTTCACACCAATGTCGAAATTGCAATCGCAGAGCGACAGCGATAGTTTATTCAAATATCTTATTTTCAAAAGTTTCTCAGCCCGCATTTCCTCTTAAGTAATAACAACCACACGGGTTGATTGAAGGTTAAGCTACGGTTGGCGAGATTGGTTCGTCCATCCATCCATCTTTTATAGATATCTGATATTTCATGTAACTAACGCTACGCTAACTGTAGGCGTCGACCCCCAAATAATACGTAATGTTAGTGATGTTTTATCATATTTTGACAGTCATCCATCAACCGTCTGCCGATCCGTCTACCGTCTGCAAAATTATAATTATATTTTGACCCTTTAATGTGTTAGAGTTGTGTTATAAATGAAACTTTCTGTCATAATCAATCTAACATTTGACTGACTCTGACATTTAATACATTTTGAAATAATTTTGCAGAATGCGGGACGTAATAGTATTCGTGGAACTTTCACTCAATTCAGCGCAATTTGTTTTTGGAAATCACACATTCCCGAAGCAACAAAATGGTTTTCTAAAACCAACCTGAATATTGTAGCTGAAAGTGTCGTGATTAAAATTATTTTGTTTATTAACATCAGGGGGCACCAGAAGTAAAGTTGTGCAGTATTTTTATTACGCTATATCACCTGCTTAGCCTTTTCCTAACTTTGTTCAAGTTTAACCGGATGCAGCTGAATACCAGTATTTTACATGGAGCGACTGCCTATCTGACTCCCACAATTCAGTTAGTACTGGGCTATACGATACCCCTTGGTAAGGCTGGTCATCAGACCTAGCTGAATACACATAAGCTGCCTAGTCTTCACCCAACTATGTTAAGCCTGGCTTGGTAACAACTGAATGCAAGTTTTTTACTTGGAGGGACTGCCTATCTGACCTCCACAACCTAGTTACAAGGTGAAATGTCGTTCGTTACGACTTTCGAAGGTCTAAAAATGGCAGCTTGGAGTATATAAAAAAACTGAGCAACACAAGATGGCGATTTAGTCACGTTATCCTTCGAGGAGGTACATGACATATTAAACCACTTTCCCAAGGAAACTCATATATATTTTTATTTTTTAAATTCTCATACATCATCATTCTCTTAACCTTATCCCAATTCATTTGGGGTCGGCACAGCATGTCTTCTTCTTCCATACTTCTCTATTACTCGTCATCTCATCAGACACCTCCTTGAGGGATACAGGTACCTAAATGTATAATTGGAAATCAGTCAAACTTTTTTCAACTCAAGATTGCGCAATGGCTGCCTAATTTAAAAGATTCTAGGCCACCAGGCCATGGACCCCAGCCGCCAGACTTGTTTAGAATTTAAAATCAGAACATAAGTCTCTGAGGTACTTACGTTAATGAGTTTGTACCGGAGGCAACTTTTCTTACCTGAAAAGTAAAAGAATAATGGTTGTTAGACATTTTTGTTGTTGCAAGAAAATCTTGTTTTTAGTGGTAAGTGATAGGAGAGTACGACAACACTGAGGAAACTATGACATAGCAGAAAATGTTGTGAAATAAAAATGTATCTTTTAGTTTTGAAGTAATAATGTCAGATAGACTAAGGTTTCAAGCACATAACACCCCCTTTATGAGCACTTGGTGGGTAGTGTGTATCTCTCACCTGCTCAGGTGGAGATTCATTGATCACTCTGCCCTGTAGTGTAAATGTGGTGCTGTTCTACAAACGATGGGGCACTTAATATCGTGTCCTGCGTGCCCTGTTGTTTGTTCATTACAGGAACTGATGGACGCTACTGAAGGCACCAAACTAGTGGCTCAGTTCTGGGCCGACAGAAGTTAGATTGCCATCAAACTCAAACTCAAGCTCAAAGCATTTATTTCAATTAGACCATCACAGGCACTTTTGAATGTCAAATAAAACAAAAAAAAAGCGAAGCTTCAGTCACAGTCACAAGGTATAATAACTTGAGAAAGTACTATAGTTGCACATTCCAAAGCGTAGATCTTTATGGAGAAGAATGGGTAAGAAACTCCATGGACACTCTTTTAAATCAAAATATTCTTACAAAACACGCTAAGAAGAAGAAGACCCCGTTTTTTGGGTCGGGGGTTAAAATGTTACCCCATTTAAAAATAATAGGCTAAACAGTACTACAACATAAATATTAAACCAAAAAGCTACACTAAATATTATTATTTGACCAGACTAACAATCTGGCGTAAGTATTTGTTTTAACGTAAAAAAAAAACTTATTAAATGATAACAAAGTTGCCGTCATATTCAGGCGGAAATTTTAAGAGTTAAACCACCAAACAGAAAAGGCTTCAGAAGGCCCAGTCTGGCAAGTGAAAATACATTCAAAAATACAATAACTGCACCTCGTACGAATATACGTACGAATTTACTGCTCTAACAGGTTAGGTACATCTGAGTTTGAGTTCCTTGGTTCGGCTCCCAGGTCGGGCAAAGTGTTATTAAGTTTTTCTAACGGGAATTTTTCAGTAACAGCCACGGTGTCTAGATTTGAGCCCAGTCGATGGCACTAGGCTCGCCGCCTATTACATAGGACTTAAACATAACTAGCGAAATGTGGGTGCTCATTAGGTACACCCCTCCATAACCCTTCGGGATTACGTAATGTTATGACTAATCAAATACTTAGATCAAAAACTGGGTGTGAGCCTTCTGTCCTTTCATTTTCGCTGTAAACTGTCGAGCAAGATAAGCTGGTATTTGGTAATTATAACAACAGGGCCGGATTCGGGAGGCGTGGGCTTTTAACTTCGCCACCGGTATTATAGCAGGTTTTTATTTCAAATCCCACTTGAGTGCGGGAATGACAGGAAAACATCGTAAACGGACGGTCTGTTTATTCTGTTTTTCTTTGGAATTGGATTTTTTAAATGGTTTTGTGTGGTGTTTAAAATGAATGGTGTTAAAGGCTGGATTTTATTATGAGTTTGGAGTTAATGTTAAACCTTGTGTAACTATTTTTTCATAAGTGGTATCGCCAACAAAACAAAAGTTTGTCAACAATTTTGAACGACTTTAACGAAGGGGGAGATTGTGTATAGATATGCACAAACTCCCCCTTCGTTAAAGTCGTCGTTAAAGTACGAAATTAAAAAGATTTTGCTATTATTTTGTGGTTGGTTATTTGATACATTTATGAAAATTGCATTTAATTTGAGTCTTAAATTGCCAATTCGCCTGGAGCAAGCGTGGGTATCAATGCTTGTGTGTTTTCTGTACGTCAAGAAGTTTTTGCCCTACAATATTGTGGTATTATAAATGAAATGTATGCCTTGTGTCTGACAACAATGTCCGTTTTTACGAACACTAAGTGCCACCTAAAAGAGAAGAGTGAAAGATTATGGGGGAGACCTTTGCCCAGCAGTGGGACAACATAGGTTATATAATAAAATGATAATTAAATTTAGTTTAATGTCTGACTTTTTTTTTGTTGTTTTTTTTTTAAATTAATTTTGTTTTATTGCTTTGCCCTGTGCAAGTCAAACAAATATGTACTTTTTCTTTCTTTACTTAAAAAAAAATGACACTTAAAAGAATGCCTGAATAAAAACACACGCATCAACGCCAAAAATTCCAACAGTGCGGTAAAACGGAACTTAATGTAATTTGTCGTTCAAAAGAGCTGAGTTTCGGCCGAAATTGTATTAACAACGATTGAGTTTGATTGATTTGAGATCTTTCCTTTTTGTGCGGTTAGTACCTAACCTAGTGTCAGAGTTTTTGTCGCCCATAAGCCTCTGATTTGGCTTTACATGCCGTCGAGAAAAATATCTCTCAGGCATGTTTGGTTTCAAGTTTGGAAGCAAGTGATAATTATACAGTACGCACATGAATCCGAAAAATCAAAGGATATGTCTGGGGTTCGAACTCGTGACCTATGACTCGGCAGTCTGACGGTCACACCACTAGAACATCACCACTTTTGATTGACTTTAGATGTCATATTGAATAAGTGAAAATACGAAAAACTCATCTATTGCTAAGGAACAGATGAGTCAACAAGTCAACAAGTATATAGAAGTACTTACTAAACCTTACCTATTAACTAGTAGCTTAACGACCCCAAGATTATTTGGTTCCAACCGCGTTAAGTACTTATGTGTCCCTAGTTTCGTGGTGCGGCGGTTAACCTCTCAGAACTTAATACTTAATCAAGATGTAGTATTATGACAGCCATAAAACGCTATATATTGGGCTTTAAGATAATACAATTGCCAATTGGTTAATTAATTTCATCATCATGTGCTTAGCCTTTTCCCACTATGTTGGGGTCGGCTTCTAGTCTAATCAGATGCAGCTGAATATCAGTATTTTACATGGAACGACTGAATATCTGACCTCCACAACCCAGTTAGTACTGGGTAATACGATAAGACTTGGTAAGACTGGTGGTCAGAGTTTCCAGCTTCTGTCTGCCCGTAACGACTGACAAAAATCTACGAATGACAGCTGGGATAAGCAGTCTAGCGTGCTTTCCCATGGTGGTCGTCCATCCACGGACCGACCTCAGTAAGCACTGCTTAACCTCGAAAATCGATCCGAGTGGCTCTTATTATTTAGCCACGAGTCCCTTGGGTCGACGTTTATAGTTGTAAATCCAATATCGCTCTTATACATAGGATTATAAATACATTTAGCTGCGGCCTAGTCTTCACCAAGACGGATATTGGCTTCCATGATATCACTAGCATCTACGGATGTGATAAAAGCGCGTGAATTGTTTTTTTATGACCAGATTTAAGTTTTTTTGTTTCCTAGCCTTCTCTGTCCTGGGCGAAGGCCTCCCTCCACGTGGTTGAAAATGCTGCCCAACTCAAATGGGACTGGGCAGGTCATGTCTGCCGCATCGGCATGCGGTAGACCGGCGTCAAACTGTGGCCCAAAATAGCAGGAAAGTGGTGTCCTGACAGATTCACGGGGGGTCGCGGCTGGCCATGAAGGAGATGGTGGGACGAACTGGACAAGTTCCACGTCCGAACTGGAAGAAGGACGCGCGGAGTCGAGAAGTGAAGATTTAAGTTATTTTGACAAAATAAAATACATTTTTCCCAAAAGGCACACATGGCTATGCCCCGCAGCACGGGCTGCGTAAAAACTTTTAATTTTCCTGGATCAAACACCCGATGTTCTTTTTTAGGTAGCGAGCCGTATCTCAGTTGAAAAATCCGAAAAAGAGGCAGTAGGATATTTACAAATTATAATTAAAAGATGTAATTCTAAGTCGACCTCGGCAAAGTATGTTTTCTAAAGGTGGAAGCCCCGAGCCCCTGCCAGGGCTGCGGGGTCCTGCTAGGGCTGCGGGATTCCTGCCAGGGCTGCGGGATTATTCGAAAGTGATACCGCGGCCCTGGAACACAAAGGGCAAAGAAGGAACATGGATGGGTTTTAGTCAGTACAAGTCTGACACTCTCTTCCGCTCCGCCCAGAGCGGGGGGGGTCGTCATTTGATGATATTGGGATATCTTCTAAAAAAAAAAAAAGTGTAGCCACCGAAATTTATCGCTTTACAGACTTATAGTCATTAAAATCAATAATACAACCCTCTAAGTTCATTTAATCCCATTTAATGACTATTTCATAAAAAAATCATTCAATGTGTTACGACCGCGAATCATATTTTGTTTCACATATAGCCTGAAACTGAACTGAAAATTGCAAAAAACCTAAGAAAATTTGAATTTAGCGGGCTACCCTGCCGCTTCCACCTTAATTTGCTAAAACCACGTTTAATTAGTAGGAGAGCTGTCTGATAACGGCTCGTCCGGGATAATACTATCAACAAAGAGATTCAAAAGACTTATACAATATTAGTTTTAATATAATCGAAACCTGATACACGTGTCTAGTATTTTTATGTAAAGAATCTATGTACAAAATTTCAAAACTGTATTATGAAAAATCACAAAGTTATAAGCTTGTTCTGTTACCTAGTTGTCCGCACAAAAACGCGGTCACAACGCAGCGCGCGCCTCCAGCTTCGTCTTGAGCTTATTGATAATCATAATTTGGCAGTAGGTACCTAAATTATTGCGATAGGTACTCAAAGTCGCTCGGTATCCAACTTTTAACTTTACTAACTATTTTTGGCAAAAAATATAACATGGTTTAAAAATGATTGGAATCGATTCAGTTACTTATTCTGAACAAACTATATTCAGGTTTCACATATACTAAAAATAATGTTGTAGAGCGGAAATTGGGCACATTTTTATACAAAAACTTGATGAATTGATTGATTTTGACACTTGAATGCTACTTGACAAGCGGGCGTCTGACACTAGACAGACCAACTTGTTACTAAGTAGTAACAAGTATTGGATTACCATTTTCTTCGTCTTGTTCCGTCTTTTGCTCGTAAATATTTGAAAGTCTTTGACTACTAATCACCTGCACTTGAACTTGCTTTTGTCGTTGCCATGTTCCGAGTAACAAATAAATAGTTTCTGAATATACAGGTTGTAACAGAAAGGGTATAGTCATATGAAAGGGTATGCTGCAGACCATCAAACTGAACAACTTTCTCCTTGGGTCCAATATCGTAAATGCGAAAAAATTATAAGCTGTCCCATACAAAATTTCAATACCTACTCGACCCAAATGTGTGGGACAGCTGATATTTTTTCGCATTTACGATATTGGACCCAAGGAGAAAGTTGTTTAGTTTGATGGTCTGCAGCATATCCTTTCATATGACTATAACCTTTCTGTTACAGCCTGCATAAATAGTTTTTCTTTTTTATAACATTGTCTACCATCGTTTAATATTTTTTACATATCTAATATAGGTACTTGATGGTTTTTCTATAAGTATTGTTTTTTAGGTTTGAAATCTCATTAGCTATGAACTCTATCCTAAAAAAGAAAAACTCTTAATTTTTTTAATCCAAAATACATCTCTGTAAACCCCTAACCAACATGTGACAGCTTCCCCATTTGAAACGTGAAATCTTTTTGTTCCTACCCGCGTACACACGACTTCAAATTTGTAAACTACCCTCGAAAACGGGACGCCGGGTAAAATGTCAGTTTTGTGTGTAATTCATAATTAGTTTCTACGAAAATGTGGGTAGTAACACATGTTTGTGTTGTCCGGTTTTGAATTTAGAAGCAGAAGTTGAGGTTTCACGTAGCAACGGAATGTTTGTATTATTTTTAAGAAATTGGTCGACTTATTTTAGTGTAGAATAGCGTCTTTAAGTCCACATAAGCGATATTTACCACTAACTTTTAGTGGCAACTTGCGACCCGCCCCGGCTTCGTACGGGTGCAATATATTTATATTAACATTCCTCTTGTATCACTCTATCTATTACTTAAAACCGCATCAAAATCCGTTGCGTAGTTTTAAAGATCTAAGCATACATATGGACAGACAGACAGCGGGAAGCGACTTTGTTTTATACTATGTAGTGATGATAATTTTTTTAGGATATTTTGGTACGCAATCGACTTGTGTGTATGACCAGATGTATGAACGTGGACGAGGCAAGTGGGTTATGTAAGGATCTTGAATTTATTGATGTATGTGTGTATAAAGCATCTTCACATTATGAAGTAGAAACAAATAATTGTCAACACACAGATTTTTGCCAAAGCCATTAACACGCAACTATAAGATAATCACGATTGTTTTAGTTTATTAAAAGTTTATGGTGTTTTAGGGGCGCCTTCAAATTAGAGGCGTGAAGAAGCGCTTTTTTTTTGTTTAGGATGGGAAATCATCAAATGACCTCCCCCGCTCTGGGTGGAGCGGAAGGGAGTGTCAGACTTGTACTGACTAAAACCCATCCATGTTCCTTTTTTACCCTTTGTGTTCGCGGTATCTCTTTTGAACAGTCCCGCAGTCCTGGCAGGCATCGGCCCATGCGGAAGAAGCGCTGCAGTGGAGCCACTGCGGCGCGCCTTTGTCAAATCGCTTTAACTAGTCAAAACAAGTGAATGTGCACTTGTACTAAAAAACTCGCAAATTGTAAACAATAGCTATCGCTACCCATACTAACTGTCGCTAAATATCATATCGCACGCGTATCATAATACACAGGTCCTGTAGTACTACCACTGCAGCGCTTCTTGTCGCCTCTAATTTAAAGGCACCCTTGACTAACTTAATAAAGTGCCTACTAAAAAAGACTAATTAGTTCTTGTTAGGCTTACTTAATACTCAAAAAACCGCAGGGAATAAACTAAATGAACCATTTACGGAGCCACTAAACAAGATAGATGAAGTACCTAAACTAGACAGCAAAGAATTTTTACCAAAAAAAAAATATATTTCCCTTGTCGGCAATTTCTCTTGAGGGACGGTATAAATGCCTGGCAGAGGCTGATTACTAGATCTTAAATATTTACGGCTTTTTTATAACTGGCAATCAAGTTATTACTAGCATCGGTTAGGGAAAAAACCTGCCAAGTGCGAGTCGGACCCGTACACAAAGGATTCCGTACTAAAATACAATATTTTGACTCTTATAATACGTAATAATAAAAAAAAACTACACGTTTCTTTTGTGGGGACCTCTTGTAGTTTTTAACTTTACTGTTCCTGTCAGTCTGTCTCATCGCACTGCTGGGCAGAGGCCACTCCCGATGTCTTCCAAGTCTTTCGATCTAGGGCTAATATGGACCACTGGTCGTTGGTCCTGTCTAGCTCGTCCCGCCATCATTTAATCCCGCAATTTTTTACTTTAATCAATTAATAATTTAATTTATTTGTACATAAAAACTTACTTATCACACAGTAAATAAAGTTGTACAGTGAAGACATTAAAATGAGAACTTCTGCCACCTAAACTAGACCAGAAGCCTGTGTTTTAGGAGCCAATGTTCCTTCAAATGATTTACACACTAATGGAATTGTCAATCATGCTAGTAGTTACACAATAATTTATAAAATACTTATAGCGCAGTTAAAATATAGTAAATCCTAAATTCCTAGCTAAGTCAGTTAGGAATTTAGGATACAATTTTAACAAGAATTTCAGTTTCGATTTCTGTTATTTTTTGTTATAGCGGCCATGGTAATATATTCTCTGTGAAAATTTCAAAGATATACCTATAACGGTCCAAACAATACAGCCCTGTGACAGACAGACGGACAGCGGAGCCTTAGTAATAGAGTTCCGTGCGTAGGCATCTTTTGAGTACGCAACCCTAAAAAAAGGCTACAGGTTAATAAAAAAGTTTATTATTTGGACGGGACATTACATTTTAGCTTATTGTTGTCGGAGACGAAACGTTGCCAGCGACAGATTATGGGTAAAAGATAAATGAGTGAGTAAAAATGGTCCGTTTAGGCTTCGTACCGTTTCAAGGCATTTCAAAGACGAGAAGAATAATGGGGCTTAGTATACCGAACTATTCGGGAATTTAAAAATGTCCATATTTCTAGAAACCTTAATTTTAACTAGCTTATGCTTGCGGCTTCGCCCGCTTGAAGTTCATTAAGTGTCCCACGGGATCATACTACCGGGGTAAAAAGTATCCTATATGTTAAACCAGTTTATAAATTATCTGTATTCAAAATTTCATCCAAATCCGTTCTGTAGATTTTGCATGAAAGAGTAACAAACATCCATCCATACATCCTTCCTCACAAACTCTCGCATTTATAATATATGTAGGATAGGATAGTTCATAGAAACCTATTTGAGTATATTTGCGGTGAATGAAAATAATATGTTGGCGTAATAGTACCTTGTATATAAGGTCTAACTATTCATACACGAAATATTTTCAGGGAATCATCTAACGGCTATAACGAAGCCATTTCAAGGGATTTTTTTTCTGATTATATTTTTATAAAACATAAATAATTTAAAATTATTTGACCCACAAAATAAATACTAGCTCCTTATTTTTGAACATCCAGTACGCTAATTTACTACGTCGTATTTACCTAGTGTCATTGTTAGAATATTGTAGTAAAGATTTTATGCAAAAAGTCTCAAAAAATTTTAGAATTATAATAATTTCGTAAAAAAAAAAACACTCGGATATTTTTTTTTTTCGTTGCTCTGGCGACTTTACGACTTATAGAAGTTACTCTTAAAATATTTCGTGTATGAATAGTTAGACCTTATATAGTCTAGTAAATTAACTCTATTTCACTTAAAACAATTTCAAAGTAAAAAAAAACAAGGTTCAAAATCCCAACATGATGACGTTAAAATATGCTAGACCCAACACCAACAAATCTGTACACCAATATCGCCCTTACATCTAAAAATGCCACTTACAAAAACCCCATAATATACCACAAGTTACTGACACAGGACCTGTGTTTTACAAGACCCGACAACACCCGAGCACACCCGAACAACTTAGGGTGTTCGCAAATGGCTGATTGTATAACCAACCAAACTGTTAAAATTGAATTTGAGCAAAATGTCTTCTTGAAACCAATAATTTGTCGCCAAAAATGCACACATTTGACTTCTTTTCATTATAGAGGGAAATCCCGTAACCGCCAGTCTTACGTCATTTTATAGAAGCTGAAACTTTTTCTGTAGAAGTACCTTCCTATAAGTAAAAACAATTGGATATTATGAAAAGTCGGTCGTGGTGGGTTTGGCAGATATTAGGTAACGAGGATGTGCTAAATAGCTGTTAAGTTATGTCATATTAGCGTGATTTTTCGATATTACATAAGTATGATGATACACTTTCTACACTGCCAGACACTTTGTGTGGTTGGAAACCCCCGCCAGACACTTTTAAAGTTTGTTAAGTTGTGAGTGAACTAACGTACCTTTTTTGAAGTCGTTTAAAAATCTTAGGTGTGTCAATTTTGTGCAACTCGTTGTGTTGTAGCGATTGTCAGTTGTTTTAAACAGTGAACAAAACAACACAAAGGTTGACACGCACCAATGCGTGGGAAAGTTGACCAATGACTGCATTGAATTGGAGAAAAATCACGGTGAAGACCAACCCAAGAGTCGACGGTCTAGGCGCACCCTTACAAACCACCCGATTTTCTCCCTCGTCATCAACAACATTTCCCTTGGCATGTAACAACTACGTACGATCCGAGGCCGATATGTATTTGTTTTCCTTATCGTACATCGTTTCTTGGTACGATATTTATAGGTATTACGCGGTAAAAGTGGGAAGAAAGAGATACAAGGTGATGGTATATTATGCAACGGGGATATTATGTGGGATCAGTTAGGTCTCTTTGGTAGAGATTGTAGGATAGTCTAGGCTTCTTTAAGATCGAATGGGTGTAAAAATATCCTTAACAAAACTGAAAGGTTTGTTAAGGGTATTTTTATATTTATTCTATATTTATTTTTATTTTTTTATTTATGTATTTTTATATTTATTATTTATTTTTTTTGTTCTCTCCGTCATTGCGATCGTTTTTTTTTGTTCTGGACTAAACCTGGGAACCTTCTAGTTACAAAGATATTATAGGTCAAAGTTCCAAATTTTTCACAATTTTTTCACTCTTTTTTAATACAAGTTTTTAATGTTATAACTTTACTTTAAATATCTCCACGATCCCCGTGCTATTAAATGCATCCATCAGCACAGTGTTTTGACTGCGTTATATCGAGTCCTATCGTAAAATTCAAACCCAGCAATAATTTTTGCGTGGAGTTACTTAGTTTGATGTACAGAATGCTTGGTTACCAGCTTCGTGAAGGGTCCGTTTACACCTTGTATTTATGAAAAGACATGAAAAAAGTGGAATTATAAATATTAAAATGTGCAAGAGTGTCTTTTGCAAATTTTAATCTTTATAATTTCTTCTATCTCAGTCCATCAGGAATTTTTTGTAAGATTAGATTTGTTATGGCAACACACTCCCTTCCTATTTCATGGGACTAACACTTTACTGGCAAAAAGTGGGCATGATTAGGCACACCTCACTCTATATTTTCTTTCTCTCTTCTTCTTTAACTGTCACTTGATTCGATGTTTCTTAATGTTGTCCAAATAAATGTCTGTGATACTTCCTAAAATTTCAATTTATGATCTTAAATGGATGAAAACAGCAGTTTTCTTTTTCAAATTAGGTGATGTTATCAACTTGCTCCTAGTTTACATTAATAAGGAAAGTTAACAGTACACGAGACCGCAAACCCTTTTCATTTTCGTTGTTATACCAGTACCTACCGCTAAAAGCTAACAAAACAAACTTAGTACTTTGTCATAGTTAGGTACTAGGTTACCTGATTATATACTAGCTGTTGCCTGCGACCTCCGTCCGCGTGAAATTGTTATAAAAAAATAAATTCCCTATTTAAATCGGATTTTGTTAACAATTTCATGGGTTTTAATTTTTTTGCACGGAGCTAAACTTTTTTGTAAAATAAAAGTATAACATAGTTTCAGTTACTCCTTATAATACCATCTATCTGCCAGTAAAAGTCCCGTCAATAAGCGTCCCGTCGTTTCGGAGATTAGCCAGAACAAACAGACGGACAGGCAAAAGTTGTTAAAAGTACCTTATTTACTTTCATATGCATTGAGTAAAAACAGTCATTTTGAAATTACAAACTGACACTTTAATTTTATTTATTTACTAGCTGACCCGCGCAACTTCGTCTGCGTTTGGGTTTTCCCCGTTTTTGCAATCTTTTTCATAAATGCTTCGCTCCTATTGGTCGTAGCGTGATGTTATGGAGCCTATAGCCTTCCTCGATAAATGGGCTATCAAACACTAAAAATATTTTTCAATTCGGACCAGTAGCTCCTGAGATTAGCGCGTTCAAGCAAACAAACAAACAAACAAACTCTTCAGCTTTATAATATTATAGTATAGATATGTATAGATGTGGTATAAAATAAAACAAACTTGTAACATGGGTCGAATATGAAAGCACTTTAAATTTGAAAATGTTTAACTAGGGTGACGGCAAGCTAAGCGTGAGGTCCTGGGTTTGTATTCCAGGTTACGGGAAATGTTATTGGGTTTTCCATCAGATGCTCTATTCATCATCATCACCATTGATGTTTATAGTCTAAACCCTTATGTGTCATTCTTCCCTCGCCTGCGCGAGTCTCAACCGGATCTTCCGAATGTCATCAACCGCATCTGGCTGCTAAAAAGTCCATCATCCATATAATAGAGTTTTTAATAGCCAGATGTGTGGATACCTACTTATAGTACACATCTGCCTAATCTTTCGGAGATTACTCGTGATGTATGATGTACTTAATAGCTAGAATATTGATTTAGTACTAAGCTAAAACTAGCACTAACGCGAGTTTGGGAAGATGAGTTATTGAGTAGTTACATTATCTGTCGAATCCGACTCAGCTGGGCAGCGTTCGGGAAGTTACGTGGTATCTTCTGGTCCAACTTACCGTAGTGTCTCAAGACGAAAGTCTATGACCAGTGTGTGTTGCCATTGATTACATACGGGACCGAAACGTGGTCGCTCACAATGGGCCTTATCAGAAGGCTTAAAGTCACCCAAAGGGCAGTGGAGAGGGCTATGCTCGGAGTTTCCTTGCGTGATCAAATCAGAAATGAGGACATCCGCAAGAGAACCAAGGTAACCGACGTAGCCCGAAGAATAGCCAAACTTAAGTGGCAGTGGGCAGGGCACATTGCTCGCAGAACGGATGGCCGATGGGGCCGAAAAGTTCTGGAGTGGCGACCGCGAACCGGAAGACGCTGCGTTGGATGGTCTCCCACTAGGTGGACCGATGACCTGGTGAAGTTTGCAGGGATCCGCTGGATGCGAGACGCACGAGACCGGTCAATGTGGCGACACTTGGGGAAGGTCTATGTCCAGCAGTGGACGTCTTTCGGCTGAAATGATGATGATGATGATTATCTATCACATAACATCACGCCAGTAATCCTATTCCCATTCTATTATGAAAAAATGGTACAAATACTTTATGCTCCAGTCAAAAAAAATGTCTAGCAAATAATAAGTTAACATACAATTATGTAAAGCAATTTTAGCAAGTGCAAGCTGATAACTTTTATTTTTCAGTCTTCTTGTATTTATAAATATTTAGTATGAGTTGAATGTTTATTGTTATGTTTTTTTTTGTCATTTTGTGAGATGCACGTCATGTCTCTGCAACAAATAAATATAAAAATATTCTTTCATTTACTACTTTCAAAACAGTTGGACATCAAAGGCCATTGACTGCTATTGGCGAAATTAATGCGTTAATCCAAATTCCTATCATTGATTTACCAATGTTTGTTAACAGTCAGTAAACATGTGCGTCAAAGGATGAACTCAAATAGAAAACTGATGCGTTAATGATCCTGCTCACTTTAACCGTAATTACCTAACTATTAATTACTAAACCGTATTAATTAATAATCTGTGCAGTAATTTAGGTGAATCCCTTATCCTATGTACATCGCATAATTAGTTATCTTGCTAAATCGTCAGGGTAACGCAAATCCGCGAATCTACCATACATTAAAGGTTATAAGTTTATATTTTTTTTGTTTTTAACGATTTTAACCTTATTTTTACATGAATAGTAACAATTCATGTGTTCTATGTATTGTTAACAGTAGAAATCTATTAAATTCATTAATGTAGTCGTTACGACAATGCGTAATTGAAATTTTCTACATTTATCAATACGCGGAATTATCCAATGCTAGTTCCGCGGATTTGCACTATCCCCGACCATATAGAGTATAATGGGCCCATCTCAGACACAATCCGAGTGTGGGGTCCCAACACTGGATATGCTACACCAGCTTCTCTCTCCTGCCCGTGGTTCACATTGTACCCTCCAGAATATGAATAAGACTAACGACAGAGCTGTCCAGGTCACTACGTCAGCGGGCGAGCCTGTTGCCATCAACCGGGCACAAATCCAAACTCCGTGGCTGTATCATTCCTGATGGAAAGCCCAATAACACTTTTCCCGACCTGAGAATCGAACCCAGGACCTTATGCTCAGTAGTCGCGGTTGCGACCACTCACCACTTTGGGTTTTTTTTTGGGTTGATGGCAATGGGCTCGGACCCTATTACATGGGCCTTAAACATAACTGGCGAAATGTACCCACATTTCGCCAGTTATATATTAGGTACACCTCTGTCTAACCCTTCGGGGATTATAGGCGTCATGTTATGTTCATGTGTAGAACTACTCGTTTATTATCTGTTGAAGAGTTATGACCTCTATCGCCTTTGTTTTAAGAGCCATCCACTTATTTCCCCTCGAAACATATTTACCTAACATTACCTTTTATCGAGTGCTATTTCCCTGGCAAATCGGAGCGTATTTCACGACACGAAGAGATTTATCCATACGTCCCCGAGACGTACGGTGGCCCATACGTCCCCGAGACGTACGGTGGCCCATACGTCCCTAAGACGTATCGTGGCCATCTTGTACGAACCGGAAATGTTGGCGTTTGTTACTTTGAAAGTGTTTATTTTGGGTCAGAGGTGAGTAGTTTTCCATTAAAATAGATTAAGAGTGTTTATGACTTACAGCATTTCATATAAACTTTCAAGTCCTTTTTTTTTAATGACATAACCTAGTTTAATGAAACTTCATACGCATAAGCAGGATACTTAGGTCTAAAAAGTTAACAGAAAACATTTTCGAAAAATAGAGAAAAAGATTTTAGATTTTCCATAGTAAGTTTTTGTGCGGACAGACAGGTAACAGAACAAGCTTATAACTTTGTGGTTTTTCATGATACAGTTTTGAAATTTTGTACATAGATTCTTTACATGAAAATACTAGACCCGTGTTTCAGGTTTTGCATATACTAAAACTAATGTTGTATATCTTTTTTTTAAAAGACATTTCGACCAACTGACATAGGCAAGCGTGGCTTAACCTTGAAGTCCAACCCGTGCATTTAGCCAAGAGAACATGATGGGCTGATTAAGCTAATAAAGTATTAATTATATGGATCAACTCCAGCTCTTCAGACGTATATTATATGAAGCTCATTGAATCGCAGTCTAGTTAACAAACTTGTCTAACTTCGTTGACGTACCACGTAACATGTAGGTTAGCTAGGCAATATGCTCTTGATACAGTTACAATAACTTATATGAGGCGTGATTTTCAATCTTCGTTCGAAAATGCAACATTATTTTTAGTATATCCGAAACCTGAATATAGTTTGTTCAGAATAAGTGACTGAATCGATTCCAATAATTTTTAAACCATGTTATATTTTTTCCCAAAAATATTAAAAAAAAGTTAAAAGTTGGATACCGAGCGACTTTGAGTACCTATCGCAATAATTTAGGTACCTACTGCCAAATTATTATTATCAATGAGCTCAAGACGACGCTGGAGGCGCGCGCTGCGTGGTGACCGCGTTTTTGTGCGGACAACTAGGTAACAGAACAAGTTTATAACTTTGTGATTTTTCATGATACAGTTTTGAAATTTTGTACGTAGATTCTTTACATAAAAATACTAGACACATGTATCAGGTTTCGCATATACTAAAACTAATTTTATTGCCAGTTTCAGAATTGAAGTTTAAGACAAATTTAAGGTTAAGACAAATTTTCTTACGTTTTTTTGCAATTTGCAGGTCAGTGTCAGGTTTAGGGATTGCAATCCAGCGGCGTTTTCAATCCAGCTGGATTCTTGCTGGATTGACCTGAATCCAGCTGGGTCCAGCGCGGATCCAGCAAAATGTGGAACGAAAATAAAAAGACGACATTTTTAAGACTTTTTTTATTAATTTGTACTTCTTACGATAATCTATAAAATCTTTCACTCATTTGGTGATATCTGATATCAATTTGCTTTGGTTTTTTAATCATTTGAGATCAAAAGAATCAACTTAAAATTAAATAACAAACATATTACCTCATATAACATTTTAGATAATGTTTCTAAGTAAGCAATATCTTATTACGTTTATGTTTAATGATAGGATAGGATAGAACGGCTAATCAGTAGCAATCAGTCTTACAAATTCTTTTAAAATTAACTACAAAAAAGGACCGTAATAATAATACTATTTTAATCTTCAATCAATTTTTTGTATCAAAAGAAGCTCCGAAATAATCTTCTCTCCACTCGTTATTCGTTAATAATTAGGCAGTATAAAATGTGACGATAAGAGACTGACTATGTCTTTTTTTTGAATTCTCTGAAAGTAAGACCTTAGAAAACAAATTTTATCTATAGTCTTATCTCCCAACCTGCTTCGTACAGAACTGCATATGTAGCCAACTGCTGAGAATGCCCTTTCGCCCTCTACACTGGTCGGTTTTGGGGTCATTCATCATCATCATCATCAGCCTATAGCAGTCCACTGCTGGACATAGGCCTCCTCAATCGCACGCCATTTAACTCGACTTTCAGCAATTCTCATCCAGTTGCTACCAGCCACCCTGCGAAGATCGTCACTCCACCGAGCCTGAGGGCGTCCCACCTTACGTTTGCCGATTCGCGGTCTCCACTCAAGAACACGTCACGGTCATCGGTTCTACGGCAAATGTGACCGGCCCATTGCCACTTCAGCTTACTTATTCTGTGAGCTATGTCGACAACTCTGGTTCTCTGTCGGATCACATCGTTTCGAATGCGATCCCTCAGAGAGACTCCAAGCATAGCTCGTTCCATAGCTCGCTGAGCGACCTTAAATTTATGGACCAGCCGTACTGTGAGTGTCCACGTTTCGGCTCCGTAAGTCATAACAGGCAGGACGCACTGATTGAAGACCTTAGTCTTTAGGCTCTGTGGAATACGCGACGAGAAGACCCGGCGAAGCTTCCCAAATGCTGCCCAGCCCAGCTGGATTCTTCTGTTAGCCTCCCTCTCAAAGTTGTTCTTACCAAACTGCAGAGTTTGCCCGAGGTAAACATATTCTCGAACAACCTCGAGAGGACCGCCATTGACAACAACAGGTCCTGGGGTGACGTGTTCGTTGAACATAACCTGGGTTTTGTCCAAGTTCACCCTGAGACCAATGTGTATTGAAGAATCAACTAGGCCATCCAGCATCTGCTGCAAGTCGTGCAGCGATTCAGCCAGTATGACGATGTCATCTGCAAATCTCAAGTGTGAGATGTACACGCCGTTGATGTTTATGCCACGTCCTTCCCAGTTTAGCGTCTTAAACACATCCTCCAGTGCGTTGGTGAACAATTTCGGGGAAATAACGTCCCCTTGTCTCACCCCCCGACGCAATGGGATATGCTTCGTTTGCTGGTTTTGACTTTGGACGGTCATTGTGGCGTTCTCATAAAGATTTCTCAACACTTGGATGTATCGCCAGTCGACTTGGCATCGCTGCAGAGACTCCAGAACTGACCAGGTCTCGACAGAGTCAAAAGCCTTCTCATAGTCCACAAATGCAAGACACAGCGGCCGATTATACTCTTCGGACTTCTGTATGATCTGCCGCACTGTGTGGATGTGGTCTATGGTGCTGTATCCTCCTCGAAACCCGGCCTGCTCCGGTGGCTGAAAGTCGTCGAGTCTTCGCGCTAGACGATTCGTGATGACTCTTGAAAACAGCTTATACACGTGGCTAAGGAGCGAAATGGGTCTGTAATTCTTTAATAGGGTCTTGTTTCCCTTTTTAAAGAAAAGAACGACCACGCTCCTTCTCCACGCTTCTGGAGTTCTCCCAGAGAACAGGACCGAGTTAAAGAGCTCCCGAAGCTCTCTTAAAACAGGGCTTCCTCCCGCTTTCAGGAGCTCAGTCGTTATCCCATCCTCGCCAGGGGCTTTTCCATTCTTAAGCTGTCTAAGAGCCGCCTCGATTTCGTCTTGGCTGACTTCTGGCAGGTCTTCTGTGAAATGGCGGGTTAAGGTGGCCCTGGAATCCTCATTTTCGGGATCAGGTCGAGATGCATGCGATGCATACAACTGGCCGTAGAAGTTTTCGACTTCCGAAAGAATCTCCGGCTTCGAAACGACGATATCCCCACTAGATTTGGTCAACTTCGTCAGGTGGCTCCTCCCAAGTGATTGGACGAACACTTTCGACCCCCGATTTTGCTCAATCGCTTTTTCTATTGAGCGGGTGCTGGAGCATCGAAGGTCGCGTCGTATCAATTTTCTAATTTTATTATTGAGTGCCTGTAGTTCTGACGAAGTGATGGGTGGGTTTTCACGTCGTTCCGTCATAAGCTCCAGAGTCTCCTCCGAAAGTTTGGACTTCTTGCCCGTATGCCGCATTTTACAAAAACGCGTCCCTTCCTCCCTGAGGATTTCCACCATTTGGTCGAGCGCCTGGTCAACATCATTTGTGGTTTCCACGGCCGCGAATCGGTTCTCCAGATCTGACTGGAACGCTTCAGACCCTAGCATGGTTTGGAGCATATTTGGACGGAGCTTAGACTTCATCAAACGGGTTCGCTCCAGCTTGAAATTAATATTCAGAGTGCCACGAACAAGTCTGTGATCGCTACCGGTGTTGAACCTGTTGATCACCGAGACATCTCTGAATATATGCTTTTTATCCGCTATGATGAAGTCTATCTCATTTTTCGTCGTAGTGTCGGGGCTTCGCCACGTCCACTTCCTTTGGGACTGTTTCTTAAAGAAAGAATTCATCACAAAAAGTCCCTCCTTCTCAAGGAAGTTGACAAGCATTTGCCCCCTATGATTTCTGCTGCCAAACCCGTAGGATCCTACTACCGATTCACTGCCATTTTGTACTCCCACTTTAGCGTTAAAATCCCCCATGACAACGCTGTAGTGGGCCTTAGTAGTAGAGTGCAAGGCCTTGGAGATGTCCTCAAACATTTCCTCTACCACGTCGTCCGAGTGTGCCGAAGTCGGTGCGTAGACCTGAACAACCTTGAGGCTATACCTCTCGGTTAGCTTCACTATGAGGTACGCTACCCTGTTCGAGACACTAGACACTTCTACCACGTTGTCACAAAGGGATTTATGTACCAGGAACCCTACTCCGCCTTGGGATAGCTGGTCTCCCTCTCGAAAATACATCAGGTGGCCTGATTCAAGGGTTATTGTGTCCTCCCCCTCTCTTCGGACTTCACTCAACCCAAGAATGTGCCACCGTACCCTTTCGAGTTCTTCCTCTAGCTGCACTAGATGTTCGTCGAGCCGTAACGTGCGTCCATTATACGTCGCCAAGGTCAGTTGGGTTTGGCGGCCGTTCGTAACCCGGGGATTCTTAGCACCCCCTACCTTGCCGTTACCGTGACCGCCGCCAAAATCAGGAATAGCAAGGCCGCCGGGAACTGGGGGCCGTGGTTGATTCTGGCTTGCCATTAAGGGGTTTGCCCATAATCGCCACGCTGGGCATGCGGGTTGGCGATCGCAGATCACAACTCCTCGCACTAGTGACGCTGCTGCCCGTCGCTAGTCTGCGCTATTTAGTTGCGAACTATCGAATGGTTATACCGCCATTTATCGGTCGTCAGAGCCTCGTTTGTTGTTTAGCAGGATGCACCACGAGCAGGTGAGGTTGACTTGGGGCACTGAGATGGTAGGTGCGCCCTCTTACATCCCTTTGGGGTCATTAAATACTCATAAACCATAGATAAATGTTCACCTCGCACTCCTTCGGTCTCATAAACGCTCATTTCTTTTTTTCAGGACCTTTTCGTAATCTAATGGACCACTTGGCTTTTGTTTATTAAAGTGCTCCTTCTCTCTTTTAAGTTCCATCTCAAGCTCTTGCTCTAAAGTCATTTTCACGGGTTCTGCGTCATCATCTAGACTATCCTCTTCTAACTCCATGATATCTTCTTGCACCGGCTCTACAATATGTTGTTTATTTACTCGTTCTAACAAAGTTTTCATCCCCTGCCGCATCGCATTCTTTTTTGGCAAAGGAAAATAGCCAGGATTTTTTACTGCTTCTTCATATTTTTTTGGATTTTTCAAGTACACTAACGTACCAGTAACTTCGGAGAGGCGCAAAATGAAAATGGCGACAACTCAAAACTAAACAATAGAAATTGATACGTTTGCGGATCCGCATCGCTGGATTCAGCACTGTATGCTGGATCCAGCATGTTTAAAAAGGCGCTGGATCCAGCTGGATTGCTGTATGCTGGATCCAGCAATTGCAATCCCTAGTCAGGTTGTATGTTGATTAAAATATGATTCGCTACCGTAAAAAATATATCTTTACAGAGTTGTCAACATTAAAATCATCAATACAAGCCTCTAAGTTCATTAAATCCCATTGAATGACATTTTCACGAAATAGTCATTCAACGGGACTTAGCGATTGTCTATCTGACCTCTACAACCCAGTGACTGGGTAAAACGATACCCTTTGGTAAGACTAAGTGCAACACAGAACGATATTCTATTTTCACGCATAACATCACGCCTGTAATGCCGACGGGTTTTAGCTGAGGTGGACCTTAGTACACCCACATTTCGCCAGTTATGTTTAACTACCATGTAATAATGGGCGAGCCTATTGCCATCAACCGGGCGCCAATTCAGACTCCGTGGCTGCTACTGAGAAATTCCTGATGGAAAAACCCAATAACACTTTGCCCGACCTGGGAATCGAACCCTCATGCTCATTTTATTTTAATTTAGTAATATCAAAGAAATTCATCATAAACGCGATATATTTGTTACCAATTTTCAGAATGCACCCTCTTACTTAGAGTTTAAGTAGTTCTAAAATCAAATACTGCAACCAGAACCTGGGCATTAGCCCTAGGGTAGGGTTGTATAAAACTCTAACCGGTTAAAACCACTTCTGTCTGTTTTTTTCATGTCACCATGTTTTAAAGAAGAAGGTACTTGAAATTTTTTAAAGCCTCGAGCCGTTTGCCGTCCCTCTATTTTACTTTTGCAAACTTTTTGCTCGACTACTGAGGAAGTTAATGTTTAATTAATATATTTTTCTCTTGACAAAGAGCGAGAGAGAAGGAAAAAAGATAACAACGCCGGTTTCCTATAAATAATTAGGAAATTCATAGATGGCTCTGCCTTAGAATATAAATGTGGTGTTGTACCATAAATGATATCGTGTTGTTTGCACATTACATTACTGCCGTCATAATGAAAAAAGGCACAACTAACATTTTATAAATATGGAGAAAATCGACTTTAAAGTTTATGACTTTTCTTTATGTTATGTTGTAAGTGTGCCTTTTCAAAGTAGTTTTTAGTAAAAATCTGTATGAAGTAATAGTCACATCTACGTATTTGTGCCTTTTCAATATAATGGTAAATAAATGTGCCTTTTCATTCTATAAAACATGAATATTAGTCTCATTTGTGCCTGTTGAGCTTACTGTATCTCCGAATTCCTTGAAGATAAAATTCTATAAAAAATTGAGTAGATGTGCCTTTTTTTTCTGATTCTAAATATGTATATAACTCAATTTTGACAAAAATGTTAGTTGTGCCCTTTTTTCTTACGACGGCAGATTAGCTGTTGGACGTTACTTTCAGTGCCGAACTCGTAGGCAAATTTTGTGCTGGATCAAATTAGATTGCCATCGGCAAACTAAGATAAGTATAATCATCTTCAACATCTGCCTAGCTTTTTTCAATTATTTTGGGGTCGGCTTTCAGTCTAACCGGTTGCAGCTGAATACCAGTGTTTTACATGGAGCGACTGCCTACCTGACCTCCACAACCCAGTTAGTACTGGGCTATACGAATCCCTTGGTAAGACTGGTTGTCAGACTTTCTGACCACTGACTACCTGTCACGAAGACTAATTAGGTAAAATACTGTTAGAATCCGTAATTTCATTTGTGTTTGATTGTCAAAGTTTTGAAACTTGAAACCAAAGGCATTGCATATTACTAGTGTAATATTAAATTATTAACACATTATGTTTATTACCGTATTTAGCGCGTTGATATTTAGCGATACATCAAAGCCTGTTTATTATTAAGACTTTAATGAGCGCAAATTGATATATGTGTGCGCGCACTCGTGGGATTCTGCTGGTCTGAGGCATGAGCGGAGCGATTTTCTATTCATAGGATTCTATTTAAATATATTTTCAGGATTTTCGTCCTCTTACTTTAGACATTAGAGAGCGGGAGGAAGGACACACATATTACCACTTTGGAACGTCTATCTTTCAAACCAATGACTTTGAGAAAAAATGGTTTTAGGAACTTCTATGTAATTTTTTTTTAAAGACCTATCTATAGACACCCCTCACATATAGGTTTGATGATTTTTTTTAGTTTCAGTTCCATGTATGGAGAGCCCCCCTTAATCTTACTTTTTTTTATTTTTGTATAAAAATCGTAAAGCGTTTCACAGAATACATCTACCTACCAAGTTTCAACTGTGTGTGTGTTTAATTGAATGTGGATTATTACTGTTTTGAATTTGTTATTCCATGTTTGACATGTTTTTTAATCGTAATGTTTTAATGGTAGTTTTTTATTTTACATTTTATTTTTTACTAAATTTCTATACACTGTATGTTGTTCTGAAATAAATGACTTATGACTTGTAGTCCTAATAGTTTTGGAATAAAGTGACTGTGACAAACACAGACAGACAGACATACATGACGAATCTATAATGGTTCCGTTTTTTGCCATTCGGCTACGGAACCCAAAAAAGCAATTAAACCAGTTTTGATATAAAGAAGTCGGTCAGTCATAAAGTTGAACCAAGCTGGCGTCCGATGAAACTGCGCGGCACTGAAATGTCATTCGCCCACTGACGGGTACTGCACCACGCAGCTACCCCATGCACCGTCTAGATTGGCACCTAGGTCAAGAGGGGTGGACTCTTCCGGGGCAGCGGAAGTCTCATTAGACCCCGCTGCCCCCCGATGTTAGTGTGGGTTAGAACACCGGTGTGGTTTTAGTCAGTACGAGTCTGACTGACCCTGCGCTCTCCGCAGTTCGGAGGACATCCATTGAGGATTTCCACATCGAGCAAAAAAGGCACCGTCATGGTTACACAGTAAGCTAGCTTTACCTTTTCCTATCTCTAAACACAATCGCTATATCTAGTAACTTACGCCACACCACATTGGTATGTCTGCAGCAGAAATTGAATTTTGCGCCCCAGAAGAAACAGCACGTTACTGTAGGCAATAAGTAGCATGGTGAATATTATCGAAGTAATTGTAGGAACACGCATTCATTCATTATCATTAGCAACTTTGACAGTAATTAATTAACTTGCTTTTTAATGAAAAGTAGACGTTTAATTACCCTCTTGTAAAGTGGGGTAGATGTTTAATTTGATTACCTAATTATTCGTTACTTTCTTGTAAGAAAGACGGCCTGGTTAGTCTAGTCGAAGCGAGCTTGATTGATGTGCACGGGGTCCTGGGTTCGATTCTCGAGTCGGGCAAAGTGTTATTGGATTTCCATTAGGAATTTTTCAGTAGCAGCCACATAGTCTGGATTTGTGCGCGGTGGATGGTAATAGGCTCGCCCACATTACATGGGAATCAGAATTAATTTGGAGTTTATTATGTCTCTCCCTAACTCTTCGGGGCATTTAGGGATCACCCTATATTCCTTGAAGGATTAGGCAGAACACATAATTCAATGTCTTACGTAATAGTAACTAACGAATATACGAGAACACCTTGCCTTCCATTTAGGTACAACGTTAAAAAAACTGGCCAACAGAATGGCAACAGAATTACACATCCTGTGAAAATTTCAACTGTGTACCTATTTCGGATCCTGAGATACAGCCCGCTGACAGACGGACGGACAGCGGAGGCTTAGTAATAGGGTCCCGTTGGTTACCCTTCGGGTACGGAATTTTAAAAGTGAATTTGGTAGTAACTTTACATTACGGTCTAGGTATATAAATTACTACCAAATTCACTTTTATATTTAAAAAACTCATTCTATTTTTTTGTATTTTAGTCAACCTACAAAATTTGGCATTTACTCTTGCAATACAATCATTTGCATTTCATTGAACATACCCTAGATCAGCCGATTAAAAAAAAAACAAAATGGCTGCCATCCGCGCAGGAGTATTTATAAACGTATTTGTCCAAAGAAATGAGTATAGAATATGCCCTTATAGTATCGGTAACCGCTAGCCAAACACACTGTATATAAAAAAAAAACAGTACACGAATAATTATTATGAGAAACTCAGATAATTTACAGGTGTACATGTCGTATTTTCTATTTAACGGCAGAAAGCCTACTCGTATCATAAACAATGCTATAGTATTAGTTACTGCATATTCTCGTGGAAATTGGTTTTACTCTCAAATTGATGTACGGCAATTTCAGTAGCGCTTTTCCGGGACACAAAGATTGTTTTTGGTGGGAAAACTGTTTTTCTGGTAGATTAATAAATGTACGTAACATTTAACAAGACATTGTTAATGGTTTGGTATAGTTATTAAGATTGATTCAGTTTTTACAAGACGGTTTTTTTTTTCGGATATGATTACCCAATCATCAAATGACCCTTCCCGCTCTGGGAGGAAGGGAGTGTCAGACTTGTACTGACTAAAACCCATCCATGTTCCTTCTTAGTCCTTAGTGTTCCAGGGTCCCAAAATCTCTTTATAACAGTCCCGCAGCCCCGGCAGGCATCGGCCCTAGCGGACACCTTCCTGACACGATGGGTTTTGAGTGACAGTATTATGACATGCGATCAACCTGATACCGTTATGGTGTCAACCTGGGAACCATTATAGTGTAGTCATTATTTATTTATTTATTTGTTTAGGATCTCCAACAAAGGATGTACACAAGAACACGAAATAACCGACGACAATGTACCACGTAGGTGTACTCCTTCACTTACAGGAGACCACAGCATGCTTAATAAAATGTATAACTAAGCTAACAAAGATATAGTAGCATTTAAAAATTAAAAACAAAACATATTAAGGTAATAAAATCAAATTGGAAAAATAAAATTAAAAATAACAATGTCATAGAAGCAATTAAAAATCAAAACAATTGGCAATAAAATTAAAATAATAAAATTAAAATTAACAAAGTCATAGTAGCAATTAGAAAATGAAAACACATTTGGTAATAAAATTGGGAAAATAAAATTTAAATAGTAATTAACAAATAGATAATTTTTTGAAGCATTTTTTATAATTTGCGAGAAATTTACAGATGTCAAGATTGGTGGTTTTAGCTAGTGTGTTATATTGCCTACAAAGTCTTGGCACAGCGGTGTAATGGCCTAAGTTAGTTTTGAGCCAGGAATGTAGAATAACTCATATGTATTATGCCTAGGAGTAATAGTAATCTGTAATGAGCTCAAAAGTTCACTGCAATCTATCGCTCCACTAAATATTTTGTGAAGGATAGTGAAGTCCAGTTTCTCTCTACGACTGGCTAGTGTATCCAAATGATAATGTTTCAACCTGTCCGAGTAGCTAGTTAGTTGTTTAGCCAAGTGATCTCCGTAGCACAGATGGTAACCGCTTTTGGACACTCTCTAATCGCTTGGTATAAACATCGTAATGCTCATTCCATACCACTGAGCCATACTCTAAGATTGGACGGACTAGAGTGTTGAAGAGCTTTATTTTTGTAGATGGTCTCTTAAATTCTTTACTGTTTTTCAAAACGAATCTAAGTACCTTAAAGGACTTAGCCACAATATTTAGAATCGAACTTCAGTGCTTGGTCAAGTTGGACTCCAAGGTCGCGAACCCTACTCATTATAGTGTAGCTCAGCTCAAATTCTCTATGGATTGGATTGATTCAACACAGTAAGAAGGAATTGCAATTCTTTTGAATAATACAATTTAATAACATAAAATACCTGAAAATTTTAACTAATAATGACTTATACATATTGCATAAATAAGTTCGTAAATAAATGCAGCTATAGTCTGCTCTCCGCTTAAAACACACTTTAAAAAAATAGGGTCACCACATTTTAGATGTTTGCCGGACTTAGGCAATGCCTTACTTGTCATTTAAACTCCAGAAATAACCTAGTTAACATGTTTGAGATATGGCTCGCGATAATACGAGCATAGGCAATGCTCATAAGAGTTGCGCGTGTGGCAATAGGCGTGCCAATACGCGCCTTGACGAGCTTGCCGAAAATACGCTAATCTGAAACCACTCTTTGAGATGAAACTGAACATGGCGCTAGCGTACCATTTCATCCAGAGCTACGTAGTTTGGAGTATTAACACTATTTTTTTCAAGAATAGTGGTTATTCTCCCTTGGTCTTCCTTATTTTAGCCTATTCCAGAATCAAACAGGACCTGAATACCACGTGATTGGTAATTGGATGCATTCCTTGAAATGGGTGATACGAGACCTAATTTGCAACAATTTTGACCACGATAACTTGGGGTCCACAAACTGTGTTGATTTGGAGAAATGGACCTTTTCAAGTTATATAGGTCGGCCTGTGGACGGTGAGTTATGGGCTAGCTCGCCGTCGGGCCATCTTATGACGACAGGCCGTGTCGACGGCGCGTTCGTGTTCCACGCGCGCCTCAAAGAGATGTTAGCAACCACGTAGGGGTCCGCATGAGCCGATGCCTGCCAGGGCTGCGGGACTGTTCGAAAGAGATACCGCGGCCCTGGAACACAAAGGGCAAAGAAGGAAGGAACATGGATGGGTTTTAGTCAGTACAAGTCTGACACTCCCTTCCGCTCCGCCCAGAGCGGGGGGGCGGGGGGTCATTAGATGATAAAAAAATCCATCCAATCCGAAAAAAAAAAAAAAAGTTGTATAGGACATTTTTCATCTCTCCGCCATGTACTGCTTTGATTGTCTGATAGGATAGTTTTATATACACCAGAAGGAGACTTGCCTGCGCAATTAGTCAAACAACTAACACCACACAGCGGTAACATCATAGCACCTCCACCTCATACAGCAATCAATCCTGATACTATACTAACGCCAGCCAATCAGCGTGCGCTGTTAATATTCGATTACCTAATCTGTTTTCATTATCCCTAACTAGTGTCAGTAACGTGTGTGTGTGTGTGTGTGTGTGCGCCTTGAGTGTGCAAATGTATGGAGAATTGATATCTACGGCCGACTAATTGATAGTGTTGACGAGCTTTGTTGCTCAGTGAAGCTCGTGGTTGAATAATAACAGTCAAGCGGGCCGATCTGTGAGGTTAAGCAATTCTTGTTGAGGTCAGTCTATGGATGGGTCATGACATTTCAGACACAATTCTGTACCTTGGAAAGTACATATTTACCAGTCGTTATAGATAGTCAGAAGCCCAAATCTCAGAGAGACGACTAGAACAACGAATCTTACCAAGGGGTATCATTAACCCAGTATCTTGGTTGTGGAGTTCTAACTTCAGATATGCAGTCCCTCCATATAAAATACCGGTATTCAGCTGCATCGCACTAAATGGGAGTAGAAAGAGAAAAACGCCGATGATATGAGGTAACACCCTGTGGTGAGGTGACGTCTTGTTGGTCTAGTGGTCGCAAGCGCGACTGCTGAGCATGAGGTCCAGGGTTTGGTTCCCGGGTCGGGCAAAGTGTTATTGGGTTTTTCTATCAGTAATTTCCCGGAAGTACCCGGTTGATGGCAATAGGCTCGCCCCCTACTACATCGGACTTAAATATAACTGGCGAAATGTGGGTTTACTATTAGGTACACCTCTGCCTAACCGGCGTGATTACAGGCGTGATGTTATCTTATGTTATGTGTGATATGAGGTAACTTTAGCAAAAATAAATTAGAAGCCGGTAATAAAATAAAAGCATTGCCAATTCCTCTTAAAAATAAATAAATTCGAAAACATATTATTTATTTAATACTTTACATTCCTCGTAAAATAGTACAAACATTTGCATTCAGAGTTCGTCTCATTAACCACTTTAAACCGGTTTACGCTGATCCAAACCAGATTCAACCGGATTCGGGGATAAATTCAAAATGGCTCCCATTAAAACTACTGGACCGTGCGAGCGATAATAGTGGTTTACTTGAATACTATTGTTTTGAACGAGTTTTTTATGGAAGAGTAATAAATACTGGGCAACTAACTAAATTGGGTAAAAAAGTCTTGGTAAGGTTCAAGTGTGTATGTGTGGCAGTGGCGAAGATGCCATAGAACTCGATTCCTACCGGCTTCCCATTGAAAAATGGCACAGTCAGTATTCTATACACAAATAATATAATCACATTAAATATATGTACTAATGCTTACCTCTTAATTTCACGCCTATTTTCCTTGGAGGGTTAGGGAGAGACCCTATAACCATATTGGGGCGTGCCTATGGCTATGGCTAGACTGAGAAGCTACTGTTAAACTGGTAGAAAACCTCACAGTAACGTTTTCCCAATCCGGGAACCAGGTCTTTAATCTGCGCACCTTGCCTGTTATGACTTACGGGGCCGAAACGTGGACACTCACGGTAGTTATTATGGCGTGCGATTGAAGAGGCCTATGTCCAGCAGTTGACTGTTGTAGGCTGATGATGATAAAACCGGGAATCTAACGCAGGACTTTCTGACCAGTAGCAATAAATTGCGACTACTAAACCAGCTTTGTGTTAAAAACATACAATTAAACTTTTTTTAACCAAAACAGTGTCCAAAAGTTACAAACCTCCATTTTATTCCAGAATCACAAAATCTTTTAAAGAGATAAATCGTAAATTGTACCAAATATACACGCTTGTAAACTCTTGGGTATTATCTTTCTTTTCTATTTAAACATAGCCCCACAAAAAAAAAACACATCAAACACATTTCCGGCTGGACAGCAACCCGTAACCCTAAAATGCTCACGTAACCCTCACGTTACTCAGCCGAAAACTCCGTGAACTTGGGAAAGGGTTAGGTACAGAAATAAGTTGAAATAAGTTGTGGCAGACATGTAACCGTACTTCAGGCAAACGGGTTGTAGCTACAGTCCTTTGACAGATATTACACCTCTCTCAGTTGCAGTCAAAAAACAACCTTATCGTCATTGAAAATAAAGATCACTATAAATTTGACATAACGTGTCAGTGATAGCACACTAACAACAACTTTATTGCTTCGGACATAAGGATGATTGTCATTTTGACAGCGACTGTACCTACGGTTGTCGTGTGGTACCTGTCATGAGCGATTCGATAAATGCGGGTAGCCAAAAAAAAGTGGGTATTTTTCTTTTTACCTTTGTGGTGAGAATTATTAGAAGGAAGGACCCTTTTGTAAGCGTTGAAGTGTGAGTAATGCCCGAATCACACAGAAAGTCGGTGCGGGTCGGGTCGTGTCCGTCGCGTGAGACGCGCTGTTCATTGCCTTCTCATAGAACGCAGGCGCGTATCGGCAGCGAGTCGGGCGCGGCCTACTTGATAGCGGCAGCTGTTGCTACGGCGAACCAGCATTTTTCAACTATAAAATTGTTTTTTTATAGTTTTTGTCACTAGGCTCGTCAAAACCAGTCTGTTTATGAGTACTTAAATTCTTTAAAATTCATGGCATAACAGATATTTTTTTCAAAAACGACATGTGCCGCGCCCGGCCCGCGCCCGCGTCAATGTAAATGCTTATCGGGGAATACGTGTATTACGACGCAAAGCAAAGACGCTACATCTGATCTGACCCGCTCGCTGATTGTGGTAGCTGGTCTCCCGACCCGTCCCGATCCGCGCCCGCTCCCTGTAGCGAGTGAGCGAGCTAGCCGGGCGAGCCTCTTTTCATACTTCGTTTCGGCTCTTTCGATAGTTCCGGGTGTGAACCAAAGTATGAAAAGAGGTGAAACGCGCTCGCTCGCTCGCTAGCTGGCGGTGTGGCTTACGCTTTAAGAATATAAAAGAGGAATAACAAAATTTGTGTGTTTTATGTAATGAATGCTAAGCAAATTCGGCCTATAACTTTCCTACTTCTCCTATCCATTACATTGCCACACTTTACAATCCTGGAGGGTACTGGGGGGTTACTATGATGTCTTAAAGAAGCAGTAATTCCAGTGTGCGAAAGAGACAGAGCTATACAAGTCTTCTAGCGCCATCTCTTTCCCTCTTTTAGGCCACCAGGTGCACTTTACCACTGCTGGAACACAGGCCTTCTTTATCTGAAAAGGAGTCAGATTGACTGCTAAATAAGCTGTTCCACCTGGTAAGCAACGATTTTTTGGGCAGCGATAGTACTAAGAATGTTAGTGTTTTCAGAGACAACGATGATGAGTCTCATTCGACTTTTACTTCACTGGACCTCATATTATCTTTCATCAGCCTAGGCTTTTTCAAACTATGTTGGGTTCGGCTTCCAGTCTAACCGGTTGCAGCTGAATACCAGTATTTTACATGGAGCGACTGCCTATCTGACCTCCACAACCCAGTTAGTACTGGGTAATAAGATACCCCTTGGTAACACTGGTTGTCAGACTTTCGGGCCACTGACTACTTGTAACAACTGTCAAATATCTACAAATGACAGCCGGGAGTAACGGCTTAACATGCTTTCCGAGGCACGGAGGAAACTCGGTATGTAATTGCAGTCACCCATCCACGGAACAACCTAGGCAAGCGCGGCTTAAACTTAAAACCGACCCGAGCGGCTGTTATTATTTAGCCACGAGTTATATAAAAGTTGATAATAAATCCAAACCTTGGTTGCATGAATTCGTTTGTGTTTCGGAAAAAATCTTCTAGAGGAGGTTTATTTAGAACTTTACTTTGTCCACAGCACCCTGGGAAATCAACTAGGGTAGTAACCATTCCTGGCTTTATCTTTTAACCAAGATTTGAGTTGTTTTACATTGATCATGCCGAGAAGAAAACTAACTACAATGAGCCCTGGAGATACAATTCAAATATGTTGTACCCCACAACGAAATTAATGAGAAATAATTAAAAAAAAAAAATGAATCAAAGTTTAAATTGGTACAATACATCATAAATCTTAGAATTAATGTAGGTATAACAAAGTTCGATGCCCGTACTAGGGTAAATCTGTATCACAGGCGATATGCATTCTAATAATAACTATTTGGACAACAGGTTTCTAAACAATATTTGACATAAGATTTATTTTTAGAGTAGTGAAATAACTAGTTCATTTATTATGATATAAACCTAAGTTACTTAAACTCTATTATTTTAAGATAAGAACAAAATACATAAAGGTCTTAAACATGTAGATAAATGCTATGTCAATTACGCACTTAATGAATAACACTATTACGATAGAATCAGCATCACTCAACTCATCTCCAAACGTTCGTGTTCTACAACGTGACTTAAGCCTCCCCCACACGAGTCATTATCTCCAACCAAAAATGGCTATCTACAATGTAGACTGCATTATTCAAACATTTAGTGAACTCAGCGTGTAGCCGCGAGTCACTGCAGAATGTATGAATAATGAAGTGGCTGGCTTGTGCCTCGCCACTTGTGGCTGAGAGCGGCGAGTGGCTCGCTTAATTTGTTAAATCAGTCATTAGTGTGACGTTTGACTGGCTTTTCAGTATGAGCTTGTTCAAGCTTCTGCAATGACAGATGGCAAAATCAAGTCTGGTTTTAAAAGTACTGTACTTGCTATGAAAAGAGGGCCAAAGTTATCTTCTATCAGCGAAAACGGTGATGAAAAAGACAAAAATGTATGGAACTGACAGAAACCACTGTCAATCTGTTAGAAGTCGTTATACAAATACGAAACTATCTCGATACTCACTTGTCTAGACCTTAATTAAGACTAGTAGGGTGGTCTGTAACGTTACATTTTCCCATTGGCCCCACCGGTGGGGCTAATGGGAAAAATCAAAACCATCGTTTCGTTGGTCCCACTGCCTGCCCCCACTACCTTGAGATCAGAAAACTGAAGGAATTAAATAAACCTTCATGATTTCAGTGGGAATTAATAGACATTTCGATCCATACAGTACGACAGCTCTGATCACGGTCTTGTAAATTTTCCCTGGCGACAAACAGGAAAAAAATTCCCATTTATTGCCAGTGAGGCATATAATATAACACACAATTATGTTCCCCAAAAAGTATCAGGCTGGCATGAGCTCAAGGTGGTATGCATTGTAATAATAAAATTCTGGGTATAGGTACGGTCTTCAAGTAAAATACCTTCTTGGATTCATGTCCGCCTAGTACTGTTCGTAAAGGTACTGCCCATAACTAGCACAACTGTACCAACACTAATCTATCCCAATTAATGTTTTTGAGTAATATTTTATTACTCAAAAATACGGTGGGGCCAACGGGAATACACCAATGAAATCTGATATATTTACTCTTTTTGAAACAATTGTCCTTTTGACCTGTAAATATTGTTTTAAGATGCATTTGCACTCTTGATTCATTCTGTCCAACTGTCCAAGCCGTTGAAGTTATGCAAACATGGTCTGAATCTGCACAAGACAGAGAGGTTTGGAAGGAGAATAGGCTCTTGCGCAGCAGTGGGACACGAATAGGGTAGCAAAAAATCTGTTATGAAGAAAGTAATAGTAAGTAGTAGTAGAGAGTAGTAGTAGTGTAGTAGTTGTTCTAGTAGTAGTATAGCATCCCATAGCATAGCATCATGCTGAGTGGTAACCTGCTTGTCGCAGTCACGACGTGTAAGCTGTATTTTTTTTTCTTTTTTTGTTCCGTCCTGTTGAATTTATAGTTTATTGTTTTATTTGTGTTTTGTTTTTTTTTTTGTAATTTTGTGTGATGCACGTCATGTCCTTGCGGCTATTTTTTTTTTTTTCTGTATTGGTAGTAGTGTAGTGATGTTTGCCGTTTATTTTATCAAGTATAATTTTTAAACTTACTCAGCGTAATGGGTCAACATTTTCGAAATGCATAATTTTATAGCCATCGCACAAAAATCCAATGACCTCACAAGTTCACAACACAGTAATAAAGCTTCCAAATGAAAATACGCTAACATTTCACTTAAAAGTTAACTCCAAACTTCATACACACAGAAACTTACCCTTTTAAAAATCGCAAACACGCTTACGTCATCCTATTAACCCACACGCCGCGACCCCAAGTCTGTGACCACATAAAAATGGGTTCTCTCTTTCCGTAGCAGCAAGGGAAACTGCGGGCCGAGTGTTGCCAATAAAAGCTGATAAAACCGGATACAGGGCAACATTTCGCGCGAACACAACGTGGCGTTCGCAGGGTTATGAGTGTGACGCAGTTCGGCGAAAATAGGGTTTGGTTTGAATTTCGAGCGAGGTTTTTGAAAGGATTTTAATTTTAGATGTGGTTTCTAGGTGTGACCTAACTCTTTATTAAATAAAAGGTCTGAAAGTAGTGCGTGAGAACACGTTTGAAATGACTGTCTGAAAGAAAAAACTTGATATTTTCAGTTTCTTTTATGAAAATCTTAGTAGGTCGGGTTATTTGCTTACGAATGATCTTATCATCTGACTTCTTATTTACCGTGTTATACAAAAATGAGCGCGTTTACTTATTGTTCACATTTTTTTAACCATTTCCCCTTTACTAATAAACGCGGAGTTAAGTTATAACTGGTACCTATAAGCTTGTTTTTTTATTAACCTGTCAATTGTCCCACTGCTGGGCAAAGACCTTCCCTTTCTCCTTCCAAATTTTCTCTATCCTGTGAGATCTTTGGCCTTGTTTGCCCCATAAACAAGATCAGACCGTCACGCCACCTTCGCTGCGGTCTTCCTCGACCGCGATTTCCTCCATCTGGTGTCCAGTGAGTGACGATGCGTGCCCACCTCTCCGGGTGCATTTGTGCTACGTGGCCAGCTCACTCCCACTTTAGCTTGGCTGTTTTTTCCCCAACATCTGCAACCTAAGGAGCTGATTATTATCATTCATGTTTCAATGTAAGTTTGCCATAAATTTACTCCGCTTTTTTTTATTAATAAGAAGATTCAGGGTATTTTACGACGATTTACTTCATTCTTTGTAGCTCCAATAAACTGCACTCCACATTGAACAATATCACGTCACTTTGGCAAGTAAATGCAACACTGCTTTTTTGATACACACGAAAAACCATTAAATCCATGTTAAATTATAGTTTAAACACACCATTTAATTTGCGATACTACTGAACCGTTGAGCAACGCGAAATTAATGGACGAATGAATGAACTAAAACAATGAACATGCTAATTTGAGAACATAATGGCGAATATTGCCATTCCAGTAACTATTTTTATGATAATGGCCTGTCTGATGAATATATTTTAGTAGTTGACATGGTAATTTGTCATAATATTCAGGTCTTTATTATCTTTGACAGCCGTTACCAGGTAGTTAGTGGCCCGAAAGTCTGTCAACCAGTCGTAACCAGGGGGTATCGTATTCCCAGTATACTAACTGGGTTGTGTAGGTCAGATAGGCAGTCGATTTATGTAAAATACTGGTATTCAGCATCATCTGGTAAGACTGGAAGCCGACCCAAATAAATTTGGGAAAAGCTAGGCTGGTGATGATGTTTCAAATAATATCTGACAATATAATCTTCATTCTCATGGCCTTAGCTCAATTTATTTTGGGTCAGCACCTCTTCTTCTTCTAAACTTTTTTATTGCTCGTCATCTCATCAGACGCCTCCCTTCTTGCCAAATCTTCCTTCATACAGTCCATCCACCATTTCTTTGGTCTTTCTCTACTCTTGTACCCATCCACATTCATACCCAAGTAATATCTGACGTCTACCAATTTTTTCGAGAATCTTTCAAGTTCCAGGGTTGGAGTTTTTGATTCAATTATTTTTCAGGTCAATTAATTTCATTTTTCTAGTGGACGTAAGTACTGAACAAGAAAGAAGTTCTAGGTTCGAAAACCAAGTAATGTGATATTGGTTTTTTCCCCATTTAAATTTCTCAATAGCTGCTCGGAGTCCTGATTTATGCCCGTTTGATGGCAATAGGGTCTTCCCCGACTACATGGAATTAAACATCACTAGCAAAATTCGAGTGTACTTTAATAGACATCCCAGTCTAACCTTTCGGGGTATCAAGCGTGATGTTATGTTTATGTATTTCCAATTACAGCACCTAGGAGCTGGTCGCTAAATAATAACAGCCGCTCCGGTCGATCTTCAGGTTAAGCTGCGCTTACCTAGGTTAGTCTGTGGAAGGGTGACCACCCATTTCATGCCGAGTTTCTTCCATGCCTCGGAAAGCACGTTAAGCAGTTGGTCAATTGCAAATCTTTGACAGTCTCAGTCTTAGCTAGGAATATTGAATTGCCAAGTACTAGCTGGGTTGTGGAGGTCAGATAGGCAGTCACTCTATGTAAAATACTGGTATTGGCTTGCATCCGGTTAGACTGAAGTCAAACCCAACATAGCTGAGAAAGTCTAGGTAGATGATGACAATTTCACCACCATTTTAACTGTAGTCGTGTGAATTGGCCCCTCCAAAAAATAACCGACCGGAAATGCCTAGAAATTTAAAATAAAACTTTTGTCATCAACTGGGAATCGAAACTAAATCCCCAATTTTCACATTCCGGCTAACAGTTGAGACTAAAGGCTTATCACATCCATTTGCGTTCGGTCATCGAATTCAGAACACGGCGATAACGCGTGAACCAGCCTTAAAAGTGGTTTAGTATTCTTTGTTATTTTATTTTATTTAAAAAATGTAATTTTGTCCAGATAAAGGGTGTATTTTAAAAGTAATTTAAAACTATATTATTTTTTTCGAGCCTTCGATTATAGACACCTTGTTAATTTAAAACCTGGTAAATATCAAAGTTACTACTTTTCTTTTAGTCGCGTTTTTTTTTTGTCCCACGCCTGGGAAAAGGCCTCCCCTTTCTTGTTCCAAACCTATAACCTGTGCAATATCTGTCGATGTTCGCCCTGTAAACAATATCAGATCGTCACACCACCTTCGCCGTGGTCTACTAGTGTCTAGTGAGTGACGATCGTTGCCCATCTCTCCGGGCGCATTCGTGCTACGTGGCCAGCTCACTCCCACTTCAGCTTGACTGTTTTTTCTCCGACATCTGCAACTTGAGTAATGGAGCGCAGGGTAGTGTTTCTAACGCGATCTGTCCGCTTAACACCTATTATGCTGCGCTCCATTGCCCGCTGGCAAATCTTGAGTTTGGACTTCTGTTGTTCAGTAAGTGACCAACTTTGTGCACCGTAGGTTAGGACGGGCAGGATGCACATGTCGATGAGTTAAATTCAAAATCAAAATCAAAGAATTTATTTCAAATAGGCCAGTTACAAGCACTTTTGAATTGTCGAAAGAATACTGTAGTTGCCCATTCCCTAACGTAGATCTCTATGGAGAAGAACGGGCAAGAAACTCCATGGACACTCTTTTAAATCAGAATACTTTTACAATAACTTGGTTACATCATTTATGTTGAGATGGTACATTAAGTGAGAACGATGTAGCAAGTTGTGTAAAAGTGTCCATAGTAAAAATAATTCAAAAATATAATAATTAATTCAAATAAGCCGTGGCAACCAAGAGATGACCAGTCACAACTGACAGCGCCCGTTCACGAACATGACGCATGTATCGGCACCATTCAACTCAACCATTTTGAAGGGAACTAAATGATTCAAGGAAAGACGTAGGTTTCCAGCGAATGACAGCTTTCTAGTACAGAGTACTCACACGATATGTTACTACTGTCAGATTTGTTTTTTTTAATCGTCACTTAACATTTATCTGAATATTGGCGTTTGATAGCTATACAAAATATGTCAAAAAGCATTTTTTTTTTTTTTTATGTATATCCCTAGTTGTTTCATCAGTTTTGTGTCAAAATAACACACACTCACATCATAAAATTCAAACACAAGGTATTTCTTACCAAAAAACGACAAAATCAAAAAAATCAAAATCAAAATATTTTATTTTACATAGGCCTAGATGGGCACTTATAAAACGTCGAAAAAAAGGTGCACGGTTCGGGTTGGTCGTTTCCTATGGAGAAGAACCGGCAAGAAACTCCATGGTTACTCTTTTCAAATCATTTGGTGTTACATTAATATCATGGATACAGCATTTGTACTTAAGTATGGGGGGACAACGACCCTTTCTCTTCTTCGTAATCGGCTAAAAATATCTACCAATTTTAAAGGCTTATCGCCCTCCAATTCCGTCCGGTCGGATATGAGACGCCACGATAACGTGTAAAACTGCCTTAAGCGGTTTTGTTTTAAAAAGCTCCGGTATCCGTTTGGAGGGGTCAAATATCACAAAAGGGGTCATCTGAATAACCCACTGTCCTTTTATGGTTTCCATATCCTGTTCGGAAATAGCTGTGGCTAATAAACGGGGCGATTTTACGCAATTCATGTTCTGCATAAGTGTGAATTGCCTGGAGTATTCATAGATAGCTATAGATGTGTTTTTGGTCTTTAATCTTTTATGTGATCAGCATTTGTTATTTTGTGCGTTGGTTTGGTGGTCGTAAGCTTTTCTGAGAATGAGGCCTTTGGTTTGATTCCTAGGTCGGGCAAAGTGTTATTGGGTATATTAGTAATTTCATTAATTTAGTACAGCATTAATACTAAATTAAGTTAAGTTATCCTTTTTTACGGTCTTCTCACGGAACTACAAACATTCTAACATCGTCTCCTATTCATCAGCAAACAAGTCCAGTTCAGAGTTGGTCTCCTTGAGCGCGTTGAGAATCGTCAGCAAATGTAGCAGCCTGAAGTTTGTCCCCAGTTGATCAAAGGTACACCTTCTAATACTTGGGTATTAAAATTATGTTTGGTGAACGTGTCGACTGGTAATCATATAATGTGATGATTAGAAGTACAGACTTTGGGTTCAATCACTCCCCGCAAAAACTGCATTTCTAAGAAAAAGTGTAATATGCATGGCCCCATTAATAAACAATAAAATTCCTAATTCCCTTAAGATATTAAATATTAATTCATTCAAGAGAGAACTAAAAAAAATGCTTATTGCTAAGGCATACTATACTGTTACGGAGTTTTAGAATGACAATTTTTTTATAATTTAGATAATTTAATATGTGATTATAGTTTTATTAATTTTATTATTTTAATTTTTCTTCTTTGACTATATTTTTGTATTGACTGTAATAATGTATTTGAATTTATTGAATTTTGACTATTATGTAACTAATTTAATTATTTCTTAAATTTTAATTTGGAGTTAAGAATTATAAATACTATTTTGTACGCCGAATATGGCAAAACATGTTGAACCAGTAATCTCAAACTTGTTTCCATCCATATGTGCATATCTATGTATCATGTCATACATGTTTATACAAATAAATGCATCTTTATCTTATCTTATCTTAGATATTAGTAAACTTAAGATCCGCCCTTTGAAATCGGCAACTGTACAGGAAAGATGAAAAATCGACGCACAAACGGCTATCATGAATTCAGCATATGAACAGACCACTAAGTGTCAAAATTTTTCGTCGAATATTAAACAAAAAAACATCTAAATGCTACAAAAGTACAATACTTCACAAAATACACGGTCAAAATATATGAAAGTTGTACTGAGTCCCTGTCTATACAAAAGTGTTTGTTACTGGTTTATTTTAACCTAGTCGCATTGAAAATCAAAAAAACGCTTGACTTGAGCCGTAAAAACGCCTACCAGAAGAGATTCAAACAACAATAAAAAATATGCAGAACCATCCCATATTCTAGCACTGCATTGACTCACTAAATCACGTCACTTCACCTACATACATCACTAGGCATCGATAGTACGCCATCCAGTCGACAACTCTCTCCGAAGATTTATCGTACTCCGATAAATCCCTGTCTCAGCGAGTCTAATAGCTCCTTTTAAATCCAACTTTAGCTCCGAAAATACGGTATTTTATTTATTTATTTGAGATATGTTATATCAAGTGTGTATTGACTATTGTGTGGAGTGGATAAGTGATCCATTTTCAGTAAAATTGAAGGGAGGAGCTCATTGCCAAATACTAACAGCCACACGGGTTGATCTTCAAGGTTAAGCAGCGCTTGACATAGTCGGTCCGTGGATAGGTGAGACCATCCATTACACAGCGAGTTTCCCCAGTGCCTCAGAAAGCACATAGCTATTGGTCCCGGCTATCATTTGTAGATCTTTAACCTTATGAATTCCAGAGCATATACGCACGCGCGCGCTCTCCACGCCAAGTCACAATTTCACCTACCATTTTGTCACATATTTGTGTCGTTGTCGTTCAGGATACGCGCTCGTTTGTCACATATATGTGACACTCACGTTCAAAAGGTTAAGAGTCGTCACGAGTAGTCAGTGGCCCGATATTCTTACATCACTTATCAATCGGTTTCGTAATACCCAGGGTTGTGGAGGTCAGACAGATAGCCGCTCCATGTAAAATACTGGTATTCAGCGTCATCCGGTTAGACAGGAAGCTGACCTCAACGTTATTGGGAAAAGGCTAGGCAGATGATGATCAAGGTCTGGTTCAAATCTTTTTACTGTTACAAAAATCATAAGTCGTTTTTATTGTCTTGCTAGCACCTGCCCCTGACATCCTCCGTGTGAAAGTCTAATTTATTTATTCAGAGACTTGTTTCATTTACAGTTTGCATCAAAAGCGCGCAGCAAGCCAACAACATAACATTAAGTAAATAACTTCAGGCAATAATTAAGCAAAGCATACCATAAGATATGCCTGTGGCACTCGCCAATATTGAAGCTTTATTTCAAAGTTCTATTTTTTCATCAGTATCAGGATATTGAGATTACCTTTAAAAAACAAACAAAAAGTTTACTTCTTTTTTACTATTAGTTAGAGAAGATTAGATAAAAAAATCAAGACTATATATAACTGCAGTCCATTCTTACTCTTATTCTAGTTCAAAATAAGGTCAATTTTCGCTACTAACCCAGAAACTCCACCACTCCCTTTCATAGCCCATATTTCTGCCCTCTTGTCGTCAGCATCCATAATCTAGTTCTTATTGTCCATAACATTTTTACTAACACAAGAACTACACATGTCTGTCCGTCCCTTATTACGTAATTATGTTTATACGGAATATTATTTACTTTTTTCTAGTGTCAGAGGGTTTCTTAGGGCGGTTGTATACAGTCGAGTGTTTTGACCAACGTGACGGTTTTATATTAAGAAAGAAGGAAAAAACATGTTTATTTCGCCTTTTCATGATATAGGCGCAATGATAATAATAAGCACACCATAAATAGAAATAAAGAAAATAACTTAACATATCATAATGCACATACTCCTTCAAACATTTGGGCAGCGGTGTAGTTCACGTATATATTTTTCAGTTATGTTTAAGTCCAGCTTTTGGAGCCTTTACTAGGAATTTGTTTTGGTAATTTTAAAGTATTTCATCGTCATCATAACCATTTCAGCCGAAAGACGTCCACTGCTGGACATAGGCCTCCCCCAATTGTCGCCACATTGACCGGTCCCGTGCGTCTCGCATCTAGCGGATCCCTGCAACCTTCACCAGGTCATCGGTCCAGAACTTTTCGGCCCCATCGGCCATCCGTTCTGCGGGCAATATGCCCACCATACTGCCACTTAAGTTTGGCAATTCCAATTTAAAGTATTCATTACAATTTTACTACACGCATTTTTTAAATAGTCAAAATGTCAATCACTCACAAACATAAGATAACACCCCATTACAAAACAGGTTAAAACTTACAGACTATGAAGAAGAGCGGGAAAACTGACTAAAACATTGCAGTCTACACTAAAATGACCAACGAGACAATTTCCATAGACACAAAATATTTAGTCGTAACAAAAATCGCTGCAATGAAAAGAAGAATACACTCGACACGAACTGAATTTTGAATCGGCAATGATCGCCGGCTGGCCCTCGCTGGAAAAATAGCTGAACCAATCGCTTGAACTTCATCCCAGCGACTTTTTTGTCGCATTGTCCGTTTTGTGCATTGATTGCAACGTAAATGGCTTGAATAGTCGAACGAGTGTGTGTCTCACCAACTAAACGGTTGGAATGGAAAGCATTTGGTACTGATGATCATCATTTTCTACATCTTTTCCTACTGCGCTGGTCAGCTTCCTATTTGACTGCCTATTTGACCTCCACAACCGGGTCATGCTGAGATGGACGGTACAGAAGATGGCAAACTCGTAGCCAAGTTATGTGCCGACTTGCTTTAGATTGCCATCGACACGTGAAGTAGAAAAATAAACCAATTAGCAGTACTGTTGTCAGCACAGATATAGATAGACCTAGATAACGCAAGTATCACGATCTGTATGAAAACCAAGCGTGCCATTTTTTGACTACCTATTATGACGTCACAAGCACTATTCAGTGATGGGAAAATCAAATCGATTCAAAGACACCGCCGCGGACGGCGCCCCCCTCGTCCTACCCCCCGCCATGACGCCCACTGACGTCCGACTAGCGCTATGCTCCGATGCAGACTGAGTTCGAAATTGGCCACTTACGATTTTTGTACGTAAGCTACATAATAATATGGCACGCGAAGTAGTTGCTCTCGCGTTATCTAGGTCTATCTATATCTGTGGTTGTCAGACTTTCGGTCTAAGTACTGAAGATCACTTTGTCTATAATACACACATAACAATACGCCTTTATAACCCCCGAAGGGTTAGGCAGAGGTGTACCTGAAAGTACACCCACTTTTCGTCAGTTACGTTATTAAGGAATAATAGGGGGCGAGACTATTACCATCAACCGGGCACAAATCCGTGGCTGCTACTGAGAAATTCCTGATGAAAAATCCAGTAACACTTTGCCCGACTCGGGAATCGAACCCGGGACCTCATGCTCAGCAGTCGCACTTGTGACCACTAGACCAACGAGGCAGTACATTTTCTATTATTTTATTATTGTTTTCTATTATATCGTTCAACAGTTGCTAAATAGTAGGTTGTTCCAACCCCCGTAGCATGACCACCGTAGACAAGAATTTCTTTGACGGAAGAATCGAGAAAATGACAAATAGTGCAAAGAAATCTGTCATTGTGTCGACACAATCTGTCATTTTGTCGATTCTTCCGTCAAAGAAATCCTTGTCTACGGTGGTCATGCTACGGGGCCAGGAATTTCTCATAAGTATTTTTGGATTTCTAAATACTCAATTGATGGCTATAGGCTTGCTTTCACAGGATTTAAAGGTTACTAGTAAAATAGAACACCTCTGCATTCCTTTCTGGTAAAACAAACTGACTGATAGGCTGATAAGAGAATCGTCTGTCTGCGGACACCTTTAGGGTCAAGGATTATGATAATGTGGGTCCCTTATATTACATTGTGAGGGTACTCGCAAATATGACGAATGCGTTAGTCTTGAGTATAAGAGGATTGTTACTTTAGTGTTGCCTACTTTGTGAGAAAAGAATCCTACTGGATGTCGGTCAATGTTTACTTAGTCAATATTTTATTTAACTTTGTGTTTTGTTTTCGCCTGTGTTTTCTGATTAGAGTGATCAAAGTAGATCATAACTTTGCATCTATTTAACCGTCTTCTAAAAAAGGAGGAGGTTATGTATTTTTTTTCTCATGTATGTGCACCGATTTCTTTGTTATTACTGGTCCGTTTTCAATGAAACAAACAAAGTCACTTCCGAAAGTAATGTTTTGTTGTTACGACGGTGGTGGATTCTGGCCCACTACCCCTCACAGAGAGTCAGCAGTAAACCTGTGACCCATCAGTTACAACGATACAGACTCATTGTGCTATCTTAAATGTGTAAATTAATAGTACCTACTGAATTTCATGAGTTTTGTCACTGTTTAAAAAAAAAAACAGACGGCTTTTTGAACTTTTCATTTCATCGGTATATATTCTAATTTACTCTTGAACAGCTAAACTAGAAAGAACACAAAGGACAAAATTAAATTAAATTAAATTGATCAACGCCAGAAGGCGTCACGGCAGACCTCGCAGAAGATGGCGGGACGAACTTGACAAAACAAACGACCAGTGGCCCACATTAGCCCTGGATCGTAGCAACTGGAAGTCATGGGGAGAGGCCTTTGCCCAGCAGTGGGATGACGCAGGCTAGCAGTATCAGTATCAGTGATCAACAAAAAGAAAACTAAATTAGTCTTGTATGGGGCCACAAGAGTCATATCTCAGTGTGGTGCTGTAACATTTAAAAATGACCATTTAAAGATGATTTAATTAGCCTATTGTGAAGAATTGTATTTGAATAATTTGCCATCTTTATAAAAAACATTGTCCTTACTACAAACAATAAAACTACGACACTCAATATGCAAAGAAACAAAACATTTGGAAGACACGAGAAACCGCAATATCTCTTGTACGGAATTCGGAAGACAAACTAAATTACATAGGACCTTTGTTACGTCTGCGGAACCCCAATAAATAGGGAAGAGCTTTAGGTCAGGAGGCACGGAATAAAGTAAATGTAAAGCGAAGTCGAGGCTTTGAGAGGACCTTTTGATAGGTTAGTGATGGGATGATGATATCCCGGGATTTCAAAATATGAATACAAAAATCTCCGTGAGGACTAAATCGGGTATCCAAGAACGAAAAAACTTCAACATTATTCGTGCTTTAACTTGTAGTCAATCCCGGGATTTGATAATATACAACATTATTTTTAGTATATGCGAAACCTGAATATAGTTTGTTCAGAATAAGTAACTGAATAGATTCCAATAATTTTTAAAGCTTGTTATATTTTGTCCTAAAAATATTTAAAAAAGGTTACAAGTTGGAATCCGAGCAACACTAAGTACCTATCGCAATCATTTAGGTACCTTCTGCCAAATTATTGTTATCAATGAGTTAAAGACGACGCTGGAGGCACGCGCGCGGCGGTGCCGCGTGGTGACAACGTTTATGTGCGGAAAACCAGGTAACAGAACAAGCTTATAACTATGTGATTTTACATGATACAGTTTTAAAATTTTGTACATAGATTATTTACATAAAAATATTAGACACGTATTTTAGGTTTCGCATATATTAAAACTAATGTTGTAAAATTATTATTTTTGACTGCCTCGTTGGTCGCAAGAGCGAGGGCCGAGCATGAGGTCCTGGGTTGGATTCCCAGGTCGGGCAAAGTGTTATTGGGCTTTTCCATCAGGAATTTCTCAGAAACATCCACGAAGTATTTTACCCGGTTGGTGGCAATAGGCTCGCCCCCTATTACATGGGACTTAAATACAACTGGCGAAATGTGGATGTAAGTACTATTAGGTACGCATCTGCCTAAGCGTTTGGGGATTACAGGCGTGATTTTATGTATGTTAATTCTTTTTGAAATAAACAAACCCCACTGACCTTGAAACTTTGATGACTGGTGTATATTGCCTGTTGGTATTAAATCCACCTATGTACCATTACTGTACCTGAAGTTTATTTTGTTTCTTTACCTGTAACAAAAACAAATTGTACAATTATTTTATTTTGAAAACATAATACTGGCAATTACTATTCACTATTAAAAAAAACATTTGTAGTCGACTGAAATGTCATTAAGAAGAAAAGAAAACTTTCATTTTAGTTGTTACTTTAATAGGCATGCTGTGTTGCAAAAAAAAACCGTTATCCACTTTTCGTTTTCAGTACGATTCAGTTGAATGTTAAAAACTTTCGACGGAGACGTCAACGTAGCATGAACATGCTCATAGCTGATACGATTGTAGTAGTTTTCTATCTTAAACATTTAAAATTTTGCCATACTACAAATATTCTGGCAGAAAATCGCATGACATCTTTACTCTTTCCGCAGCTTCATATTTGCAACAAAGCCCACTTCATCAGAGAAAGTGCTACCATATGAAAAAACATATAAAAAGTCGGGTAAAGTCGGGGCGGAGGAGCTCGTGGCTAAATAATAACAACCGCTCGGGTCGATCTTGCCTAGGTTGGTCCGTGGATGGGTGACCACCCAGTTTCCTCATAGCCTCGGAAAGCACGTTAAGCCATTGGTCCCGGCTGTCATTTATAGATCTTTGACATTCGTCGTTACAAGTAGTCAGTGGCCTGAAAGTCTGATAACCAGTCTTACCAAGGGGTTTCGTATTATCCAGTACTGGGTTGTGGAGGTCAGATAGGCAGTCGCTCCATGTAAAATACTGGTATTCAGCTGCATACGGTTAAACTGGAAGCCGATCCCAACATAGTTGGAAAAAGGCTCGGTAGATCATGATGCAAAAAAGTCGGGTAACCATCGTGCTCTTTGTGACAAGGAGTACACCATAAGCAAACACGCTTGCCCAATGCGGGTTGATGGAGGTCTCGTGGCTTCGATTTTTGAGTCTAGGACATGGCAGTTTCCTCACCATGTTTTTCTTAATTGTTTTAGACTGAAATTGTTGTTGTCATTGTTTTAAAAGCGGAGGTGAAGCTCACAAAAAAAGAAACACTAGGTAAATTGTCAGCCTGAATTCAAATCTACATCTACAGCTCATAAGACGTGTTTCACTTCTAAAAAAGTCGCTGAGTTAGCTCAGAAGGAGCCGAATCAATTGACCGCGTTTCTTGCTCATATTCCGCGTTGCCGAAAGTTTGTGATGCCTTTGAAGACGCATATTCCCATATTCTCTGCGTTGTGGATGGCGAGTCAGAAGAATAGGAAGATGACATCCGAGCTGAGTATGACAGGTTTCATTTTGAAATCATGAGCATTCATATACAATGTGTTCCCACCGGGATGTGCCAAACTAAATACAAGCACTGTGGACCGCTGCATAGCTAACCTCGACCTGCCTAAAATTAACAAATCCTCGCAAGTTTTTTTTAATTGTTTTTATAATCAGTGGTAATGAACACATAAAACACTAGGTAAATTGACAGCCCGGATTCAAATCTACAATTACTCATTGGTCGTCGAAGCTCCCACTTCTGAAAAAACCGCCAAAGTGCTAGTTCGATTTGCACATGAAACATTGCGTAAAAAAACACGTTTCTTGGACCCTCTTCATGTTGTTATAGAGACTATCGTAATACAAAAACACAAAAACAGACAAAAACAGTAAACATGGTAAATATCCCGTTTCCTGTCTAAGTAATAATATCGTAATACACACTGAAAATTCAAATTGAAATTTACTACTACTAACGTTTTGGTTCAAAAGATACAGCCCTGTTACAGACAAATGCACAAAAAGTAAAAACACACACTGCAGGGTCCCGTTGGCACCTTGTGGGTAAGAAACCCTAAAAACCAACAAATGTCACCAATTTAAATGTCATGGTAATTTTAAGCATGTCTTCGCCGCCATCTTAGATATCAAGTTTAACAGAACATGGCACTAGCTTTACGTTTTTATCATAAGACATCGTTTTCTAAAAACAAAGTAAATATCACCATACGTGTTACCTCAGGCTTTTTTATCTTCGTTTTCTTTTCCCCACGTCAGCCTATAACAATATTAATTCCAGCCTTGTCAGTAAAATAAATATTTCTTGTGGAGTAAATACGCTAGATATTTTTGTTACAAAACGAAGCGAACGTGCCAATTATCAATACCTAACGTCTGTTTTGTCATATTTGAGGTTAAGAGAAAGCTCTGTTGCCATGACAACCAGTTCCTTCAATAATGATGTGGTAATCTTGTTGCTAGCTATTTTCTATCATAGAAAACTGTCAGCTAAATAGTGACAAGAAATATCTGATAGAAGATTGTTTTTTTTATATTATTTTCTTAGAAAAGACTGCTCAATGTGTATGTTTTTTTTGGGAATTCTTGGTATTCTATAAATGAGAAGGTATCCACTATAGAATACACCAAAATACTTACTATTTTCATGCTTCTAGTGCGGAGAAATGTTCTAAACGACATTTTCGTCACATAAAAAAATTAACATGAAAAAATCCTTCCATAAAAAACGCTTTGTAGCGACGGCTACACGTAAGCGTAACAACGCAAAAACATGAAACTGACTGCATGGAACCTGTGTTATGCAAAATACGAAAAGTGTCGGAAACTTCAGGTACAACAAAGTAAAAAAATATCCCGGACTTTATCCAAATTCTGTTGGATCACATCCCTACGAATGATTAAAATTGCCTCTTCGAAATTCCGTTTCAACTGAATCTCACATTGATTGTATTGCAGTATTTATAACAGGAATTATTACATCGCTCATGTAATCCCAGAAGGGTTAGGCAGAGGCGTACCTAATAGTACACCCACTTTTCGCCAGTTATGTTTAAGTCCCATGTAATAGGGGGCGAGTCTATTACAGGAATTACTCCACTATAAAATCATACAACAAATCCTGTTTTATCCAACACAACGGAGGGTCATCTCAAAACGTAGTCACAACTGGCTTACGTGTATGACCAGATGTTTGAACGCGATATCGTCGTAATCGCGGGAGACACCTGGATAAGGGACGCATAGAATTGAGAAATGTGGAAGAAAAGAGGGGAGGCCTATACCCAGCAATGGACGTCTTTCGGCTGAAATGATGATATCCAGCAGCGGGTGATTCCGGGCTGATATGATAATGATGAACGCGTGCGACGCAAAAGATGTAAGTAAGGATCGTAGCACCTAGATTCTGCCTACCCCGATGAAGAAAAAACCCGTAATTTTATGTAACTTGTTTCAATAACATTTGAAAAATCAATTTTGAGACCATTGAGATTATTCAGCACATTTCAATATTTTACAGAAGTAAGTCGTCCCGTAAATCCGGGGACTTACGATTGTGTCTCAGCACTATTTATGGGCGGTTCTGTTCGCCTTCAGGCCTTACAATTTCCATTGAAACAGGGATATTGAACTGCGTTTTGTTTTAAAGTTTTTTTGGAAAGGACATTGTTTCTAATTGTTTGAAAGCTATGTTTGATTCATAGATTTTATATTTACTAGAAGCTTCTCGTGTAAGTTTGATACAGATTAAATCAGAAACTGCCTCGTTGACATGCACGACTGCTGAGTATGAGGTCCTGGGTTCGATTCCTGGGTCGGACAAGGTTTCGCATATACTAAAAATAATGTTGTAAATAATAGCGTCTGTGTTATTCTGATATATAAGCTATATTACTGTAAACTGCCTCGTTGGTCTAGTGGTCGCAAGCGCGACTGTTGAACATGAGGTCCTGGGCTCGATTCCCGGGTCGAGCAAAGTTCTTCCATCAGGAATTTGTCAGTAGCAGCCACGGAGTCTGGATTTGTGCCCAGTTGAGGACAAAAGGCTCACCCCCTATTGCATGGGACTTAAACATAACTGGCGAAATGTGGATGTACCATCAGGTACATCTCTGCCTAACCCTTCGGGGATTACAGCCGTGTTGGTATGATGTTATTTAAATCAGAAAACAGATACGCTTTTCTTCATACGTGATCGTCAAATGGTTTAATTTTTTTTTTTTCATTAATTTTCATAAAAAAATATGGCGTCGAAAGGCCAAGCAAAAAAAAAAACAAAATTGAATTCTACTCAACGTATCATTTTCAGTACAATTTCCAATTAAACCAACCACATTATTTATTTTTATTTATTTCGGCAATTAGCGAATAAAACGGTACTTTCATATTTACACAACCAACAAAGGCATGAAATTATATAAATTAACATTTCAAAGGCTAATTAATGTAACAAAACCATCGGAAATACAATAGGGGACTGATTAAAATATCAACTACCAAAATATACGCGACACATTTATCACGAGGGTATAAGGTTCATTTTGGAATGTTTTCACCAAATGGAGGAAATTTTTTATGAAAAATTTGTATTAAAATCTCTTATTTTTCTTGGTAATGAGAATTTGGCTGTTGACGTTGAGTTGTTCCGTTGGATTAAAGTAATTGTGTGCGAAGATTATTAATCAACGACATTGGTTTTAATTTCCCAGTTGATTTGAATTATTTTTTACTATTACGTAGAGTAACAGTAAAAAATACGTCACTGTGCTATGGACAGCGGTATTTCCGAAGATTTCCCGTTTTTCTTAGGTTTGATTTTACAGCGAGAAAGATTTTTGAAAAATCCTATGATTGCAAACCGGTTTTAGGGACCCTATTACTAAGCCTCCGCTGTCCGTCCGTCTGTCTGTCAGCGGACTATATGTCATGATTCGTAATAGGCAGACATTTGAAATTTTCACAGACTGTGTTGACGCTATAAAAAAAAAGTAAAAACAAAAATAAATTATAAATTAAAGGAGCTCCCCTAGTTTTTTACTAGCTTCTGCTTCGCCTTCGCTCCCGTTATGTAAGGAAATGTCCACGGGAACGTTTTAAATGTCACTTATGACACTCGGGGATAATGTAGCTTTCCATTAGTGCAAGAATTTTCAGAATCGGATCAGCAGTTCCGAAGATTACCCCCTACATACAAACTTACAAACTTAAATATTAGTATGAATTGTTACTCTACACAGTACTGTGCTGGACAGAGGTATTTTCGAAGATTTCCCGTTTTTCTTAGGTTTGACTTAGAGCGAGAATTTTAGAAAAAAATCCTATGATTGCAAAACGTTTTAGGGTTCCGTACACGAAGAGTAATCAACGGGACCCTATTTCTTAGCCTCCGCTGTCCGTCTGTCTGTCAGCGGGCTGTATCTCATGATCCGTAATAGGTAGACAATTGAAATTTTCACAGACTGTGTATTTCTGATGACGCTATAAAAAATTAGAAATTAAAGGCGGCTCCCCTAGTTTTTTTACTAGCTTTTGCTTCGCCTTCGCTCCCGTTATGTATCGAAATTAACCCATGGGAACGTCGTAGCCTATGACACTCGGGGGTAATGTAGCTTCCCATTAGTGTAAGAATTTTCGAAGAAATTACCCTCTACATACAAACTTACAAACAAATTTTAAAGTAGATTGTTACACTACAGTCTACACGTTCTGTGCTGGACAGAAGTATTCAGACGTTTCCGTATTTTTTAAGCCGCGTACAGACATCGCGAGGCGTGCGTCGCGAATGGTTCGTCAATTTGGCCGTTGACGTTGAGTTGTTCCGTTGGATTAAAGTAATTGTGTGCGAAGATTATTAATCAACGACATTGGTTTTAATTTCCCAGATGATTTGAATTATTTTTACTAGCTTTTGCTCGCGGATTCGCTCCCGTTATGTAAGGAAATTAGTCCACGGGAAAGTTTGAAATGTCACTTATGACACTCGGGGATAATGTAGCTTTCCGTTAGTGCAAGAATTTTCAGAATCAGATCAGCAGTTTCGGAACGTCGTAGCCTATGACACTCGGGGATAATGTAGCTTCCAATTAGTGAAAGAATTTTCAAAGAAATTACCCCCTACATACAAACTTACAAACAAATTTTAAAGTAGATTGTTACACTACAGTCTACACGTTCTGTGCTGGACAGAAGTATTCAGACGTTTCCGTATTTTTTAAGCCGCGTACAGACATCGCGAGGCGTGCGTCGCGAATGGTTCGTCACGCATGCCTCAACCTGAGGCATACGACGGTACATTTATGCATGCGTCCCGATCGACACATGCTCAAACTGAGCACGCAAAAAAACACGCACGGTGTTCGTCAGTAAGAAAAATGGACAAAATGGAATGGAATATGAATTGGCTTGCTGTGATATTTGACGCCACGCGTCTTCTCTTTACATTTATTGTAATAATCAGAATGTTTAGAGTCCCACAACACTCTGTTATTTTCATAAAGTTGGACAAGTTCACGCAGTGATTTGGTATCGGCCTCCATGACGCATAAGCGTGCAACGCAAATAAAATCCGTCCGGCGCGTTCGCAACGATCGTATGACGCGAATGCTCACTGTGAGCACACATGTCCACACAGCCCGAGGAATGCGAGACGAACCATTCGCAACGCACGTCTCGCGATGTCTGTACGCGGCTTTAGGTTTGACTTATGTAGGTACGTTTGGCCACAACTCGCCTGATGTGAAGCGATGACGCTGCCTAGTGTGGAGCACGCTTGTCTATAAGAAACCGATTCACTCGAACTTTGAAGAGATCCAGATTAAGAAAGAAAGCCAGGAGTAAAATAGTGTTATTTTCTATAAAAGAGAAATCAACTTTTCAACATACATGTAGGTACCCTTACTTTTGGCTTTGCCAATAGTCGGGTATAAGAACCACCTTAATTATAAGGTCTTTACCTCGCAACAAGAAACTATTTCAATTGGCAAAGTTAGGTCACCTAGCTAGTTAAGAAAGATCAAGAAAAGATCTAGTAATTACATAAAATCTAGATGTTATTATTTTTCTTGGAAAGACTTGATAAGTTAACTAAGTTAATGAGACCTTTAATGAACTTTGTAGAACTAGAAGCAGGTAAGGGGTCATCCTTTAAACGCAGGTCACACACGCGCCAGCTAGCGAGCGAGCGAGCGAGCTGGCGAGCTAAGCGAGGTGAGGGAAACTATATAAACTAAGCGAAGCTTTGGAGAGTCCGGTCTAAACCGCTTGGTTTAGCCATGCCAAGTACATTTTTATCAAGAAACTGGCTGTTGCCGGCGGCCTTCGTTCACGTAAAATTATTAAAAAAAATATTACTTCCCTTTTTGAATCGGATTTTGTTACCAATTTCAAGGGTTTATTTTTTTTGCACAGTACCCTTATTTTTATTCTTCACTGAAGTTTTACTTATTTGTAAAGATGTGCTGACTGTTTGGCCTCACCGTAGACTTGTGTGATGGAATTCCTCAATTGCAATTCAAAACATGCATCTAAATTGCAGCTCCCCTATAACCATTAAACAAAACGGCATCGAACCCCTCTAATACACCATAAAACACGGTACGTACCAATGAGTCCAACATTCAACCACGTCGCTGACGTTCATTAACTTTTTAATCTTTCCTCGCACGATCGCGGCGCAGATATTAAAAATTTCACAGCGAGATAATTTAATTTTAAATCGCTGATATTGTACCGTGTTATTCATTCATCATCATCTGCCTAGCCTTTTCCCAACTATGTTGGGGACAGCTTCCAGTCTAACCGGATGCAGTTGAATACCAGTATTTTACATAGAGCGACTGCCTATCTGACCTCCACAACCCAGTTAGTACTGGATAATACGATACCCCTTGGTAAGACTGATTGTCAGACTTTTTGGGCCACTGACTACCTGTAAGGACTGTCAAAGATCTACAAATGACAGCCGGGACCAACAGCTTAACGTGCTTTCCAAGGCACGGAGGAAACTCGGTATGTAATGGGTGGTCACCCATCCACAGACCAACCTAGGCAAGCACGGCTTAACCTAAAGATCGATCCGAGCGGCTGTTATAATTTAGCCACGAGCTTGCCGTGTTATTCATTATAGTGTGGAAAAGGGAAAACGAACTGTTTTGCTTTGCTGGCAACTTTGCTGGTCAAGTTTTTTTTTCTAAAGATGGAGTCGGAAGTTTTAATAAACCAGGTGCGTTTATTGAGGGTGCCGTACCCGAAGGATAACCAACGGGACCCTATAACTAAGCCTCCGCTGTCCGTCCGTCTGTCTGTCAGCGGGCTGTATCTCATGATCCGTACTAGGTAGACAGTTGAAGTTTTCACAGAATTTGTATTTTTGTTGCCGCTATAACAAACAAATAACAAAAATCTCCCCTACTACGATCCGCCGGTAGCGGGAGCATTATTATTATTTATTATTATTTAATTATTCGAAATTATGTTTTTCCTACTCCTCCGCTATTCTTTTCTGATTAATTTCGTTGCGGGATCCAAGATTCTCTGGGAGTTCATCGAGCTTCATTGTCTCGGCGCTTTTCTGGTGGTCGCCACTGTTGAGCCAGACTTTCAGGAGGGGCATTGGTTTAAATAGAGTGGCGGGCTTGTCCTATTAAAAAATAGCAAATATACATAGTGATCGCAATGACGCGGGGAGATCAAGTGCCTTTTGGCTTCGTTAAGGGTATTCTTACACCCATTATGCATGTTCAGTTAAGGGGGTATACAGTACAAACTGTATACACCAAATACCATCATCATCATTTCAGCCGAAAGACGTCCACTGCTGGACATAGGCCTCCCCCAAGTGTCGCCACATTGACCGGTCCCGTGCGACTCGCATCCAGCGGATCCCTGCAACCTTCACTAGGTCATCGGTCCACCTAGTGGGAGGCCTTCCAACGCAGCGTCTTCCGGTTCACAGTCGCCAATCCAGAACTTTTCGGCCCCATCGGCCATCCGTTCTGCGAGCAATGTGCCCTGCCCACTGCCACTTCAGTTTGGCTATTCTTCGGGCTACGTCGGTTACCTTGGTTCTCTTGCGGATGTCCTCATTCACAACCAAATACTGTTTGTCGTAAATTGTTTGCGCGAGGTTCCGTGTTTAACTTACTCATAATCTCATAACCAAACACAGGGTGGCAGGGACATCGACGCGGAAACGAATACCACGTATTCAGTACGTCATTCCAAACGCCCTGCATGGAAATTTATCATCGGCGATAAAAAAAACTGCATATACACGGTCAAAAAAAAAAAAAAAATCTGGAACAGCAGTTTTTTTCCTATGTGGTTTCGTTAAATAGTCCGGTTTCAGAATGATGTACTGAATACGTGGTTACCACTCCGTATTTGACCACGAGCTGATTATACCATACTAGCTCATGCCCGCGACTTTCGTCCGCGCGAAATTATGTTTAGCAACATTTTTCATTGTTACTCCGCTTCTATTGGCTGTAACGTGATATTATAAAGCCTTCCTCGATAAATGGGCTATCCAACACTAAAATATTTTTTCAATTCGAACCAGTGGTTCCTGAGATTAGCGCGTTCAACTAAACAAACTCTTCAGCTTTATAATATTAGTACGGATAATATCCGCCTTTTTGGGAGAGGCGTCTGTCAAGCAGTGGAGTATGATAGGCATAGGATTGTTTTTTGGTCATCTATTTGGTTTGCGTGAGTGGCACTGAAGAAAACATGCAAAAAAATCCATATCTATTTAATATTACTTACTACAAGAAAAAAAAAGACCAGCTACATAAGAATAACACGAGGGGCACATCGCTGGGAGCTCACTCGTAAAATCAGAATCGCTGACCGTCGCACACTGCAGTGCGACAGTTTTTATTTTTAGGGTCCCGTTACTGTATTGGTAAAACGATTGTGTTTCTGAGAATGGGGACGTTTGACGATGTTCTCGTCAGCGGTTTTTTTGTATTGATGTTTTGTTATTAGAAGTATTTGTACAGTGGTGTGTTTTGAGTTTTATTTTAATAGATAATAGCAGTCACAGTGTGGTAATCGGTTGTCGAGGTATGCACATGTGATGCGGAGGAATGAGGAAATTAGTCGTAAGGAAAGTTTTGAGTATGAATGTGTGATGGGTTTAAGAGTAGAGGAAGACCAAGGAAACCACGGATGGACTGTGTGAAGGATGATATGGCACAAAAGGAGGTAACCGATGAGATAACGATTAATAGAGAAGTATGGAAGGAGAAGACATGCTGTTCCGACCGCTAATTGGGATAAGGACAAGAGAATGATGATGTTGAACAGGGCATTTTCATCCGGAGACGAAATAGTGTTTTGGATTTGTGGGCTCTGAAAAATTATAAAACATTAAATCATCATCATTTCAGCCGAAAGACGTCCACAGCTGGACATAGGCTTCCCCCACAGTGTCGTCAAGTGTCGCCACATTGACCGGTCCCGTGTGACTCGCATCCAGCGGATCCCTGCAACCTTCACCAGGTCATCAGTCCACCTAGTGGGAGGCCTTCCAACGCAGCGTCTTCCGGTTCATTAAATTAAACATTAAATCAATTAATATAATAAGTACAGACTACAAAACATGTATTGTATTATTTCAAACATCTGTTAGACATGAATCCGTAACTATTCTTAGACAGAGTGGCCTACCACTCTGTATACACACACTGCATTACCTACACGGTCAAAATGTATGGATCAGCTGATATTTTTTTTAATAACCGATGAAAAATTTCTATGTGGGGGGTTCAGAATGATGTACTGAATACGTGGTAACCTTTTTAGATTCAGTGTCCTTTCCAAAATGAATACAGCCCTCTAAGTTCATTTATCCCCCAGTGACTATTTCATTGAATGGGGTTAAATAAACTTAGAGGGTTGTATTGATGATTTTAATGATTAAAATTCTGTAACTACATAAGACAAAGTGTTACTTGCCCGACTCATATTTCAATCAACATACAACCTGATACTGACCTTCAAATTGCAAAAAACGGGCTTTCCTGGCGCTTTCCACCTTAACCATCGAAATCGCTGATATTGAAGGGTGTAACAAGACCTTAACGAAGCTGAGAGGCACTTGTTCTCCCCGACATTGCGATATTTTTTTTTGTTCTAGACCAAAAAGACCTTCCAGTTACGGAGATATTGGTGATCAAAGTTTTTTCATAAGTTTTTTTTTTTAAATACATGATTTTTACTTTAAACACCCCCACGACCCCCTTCTATTCAATCCATCCATCAGCACAATGTTTTGAGTGCGTTACATTGACTCCGTAAAATGCGATTTTTCAACCCAAAAATTAGTCATTTCCCAGCAATAATTTTTGCGTAAAGTTACTTAGTTTGATGTATGCTACGTTGAATGCTTCGTGAAGGGTCCGTTTACACCCTGTATATCACTTTATCTAGGCTGTTTTGCCCCTTGTTACTTGGGGTCGCCGGTCAACACAACACGTTGTCTTCTTCCATTCTTCGTCATTCGTAAAGTTTCCTAGCAATGGTATCACAACATTATGCTGTAATCCCCGAAGACTGATTTCCATTTTTAAATTGCTGCAGAACCCTTCCGAACTCCACACTTCACACTTGCACCTCTTTTTATTCCATGAAAATATCAGTGCCAAAGTTTTGTAGCGCGTAACACATTCTGCTGTATCCCGGCGGGTAGGCAGAGTTCTGTCTGCACGGAGTCACGTGAGACACTCGCAAGTTTTATATGATGGACTCGCCCACGGGTTTTTATGGGAAATGGGTGAGGAGGAACTATTTTGTTTTTGAGTGAGGAAAAGTGTGAAAATTGACTACTTCTATTTGAATGTCCATTTTTTTCGGAGGAGCTCGTGGCTTAATAATAACAGCCGCTCAGGTCGATCTTTAGGTTAAACCGCGCTTGCCTAGGTTGGTCCTTGGATGGGTGACCACGAGCTCCTCGAAATATTCGAAGATGATCTGAATAAAAAAGTGTTGTAGTACAGAGCAGCCAAAAGCCATAGACAAGGATGACAAACTTCTTTCCAATTACCATGTCCCATTTAACGCTTTTGGAGATGAATTTTCAAAAATCCTTTCCTAGTGATCCTTTTCGTTAGGTACTTACATGACATAACATCACTGTAATCCCCAATGTAACTTATAGTATACCCACATTTCGCCAGTTATGTTTAAGTCCCATGTAATAGGTGGCAAGCCGATTGCTATCAACTGGGCACAAATCCAGACTCCGTGGCTGCTACTGACAAATTCCTGATGGAAGAACTTTGCCCGACCCGGGAATCCAGCCCAGGACCTCATGTTCAACAGTCGCGCTTGCGACCACTAGACCAACGAGGCAGTTTACAGTAATATAGCTTATATATCAGAATAACACATACGCTGTTATTTACAACATTATTTTTAGTATATGCGAAACCTGAATATAGTTTGTTCAGAATAAGTAACTGAATCGATTCCAATAATTTTTAAACCATATTATATTTTGTCCCAAAAATATTTTTAAAAAGTTTCATAGTTGGACACCGAGCGACATTAAGTATCTATCGCAATAATTTAGGTATCTACTGCCATATTATGTTTATCAATGAGCTCAAGATGACGCTGGAGGCCGTTTTTGTGCGAACAACCATGTAACAGAATAAGCTTATAACTTTGTGATTTTTCATGATACAGTTTTGAAATTTTGTACATAGATTCTTTATATAAAAATACTAGATACGTATTTCAGGTTTCACATATACTAAAACTAATGTTGTATATCAAGATATTGTGTAAAAGCAACGAACCCGCCGGTAGAACTCAGTTGAGTTCATAAATTCAACATGAGATCTTGGTTTTGTCCGACATTCACACATTCATTTTATTTCATACCCATCATCATCTGCCTGCCTTTTCCCAACTATGTTGGGGTCCGCTTCCAGTCTCACGGGATGCAGCTGAATACCAGTATTCTACAGGGAGCGACTGCCTATCTGACCTCTACAACCCAGTAAGTACTGGGTAATACGATACTCATTGGTAAGACTGGTTTTCAGACTTTTTGGGCCACTGACTACCTAAAGACTATCAAAGATCTCGAATGACAGCCGGACCAACGGTTTAACATGTTTTATGAGGCACGGAGGAAACTCGGTATGTAATGGGCGGTCACCCATCCACAGACCAACCTAGGCAAGCACGGCTTAACCTAAAGATCCACCGGAGCGGCTGTTATTATTTAGCCACGAGCTCCTCCTTATTTCATACTCATATCATTTTAATTTCACAATAATATATTAAAACATATCTTTCCTCATGAAGATGGCATATTAACGCGAATCTTTCATGGGAGTGTGTAATGTGTTCATCTCCGTAATATCCTTTGGGAGTGGGACATTATTTGAAATGCAGTCAATATCTGTCGCTTCCCTCTCAAGGTACCACTTTCTTTGATATCTTTGTTATTTGATACTAGCATTATTATGACAGGGAAAACTACATATATGGCTAACTATATGGCTTGCTAAGCTAAGCAAGCAGGTAGGTGTGCACCTACGTCTTGTCCTGACTTGAATGTGCCCTGGTGGTTAAGAGTATGTCATGCTCACTAAAATGTCTCGCTGACGGTGGTGGTGTGTCGGATCATTTAGTTCCCTTCAAAATGGTTGAGTTGAATGGTGCCGATACATGCGTCATGTTCGTGAACGGGCGCTGTCATGTGACTGGTCATCTCTTGGTTGCCACGGCTTATTTGGATTAATTATTTTATTTTTGAAAGGTTTTTAATATGGACACTTTTAACGTACACATCTTGCTACATCGTTCTCACATAATGTACCAGCTCAACATAAATGATGTAACCAAGGTATTGTAAAAGTATTCTGATTTAAGAGTGTCCATGGAGTTTCTTGCCCGTTCTTCTTCATAGAGATCTACGTTAGGGAATGGGCAACTACAGTACTTCCACAGTTTTTATGCCTTGTGACTGGGACTGTAGCTACTTTTCATTGTTGTCTTTGTTTCGACAATTCAAAAGTGCCTGTAACTGGCCTACTTGAAATAAATGCTTTGATTTTTTGTTTTTTTTTTTAAGTTTACATGAAAGGAACGTGGCTTTGAATGTCTAAAAATGACTTCCAGTTCTGACAATAGTTTGGTATAGATGGTGGTTTCTGGTTGTCACAGTAGATTTAATGGCAATTGGCTCGCCTCTTCGTACTTTAAGTTAAGGGGGAAGCAACAAGCTAAGGCTAGCTTGTTGCTTCAAATTCTAACTATCTGAGGTTTTTTACAATTTGCAGGCCAGTGGCAGGTTGTATGTTGATTAAACTATGACAATGTAACAAATATGGCTTTAGCTTTACGTACACAATGCTTCGGGCTATTTGGATAACATTTTTCTTTCGGCGTTTTCATCAATCGGCTTTCTGTTCGGCTAAAATGGTCATTTTTATTTTTTTATACTAAATGGGCTTACTCTTGAACTTAATCTGGTCCTGAGGACAGAGATAAGGTCGACGATGGAGCGAGCGATCGTCATTGTTTGCAGGCACCAGCCCCCGTAGCGGCGTGATCACCGTAGACATGGATTTCTTTGACGGAAGAATCGACAAAATGACAGATTGTGTCGACACAATGACATATATTTTTGCACTATCTGTCATTTTGTCGTTTCTTCCGTCAGAGAAATCCTTGTCTACGGTGGTCATGCTCCGGGGCTGTAGGTACAATCACTAAAATCATCAATACCGTGATTTTTTAGTCGTCTTACAACGGCAGTCCACTTTATGTATCCAATGACTACTAAACATTAATAAAAAAGTAGGTACTTATTTAAGAGATTTGAATAATTTAAAAATAAAATTATTATTCATTATTATGACACATGACGTAGTTGAAACATCCTGTTACGAGCGATGATCTAATCGACTCGTGCACTGGGTAGGTATACTCTAGCGTTTGACACGTAAATATTATTAACAAGATGTTTCATAATGCTAATGTATAATTTATTTTTCTTTGTAAGTATCTATTATCTTAATTAATGGTAAAATAGAAATAATCGCGTCTGGAGGTGTTCGGTACTATATTTGCAACCGAACAGCTCAGCACTTTTGCCTTCGTGCATTTCCATAAATGCATGTATCGCAAGTATTACCAAGTGTGTGTGTGTTCGGACACCAACCGCGTAACTCAACCAAACCATATCAAACCATCTTAGTGCTAATTTAGCTTAGATTTACCATTTTATAACCAGTATCAATATAAACTTTTAAACCATATAATTTCGTATAATTTAACCAGTGGTCATATACCAGCAACCAAACCATAACCAATCAACCAAATATCAACCAACCCAGGATTTAGAGCTAAACCAGACGAGCGCTAAAATTCTACAAGGTCCTTCGAGCCGGATACAGGACCTCGGTTCGCGAAGTACAGTGAAGTGTTTGTGCGCCGGGACCTTGCAACCAGTGTTTTGCGTTTTACCAGTTTGTAGGGAAAGTAGATAGGCAGTGACATCAATTTGGAAGAAATTGGGCAGCTGTCGCGTAAGGAGAATATAAGGTCAGACCAAACCATTTTACACTTTATTTTCACTCGAGTATTAAGCTGACCGTGAGAATAATGGAGCAGTTAGCAGTCAGCCAAACGGAGGTTTACGACTCTTTGGTTAAACTTCTAACTAACATAAAGAAAGACGGGGCTGAGCGAAAAACCATAGATTACTGCAAGCGGAAGTTGGAGATATTAGAAAATTATTGGAGAGAATATCAGCGCAACCATAGAAAGTGCTGTGAACTTTCAGAATTTAACCATGTATATTTCACTAAAAATTGTTTTGATAAGGCGGAGGAAGTCTATTCGTCTATCAAGCAGCTAATTACCAAAACCATGGAGAACCTGTTGTCAAAGCAGCAAGAACCTCAACAACCGTCGGCAGAGTCAAGCACATCGAAACAAGCAGGGGAATCATCTCATTCACAGCTACCGCAGCAGCAACGTAGGGATACGAGCAGAGACAGTAAGCTAGAAGAGATGATAAAAAAGCAGACTATCCATTTTAGAACTTTTATGAGAACAGTAGCTACCATAGAAATAGACCAATTACAGAACAAGTGGGAGTACGACGATGCATTAAAGTCTCTTCAAAGTCGTTGGGCTATTATAGATAGTCTGCACTGGGAAATAGAAGGTGGAAACGGGGATGAGGATGTCTGGTACCAAGAAGAATTCAACAGATATGAGAAAATGTATAACGATTTAAAGAAAACCATTAACTCGAAAATGTGGTCTGTATCACATCGCGACAAATCTACTCCACAGATGGATATTCCAACATTCCAAGGCAACTACCACCATTGGACATCGTTTAAGGACTTATTCACAGAGACCATCCATAAAAATACATCTTTATCAAACGCACAAAAAATGCAGTTTCTAAAGAGCAAAGTTACAGGAGAAGCTGAGCGTCTGATCCACCATCTTCAGATTAGCTCAGAGAATTACGAGGTATGCTGGGAAATACTAAACCACAGATATGGCAACAACAGACTTATTTTCACGTCTCACGTCAACATACTTCTGAACATTTATAATATGCAGCAACAATCCATTGGGGCGATCAAAAAACTGCATGACGTGACCAAAGAATTTCTCCACGCAATTCAGAACTTAGGAGTAGATATCACCACCTAGGATCCACTATTGGTACTTTTGCTAGCACAGAAACTTGACAATGAGTTATTCGCCGAATACATTGAGTCAGTGAAGAATCCCAGGGAACTACCAGTACTTCAAGAATTCCTAGATTTCTTGGAAAACAAGTTTACCGCCTTAGAAGCATCGCGGCGTAAACAAGAAACATATAACCAAAAGTTGACCACCCAACCACAAAACCAAAATTATCAAGCAAACCAGAAGAAATATTATAGTTCAAATAATAACCAACAATCATCATACAAAGGCTATTCAAACAACATGAAAAACCATACGAAATCGTTACACGTGTCGCGGTCGATCACCTCCGCATTGTGTAACGCTGACCACGGGTTATGGATGTGTACCCAATTTTTGCAAATGTCGGATGAGCAAAAACTAAAAACTGTCAACCATTTAAATTGTTGCACGAATTGCCTATTCAACCATTTAAATAAATCTTGTTTTTCTAATAAAACATGTCGCAAATGCAACGCTAAACGTAATTCATTATTGCATGACGCAATAACAACCAAAAACAGGCCAAACACATCAGCAAAACCAAATCATAAACCTGCACACACACTTGCGACATCATGTCTGACCAATGATGAACAAGCAGCAACTTCAACCCATGCATCTTGGAATGACATGTCCGAGACACTCTTAGCTACGGCCTTAGTAGAAATTCCTGGATATGACGGCACATACCATACCATGAGGGCTTTGATAGACCAGGGCTCTCAAATCTCTTTAATAAGTGAGAAGGCGGCACAAGTTTTAAAATTACGAAGACACTCTTGCAAAGGAACCATATTCGGCGTAGGCGAAAAAGAAAACAGCTGCAAGAGTGTAATGACCATCCGAATTAAATCAATTTATAGTGAGTTTGCCTTAGAGGGTGAGGTCCTTATAATGAACAATCTCATCAAAAGTTTACCAAATAAATCATTCATAAAACCGACTTGGCGTCACATACAAAACATTAATTTGGCGGACCCAGAATTTAATACCAGTCGACCAGTGGACTTACTGCTTGGAGCAGATGTATACTGCAGGATTGCTTTAGGTGGCCTTTTGAGGGGCGATGGCGACGATCAACCAATAGCCCAACAAACGCAATTAGGATGGTTGCTTTGTGGGACAATGACACCACAATACAGGTGTAACGTCGTTCTTCACAATACGGACGATTTACGCAGATTTTGGGAAAATGAAGACATCAACCAGCAGAATGAAATGTCCACCGAAGATCATGAATGTCTGCAATACTTTCTATCAACAACAGAGAGACTAGAAAACGGGAGATACCAAGTCCGACTGCCATTTAAAGCAGAAACCAAGGAACAGCTAGGTTCCACTAAACCATTAGCATTGGCACAATTCCGTAACTTAGAGAGAAAGTTACAGAAAGATCCAGAACTGAAAACAGAATATACAAAGTTTATGAATGAGTATTCTAACTTATACCATATGATGCCGTCAGCAACAAGTACGAAACCCGAGTGCTACCTACCACATCACTGCGTCACTCGTGCTGAGTCAACCACTACAAAATTGCGCGTTGTGTTCAATGCGTCGGCTAGATCATTATCAGGACTTAGCTTGAATGACGTCATGTACCGAGGTCCCAACCTACAACAAGATCTGCAGGAGCTAATTTTAAAATGGAGACAGTACCAGCTCGTTTACACCGCGGACATAGAGAAAATGTATCGACAGATAATGGTACATCCTGAAGATCAGTCGTATCAGAAGATACTATGGAGGGACTCACCATACCAACCCATTCAGACATACCAACTTACAACCATAACTTACGGCACAAAGCCTGCACCATTTTTGGCTATGATGTGCCTAAAACAACTAGCTGCCGAGGAAAAACCAAATTTCCCTGCAGCAGCGAAAGCGTTAGAAGAGTGCTTCTACATGGATGACTACTGTGGTGGAGCAAATTCAATGGACCAAGCAAAACAGCTTAAATCAGCCCTAATTAAGCTACTCAGTAAGGGTGGGTTTAATTTACGGAAATGGGCCACAAATGAACCAAAATTACTCGCTGACTTAGAAAAAGATTTGTGGAACCAGCAAATCTACGAGTTTAAACAGTCAGACTCAACAAAAACATTGGGGCTTGGATGGAACCCGCAACAGGATAAATTCATCTTTGACTCAAAACTAGAACCAGTATCATCACCAAAACCAACGAAAAGGTCGCTTCTCTCCGACATATCAAAAAAATTTGACCCTTTAGGCTGGCTTACACCATTAACTATCACCTTGAAGATGCTATTTCAAAGTGTCTGGTCATCAACTCTTAACTGGGATGACGCGCTACCAGAGGATATCAAGGTCAAGTGGCTAAAGTTAAGGGGAGAATTAAAAGACATCAATACCATAGAAGTAAAACGATGGCTAGGAGTAAAGGAAAACCATAGCTTGCAACTACACGGATTCTGTGAAGCGTCGAACAAGGCGTATGCCGCTGTTATATATTGCAAAGTCAACAACCAAAATAATACTAACGAGGTAACTTTGGTCGCAGGAAAAGCAAGATTAGTGCCTGTTAGTAAAGACATATCTATACCAAGGCTAGAGTTAATGGGTGCCCAACTATTATCACAGCTGATGCAAAAAGTACAGACTTGTCTAGAGACTTATAACCAAGAAATATATTGCTGGAGTGATTCAACAGCAGTGTTAGGATGGATTCAAGGAGATCCAGCGAGATGGAAACCATTCGTCTCAAATCGCGTGAAAGCAATTACCAAAATAATACCAAAAGAAAAATGGAGTTATTGCAAAACCATTGAAAATCCAGCGGACTGTGCCAGCCGTGGATTGAGAACCAAACAATTAAAGAACCACGATCTGTGGTGGCAAGGGCCATCATGGATTCAATCATTTCAAAACCACGACATATCTCAAACCACATATGAAACCAGCTTAGAGATAAAGCAGTCAAACGCAGTAGTTGTGGAAAATCACCAGACAGCAACCATGACTATACCAAATATTATCCACCATTTATTAAACAAATTGAGTTCCTTCGCAAAAATCGTACGAGTTTTTGCATGGATACAACGACTAACTACTGCAAAAGAAGGCCGTCAACCTTATCTCACATTACGTGAACTCCGCCGCGCAAAACTGCTGATTGTTAAAAGTGTGCAACATATGGAGTTTGCCAGCGATGTCCGTTGCTTACTTAAGAATGGAAACGTGCATTCGAAAAGTAAACTATTACCATTACACCCCATCATAGACCAAGATGGTATCCTACGAGTAGGGGGCAGATTAAGAAACGCACAAATAAGCAAAGAGATGAAACACCCAATCATATTACCACACAACCATCGAATTACCACACTAATAATCCAATACGCTCATGAGCTAACCTACCACGGTGGGGCACGTCTTACTTTGTCAAATATTCGACAAAACTATTGGATAATCAGCGGATATTCAGCTACAAAGAAAGTTATACGACAATGTGTTACATGTAAGAAGCAAGAGCCCATCCAACAATATCAGCTCATGGGTGATCTACCATCATCCAGAGTAAACCCTGAAAGCGCCTTCTATCATTGTGGCATCGACTACACAGGCTTTGTGGAAGTGAAAGCAAACAAAGGGCGTGGGATAAAAACTACCAAAGGCTACATAGCGCTTTTCGTATGTATGGTGACGAAAGCTGTGCATCTAGAACTCGTCTCAGATTTAACCAGCTCAGCTTTCCTAGCCGCATTAACCAGAATGGCAGCACGACGCGGAGCTCCACGTCACATCTATAGCGACAATGGAACCAATTTCGTTGGAGCCAACAGAATTCTACAAGAAGAATACGACCATCTTCAAAATATTTTCAATAAGTCATTCTATAATGAGATAACGGAACTACAAATTGAATGGCATTTCAACGCACCTTCTTGGCCTCATGCGGGAGGACTTTGGGAAAGAGCCGTGCGAAGTCTCAAACACCACCTCAAACGCGTGATTGGACAACAAAAACTTACGTTTGAAGAATACACCACACTGTTATCAAAACTAGAAGCTTGCCTGAATTCACGACCACTCTGTGCACTATCAGAAGACCTAGAGGATTTGAATTTCCTCACACCAGCCCATTTTCTATCAGCACGACCAGGTTTAACCATAATTGAAACAGCAGACGACGCCAGAACCAGGTGGCATCTTGTGTCAAAACTATTTGAAGATGTATGGAAGAGATGGAAAACAGAGTACTTAACTCAACTATCAACCAGAAGCAAATGGATGAAATACCAGAAGAACGTCAACGTGGGTGATTTAGTAATGATACACGACGACAACTTACCAGCAGGGAAATGGCCAATAGGTCGTGTGATGGAAGTTCATCCAGGAAAAGATGACCTCGTCAGAGTAGTGACTCTAAAAACCAAAAACGGCTACATGAAGCGCCCTGTAGTTAAACTATCAGTTTTACCAATAAATCAGGTGGAAGCAACCATACCAGAAAAACCAAAAGGCGAACCAGAACAACCAAAAACGAGAACGCACAGCACTTATCCCAAGATAGTTAACATTACACAATTTGATACCAATAAAACTTTGTACTTTGACACCGTGGGGAAAGTACAACTGATTCGGGATAAGTGGAAATTAGTGACATACTATAACATGTCTCCGTATTGGCAAGGAGATAAAGCTATCAATGACTTTACAAGCTATCTCGACAAAACATGCGAAAAAATTATGGAATCCAGCCACTGTCATATGATACTCCAACAAATACGTCACGATTACAATGAACTGCAATACTACAACCAGCTGTTGCTTAGCCAGCATTACGGCGAGCGCCTACGAATACGACGCGGCCTTATCAATGCTGTCGGCTCCATTGCAAACTCATTGTTCGGAGTACTAGACGAAAGTTTCGCAGAAAAATACAAGCAGGACATTGAACTAATACACCTTAACCAACACCACCAAGGTCAGTTATGGAAAAACTTGACATCTATCGTCGAAGCAGAGCACAATGTACTACAAAGAACTGAAGACATAATAGCAAAACAACACAAAACCATAAACAAACATTTAAATGCCTTAGACAAAGTTAACAGTAAGCTGCAAAAAGAAATCGATGTGATAACTACACAACAGGACTTCACATTAGTCTCTATAGCTACCATTAATATGATGCAAAACTTGAAAAAGATACAAGATACTTTGATCGATACAATATCGGAAATCTACCATGGCCAAATCAGTCTGCATCTACTGACACCAGCGCAGCTCAAACGAGAGCTACAAATTATCTACGGCCAAATACCTCAAGATTTAAACTTACCAATCGCAAACATAGAGACAGACCTTCAGCATATCTACAAGCTACTGAGAACAAAGGCGCGGGTCACAGAAAAATATATTATTTTCGAAATTACATTCCCGCTCATCGCACGAGAAAGTTTTCAATTATACAGGATAATACCAGTTCCGCAACAAACCAATTACAGCATGACCAGCATAATACCAATATCGGAGTACGTCGCTGTGAACCTAAAAAAGGATGCCTATTTTGTACCCACCCAACATGAACTTGATACATGCTTGTATCACGGGGAATCCCTCATGTGTGAGCTCTTCAAACCAATCCTAAACTTGGAAAATGACCAAAACTTTTGCGAAATAAGCCCAATAAACAAAAGGTGTAAAACTGAAAGAACAGTGTGCAAAGACAGATGGGTAGAATTACACTCAACGTCACAATACCTATATTTTTGCTGTGACACATATTCCATCAAAATCATATGTGACGATCAAGTTACCGTTCGTCAGCTGACTCGAGCAGGGGTCATTAGCATGACTCAGAAATGCTTTATTAAAAGTAAAGATTTCACACTAAACTCTTTACAACAACAATCCAACCAATTATTTTTTTCACCAGACATGCTCGTACCAGAGCTAGACCAAATAAACCATATTGTGAACGTCAAAATACCAACCGAAGCAGAATTACCAGAGGACATGAGTCTGAACAGATCTCTATTCATTCTTGGAGAACAAATCAAAACACTAAAATCCACCAAAGCAGAGATCGATGGCATATCAGTCCATGACATTCACCAGTACACCATCGTCTACCTACTGCTGGGAGTAGTCCTATGCGCGGCAGTAGTCTGGATCTGGACGAGAGTGAGATGCTGCTCGCATTCTACGACCAGGCGGGCGGAGCCTCACCACAGACAGGAGTCTGTGGCGACTACATCGGAGTCTACACATCGAGTAACAGTGCAAAGTGAAGTGCAACCGCGAAAGCAGAGTACTGCTGACCGTCAGCAAAGTGAGAGTGAACACATGGGTTTAAGTGCATATTTCGCTAGGCGGTGGCCCAGTGCTATGCGTAGTGCGGGGAAAAAGGAAAGGGCTACGATGCCTAAAGTGCGTAAAGAACGTGTGCTTACAGTGGAAGACTCGTTAGTGTAAAGAATTTATGTTTTTTAAGGCAACCATTTATTATTAATTTTACTTTTGTTTACCATTTTAATATAAGACTTTTACTAAAACTTACCATTTTATATAGTTAATTTTACTTTTGTTTACCATCTTACTTGTTAACTAAGGTGATTTGATGATTACTTTATCCGTTTATCTCATCTTGTGCTCGGGAATATGTTCGGTACTATATTTGCAACCGAACAGCTCAGCACTTTTGCCTTCGTGCATTTCCATAAATGCATGTATCGCAAGTATTACCAAGTGTGTGTGTGTTCGGACACCAACCGCGTAACTCAACCAAACCATATCAAACCATCTTAGTGCTAATTTAGCTTAGATTTACCATTTTATAACCAGTATCAATATAAACTTTTAAACCATATAATTTCGTATAATTTAACCAGTGGTCATATACCAGCAACCAAACCATAACCAATCAACCAAATATCAACCAACCCAGGATTTAGAGCTAAACCAGACGAGCGCTAAAATTCTACAGGAGGTATTTTATGTCGGATACATTGAGTGGACCAACTTTGTAAGACGATTAAAAAATCACGGTGTAGGTACTGCTAGTCATTCGCTAATGACAATTTCATGAACACGCATAGGAATGGGATTAAATTAACTTAGAGGGTTGTATTTAATATAAAGGGTGTAAATAGACCCTTAACATAACCGAGAGACACTTGTTCTCCCCGTCTTTGCGATCATTTTTTTGTTCTAGACCATACCTCGGAACCTTCTAGTTACGGAGATATTGGGGGTCAAAGTTCCAATTTTTTCACAAGTTTTTTTTTTTAATACATGATTTAATGTAAGATTTTTACTTTACACACTTCTACGAACCCCGTACTATTCAATCCATCCATCAGCACAATGCTTTGAGTGCTTTTCATCGAGTCCTACCTTAAAACGTGATTTTTCACACAAAAAAAAAGTCAATTCCCAGCAATAATTTTTGCGTAAAGTTACTTAGTTTGATGGACAGAAGATTTCACCCCCAAGAGTGTATACCCTGTAGAATTTCGCGGGCTACTTTAGCGTAGCCTTACCACACTTTACTGTCAGTAGCATGCATAAGCGCCAACAATATGGCAAGACCCTTGGGCAAGCAGACTGTTCAGACACCCTAACATCATGAACAGTAGGGCAAGCCAAGCATCGAGTCCTGTATGAAAGTACCGCCACTATTTACTGTATATGGGTGAGTATGTCAAACCTAAAGCATTTATTTCAATTAGACAATTACAGGCATTTGAATGTCAGAAAAACAAAGAAAGCGCAACTACAGTCCCAGTCACAAGGCATGAAAACCGTAAAAGTACTGTAGTTGCCCATTCCAAAGCGTAGATCTCTATGGAGAAGAATGGGCAAGAAATTCCATGGACACTCTTTTGGTATACTCCTGGCTAAACCTTCGAGAAAACAATTGCTTTTTGTGGTTAGTTCGTCATAGTTTTTGAATGTGAAATGATTGTATTTTTTACTTTTTTTTATTTATAAATAATTTTTATTAAGTAGAGTAAACTAACTAAATACATTATTAATCAAAAACTATTAAATAACCTAAAATAAATAAACTAACAACAAACTATAAAAGGGCATCAAAAAACTCCTCCTCAACGCTGTCAGCTGGTAATGTGCACAAGAGACTGGCGGCGTTGCCACGTTGTATGGCAACACTTAGCCTTTGGCCAAAGTAAAAGCCATATCATTTACTTGATTGTACTTTTCTTACTGACCGACAAGGAATAGCCTAAATCAAAGAGTCTAGAGGCATAAATACACAAGAATTTTTTTAATACTCAAAGGGGTTTAGGGGTTTAAAGGGGGGCGGGGGGGGGATCGTAGGCACTGGCCTGTGGACGGTGAGTAATGGGCTAGCTCGCCGTCCGGCCGTCTTATGACGACAGGCCGTGGCGACGGCGCGTTCGTGTTCCACGCGCGGTTCAAAGAGATGTCAGCAAATCGGAAGGGCCGATGCCTGCCGGGGCTGCGGGACTGTTCGAAAGAGATACCGTGGCCCTGGAACATAAAGGGCAAAGAAGGAACATGGATGGGTTTTAGTCAGTAGAAGTCTGACACTCCGTTCCGCTCCGCCCATCAATCATTTGATGATTTCCGATCCGAAAAAAAAATATGAAAAAAACAAGGGGTTTAATCTGTGTTTAAAGTAAGTAAGGAAGTTTGTTATCTCACGCACGTGGCGTGTACTGAAATATTTATCAAATTCAGTAAACAATTATGATGGAGAAGAAAACACTTTACTTTAAAGATAACTCCTTCCTCTTCCCAAATTAATTTTCACACACACACATACAAAACACATCATTACGTACCATAAGAAATCCCTTCTCCACGACACCAATATTTCTTCACAAACACAACTTTTATAACCTGACCCCTCATTCCAAACATTTTCCTCGAAAACGCGGGTCTATTAAAATGGTGGTTCTAAATCCGGATCAAGCTGGATTTTACGAGGCGGTTAAGATAAACCCGGTGTTATCTTTGCTTAATAGTAATAGGTTCGAAGCTGAGGCTTTGAATTTTAATTTATCGTTCACCATGAGATTAGGCTTATGAAAATTGTGGGAAGGTCTGACGCAGCACATCAAGCTATCCGGAACTGTCAAATTTTCCAAATCAAACTTGAACCTAATGCTTAAGCGATTAAGTTGAAAATGTATTAAAGAAATTTGACGGATTGAAGTAGGTTGATGTGCTGACGTGTGACATACAGGGTGGAAAGAACACCGATGCGAAAACGGTTACCACGTACTCAGCACATCATTATGAACCCCCCCACATCAAAATTTCTCATCGGTATTTTTTTTTTTTAAATCATCTTGTCCGTACATTTTGACCGTTAGGGTAGGTATTGCACTTTTGTAGGAAAAGCTGATTATGTAATATAATAGATGAAATATTTTGATGTGTCTGGTTAAGAATGATGTACTGAGTACTTGGTGACTGATTTCGCGTCGGAGTCCCTTCCACCCTGTATAACAAAAAAATACAACAAAATAACTACAGGTTATGGCGGGGTCAATGGTCGCTAATACGTGGGGGATGTGCCAAATAAATGTATTTTCTTTATTTCTTTACGTACTGTTTTGGAATTATTAGTTAAAATCTTATTTATTTTATTTTATTTAAGCACATTCGATATCAAGCCATCACGTCTCTGAAGTTTTTCTAGTTAATTTAATGTGACCCTATAAAATGAATCCTAGATAATTCTTTTTTTTTCTATAATCCAAAAATAATGGAAATTCATTTTCCTTAGTTCTGGTTTTTATAAACTATTCGGAGTATGCATTAACTGTATTAGCTAGTATATAATGAAACTTATAGAATTTTCGCAAAAGAAAATGAATTCTTCAATTACCCTGTGACATTTTTTTTTTTTTTTGCAAAAAAATGTAGAAAGACAATAGCTTTTTAGCGTTCCGTACCCGAAGGCGAACCAACGGGACCCTATTATTAAGGCTCCGCTGTCCGTCCGTCTGTCTGTAGGCTGTATCTCATGATCCGTAATAGGTAGACAGTTGAAATTTTCACAGAATGTGTATTTCTGTTGCCGCTATACAACAAATAATAATTAAAAAAATAAAGTGGGCTCCCCTACTACGATGGTACGAAACATTTTTTACAATAAAATGTAATAAAAGCATTCTTTAGATAATATCAGTGATAAAAAAATACAGCAGCATTCCAGTAAAATTTTGCAAACGTGCAACGTCGGAGCATTACGAAAGTGCAATTTGCGATCTGCGCTCTCCTCCTAATTGTTCCCTCAAGTGTCTAGTTAGGCGTTCCCTGGAGGCTGGGATAAGACAAAACGCACTATTAGTCTTGTAGATGGAAACTTGGATAACATTTGCGTATTATGTGCAATCAAGAGATTCACTTAACGACGGTTTTGGCTGTTCAAATACAGAGGACTAAATGTTTATTTATTAGTTAAGGATAGTCAGAGCAAAAGGAAGGGAGGATTTTAGGAAGGGAAATCATCAAATGACCCCCCCCCCCGCGGAGCGGAGGGGAGTGTCAGACTTGTACTGACTAAAACCCATCCATGTTCCTTCTTTGCCCTTTGTGTTCCAGGGTCGCGGTATCTTTTTCGAACAGTCCGGAGCCCTGGCAGGCATCGGCCCATGCGGACCCCTGCGTGGTTGCTGACATCTCTTTGAGGCGCGCGTGGTACACGAACGCGCCGCCGACACGGCCTGTCACCACGTGACCCCCGACGCCCAGGGCGTCTCCCGCGGCGGCTGGGACGTGAGGCTCTTTCCCTCTCACGTCCCGCCACCTCCTTCACTAGCATGACTGCTTCGCAGAAGGAGGTGACGGCTTCCCATTCCCTCTCGCTCCGGCCTACAGCCTACAGTTATGATAAATGATGTTTATTAGGGGTTAAAGTATGACATTGCCGGTTTGTATGGAGAATTTCGTGAAAAGTGATATTTCCATACTAACATTTTTTCCTTTTTCTTGGAAACGTCTGAACCGATTTTAATGCAATTGCAAACTATAGTTAGAGTGATGAAAGCTGTGCTGCACTATTTACCTTAAATTCTCAAAACACACTCATTGACAAAAATATACCTACTTGAAGTAGTGAAGCCGACGGCACATTGAAACAGGTTTTTTGACACACTACCCTATGAGGTAATATGCAACTACTAGTACGGTTTTTATATTAGAAGGTAGGTAATTTAACAATTAATCCAATAAAAATGGAATTAGGAAAAAATATAACCCTATGACAAGGTTACAAATAGTGCGAAAAAAAACGGCAATTTCATAGATACCTATTATTTGTTTAAAAGTTAAGGATACTAAAAATGATGCCAAATATATATATTTTTTTTTTTAAAAAAAACGTTGCCCCACACTAGGAATTTATCCTGTATCGTGGGTGCGTTTACAAACATTTAAACTCACATACACAAACAGCCAGATCCGGAACAACTACCTGTAGATCATACAAATATTTGTTCCGTGCGGGGATCAAACCCGCGACACGCAGCGCAGCAGCCAATCGCTCAGCCGTTGCGCCAACCGTGCCGTCAAACATTACAATTGATATAATTATAAGCCTGTTAGTAAGTATTAGGTTTATGTATGTACAGCATGCAAGGCATCAACATACGAGAAAAAACATCGAAGCTTTATCTTACTGACAGGCAAGTCGACAGACAAGATGGTACACAGAAAGTGAACACACATTGGTTGTTGTAACTGAAGCAAGTAGACACGTAGTGCATATTTACATTACCGTTTAGTCTAGCCCGCCGTATATGGACAGAATAAAAAGTAAGAATTTCTGATAAAATATTGTAGGTACGTCGAAAAAGAGGCCCAATGTTTTATTTTCCACTGAGTACATATTCCTTTGCAGATTTAGTACTGTATCTGCTATTTAAAAGCAAAAACATCGAAACCGACATGTGGACAAACTTGTTTTTCAAAAACAAGAAATCTACGTAGATTTTTTTATCAATCCCAGTATTTGTCTGCTCTTGTTACTCGACTACTGCAAATCCAAAAATAAGGGTTATGATTTTGACAATTTATAATCTGTACTGTGTATATATTTCAGTTATGTCATGTCAGTTATGTCATAATTATATATTCTTTCTTGCTTTCTTTCTTTCCAATGTAACGCCTAAACTGTTGAGCCGATTTTGATGAATTAAATGCCATTCTCATTGGTTAAGATTTGGTTTGGATACTCCATTCAATGTTGGAGGAGCTCGTAGCTAAATAATAACAGCCGCTCGAGTCGATCTCTAGGTTAAGCCGCGCTTGACTGGGTTGGTCTGTGGATGGGAGACCACTCATTCCATACCGAGTTCCCTCCGTGCCTCGGGAAGCACGCTAAACCCGTTGGTCCCGGCTGTCACTTGTACATCTTTGACAGTCGTTACAGGTAGTCAGTAACACGAAAGTTTGACAATGAGGCTCACCAAAGGGTATCGTATTACCCAGTATTAAATGAGCTGTGGAGGTCAGATAGGCAGTCGCTTATACGGTTAGACTGGAAGCCGAACGAAGGCTAGGCAGATGATTCCATTTAATGTTATGAATGGACAATTATCTGTGGCACACAAAAATAAGGTTTAACATGCCAAATCAATTTCAAAACTTACATAGCTCAATTTCACATTCAAATTCAAATAATTTATTATAAAATATCTGCACAAACCACTTATTATACAAAAGTTAAAATTATAGTAAGTTAATAGACTGATGTCTGCACTACGAATATCAGTATCGCTGTCTATACATACAAATTACGCCAATACATCGCCTCCCCACTATTAGCCTGTCAGCACACAAGCCAAGCTATACGATAGCTATAAATAATAGCATAGCTTCCAAGCCGCAACACGTAAGGCACACGTTTGAACAAGGCATGGTGTTCGATGGGAAATATTAATTTATTCACAACTTGAAATATGGAGATCGGGTTTCGGAGTTAATATTTATTTGGTGCGTGTGATTAAGGTTGGTGGATGTTGGGGTTTAGTAAGCTCGCTGGTCGCAAAAATAAATTTATTTGTCACAGGCTAAGACACAACAGTGTTCATTTTATTTTGTATTTTTTAAATGTTGCCCCACAATATTAATTTCTCATGTATCGTGGCTGCGTTTACAAACATTTAAAACTAGCATACACAAACAGCCAGACCCGGAACAACTACCTTTAGATCATACAAATATTTGTTCCGTGCGGGGATTAAACCCGCGACACGCAGAGCAGCAGCCAATCGCTCAGCCACTGCGCCAACCGTGCCGCCTATTATATATACACACAGGAGAAAAAAGAACTGCTGAGCATTTGTATTCCTGGATTCTATTCCCAAGTAGGGCACATTTTTATTTGGTTTTTGAGCTAAGGTACTATGATAATTAGGTTTTGCTAATACAACATCGTAAGTTAGGAGCACAAAATGGAGCTCCAGCAGAATCTTCCAGCAGATACGGGGTGGAAGGGACACCGACGCGAAAACGGTTACCACGTATTGTGAGCACCCCACATCGAAATTTTTCATCGGTTAGTAAAAAAATTGGCGAGAAGAAGCACACCATCGTGAGAAGTGGAAGGTATGGGGGGAGGCCTTTGCTCAGGAGTGGGACAATACGGACTAAATAAAAAAAAAACTGGTTTCCTACAAAAATGCAATACCTAAACGGTCAAAATGTATGGAACAGCTGATTTTTTTTTAAATTACCGATGATAAATTTCTAGTAGAAGCACACCATCGTGAGAAGTGGAAGGTATGGGGGGAGGCCTTTGCTCAGGAGTGGGACAATACGGGCTAAATAAAAAAAAAATAAAAAAAACTGGTTTCTTACAAAAGTGCAATACCTACACGGTCAAAATGTATGGAACAGCTAATTTAAAAAAAAAAATTCTATGTGGTAAATTCTCAGAATGATGTACTGAACACGTGGTATCCGTTTTCGCGTCGGTGTGCCTTCCACCCTGTATAATTTCTTTAACAGAATAAGTACGGTTTTTTAGTTTTATTTAAGAAGGCACAGAATTGGAGCAACTTTAAAATGTATGTTGCCCGTGTCCGAAAAGCATTTTTTATTTCTTGTCAAAAGTCAGCATGTTCGGGCAACATTTTAAATCCTTGTTGTATTTTTAACTTTGTTGAGGCGTTTTTATGAAAGAAAATTACTATTTAATAAAACTGATTTAAAATTTTATTGAAAGTGCGGAGTTAAATAAAAAAAACTAACAATTAATTAAACTTTGTTAACGCCAATAATAAAATAAATTAATACAGCGTACTACGGTTTTAAACCCTACAAAAATCGCTTTAATAATTTAAATTCCTATTCCATTTTTGCTACCACTACATTCGCCAACAGAATAGTACAAGAGCCACACATATCTTTGCCGAAATCACGTCTTGAAATCCGCGCATTATACCAGTCAGGCGTACAGACATTTATTATTGAACTCCATTCCTTGCCTGTTACCCGGTTCATTAGGCCCACATTCCGTACATCCGGATAGGATATTGCCCGGGTGATGTACATGGTATGTTAGTAGTGGTGGGGCATTTAATCCGAGTAGATTTTGTACTCGAAGAATTTTTAGTATCGTAGTTTTTAAATTTTTATCGATGGATTTTTAGTAAGAACTCTCTAAGAATGTAATTTTGTTTTAATAAACCTTAAAAGGACATATTTTCTTTGAATAAACTTCAATCAACAAAACAGCATTCACTTTAAGCACGAAACGTTTGCAAAGAATTGTTTTATTATGGTCAATAGTTTGAAGATAACAGAGACGGAATGTAGTTTATTTTTTTTGTAAAACGCATTTGGTGAATTATGGTGCAAACGAAGCGTGATACCATTTATACAACATTAGTTTTAGTATATGCGAAACCTTATACACGTGTCTAGTATTTTTATGTAAAGTTAAGTTTATTTCTTTACGTACTGTTTTGGAATTATTAGTTAAAATCTTAATTTTTTTATTTTATTTTAGTACATTCGATATGAAGCCATCACGTCTCTGAAGTTTTTCTAGTTAATTTAATTTGGCCCTATAGAATGAATCCTAGATAATTCTTTTTTTTTTTTCTATAGTTCAAAAATAATGGAAAGGCATTTTCCTTAGTTCCGGTTTTTGTAAACTATTCGGAGTATGCATTACCTGTATTAGCTCGTATACAACAAACCTGATACACTCATACACGTGTCTAGTATTTTTATGTAAAGAATCTATGTACAAAATTGCAAAACTGTATCATGAAAAATCACAAAGTTATAAGCTTGTTCTGTTACCTAGTTGTCCGCTCAAAAACGTGGTCACCAAGCAGCGCGCGCCTCCAGTGTCATCTTGAGCTCATTTATAATAATAATTTGGCAGTAGGTACCTAAATTATTGCGATAGGTACTCAAAGTCGATCGGTGTCCAACTTTTTACTTTTTTAAATATTTTTGTGAAAAAATATAACATGTTTTAAAAATTATTGAAATCGATTCAGTTACTTATTCTGAACAAACTATATTCAGGTTTCGCATATACTAAAAATAATGTTGTATAGGCTGACTGGTAATTAGTGACCGATACTTAAACACGTGATTGTACTCATGATAACAAACAACTTTCACAAAGAAACATTTTTTTAGACTCATTCACTTTAATCACAATAACATGTAGGCATATGGCACGTGGTGGCCGGCCTGTGGCGTGGATGCCGTTTACGGAGCGGGTTACGAGTCACGCGGGTGCTCTGCCTACCCACTGTATCATAGTAATGAGACAACGGTGTCACGCGGCTATAACAGCTGATAGGTTACAGGCACGCGCGCGTGCCTGTAACCTATCAGCTGTTATATAGCACGCGCGCGTGCTATTTCCATACGGCTATTGTGTTATTGTGATTAAAGTGAATGAGTTTAGAAAAAAGTTTCTTTGGGAAAGTTGTTTGTTATCATGAGTACAATCACTTGTTTAAGTATCGCTCACAAATTACCAGTCAGCCTATATTATGCCTAAAGTAATTGTGATTTGTATACACGGGATAATTATTTTGGAAGGTTTTCAGTTTGCTAAACACATAATTTTCTTGTCTTCACATATCTGAGATACCGAACTTTTCAACCGTCGAAAATCTTTTCACCTTATCCGTATTTTCTGTCAAAGTAATGATTAAACCTTTCTCCAGAATTCCAAGACAAATCGCCTCACCTGTGCTAACTACGATCATTTCTGTAAACTCTCCCCTTCAAAGCTATTACCACCTTTCCCCGTTCTCCTCGATTCGATTCGTGAATCTTGCAGCTAGTTCTACAAATCTACCATCAGTTAAATCGTTTCGGCCATTACTATAAATTTCAAGCGGTTTACGACTTGCAGGGTAATCAGACAGGTCTTGCAGTTTTAGTGTTAGGGTGCTTACATAAAGAAGCAGGTTCCCGGTATAGACAAATCTGTGCGGGTCGGTACCGATCGGTGCAGCGTTAACTTGTATAAAGAAACAGGTAAATTTGTCCGTATTGACCCTAAGACTTGAACCCGTATGACTCGTGCCAGGTAGTCGTCACCGACAAGTTTAAACCTGTTTCTTTATAAGTGAGCGCATAAGATAACATAGAAATTAATAGATGTACCGATCGGTACCGACCCGCCCGTACCAGCAACCTGCTTGTTTATGTAAGCACCCTTATTTCAAAGATGGCTGAATAGGGGTTAAGTGTTTTTATGTGGGTAGTGGAGAATTAATTGAAATTAGAAACTTATTTGTAAATATTTGTAGAGTTTCTCTAAAGAATTCTTTGAGTTTTTCTGTAAGCTGCAAGGTATTAAAAAATAATTTCAAAAGGATCAAGGTATAACTTCATCATTATTAAAGATAAACACTATTTTATACCAGTATTTTACATGGAGCGACTGCCTATCTGACCTCCACAACCCAGTTAGTACTGCGTATTATAATACCCCGTGGTAAGATCGGTTGTCAAACTTTCAGGCCACTGACTACCTGTAACGACTGTCTAACTAAACCTTTGTCTATCAATGACAGCTGAGATCTAATGCTTAGTGATCTTTTCCAGTTAAAGGATTGCCAACATATTACCAAAAACACTGTAAGTACATAAATGGTTTTTCTGATAACATGTCTGAGCTACTATCCCAACTCTGCTTACATACGCAATAAATAAATAAAATGTACAGTATTGCAGGCAAAATACTCATACCTACACAACAATAAATAATAAATTTAATCGAAAAAAATATTAAAAACGGTAACAAAATCATAAAAATTAAAACATGGATTGGTCTTTAAAAATAACATAAATTCTTTCGTAATTTTTTGTTATACATAGTTATAGTTAAAGTGATGGTTAAATGGTCCTTTTGAAGCTTAAATGTCATTGACAGGAGGTCGCTGTTGGAAATTATAATTTGACAAGCTGTCAACGAAAGTAATTAAAACGGTTTGGCAACTATTTTTGAAATAACAAAAAAATATTTTGGAGTTTAAGATTTCGAAGGAAGCTTTTCTTTGTCTCAAATATATGTTACTATACAATATCTTCTGTTTCCGAAATCCAATTTACATAACTTCAAAGTACACGTTTTCAGTCAACGAAATCGGATAAAATTGAACTGCGAATATCACGGTGCTCGATGCTATACATATAATCGGATTTCCGCGAATCAATCTGTGCACTTCAACTTTATACTGTTGTCGAAATTGAGCAGGCTGTCTCTTCGCCTATAGGTAGTTAAGGGATTGCATTTTAAATAAAGCTTTTGGTGTTGAAAAAGAGGTGGTCTTAATATTAAAATTTTAGATTTATTTTCGTAATTCACTTCATTCAATTCACTTCATATAAGTGGCCCCAGTGGCCGGTTATCATCGGTTGAATGATGAAGCATTTAGTCGACAAACATAATTCTTATGACTTGCATTGTAATGGGGGTTTTGCTGAGTAAGAATCTCGTCTATTTTAACCTAATACTGCTTTACATCACTGTGTTTGGTTAGCGTTACTCATCTGCCTAGCCTTTCCCAACTATGTTCGGGTCGACTTCCAGTCTAACCGGATACAGCTGAATACCAGAATTTTAAATGAAGCGACTGCCTGTCTGACCTCCACAACCCAGTTAGTACTGGGTAATACGATACCCCTTGGTAAGACTGGTTATCAGACTTGCGAGCCACTGATCTACAATTGACAGCCGGGACCAACGGTTTAACATGCTTTCTGAGACACGGAAGTAACGTGGTATGTAATAGGTGGTCACCAATTCAGGAACCAACTTAGGCAAACGCGGGTTAACCTGAAGATCGACCCGAGCGGCTATTATTATTTAGCTACGAACTCCTCCACTACCGTCTAATGAAGAATCTTATTCAAACCCAAAAATGTACAGCTTATATTAATTTATCTACAAAGGAAATGACTCAGGCATTATTGAAGATCAGTTTATGCCAAATGTCTTTTAGAATAATAAGGAAAGTGCTCCTAAAAACCACATCTGTTGACATATCCCAAAATAAACATTCTGCGAAACAGTAATGGCTATTCGGAAATGCCTTGAAGCTTAGTCACTTCAAGCCAGTATCATCCAGGGGTACTACCCACGTCATGTTCACTTCGGCATGATACGGGCAGCAAAAATTGAAGGTATTCATCACATAACATAACATCACGCCTGTAATCCCCGAAGGTGTACCCAGAGGTGTACCCAATAGTAGACCCACATTTCACCTGTTATCTTTAAGTCCCATGTAATAGCGGGTGAGCCTATTGCCCTCAAACGGGCGCTAATCCAGACTCTGTGGCTGCTACAGAGCAATGGAAAAACCCAATCACACTTTGCCCGACCCGGGAATCGAACCCAGAACCTCATGCTGAGCAGTCGTGGTTCCGAGCATTGGCTAACGAGGCAGAGGCAGCAGCATGTAGATATTCGTTAGTGAAAAAGACCGCTCGGTGTAACTCGAAGTGTGCCGAACCGGCCAAATATGATTCAGCGATGGTAGACGCTAAATGGAGTATATCGGTCGGCACGAGCCGAATGTAAAAAGTGAAGTCGAATGCTTCGGGACGGTTTTGTCGTTGAACAAATTAATACTGCCAAATTGATTGTGCCGAAAATCGCTTTTAGCGATAAGACCGCACATTGTATCACCCTATACAACATTAGTTTTAGTATATACGAAACCTGAAACACGTGTCTAATACTTCTAAGTAAAGAATCTATATACAAAATTTGAAAACTGTATCAAGAAAAATCACAAAGTTATAAGCTTGTACTGTTACCAGGTTGTCCGCACAAAAACGTGGTCACCACGCGGTGCCGCCGCGAGCGCGCCTCCAGCGTCGTCTTGAGCTCATTGATAATAATAATTTGGCAGTAGGTATCCAAATGATTGCGATGGGTACTTAGTGTCGCTCGGTGTCCAACTTGTAACTTTTTTAAAATATATTTGGGACAATTTTGTCCCAAAAATATAACATGGTTTAAAAATTATGGGAATCTATTCAGTTACTTATTCTGAACAAACTAAATTCAGCTTTCGCAAATACTAAAAATAATGTTGTATAAAATGCAAACATTTTACAAACATTACATAGGGTAATATATATTTATTAATATTTTATAAAAATACTTAACGTTTGTTTCGCGGTTTTTATTGTTATTTTATATGACTTATATTTTATAGTGTACATAAACAGTTTTTAGATGATTATCCACTTCCGATGGGACACAAATAAACTGGTAGGGTGTCTGCTAAGCGAGACTCCGAAACATGGAGTGCGAGAATACGCTTTCTAAAAGGTTAAAGAAACTCATATCTGATTCTTGAAAAAAAAACGCTTTACGCTACTTCATCATCATCATCATCATCATTTCAGCCGAAAGACGTCCACTGCTGGACATAGGCCTCCCCCAAGTGTCGCCACATTGACCGGTCCCGTGCAACTCGCATCCAGCGGATCCTTGCAGCCTTCACCAGGTCATCGTAACGCTACTTACATTAAAATTATCGAACTATGCAATGCAATTGATTTTCAGCATAAGCATAATCAGGCTATAATGTTCCCACTGCTGGGACACAGGCCTCCTCTCTATGAGAGGGAATGGGCTATAATCCACGACGCGGCCCCAGTGCGGTTTGGTAGATGTCACATGACTTCGAATTTTTGGTTCTAGGACATGCCGGTTTCTTTACGATGTTTTCCTTCACCGTTTTGAGAGCAGTGATGATGAAATAAATTACACAAAGTAGTGCGCCTGTCTGGGTTCAAACCCATGACTTACTGCTCGTAAGTCGGGACCGCCACCACTGGGCCACCGCTGCTCCCACTAAGTATAATAGTATTTTAGTAAGAATAATTTTATATTATTGGCAATGAACAAAAACTGTTCTTAAGAAAGAAAAGAACCATTGTTTTATAATTTTTGGTAATTCCGGACGTTTTAGAATTACCACATACTGGACACTGAGCCAAAATTCCGGACTTGTCCGAAAAACTCCGGAAGTGTGGCAACCCTACCCCTTAGTCACTTCAACCAAATATCTTCAGACTGCATAATATAACCACATTTTAATGTATGACGGAATTCGTATTTCAGTTAGAAGCTCACATTTAACGAGTTCCGCGAAATTCTGACATCTAGACGTCGTGATAATATTTTTATCACCGACAAGTACTTCCCGTTACTATGCTTCCCTTATTTTTAGTTTTTCTGTGACGATAAGGGCCGTTGCCATGTTTACTGTTATGGGGAATTGTTGGAAAAACAGCTCTAACGACATGTTTTCAGTTACAATTATTTCTGTGAAAAAATACGGAAGAAATGTTCGCAACATCTCTGCACTAACATTGCTTATTAAAATATGGTGTCGACAGTAATGCTAGCTAGCTCGCCGTCCGGACGTCTTATGACAACAGACAGGCCGTGTCGGCGGCGCATTCGTGTTCCATGCGCGCTTCAAAGAGATGTCAGCAACGATGAAGGGGTCCGCAAGGGCCGATGCCTGCTAATGCGATGGTCATTTGATGAAATCCCACACGACAAAAAAAAAAACGTCCTGAGGCCCTATCACGGAGGAAATTTAACGTAAATACATCGACTTTTGATCCTGTAGCTATTTAGTTTTGTTTTTTTTGCAACGAGCGCAATCAGTATCATCCATAGATATGAATAAATTCTTAAAATAAAAATAAATAAAAATGACACTGCATGACGTGATGCTACTAATAATGATTATCACTACATAGTATAAAACAAAGTCGCGTCCCGCTGTCTGTCTGTCCCTATGTATGCTTAGATCTTTAAAACTACGGAACGGATTTTGATGCGATCTTCAGTAATAGATAGAGTGATCAAAGTAGAAGATTTATATACATATATAACATTATTTTTAGTATATGCGAAACCTGAATATAGTTTGTTCAGAAAAAGTAACCTGAATCGATTCCAATAATTTTTAAACCATGTTTTATTTTTTCCCATAAATATTTAAAAAAGTTAAAAGTTGGACACCGAGCGACTTTAAGTACGACTTTAAGTAAGCTGCGTGGTGACCACGATTTTGTGCGGACAACTAGATAACAGAACAAGCTTATAACTTTGTGATTTTTCATGATACAGTTTTGAAATTTTGTACATAGATTCTTTACATAAAAATACTAGACACGTGTATCAGGTTTCGCATATACTAAAACTAATGTTGTTTATATTGCACCCGTGTATTCCTTTCTAGATATCGCAAATGGAATCATCTCTAAGATATTCACATACAAATACGTTGGTCAGCCGTCATTACCAATTTGATGAGTGTAAACTAATACAAGGTGGGTTACACCGACGCCCACGGTTACCATGACATGATTTTTTTGTCGCTTTGTCTTGATTCATGGTAACCGTCTGTGCGCTGATGTACCTTACACCCTGTATACGAAATACATGGTAAAAGTTTGTGTCGCGATGTCCCTTAAAACGAGTACAGGTACTCTATTTGTCATTTGTTTAAAAATACACTGCCCCACCCTAAGAATTTCTCCTGTATCGTGATTGCGTTTTATTTAAATTCACAAACAGATCTGGGACAGGCCATACAAATATTTTTTTTTTTGCAGGAATCGAACCCACGACACGCAGCGCAGCAGCCAATCGCTCAGCCACTGCGCAAACGTGCTGTCATTGAACTTGATATTTTCTCCATTTCTTAAAAAAACTAATTACCTTTCAACGTCTTCTATATATAAAACAATCCATCTTAACAGCGCACCACAAAGTCTCAACATTCACATACCTGAGAACAAAAAAATAAAGATATTTTAATAAAAAGTAGAGCCAAAATGAGGTTTCCGCTCTACAAAACCCTTGTAGAGTCGAGCTCTACAACGGTTTTCGCTTGCGAGGGAACTTTTAAAAATCTGATTTTTAAAACTAAAACTCTACGTAGAGCAAAGGTAGAGTTTTGTTTGAAAACTGCGATGGTAAGCGTTATCTATGTAGAGTATAAATTGTCGTAGAACAACCTTTTAAATTATCATGTGTAGATAGTAATTTAAAACTGTCTGTGAATTACGTTAAAGGCGGCTAAATAAATAAAAATATAACTTTTACACATCTTGTGGAGTTATAAATAAAAAAATGGGTTCACTTCACTTTTGTAAAAAAAATCTGTTTTGTAAAATTTTTTTACTTTGCCAAAGAAGAATCAAAACTTAACAATACGTTCCAGGAAAATTTTATAATCACTTGCACAATAATCAATATCGGCCATTTGCCTCAATGAAACTGATAAAACATGCTTATCAATATTACTTTACAAATTTAGGCATAATTTTCGTTAAAATAATAGGAAGATCCTCTATCATATGATATAAAATCCAGTGGGCCACTGAGAAAAAAAATGAGATCAAACAATGTGTCATAAATATTTTTAATTTTGAATCTAGAACTGACAATTTTAAAAGAAGAATATGGCTTTGATCCAGTGCACCATTGAGAAAAAAAATGAGATCATACAATGTGTCATAAATATTTTTAATTTTGAATCTAGAATTGACAATTTTAAAAGAAGAATATGGCTTTGAGGTTTTAGAAAAAGGCTAAAATGCAGAGGTAACTCTGCAATGTGTAAGTTTGTGAGGATGTTTGTAACTCTATCACGCAAAAGCTACTAAACCACACATAAAAGGTGGACTTAGCCGAAAGGCACTTGTTCTCCCCGTCGTCATTACGATCATGTTTTTGTTCTAGACCATTCCTTCTAGTTGGGGGTCAAAGTTCTAACTTTCTCACAAGTTTTTTTTAAATACATGTTTTTAATGGAAGATTTTTACTTAAAACACCTCCACGAGCCCCGTACTATGCAATGCATCCATCAGCACAATGTTTTGAGTACGTTACATTGAGTCCTACCGTAAAACTTCATTTTTCACCCAAAAAAAAAAGTCGTTTCCCAGCAATATTTTTTGCGTCAAGTTAGTTTGATGTACATAATGCTTGGTTGACGGCTTCGTTACTGGTAGCACGATCCCGTGGGTTAAAACCTGACTCCACGTGGGGGGAACCACGGGCATAGGCTAGTAAAATTTAGAAGGCTTACACAGATATTGGAGATTGGAGTCCCATTCTTCTGCATAGAGATCTACGCTTTGGAAAGTGCAACTACAGTACTCTCTCAAGTTATTATGCCTTGTGACTGTGACTGTAGCTTCGCTTCTTTTTGACTTTTTGACATTCAAAAGTGCCTGTGATGGTCTAATTGCAATAAATGCTTTGAGTTTGAGTTTGACAAGTTGATTAAAGTGTAACGTGCTTCTTGAGTGGTGACTCTTCCACAAGCTAACCTCGGTAAGCGTTGCTTAACTTTGGAAGTCATGTGGCTGTTATTATTTAACCACGAGTCTAAAACAATTAATAGTACGGTAAACATGAATGTAATACGTGAAAATTAATTAAGTATAAACATTACACAAACTCACTGTGTATGCCACAGTCAAAACTGGAAATCAGTCAGTTTTGAGTGGTTAAAACTAACTTCATCATTCTCTTGCCCTTGTCCCAATTCATTTGGGGTCGGCGCAGGATGGTTTTTTCTTCCATACTTCTCTATTACTCGTCATCTCATCAGACACCTCCCTTCTTGCCATATCATTCTTTACACAGTCCCTCCATCGTTTCTTTGGTCTTCGTCTACTCATATATCATCCACATTCATACTCAACACTTTACTCACGACTAAACTAACTTAGCTTACTTAATTTGTATGATTGTTTTGGTCCCACTACAGGCTTCCCTCCACTCCTTCTAGTTCTGAATACTTAAACTTAACTAACCAAGACTAACTTATCCTTAAGAACCTTTTACGTTAGTAGGTCTTTTTGTGATACATTAAACTTTATTTTTGTAGTGATTTAATATAGTTCAAATTATAGCATCAACATCTTCCTGCCCGTGTCCCATGTTACTTGGGGTAGCCGCAACACGTTTTTTCTTCCATTCTCCCGTGTTAATCGTTACGCTATCATCTGCTCCTTTTCCTTCACAGCATTCCTCACACAATCCATTCATTTTTTCTTTGGTATTCCTCTCTTTCTCCATCCATCAACATTTATATGCATCACTGCTTAGTCACATATGTGCCATCCCTCCTCTCCATACCATTACAGACGACTCCCTTTCATCTTTTCTGTAACAGGCACCACTTTCAAACTTCCTCTTATACAACATTATTTTTAGTATATGCGAAACCTGAATTTAGTTTGTTCAGAATAAGTAACTGAATCGATTCCAATAATTTTTAAAACATGTTATATTTTTCCTAAAAATATTTAAAAAAGTTACAAGTTGGACACCGAGCGACTTTAGAATTTAAACTTGAAATAGTTCATATTATAGCGTTTCATAAAAAAACGATTTTTTACGCGTTTTAAGTTTATAACGGTTTTGACTAAAACCAGTCAAAATTGCTTTTGACCGATTATTAGTTTTGACTGTAACATATGCACATATATCTAACATTTTGTAATATACCATGTAAGAAACTTCATCACTCCAAGCCTAAGTAAATAAAACTACACTTAATTACGTTTCGTCTCAAACTGAAGGCTTCAATTAAGATTTCTATGCATAATTAGATCTAGGAGAACAAGAAAAGGGAGTCTTGAAATAGGAGTATTTTAGTCTTCAAGTTTAAGAGATATAAAGAAAAGGAAATACGTATGTTTGTTTTGAATATAAGCAAGCGACACTTCTAAATTTAAATAAAAAAATTAAAAAAAGCGTAAATATAGAAACCTTTGTGGAAACTATATTTTCGATCCGTTTGAGGTTACAACTCTGGGGCCGTGGGGTCCAAATACTCATAGCCTGTTTAAGGAAATTTCGAAACGCCTAGTTGACGCTTCCCGTGACCCAAGGGCTATCTTTTGACCTTGGTCAGAGGCTAAGTGTTGCCATACAACGTGGCAACGCTGTGTGATAACTTATCCGTACTTAATATCACATATCATAAAATTGAAATCCCTAAATACAATATGCCCTAAATCCGTTTGTTATAAATTTTAACGACTATGTGACGTGCGCTCGGTACGCACGCATTTTACATTACACGCCCACTTTTTGTCACAAATATTGTTGTCGCTCCACCGGCCTTCGGCCTACGCACCTCACGCCAGCTAGCAAGACTTTTAGGATAATTTTTAGGAAAATTGCTGATTACCCATGCGTTGCGGTAATAATTCAAATTATAATATAGTACAATACTTAGGGCATATGACTTTATTTCATGCAAAAATAAGAGATTCAATTATTATAGTACTCGATATTATGTAAAACAAAATTTGGAATTTTTGAACATTATGTTTACTAAAGTTTATAGCAAACATGTTATGTATAATGATTTTAGGACAAAAAAATTTAGAAGAAGGGAGGGAGTCCCATTCTATTTATCTCAAATTGGTAAGTTATATAAATGGAAAACGCTTCTGTCATTAGACAAACAATAAACGATGGAATTCCTTGTCCAGGATTAGGTAAAAGCATGAGTTATCCATACTACAACACTCAAGACAAACAAACTCAAACTTTCTTTAAAAAAATTATTTCAAACATAATATTTTTTTTAAAATTTATTATTCTTCCTGTTCTTTTGTAATTACTTCAATTAAAACTAACATGTTCGCCTTACTTGGGAAGAGACTGGACCCCACGATACAAGGTATCCTAGCGTTGAGTCCAAGGAATATGTTAAAATCTAGCTCTTAAGACTCATCGTTTTTTACTAGCTTTTTAATATTGTATGAGAACTGCGATTTCGCGAGATCTTCTGTTATTCGCATCACCCATAATAACACTATGAGGCTGCATAGTTGTTTCACGCAGGGGAACACTCATTCATATGTTTATCCAATGCATCATTCATACAGCATACTTCAATTCTTCCTCATTACAAGGTTTTCTTCCCCAAAAAGAATTTACACACGTACACATCACTAACCGCTTTACAAGTTACTGACGATATGATGAAATTAACTTCGACCTAGTTTTCCAACTTGTACCAAAGGGTGTACGCGACAACTACCCTGATGTCTCAGAATAGTACAGTAAGTCAAACCCATGCAATGAGCGAAAACTATACAAACAAACATACATTCATACAATGCCTTAATGCATATGAAAGTATATGTAGGAGATGTCAGGATTTACTCCTTCAGGCTCGTACATCATGTGGGCAGACGATGGGTTTCTTGCTATGAAATACATGCAAACTAACGAATTACTTGAGATTACAACATATTACAATAACATGGGGCACAATGAATCGAGTACAGTTCCAAGACGTCTCAACTCCGCCGCGAACAGACATTGAATGTCGCCCTCGCCTTGAGCTGGACATCAGGGCTCTGTAGAAGCACTCTGTGTTCTGGATAGACTAGTAAGTAGGTCGCGTGATGTCATCACTGTACACAAGCGCGCTTTCCAATTCATTTTATTTCCATACTAACGACCGGATCCGACATATACATATACGGTACTTATAACATAAAAAAATATTTTTTTGTGTCTGACTATTTGTTTGTTCCGACTAATCTTCAAAACGGCTGGAACGATTTGACGGGACTTTTACTGGCAGATAGCTGATGCTATAAGGAGTACTTAGGCTACTTTTGTTTTAGAAAAAGGATTAGGGTTCCGAGTAAAAAATAAAACCCTTGATATTGTTAACAAAATCCAACTCAAATACGGAAGTAATATTTTTATAATAATTTCACGCGGACGTAGGTCGCGGGTATCAGCAAGTTTCATAAAAATATGGGTTCCAAAATACTACGTTGCTAAGAACATGGAATTATAATTTGAACAAAAGAAGAAAATCACATTTAAAAGTTGCTAAGTGTATTTTATTGTGCAAGCGACTGCACGAAGAGAGTTTTTAATCGACCTTTGGACCTTCATCATCTGCCTAGCCTTTTCCCAACTATGTTGGTGTTGGCTTCCAGTCTAACCGGATGCAGCTGAATGCCAGTATTTTACATAGAGCGACTGCCTATCTGACCTCCACAACCCAATTAGTACTGGGTAATACGATACCCCTTGGTAAGACTTTTTGGGCCACTGACTACCTGTAACGGCTGTCAAAGATCTACAGATGACAGCCGGGACCGACGGCTTAACGTGCTTTCCGAGGCACGGAGGAAACTCAGTATGTAAGGGGCGGTCACCCATCCACAGACCAACCTAGGCAAGCACGACTTAACTTAAAGATCACCGAGCGCCTTTAGCCACGAGCTCCTCCTCTGGACCTTCTGTACCTGTTTTATGCTGATGCCTCATAAGCTTTGAGTCAAAAGCTACGGAAATTGCTTTCTTTCCTGTTCCGGCGGCACCCATGAACGACACATACATACTAATTATCTGAATCAAAGGGATATATCCCTTCGATTGGGGCAGATCCCTTTTTATGGTGTCATTGGTCCCCTCATAATCCCCTGTAGGGATTTGTAAGCTATACATTTAATTGAATCGCGCTAATGACGGTCCCTATGGTGTTGTGACATACTGTAAGGGAAAAATGTACATAAGTGAAATGTACGAAGTTGTTAAGGGCATTACATTGCTCGATGACCTTGATGATTTGATCCCTGTACTGGTTTTTGTTGACTTGCCCCGCACATTTCGCAAAATTTCGGTTTTTATTTATTATTTAAAAATATTAAAAGAAATAACAGAAAAAGCAATACAGATTGTTAAGTATATCATTACGTATTTGTTGTTACAAAATTCATGCCGATCTATTCAGCCGTTACAGAGATAATTTACAATTAAGGTTGAAAAATTAACTATTTTCTACGATTAACCAAAAAAAATTGAGAAGGTTTATTAAAATTTTAAACAATACAATTTATTTGTGATGAACTTAACTATAACATACTTTTTTACACGGAAAACGCACGAAGGGATTCATCAACAAATTTCTTTGAACATACGCTGTTTTTGGGATTTGAGCCATGTAATGCCCTTAATCTTTAACGAGATCTAAAATAAATAAGATGGCTGAGATTTGCAGACGGTGTGTAAGGAAGTGTGTTTCTTTTCAACCTGTCCACATTTCTTAGTAGCATGAAGCATTTTTTTCGGATCGGAAATCATCAAATGACACCTCCCGCTCTGGGCGGAGTGGAAGGGAGTGTCAGACTTGTACTGAGTGAAACCCATCCGTGTTCCTTCTTAGCCCATTGTGTCCAATGACACGGTATCTCTTTCGAACAGTCCCGCAGCCCTCGCAGGACATTGCGGACCCCTTCTGGTTTGCTGACATCTCTTTGAGGCGCGCGTGGAACACGAACGCGCCGTCGACACGGCCTGTCGTCATAAGACGGACGGACGGCGAGCTAGCCCATAACTCGCCGTCCACAGGCCGAGTTTTTATTAGCTTAAGATAGTCCTAATAAAGCAGGATTTAACAAGTCTTCGACTTCCAATTCACAATTCGGAAAACAGGTGAATGGTTTTAAAACATAAGCCTTCTTCTAAAATGTATGTATGTATTTAGTATATACAACACAAAGTGGGACTGATCCTCACAAACGATGTCCCATCTAGCTGTCCTGCTCTTTGTGCAACTTCACCTGCACATTGAGGAATCTGCCCAAAGATTACGCCATTGAAGTGGCAGAGTTCTGGTCAAAGGTCGTCTAAAGTAATCATCAATATGACGAAGAACACAAACGAATGACAAAAACACAAAAAAAAAATTAGTTGTAAGTACATCCTAGTTTGAACAGCTTCCCAAAAATGGTAATGCATTCATCAATTTGCCTGTTTGGTTTACTTTTAACTAACAAAGAAAAAAACGGCTAAAACAAGCTTTCCATCTATACAAATAAATAACATTGAAGTGCCTTTTTTATAATTTCAAAAACAACAGCTTTTTACTGAATGCATATGAAAGTATACACGATACTTATAACAAACAAACCATTTTTAAATTTTTTGTCTGTCTGTTTGTTCCGGCTAATCTCCGAAACGGCTGCACCGATTTTGACAGGACTTTTACTGATAGATAGATAATGTTATAAGGAGTAACTTAGGATATTTTAGAAAAAATAATTTATCTTAGAAAAAAGATTAACGTTCCGTGCAAAAAATTAAAACCCATGATATTGTTAACAAAATCCGATTCAATTAGGAAGGTAATATTTTTATAATAATTTCACGCGGACGGAGCTAACGGGCTACAGCTAGTTTTAACATAAAAGATTGATAACACGTAATAACGCCCAACAGTGTAGCTACACTACAAGCGATTCAATTTGCAGAGGTCTGAAATCAATGTCCCTTCGTGTCTGTTTTAATTGAACAGCTTTATCGTTAGCCGGACTGGTACTGATGACCGATATGGCGCGCAAATCGTTTCGGGAACCTTTTGAACAGTGGTTTATTATAATACAGGGTGGTAGGGACATCATCGCACTAGAGGTTACCACGTTTTCAATACATCATTCTGAACCTATAAGAAGAGTATGCTTAGATGGTTTGGTCGTGTGGAGATGATGAGTGAAAGGCGACTAACAAAAGGTATTTTCAAGGCAGATGTGAGTGGCAACGCCGGGAGGGGACGCCCTAGAAGGATATGTCCTTCATTGACCTTATTGGTGAGGTTCTTCAGAAAGGTCAGGTGCGTAGTACTCGCAACCGGTGAACGTGTATGACCAGATGTATTGATGAGACAAAAGGACTAGGTATTGCAGATTTACCTCTGCATTTTAGCCTTTTTGGTAGAACCTCAAGGCCAAATAATTTTTCTTTTAAAATTGTCAATCTTAAATGAGAACTATTTTTAGACAGATGATCGTTTAGTCATTTTTTTTCATTCGTGTACCAAGCTTCGAAGAGCAATGCTTGATTTGGAAATTAAACTAAAATTTTTTTTCCTAGTTAAAAATCAGTAGAAAGGATCATAAATGAACCCATTTCTTTTATTTATCGCTCCACAGTATGTAAAGATCGTGGTAAAGGCGTTTCTGCCTACCTACCCCCGTAGGAAAGAGGCGTGAGTTTATGTATGTATTAGTATTCCGAACCAGCTGTACCATACATTTTGACCGTGTAGGTATTGCGTCTCACTATTGTAGAAAACTGTTATTTTTTTTAAAATTATCGATGTTATTTTTTTATTAGGTGTGTTCCAACTCGAAGCGACCAAAAATCGTGGTCGGATCGGTTTCGGCCGACCCCAAATAAATTGACATATGGGCAGGAGAATGATGATGAGCTGGGGTCGGCTTCCAGTCTAACCTGATGCAACTGAATACCAGTTTTTATATGAAGCGACTTCCTATCTATCTTTCAAAACTCAGTACTTGGTAATATTGGTTGTCAGATTTTCGGGCACTGACTATCTGTAACGACTGTCAAAGATCTACTAAAAACAGCCGGGACACAAAGGAAGGTCGATATGTAATGGATGGTCACCCATCCACGGACTGACCTAGACAAGCGTGGCTTAACCTTAAAGGTCGACCCGTGCGGCTGTTATTATTTAGCCACGGGCTTCTTCTCCACGTTTTTATACATAGTATGAACGAATGGACCCTCAAAGACAACTACTACCCGAAAAATAACTTCTTACCAACCTAAATCGCCCCACCAGCGATAACAGAAACAGGTCTAAATCAATATTCAGACATTGTGCCAGTAATTGGACTGCTTTATAGCGGTCCTGGACTGCTTTATAGCGGTCCTGGACTGCTTTATAGCGGGCCACCGCTGCTCTCAGAGCAGCGGTGGCCCAGTGGTGGCGGTCCCGACTTATGAGCAGTAAGTCGTGGGTTCGAACCCAGGCAGGCGGCATTACTTTGTGTAATTTATTTCATCACCACTACTCTCAAAACGGTGAAGGAAAACATCGTGAGGAAACCGGCATGTTCTAGAACCAAAACTTCGAAGACATGTGACATCTACCAACCCGCACTGGGCCCGCGTGGTGGATTATAGCCCATTCCCTCTCATAGAGAGGAGGCCTGTGTCCCAGCAGTGGGAACATTATAGGCTGATTATGCTATAGCGGTCCTAGGCCCTAATGATCTATTTAGTCTAACAGTTTGAAGTCCCGGAATGTCGAATACCAGCCCCCGTAGCATGCCCACCGTAGACAAGGATTTCTTTGACGGGAGAATCGATAAAATGACAGATTGTATCGACACAATGACAGATTTCTTTGCACTATCTGTCAATTTGTCAATTCTCCTGTTATCATTTACTTAATTCTGTGGTATATTCGTCAGTTATCTGTCCAGCCTATTGTAAAATGGATTGGCGTTTTAATATTGTAACTACTTAACTACAGTTATATCATCACGCCTGTAATATTCGAAGGGTTAAGTAGAGGTGTACCTGAAAGTACAACATCCACTTTAGCATCATGAATCAAACGTTATTCTTGAAACAGAGCCTTGGAGCTCTCAAATCTGTACACATGGCGGCACATCAAGCTATACATAACCAGTATAACCTGACTTCGCTTTGTATGAGCTTCCCGTACGATGAGAGATCAGCTTAATTTGGTTTTGCATAGCTTGACTGGCCGCCGTGCGTACAAATAGGAAGATAATTTCTTATGATTTTCGCAAATTAAGGGGAGTGCATCGAAGTGAATGCAAGAATACTTAAGTAATCAAAGGATGGTGAGAGTGAATGATTAAAAGAACGGAAGCTTTAATCGTTCAGTTGGTAAATTGCTTAGACATAAACAGGACGTTATAACCCATCTTTATTATACAGGGTCTAAACGGGCCCTTCATGATTTCGTCAACCAAGCTTTCTATATATCAAACTAAGTAACTGCACGCCAAAAATTATTGGCAGACGACTTTTTTTTGGGGTAAAAATCATGTTTTACTGTAAGACTCAATGCAACGCACTCAAAACATTGAGCTGATGAATGCATTGAATATTATAATTAAGGCAATTGTGAAAGTAAAGTTATGACATTAAAATTTATTTAAAAAAAAAACACCTTATGACAACGTAACTACCCCGACTTTTCACTCCGAAAAAAAAACGCAGCAATAATTTTTGCGTAGAGTTACTTACTCGTAATTTTGATGTATAGAATGCTTGGTTGACGGCTTCGTGAAGGGTTCGTTTACAGCTTGTAGGTCAATGATATTATAAATAAAAAGAGGTACATATCGCACTAGCGCAATTTGTTGCAGACAAATTCAGACAATTGTCCTAATTTAAGTACTTCAAGCGCAATAGCTATCTCTTTCTGTATCATACGTTCCGTATTATGTATCGCAGTCGTGACAACGCAACGATATTTGAACGCCACTCAGTGCGAACGTAGCGTATCTTTCTATAAAACATCATTGTGTTGTAGGTCATAGTTTCGAACTTAGGTGGGCATACACTGTCAAAAACGTGAATAAAAATGTTTCTTTTATTCCATAACTTTTTCAACACGTCACTAAAGCATGGAAGACATTTTGGCTCTGGATAAAGTTTTTTGGCAGTAACTTCTTATAATGTGGCGATAAATCTGTATTAATTAGCATTTTTACAACCTAGTATTTAAGTGTTTTATTGCAGGCCAGAGAGCACCGAGTCAGTATGTTAGTGGTGTTTCTGATTTATGCCGTCTGAAATAAAATGAAGTTAGCAATTGAGGGTTAAGATGCACTACTGTGCAGAAAACCGGGTTCATCTCTCTTATTTGTTAACACCCATGCATATTACGTTATCTTAAATCCGTTAATGGGCGTTAAATCTTTACATTTTAAATTTATCATCAAGTAAATATACAGTTCCCAGAAAATTTCGTAATTTAAAGAAAATTCCAAATTATTTTTGTTTTGATCCGTACAGTATAATTATTTTAATACTAGGATTTTTTTACAATGCTATATTAATGGAGAAAGATTTTTTGCAGTACATTGCCGGGTGCTTACAACATAAAACATAAACGTTTGTATTATATCCTATGCCAAATATTGCTAATTGCTGATCCTTTGTATAATGTACGTACGTGTTGTGTGTGTACTTTCTTATTTTTGGAAATATTGGAAGTTTTAGAATTCCCCCGAATTCCGGATACTTCAGACCTAAAATTACGGACGTTTGGTAAATCTAAGTAAATATGTCTCCACCTCAACACATTGTGAGACAAAATTGCAGTCTGAGGACCAAATAACCAAATCCGCACGATCAATGATACACGGATCTACAAATCCCAATATCTTGTCTACGTCCATTGCAGTATATCAAAGGACAGTGGAGCAAGCGCGAACGTCGGATGTAAAAATAACGTGTTTGAATCGGAAATACACTATCGTGTAGCATCAATTATATTCAGACTCAATTAATGTCGGTATTGAAGTTTTGTATGAATATTTTACAGTAGCGAAGGGTCCATTTTTGTAAGAGGTAAGCCGGAGTACATATCTTTAATTTGATTATATTATTTGTCTTTAGAATACTGACTGTGCCATTTTTCAAAGGGAATCCGGTAGGAATTGAGTTGTATGGGACCTTCGCCACTGATATTTTGTATGGATCAGACTGTTTGCCCGCAAAAGGGATAAATGTAAGGCAATTAATAGCATGTGGCTGAGATGAGAATTCAAAAGGGGTTATGTGGTGTTACGCAAATGGATTAAATAATAAATGAGTACATAGAGTAGTCTGAAAGTGGCGCCGGTGACTGAGAAGTTGTGTGGTAGTCGGTTGTCGTAGTATGGGAATGTGATGAGGAGGAATGAGGAAAATGTCGTGAGGAAAGTTTTGAGTACGAATGTGGACGGCTATATGAGTAGAGTAAGACCAAATAAACGATGGGTTGACTGTGTGAAGGATGATATGGCAGGAGGTGACTGAAGAGATGACGAGTAAATAGAGAAGTATGGAATCAAATCAAATCAAATCAAAATATTTTATTTCACATAGGCCTAGATGGACACTTATACAACGTCGACAAAAAGGTGCACGGTTCGGGTTGGTCCTTTCCTATGGAGAAGAACCGGCAATAAACTCCATGGTTACTCTTTTCAAAACATTTGGTATTACAATATTATCATGGATATAGCATTTGTACTTAAGTATGGGGGGACAGTTTAGGCTCGACAATAAGTCGTAGAAGAAGAAGACATTCTGCGCCGACCCCAAATAAATTGGGATAAGAGCAGGAGAATGGTGATTGAAAATTAATACGCTAGTAATTTTTTCGCGATTACGATATTTGTCCCGTTGAAAAACTTGTTTAGTTTGAGTTTCGCACTCATAACTTAGTTTTAACACAACACAATAATCAACGGATGTTACATTACAATGTACTTATTTTGTTGCAGAATTGATAACCTAGATGAACATGTGTACACTGAGGTCATAGGTGATGTACTTCAGAGAGGTCAAGTGCGTTATACTCGCGAGAGGAAAAAACAAATCAAAGAGTGGACGAACGAGGCATTTGGAAAGGAGTATGTATCTGTTAAGTATCGTAACAGGGCCGTTTTGTAATTAATTGGTCTAACCCACGAAAAGGCGTGAGTTCAAATAAAATATAAATAAAATAAATAAATAAAGCCTTAATTTTTCAATAGTTTTAATAAACATAATTCCATTACATTTTTATCATACAACTTAAAATACCAAATACAGATCTATTTTAATATTAAATCAAAATTACATTCTACGAGTATAATTTCATTAATTATTACATTATGTTAACATTAAAAAAAACATAGCTAGAGTAGGACAGCTGTATTTTTTGATTTTATAATCGTTAGAATTTAAGGCACTTTTCAGTCGCGCATTCGTACTAGGCTCACATTGCTCATTATTCTACATGTATTCTGACTGATTGCAGGTTCCGATGGAAACTGACTTTGGTGGGATTAATATCGGGTGCGGACACTGGAGACCGACGATATTAATATGTCAAATTACAAGTATATTTTATTTTAGACTAGCTTATGCATAAGCAGGATACATAAGCCTAAAAACTTGACAGAGAACATTTTGAAAAATTTATAGCTAAATTAGACCGATTATAGATTTCCATAGAAACAGAAATTTCTAACTAACTTTTTTTTTTAAAAACATTTCGGAATGTTCTCTGTCAAGTTTTTAGATTTATGTAACCTGCTTATGCGTACGAAGTTTCATTAAAATCGGTTGAAAAAAAAAATCACTTGAAAGTTTGTATGAGATGCCGTAAGACGTTAACGCTCTTAATTCAGGTTATAAACTATCTGTGTGCAGAATTTCCTACAAATTCTTTCAGGAATTTTTAGGTGATCGAGTAACAAACATCCATCCATCCTCACAAACGGTCGCATGTAATTATAATCATCATCATCATCATCACGTCAGCCGAAAGACGTCCACTGCTGGACATAGGCCTCCCCCAAGTGTCGCCACATTGACCGGTCCCGTGCGACTCGCATCTAGCGGATCCCTGCAACCTTCACCAGGTCATCGGTCCACCTAGTGGGAGGTCTTCCAACGCAGCGTCTTCCGGTTCGGGGTCGCCACTCCAGAACTCTTCGGCCCCATCGGCCATCCGTTCTGCGAGCAATGTGCCCTGCCCACAGCCACTTAAGTTTGGCTATTCTTCGGACTACGTCGGTAACCTTGGTTCTCTTGCGGATGTCCTCATTTCTGATTTGATCACGCAAGGAAACTCCGAGCATAGCCCTCTCCATTGCCCTTTGGGTGACTTTAAGCCTTCTTCTTTAATTATAATAGTAGTAAAATATTATAAGATACTGAAATGATAAGTTTCAAGATTTCGACAAGTCTCAGGATTTATTTTTGTTCTATCAAAATTCTATTATGGATGATAGATTGCACTAACGTTGATGCTACACGATACTTTACTCGTATAATACAATTTTTGAAGAGTCGTAAACCCACATTGCGTTTTAGTTCGTTTAAACGAGGGTCGATGGTGTGGATAACAAATTGTCAAGGTGCACCACAGAGGCCCTCGAAATGGACGCCATTTTTGTAAATAAATCGTTTTTCTGCTCCATGATTTTTGCGTGAGTTAACAGTACATACTTCAGCATTTAAAATCGGCGGGATTCAGAAATGCATCTGTAACTGACCTTACTGACCTTAAAATATCGGACTGCCCGGACAGTAAAATTCCTTGTAGTGCACAAACGCCCTAAGTATGGTGTCATCATCATCATTTCAGCCGAAAGACGTCGCATCCAGCGGATCCCTGCAACCTTCACCAGGTCATCGATCCACCTAGTGGGAGGCCTTCCAACGCAGCGTCTTCCGTATGGTGTAGTCCTAGGTAAATAGCAACAGGGCACGCAGGTATGCCCTGTTGCTCATTACATGTACTAATGGACGCTACTGAAGGCGCCAAACTCGAAGCATATTTTGGGGACGACTCAATTTCCTCTAACAAGAAAATTTCATATATAACATCACGCCTGTAACCTCAGAAGGGTAAGGCATAGGTGTACCTAATAGTATACCCTCATTTTGCCTGTAATTTAAAACCCATGTAATAGGGTGCGAACCCATTACCATCAGCATCATAATATGCTATTGAGAAATTCCTGATGGAAAATCCCAATAACACTTTACCCGATCTGGGAATCGAAACCAGGATCTCAAGTCAAGAAGCTTTCGATCTTTGGATAAAATTGTATTAACTCCTAACACGTGCCGATCTACAAACAAAAGTAATACCCAGGAATTTCTAAAAATCAAAATAACTTAACCAAACAATGTTATAAGCTCTAAAATTCACAACGAGACGAGTATCTACAAGAAATATATTTAATTAATTACACTCTATATACTGAGTCTTCATCCTATATAATATACATTGATAAAGTCAATACATTGACACGATCAGTCTAACTTGAACCGCCGCATAAATCTTGTCTTTGAAGATCGGGAGTAAAAAAAAATCCGGTCTTAATTTAAGAAGGCCATGTTAGACTGGTGGCAAAATTAGGCAGTTCTTTTGGGACAGATTACTCGACGAGGGGACAATTCTTGTAAGATCGCGTATCTAAGGGATAATTTATATAAGGATTAGTATTATAAGTGTCTTTGTGTCGTGATTCGGGATAGATCGAGACCGTTTTCTTTTTTCGAATTAGTTCTTTGTGTGTTCTGGGAATAGATAGAGCTATTTCGTATTTTTTTCTTTTTTAGTCTTGTAGATCTTTTCGTAAAACTTTAATTTGTTTATCTTCGGTATATAAAGGGTGTAACAGGACCCTTAACGAAGCCGAAAGGCACTTGTACTCCCCGTCATTGCGATATTTTTTTTGTTCTAGACCATACCTGGAGACCTTCTAGTTACGGAGATATTGGGGTCAAAGTTCCAACTTTATCACAATTTTTTTTTAAACACTAGTTTTTAAGGTTATAACTTTGCAATAAATACCTCCATGATCGGTTTACTACTGTACTGTTTACTGTTTTGAGTATGTTACATTGAGTCCTACCGTAAAAAAAAAACAAATAAAATCGTTAACCGCAAAAATGACCTTGATTTCAGACGACAATAAAATATTTCAAAATCAAGGTCATTGCTTCACCACTTTGCTTTACTACGCAAAGTTTCGTAGTTAACTCTGATGAGCTAAAGCAACAATCCCCATCAACATCATTCTCCTGTCATTATCCCTATTTATTTGTGGTCGGCGCAGCATGTCGTCTTCTTCCATACTTCTCTATTACTCGTCATCTCAGCAGTCACCTCCTTTCTACCCACATCATCCTTTACACAGTCCGTCCACCGTTTCTTTGGTCTTCCTCTACTCTTATAGCGATCTATATTCATACTCAAGGCGCAAAAATCACAAAATTTTGTTTATTTCGTTATTTTCAACTACATTTATTGAATAACTTTAGTGGTACAGAAAAATAAAAAGGCATCCTTCAGTATATTTTGGTCATAGGTTTTGTTTTTAGTAAACACTAGCTGACCCGCGCAACGTCGCTAGCGCTGGGATTTTTCATAAATGCTCCGCTCCTATTAGCCGTAGCGTGATGTTATATAGCCTATAGCCTTCCTCGAAAAATGGGCTATCCAACACTAAAAGAATTTTTCAATTCGGACCAGTAGTTTGTGAGATTAGCGCGTTCAAGCAAACAAACAAACAAACAAACTCTTCAGCTTTATAATATTAGTATAGATGAATGCACCACAGAAAGAAAAAAAAATTGGCACAGAGACATGATGCGCACACAAAATGACAAAAACAGAAGCAATAAACCTACAACGCATAACAAATATTTATAAATACAACACCACTCAACAAAAAAAGATGGCACCTTGCACATCGTGAGTGCGACAAGCAGGTTACCACTCAGCATAATGCTGTGCACACAGCGAAGCAAGTCACAGGTCTCGAGTTCGAACCCAACCTCTGATTTTTCGGAGTCATGTGTGTATTCTATCATCACTTGCTTCGGTGAGGAAAAACATCGTGAGGAAACCAGCATGCCTAAGAGATATTTCTTGACGGTACGTTAAGTCAAGTCAGAGATCCAAAAAAACTCTGGCACCAGGTTAGGCACTAACCACTTGATTAAGAAGAAGCACAGCACTGGTTTTCAGTGATCACCCGAGAAAAAACGCGTATCCCCAAGACAATCATTTCAGCCGAAAGACGTGCACTGCTGGACATAGGCCTCCCCCAAGTGTCGCCACATTGACCGGTCCCGTGCGACTCGCATCCAGCGGATCCCTGCGACCTTCAGCAGGTCATCGGTCCACCTACTGGGAGGCCTTCCAACACAAAGTTTTCCGGTTCACAATCACCACTCCAGAAGAGAGTTTTCGGCCCCATCGGCCATCCGTTCTGCGAGCAATGTGCCCTGCCCATTATCACTTAAGTTTGGCTATTCTTCGGGCTACGTCGGTTACCTTAGTTCTCTTGCGGATGTCCTCATTCCTGATTCGATCACGCAAGGAAACTCCGAGCATAGCCCTCTCCATTGCCCTTTGGGTGAGTTTAAGCCTTCTTATCAGGCCCATTGTGAGCGACCACGTTTCGGTTTCGTATGTAATCACTGGCAACACACACTGGTCATAGACTTTCGTCTTGAGACACTGCGGTAAGTTGGACGAGAAGATACCACGACAATGTAAGACAATGTACCAATAACAGAAGCGGAAAACCTCATTTCCTAATCAAGGGCACTCAATTGTTTAAACAAACAACCTACACGAGCCATTCAAAATTGTTCCTAACTTATTTATTTACCGACCTCTAATAAAATCGTTTGCTCACAAAACCATACTCAAAGCTTTTCCCAATGCCGTAATATTATTTCCTATGGCAATTCCATTGTTTGTCGTGCAAACTGAGAGGGGAGCAAACCAAATAGAAAACATTACCTCTCTTGTGGGAGTCGGGTAAAAATATCAATTGTGGGTTATTGTGAGTGTGGTTGAGGTAAATAGGCTATGATTGGTTGGAATCTTTGAGAGGTATTTTGTTTTCAACTGTGTATTGTTATGTGTGTTTTTCTTAAATAACAGCCGCACGGGGCGATCTTCAGATTAAGCCGCGCTTACCAAAGTTGATCCGTGGATGGGTGAAAATCCATACCGAATTTCCTCCGTGCCTCGGAAAGCACGTTAAGCCGTTAATCCTGGTTGTCATTTGTAGATCTTTGACAGTCGTTACAGGTATTCAGTTCTGAGAAACTCTGACAAATAGTCTTACTAAAGGGTATCGTATTATCCAGTACCAACTGTGTTGTAGAGGTTAGATAGGGAGTCGCTCCATGTAAAATTCTGATATTCAGCTGCATCCGGTTAGACTGGAAGCCGACCCCAACATAGTTGGGAAAAAGCTAGGCTAGGGAGACTACCTGTAACGACTGTCCAAGATCTACAAATGACAGCCGGGACTAACGGAGGAAACTTGGTATGTTATGGGTTGTCACCCATCCACGGACCAACCTAGGCAAGCGCGGCTTAACCTAAACAAGCCAGTATCCATCGTTGCCTAAATATATCTACTTCCGATGTGCAAAAACTTTTAAAAACCCAAAGATCAAAACATGCAGTACCGTTTGATTTTTTAACCTAAAATTTATGCAACACCAACTTCACCCGAAACTCATGCAACAGTAATTAAACAACACTCTATAGCGTTTACATGGTGTTCACAAATGCATGTACTTGCACAAACTTGCAGCACCTCCCCACAGGCACTAAGCACTCTGGTTGTTAAACTTGGCTATAAGTTGAAGCGAAGTGGTGTGTTGACGTCAACTTATAGCTTTAAGTTAGTTTAGTGATGATTCAATGTCAAGTTATTTAAGTGAGATTGATTTGTGGTAAGTTGAGCTAAGTTAGACGTAGATGAAGTGAATATACAGGGTGTAAACGGATCGTTTACCAAGCCGTCAACCTAGCAATGTACATCAAACTAAACATTGCGCAAAAATAAATGCTGGGTAATATTTTTTTTTGTTGGTGTTATAAAACACGATTTAGGGTAATGCTCAATATAACGGACTCAAAGCATTTTGTGCTGATGGATGCATTAAATAGTAGATTATAACAACAAAGTCATTTATTTCCCAAAATACATTACACTTTTATAACAGTCTTTTAATAACTATATCGTGCAGTATTAAAAAGTTAAAATTAAAATAATAGAGTAGATTATAATGCTGCTTAAAATAAAGTAATAACATCATCATTATCTTGCCCTTGTCCCAATCCATTTAGGGGTCGGCGCAGCATGTCTTCTTCTTCCATACTTCTCTATTACACGTCATCTCATCAAACACCTCAATATCATATCAATAAAGTTATAACATTAAAAAAAACGTTTTTTTTAAACTTTGCCCCACACTAGGAGTTTCTCCTGTATCGTGGGTGCGTTCACAAACATTTAAACTTACACACAAACAGCCAGACCAGAGGAAAATGTCGTAAGGAAAGTTTTACGGAGTATGAATGTTAATGGGTACATGAGTAGAGGAATACCAAACAAACGATGGATGGACTGTGTAAAGAATGATATGGCAAGAAAGAAGGTGTCTGATGAGATGACGAGTAGTAGAGAAGTATGGAAGAAGAAGACATGCTGCGCCGACCGTAAATGAATTGGCATAAGGGCAAGAGAATGATGATGACACAAATAGCCAGACGTGAGACAACTATCTGTAGGTCATACCGTAAACAACAAGTTTACAAGTTTAACTACTTGGTAAACTGTAGCTAGAAGCTTAGAATGTATTTCTGAATAAATATACAACATTATTTTTAGTATATGCGAAACCTGAATATAGTTTGTTCAGAATAAGTAACTGAATCGATTCCAATCATTTTTAAACCATGTTATATTTTTTCCCAAAAATATTTAAAAAAGTTTAAAGTTGGATACCGAACGACTTTGAGTACCTATCGCAATAATTTAGGTACCTACTCCCAAATTATTATTATCAATGAGCTCAAGACGACGCTGGAGGCGCGCGCTGCGTGGTGACCACGATTTTGTGCGGACAACTAGAGAACAGAACAAGCTTATAACTTTGTGATTTTTCATGATACAGTTTTGAAATTTTGTACATAGATCCTTTACATAAAAATACTAGACAGAAGGTGTCTATAGATTCAAGCGCGCCAAGGTTTACGTTTCTTCTTTGTTGATAACGTTTGAATAGTTTTCTCTCGCTCAATCATACTAAAAATCGAATCCGTGTGGGATATGTTAGCTACATTTCTCAATGCGAATTAAAACTCATTCGCACGACCGATACTTTTAGCCTGCGTCATCCCACTGCTGGGCAAAGGCTTCCCCATGACTTCCAGTTGTTTCGATCCAGGGCCAATGTGGACCACTAGTCGCTGGTCTTGTCCAGCTCGCCATACTCTACGAAGTCTACCTCGACGCCTTTTGACTGTGTCAGGGCTCCAGAAAGTGGCTATTTTGACCCACGCCTCATTGATATTGAGCATGCGGCAGACGTGACCAGTCCAGTCCCACTTCAGCTTAGCGGCTTTTTGAGCAAACGTTAGTAATTTGTGTTTTAGTACCCAACCAACCTAAGCACTGCAATATATCCGACGATTTAACTCAATGGTTCGACCAGTAAATACTGCTAAGCTTACAACCGTCTGAACTGAAGATGCCAGTGATATCACTGGTATTTACCCATTTATTCCTTTTGAACCGGCGGTACACAGCTATGTTGTTCTTGTATGTCCCAGGGCGAGTCTGTTGACAATCTACACAGTCACTGTGTTCAGCTATTGGTTCCGAATTCTGCTTGTAACTGTTGCGAGACGTACACACGGTGACATATCAAGGTATGATTTCCAGCATAACATAGCCTCGCTTTGTATAGATTTGCCGTACAATAAGAGATCTGCTTATATTTTGTATAGCTTGAATGTTCGTCGTGCTTACAACAGGTTTCTAAATTGAGTGTTTTAGTTTGAGAATTTGTGATTCTCTATTTTAACATATTCCATCAATGAATCCCGCAAAAGTCAATATTTCTTGAATTTTTGTGTTAGGAATTATGAATTTCAAAGGAATCACTATAGTTAAGTTTGAAGAACTATCAATTTTTCAATTTACATTTCTTTTTTTTTTCAATAAAAATTTTTCTTTCACATATCAGAAAGCGGGTGACAATGTCTAAAGTCTAACCACTTGTCAGAATTTCTGACTTCCGTACTGTTCTAAAGTCATGTTAAAGACCGCATATACCCTATATGAATATTTTTAAAAGTGATGTACCGACGTCTTGTCGAGAAAGCCGAAAATCCGGCCATTTTTCTTCCTTTGGTTTTCAATAATTGAACTTAAATCATCAAGACAAATCCTACTAATATTATAAATGCGAAAGTTTGTGAGGATGGATGGATGGATGTTTGTTACTCTTTCATGCAAAAACTACTGAACAGATTTGTATGAAGTTTGGCACACAGATAGTTTATAACCTGGATTAACACATAGGATACTTTTTATCCCTACAGTACCTAAGATGCCGTGGGACATTACCGAACTCCACGCGGGCGAAGTCGCGGGCATAAGCTAGTATAGTTTTAAATTTTAACAGAAAAGTTAATAAATTAAAAAAAATATTTCCCTTTATGTATTCTAAAGTATGATGTACTAAATGCGAGCGAATCAGCTGTGAGTACATGAAATACCGCATGTCATAGACATTGACGATGTCCCCTGAACTACACCGATGGCAATGATCGAGTTGGCCGACTACCCGGCCGATTAGTCGGCCTTTTCTCGGCCAAACTCATAGTCGGTCCATCTCAAATTATTAAGAATATTAAAGAAAAAAAATATGTTTGCATATTCACGAACAATAAATATTTTTTTGTACAAAAGAATTCTGCTCACCCCAAAAGAATATACTTGTTTAATTGTACATACATTAGTAAAAATCTTGAGCTAAGCCCCTTTTCAATGTTTAAGTAATGGCGTAATAAAACAAAAAGGTTTTCTTTTAGAGATACGCATTTAGAAGATAAAAACGCCTTGTTAGGATTACCAAATTATTTATTCATTTAAAGACGAGTTCGTGAGGGACCGGTAGAGAGCGACGAGACAATGACCAAGGATCCAGTGACGTTCGAGAAATACGCTTGGTAGGTATTTTTGTCGACTGTATTACTGAACTTCGAAGTGTAAAATATCGATGTACCGTATACATAAAGTATGGAAGTACGACTTACTTTATTTATTTACTAGCGACCCGCCCCGGCTTCGCACGGGTGCAATATATACATATAAACCTTCCTCTTGAATTACTTTATCTATTAAAAAAACCGCATCAAAATCCGTTGCGTAGTTTTAAAGATCTAAGCATAGATAGGGACAGACAGACAGCGGGATGCGACTTAGTTTCATACTATGTAGTGATTGGTTCACCAACAATTGTTTACACAGGTTTTATGCTAAAAGTAACATGCAAAAATATAAATGCAACAGTGCAACAATCACATAATGTTAATCTAGTTTTAAATAATTACTTAATTACTACTACTTACGTGAGTCAGAAGGTAATATTTTTGTTGTTTTTGACCTAGTTCCCATTTCGATGAAACAGGGCCTCAAGTCTGCTATTAAAATTGTGTCAGCATGGTCTATCATTGATTTCATAATTGTTGATTTTGACAAGTTTGGTAATCTACTAATATGTGAATATGAACTAAATGGCGTCATTACGACTTTCCAATGGTCAACCACAACACTGACAAGTATTTAATATATAAAATTCAAAGTCCTGACTGATTAACTGACTGATATATCAGCCCAAACCGCTGGTCCTAGATACATGAAATTTGGTGGGTGTATTCTTTGTGAAGAGTAGGTATCCACTAAGAAAGGGTTTTTCGAAATTCCACCCCTAAGGAGGTGAAATAGGGTGTTGAATTTTCTGTGAAACTTTTTATTCTCAGAGTCGATTGACTTGAAAATTTGTATGCATACTTTTCAGTTAAAATTACGGGACATGTGTATCACAGTTTTTCCAAAATCATCCCCCAACAGAGTCAAATAAGTCTTCCAAACTAACGTAGACGGGCGTATGGCGCGCAGTGTTGCGTGTGGTGTGGTGCGTGGCGTGCGGGGCGCGGGAGTATTTACCTATTAGTAAGAAGGTAGGATTTTTCTGAGGTAGACGCGTCTGTAAATATATGTGAAATCCCTATTTTCCCATTGGCTCGTGATACGCTACATTGATATTAAATATTATGTAAAAGTATTATGTCTATAAATAGATTCCTAATGAATCATTTGATAGTCGTCACCGATGTCCAATCTCAAACCAAGGTATCAATATTTCACATATGTAATGTAATTGATATTACTGTATTACTCAAATAAAATTAAATACTCACACTAACTACTCTTTAATAAAAATTCAACTCTAAAAGTAAAAACTAATATTACACATACATATATCTTACATAAACTATTATAAATGCGAAAGTTTGGAAGGATAGATGTTTGTTACTCAATGACGCCAGAACGGCTGAACAGATCTGGATGAAACTTGGCACAGAGATTTGTCTGATATAGCACAAAGATAACTTATTATCCCAGAAGTAAGATCCTGTGGGCAATTCCCGAACTCCACGCGGGCGAAGCCGAAGGCATAAGCTAGTAATAAATATTATATAAAAATATATATATAAATGAAATCTGGCATGAATAAATGTTCTTTAGTAGTAGTTTTTTCGAAAGTCATTTCTACTAACGGGTTTTATAATAATGGCAATACGACAATGTCAACACAATTCTATTACGAGACCATTGATTGACCAATGATCGACCATTATGAATTTAACAGATTACGAACTTATAGCAAAATGACAATGGGATCGTGTTGGAATGACGAATTTATAAAAATAGCAGACTTGGGCTCCAGATAGCATGTTTTCTAAGGTAACTTGTTCAGTTGTCAAACTTACCTTCATTAATTCATTAATTGTATTATAAAATCACGCCTGTAATCCCCGAAGATTTAGGCAGAGGTGTACTTATTAGTACACCCACATTTCGCCAGTTACATTTAAGTCCCATTGCAATAGGGGGCGAGAGTGTTGCCATCAACTGGGCACGAAACTCCGTGGCTGCTGCTGAGAAATTCCTGATGGGAAACTCAATTACACTTTGCCCGACCTGGCAATCGAACCTACTACCCACTAGACCAACGAGGCCGCCGAATACTTAATCTTAATCTGCAAAACTAAAAAAAAATAAAAAGTAAAATAAACATAACTGATGATACATTTCATAGCTCAGTTACTAAAGCCTGCAAACAGGAATGTTATTTCATTCTGTTTGTGTCAGAATCGAATAAATATTGCTCATCCTTTATCCAATAAATATATTAATTTATTTTTATTTTTTTTTTTTATTTTTTTTTTTTTTTTTTATTTTTTTTTTTTTTTTTTTTTTTTTTTTTTTTTTTTTTTTCTTTTTTTTTCCTTTTTTTTTTTTTTTTTTTTTTGCTCCTTTATTCCTTTCTTTTTAGCAATCCTGTTAATTCAGTCCGCTAGCTTCATCGGACGAGCGTAGTAAATAACGGCTTGACGAATAGACTCGGCGATTGAACGGCAACGGAAAACATTATTTGTAACGTTATGTTTAACGTTATTCGTAACGTTAAACTTAACGTTATTAAAAACGTTACGTTATCCTAATATTATAAAGAGGTTTTGTTGGTAAGTTTATATGTAGGGGGTAATCTCCAGAACTAATGATCCAATTCTAAAATTTCTTTCACTAGCAGAAACCTACATAATTCGTGGGTGCTATAAATTAAATTATATTTATCCAGGGTGGAATTTTTCAACCTCACCTGGAGGGAAAGTACTCACACTTGAACTACTCCTGCTTTAAGACGTCATGATAGGCCACCAGGAAGCACAACCAGGCGTCCGACGAGTTTTTATTTATTTATTTATTTGGATCTCCAACAAAGAATACACACACACAATATAGGACACAGTAATACAAATGTTCTTTTAGGTGTGTTCCTTCAATTATAGGAGACCACAGCATGCCCATAAAACTAGGTTTTAACACATAAAACATAAAACAATGAAAATATTACAAAAAACAAAATAAAAACCAGAATAATTATTAAAAAGCATTTGATGCATTTGAAACTGAAGTAATAAAATTGTTTCACATACAAATTATAGTTATCACTCTACATTTATAGCAGTGGTCAATATTTTTTTTGTATTTAGAGAGTTTTGTCCAAGACAGCGGCTGATCATGCGACAAGTCGTGGTTGTAGCGGCGCAGTGCGCGAGCTCACTTATTGGTCGTCCATTAATCACGTTTTAGACTACCCCTCCCCCACTACCCAAAATCACGTGAATTTTTTCGGTTCAAAGTATCTTTAAAAAATTCAGAAAATTATCTTTAAATACAGATTAACAGAATCTAATTTAATTCAGGAATGTTTAGCCCTGTTATAAAAATGTCAATGTCACGCACCGCTTTTCGGTTTAGAAATCGTCCATTCAAAGAAAAAATAAATACACGTGACATCACCCCTCCCGCCTCTCCTGCCGAGTGATATTTCGTGATTTTTTCGATCTCCCACCCTTTCGAGCCTCACGTGGTTAATGGAAGACCCCTTACCCGACCTCATAATCATATTATGCTCAACAGTCGCTCTTGCAACCACGTGACAACCGATGCAGTGGTCAAGATAACCCTGTTATCGCCGGTGACTGTTCGACACAACAGTATTATTTTGTTATCATTTTCCGGGTCATGCGCAGCTAAGAGAGATTACTGTCATTAACATTGTAAACATGATAATGTCATACAGTCCTTTAACAGTAGCTTTTGGGCCCGGCTAGAAAAGGGATAAAATGCGCAGTATATAAAGAACTTGGTATCATAAAGAGAAATCATAACATTAGTGCCGTCGTACACGAAAGACTAAAAATGATAAAATTATTTTCTTGTTTAATCTTTCTGGTTATAAGCGGTAAGTGTTTTTTTTTATTGTAGCACTTGTTTTTTTTAATATTTTACTGCGTTTTGAAGGGGTTTTTTTGTTGTAAATGTGACTCAAGACCAATCTAATAAAATATTATTTGTTCTATCCATTTATGTTTGCTGTTTAATCTTACTTCTTACTTAATTCTAGTACACACTAGTACTAGATACTAATTACTACTAGAAAGAAAGAAAACGAATTTATTAGACTTACACAGCACAAAACAAAAAAAATGGTTGAATTAACAATAAAACGAAATTATATAAAATATGAAAAAGATAGAACAAATCAAATTGATCCTGTACGAGGCCAAAAGGATCTAAGCATGGTGCTGCAACGTTTAAAAAAAAAGTCACAGTGCTGGTATTCTGATAGGACCCATAGTTATGCCACGGTCAGATACGGATTTTAAATTTACAATACAAAATAAAGTGTACAACGAATAAACAACAACATAAATTAAATTTATAATAAAAACGAACTTAATAAGAATAAAAATTTAATAACTATATCTACACCCAACGTAACCACAAAGTTTGTCTTTAAAAAGAATGTAAAAGTGTCTCCCCTGTTTAACATCTTTAATCCATTGAATCGTCCCAAAATTTGCCGACCAGCTTGACATTTTCAGTAGCGTCCATCAGCTCCTGTAACGTGCAAACAACCAGGCAGGTAAGACACGATATTAAGTCTCCCATCGTTTGTGAAAGAACACCATATATTTACATTCAGGACAGAGTCATCTGTGAATCTCCACCTGAACAAGTCTTCCTTACTTCGACCAACCTGGATCCGGCGTCTATTTAATGACTTCCGTGAAGGCGCTACCTCATCGGGAGCATTTGCCTGTAATGTAACAGTTCTGATTAAGTACTGGTACATCAGTGAGTACGAGACCCGCCCCATCAGGGCTCGTGGCTAAATAATAACAGCCGCTCGGGCCGATGTTTAGGTTAACCCGTGCTTGCCTAGGTTGGTCTGTGGATGGGTGACCGCTCATTACATACTGAGTTTCCTCCGTGCCTCGGAAAGCACGTAAAGCCGTTGGTCCCGGCTGTCATTTGTAGGTCTTTGACAGTCGTTAGGTAGTCAGAGGCCCAAAAAGTCTGACAACCAGTCTTACCAAAGGGGTATCGTATTACCCAGTACTAACTGGGTTGTGGAGGTCAGATAGGCAGTCGCTCCATGTAAAATACTGGTATTTAGCTGCATCCGGTTAGACTGGAAGCCGACCCCAATATAGTTGTGAAAAGGCTAGGCTGATGATGACATCAGTGAGTACGAGACCCGAGCATTTCAGCTGCTGTAAAATAACTATTAATCATAATTTATTTATTTGTAGATGCTGTGCTGGGGATGCAACATTACAAGTTCAGTAATTCGGCAAATGGTTGGATTAAACTGCATCAGATCCCGGCAACATGGCAAGATGCCTTCAGTACCTGTAACGCAGAAGGTAAGAAACTAGTAAAAAGACAATGTTACAAGGTTTTTTGTGTGTAGACACACTTTATGGTAGACCGATGACCTGGTGAGAGTCGGGGGAATTCGCTGGATGCAAGAAGGAAAGGACCGGTCCATGGCACAAGGCTTGAGGGAGAATTTTGCCTAGAAGACCTAAATAACAGACGATCGTTTCCTATCTCAAAAACGACGTAAGCTACCTATTGACTAAAGCTACACAGTACAGTCTTCTTCTTCGAGATACATTTGGCAGAGCGGTGAGGTCACCACGTAAGGACTTTTGTAAGAGCAGGATGTGATTAGCCTCCCAATCTTCCGTCACTTACTCCTTCTGCTGGCCAACATGAACACTCGTGCACGAGACCGCCCGAAGCAGGCTTTATTTGGTTGGTAATGAACCGACCAAATTAAGCCTGCTTCGGTCAAACGCGACATTGCGGACTTTTTTGAGAGGCTGAGTGTGTACCAGTGTCAATGGTGTTAGTGTAGCTTTATTACTTTGTGTCATGTTCAAGGCCGATGTGCACTTAACTGATTTTTTAACAATGCAGGTGCCGTATTGGCGTCTCCGCTAAACGACAATATGATAGACCATTTACATATACAAATGCTCTTAAACAAAGTTGATGGTCCTATCTACTTGGGAGTGAGCGGATTGAGATCCAAAGGATATTTCGTCTCCATTGAAGGTCAGCTTTAAGTAATAAGTACTTTTAAGGAACCAATCATTTTCCAGAATCAATAGTAATGTGAGCCACTCTCCCTCCATTTTATCAGCTATCACTATCTATCTCATCTATCATAAACGAACGCAGCGACCTGGTTGACGTCCACGCAGACTCTATATCGACGTTTGTCCGACGTAATATGTATTAGTATTTAGTATAATTATCTAGAATTTAAGTAGGTACATTAGTAGGTCTTTAAAATTAAATTTATAATTAAACGAGCATTTTGCATGTGGTGTTTGCCTGTAATTGGTTGTGCAGTTAGATTTAAGACACAGTTACTTATATGTTCCTATCTGTGTTATATCTGTAACAACTGTTGGTGAACCTTAATTAAATAAATAAATAAAAAATCTCTGGTCTTGGGTCAGATTCCCAGGTCAGGCACAGTGATACCGGATCTTCCTATCAGGAAATTCACAGCAGCATAGCTACCATGAGGCTGGATCTTTGCTCGGTTGCTGGCAATATGCTCGCCCCCTATTATATGAGACTTAAACTTAACAGCCAAAATGTAGGTGTTTAAAGTATGTAATTAATTTCAGGAGTTCCTCTGGACAACATGCCTGTAATTTGGGGATCATACGGTGATGGGAAAAAGACAGAAGATTGCTTAACTTATACCTCTGACGGCAAGGTGTATACCTCGTCATGCTTGGAATATCTCCCCTATTTTTGCTACAAAAAAAATGAAAATGAGGTTATGAATGAGTGCGGAACCTTCGATTACAGTTAGTATTCACAAAATAACCAAGAAATACTAATACAAATAAAGAATACATAACAACAACAACATTACACACAACACAAACAACAACACAACATTAAACATGAACATTATACAACAACAACATAAACATTATAATTACTAATATTATAAATTTGTTTGTAAGTTTGTAGGTTTGTATGTAGGGGGTAATCTTCGGAACTACTGATCCGATTCCGAAAATTGTACCGAAAGTTTCAAGAGCACACCATGCAATAATGAAGCATATACACCTACCTCTGTTTTTCTTTGCATCAGCTAAATTTCTGGTTACTGAAAGTAACTGATGAAAGACGCCAATGGCATTATTAATCGATATTGATTTAATATTACTAGCCCCCCCCCCCCCCCACTCTTCGTACAGCGCCACCTATCGGGTCCAAAATCCGATTCTATCTTATAAATTAAAACAATACCAATGCATTCACAAAATTTATTCGAATTCCGTTGGGTGGTTTCGAAGATGAGCGTGTACGCACATAGTGACACGTGCTAGACGTGAGATTCCACACATTAATTTGTGTATATGTGGTGGGTTAACTCCAGAACCACGGCTCCTTTTTGAAAGAATTTTTCAGTTACAATTACAATCGTTATTTCTCGCGAAAATTGCTTTTAAATTTAGGAAAGTGTACACATTATTCCGGGTACTACGGAGGCTAAGCCGCACACAAAAGCTAGTAAATTATGAAAAATTGATATAATTATTATATTTACAGAATATAAATTAAATGCAACAACAGGTAGCTGTTACAAAGTACACACGGAAAAGAAAAAATGGAGTGAAGCTCAAAAGATTTGCTTGGCTGAAGCAGGCCACTTGGTGGTCCTAAATAACCGAGAAGAGGCTGAGATCATCATGGACTTGCTCTCCGCAAATAACAATCCCCAAAGTATCTGGGAACCTCTAATACACATAGGACTACTAGACTGGAACGATGACTTTACCTTGGTTGCCGTTACCGGTACGTACTGTAGACATCATTATTTTGCCTTTTTGTATATTAAACTAGCGACCCGCCCCGGCTTCGCACAGGTGCAATATATACATATAAACCTTCCTCTTGAATCACTCTATCTATTAAAAAAAACCGCATCAAAATCCGTTGCGTAGTTTCAAAGATTTAAGCATACAAAGGGACATAGGGACAGAGAAAGCGACTTTGTTTTATACTATGTAGTGATGGGCCTACTCTTGACCTCAATCTAGTCCTGAGGTGAGAGATGAGGGCGACGATGGAACGAGCTAACCCAAAAGTAGCCTTTTAACTCGCGATTTAAATAGATTGGGGTCATATGGAACACCGACGGAATCAGGGAATTCTACTCCTTGGCTGAGCGCATAATAAACGATGTAGCAAAGCGCTTCGTGCGAATGTGTGGAACATCGACAAGGTGTGGGTGATAAGCTACTGTACGTCTGGTCTCCCGATGGAAGAAGGGAGATGGTGGAATGAACTCGTGAAGCTCTTGGGCACACTCACCGAAGTACAATTTGTCAAAGACCGACCAACATGCAACTTTGCGCCGGTGGGCCAGGCTATGAAGCGTGGTAGCTTATCGTCATCAATGAGTCCTTATCCCAATTTATTTGGAGTTGCAGCATGACTTCTTCAAATAGTGGTTATTTGAGTAGTTTTTAATCATATCATTTTTTGGCAAAGAATGTAATTACATCAGTGTTTATTTGGTCTTTCACACTTCTTATAACCATCCACATTCATACTCAATACTTTCTTCACGATTTTTTTCTCATTCCATCGTGTTCAACTGATGAGACATGGGCCTCTCTTCCCTCTTTCCATGTAACCCTATCTAATATCAGCTCTCATCATCTGCCTAGCCCTTTGTTGAGGTCTCCTTCCTGTATAACCAGAAGCAGCTGATTACCATTATTTTACATGGAGCTACTGCCTATCTGATCTTCACACCACAACCCAGTTAGTGCTTGGTAAGACTTGTTGTCAGACTTTCGGGCCACTGACTACCACTGACTGTCAAAGATCTACAAATGACTGCCGGGAACAACTGCTACAGAGGAAACTTTTTATGATACAGGTGGTCACCCATCCACTAACTGACCTAGGCAAGCCCTTGAAGACCGTCTCGACACGTGCGAGTACCTACCCCGTGCTGGCTAAGAGGAAAAGCTAATCTTTAATTTGTTTTAGGAGAAAAAATCGACGATGTCTACAACCAATGGAAACAAGACCAGCCGGACGAGAGAAAAACATGTGTATGTCTCACAACCGATGGTGATTTGGACAAGTTTTGGTGTTACGAGAGGCTAATCTTTGTCTGTGAGAAAAACCCGAACACAATCCAATTTGAAAGAGTTGCTTACGATTATACAGTGAACTAGCTGACCAGACAGGTGTCTTGTCTCAATATCATCCTAAAATAAATAATTTATCTTCCATAATTATGTCGGCAATTCCGCCACCTATCAGGTTTAGCTAAGAACCATCCAGGTTCCCTTAAACTTACAATCAAAGTCGACGAAGCTGGTGAAACTATATAAAAGGAGAAGAATTACGAACATAAGCACACCAGAATTTTATATAAAGCTATAAAGCGTGTATCTCAAAGGTATGGTTATAATTAAAGAAAAGACTAGGCAGATGATGTTGACAATGAATGCTATTCAGATGTGCAGGTCATCATTCCACTTGACAGTATTATTTCAACAAAAAAGCCGACTCGAAGTATTGTTACACAATCATTTTCGGCTCGTGCCGATCGGCATACTTCGGTCGGCTTTTATCCTCGTGTAATCATGTTATTTGATTTCCCATTTTGTCACACTGTAGCTCGATCCATCGGCCCTTTACCGCGTATGCTGACGATGCTCAACGCGCTCGTGGATTGGATTGGTCTTGTTTGCTGATGAATGAAAGACGATAACATTAGAATGTTTGTGGTTCTGCGCGAAGACCGAGTAAAAGGATAACTTAAATTAATTTAGTATTATTATTGGCATGCTGTTCTAATTGTTCTTTTTCTTATATGTATATAAAAATCTCGTGTCACGATGTTTGTGATCGAACTCCACCGAAACGATTCGACCGATTTTTATGAATTTTTTTATGTATATTTGATAGGTATGAGAATAGGTCGTAAAGTAAATTTCACACCGCTAGGTGATTAGGGGGATTTAGGTAGGTAGGGTAAAAAAAGGTGCATTGCAACGCATGCCGGGCACAGCTAGTACGTAAATAAATGTTATTCGTTCGATTTTGACGACCCATTGCGCCGATTCATGCCGACCGAACTTGTGTCTAGTACACCTAATAAAACCCAACCGATTTTTTATTTGGAAAAATTATCACAGGCTACCCCTTAGTAAGACTGGTCGTCAGACCTGCAGACTTCCGATTACCCGTGATGACTATCAAAGATTCGATCCTGTCAATGAACCGCAGCTATTATCAACTGTTTAACTAGTTTGCCAAAGCAGAGAAGCGTCTCTCAATGTAATGAACGATCACCAATCTATGGACCGACCTCGGCAACCGTTGCTTAACCTAAAAAGACCGACCCATGCGGCTGCTATTACTTATTTCACCACGAGCCCCTTATTTTGCTCAAGGAAATTGCGAACATGAAAAAAAAATCGAATTTACCTGCGTTTTTTTATCTCGAATACCGTAGAGACATGCAGAGTAAGTTAATTTTACGCTTCTAAGTCTTCAATGAGAGTCGAAGAGATAAATCTTGCTGAGCATTGATTAATGTCTGTATCATCACGGCTTTAACTCTCGGGGGTAAGCAGTTAAGCGGGTGTCAATCATGAGGAGGTGATGAGACTTTGATAAATGTGTTTGCATATGGAGTGGTATTTAGATTTCCGCTTTTATAGGGATACTAGTTTGAGATTGCGGCTTCGCTCGCGTGGAGGCCGAAAATTATCTCACGGGAACGATTTACTGGGATTAGAATTATCCTATGTCCTAACTGCCTCGTTGGTCTAGTAGCCGCAAGCGCGACTGCGAGCATCAGGTCCTGGGTTCAATTCCCAGGTCGGGCAAAGTGTTACTGGGTTCTTCTATCAGGAACTCCTCAGTAGCAGCCACTGAGTCTGGATTTGTCCCTGGTCGATGGTAATAGGCTCGCCCCGTTACATATATCTGACTTAAACGTGCGATAAAATTGCGCAACACAAATTGTTCATACAAAGTTGACCCCAAATAGAAAGCCTCGAAATTTAAATTCCACAGATAATCTACAACGGACCCTTCACGAAGCCGTCAACCAAGCATTCTGTACATCAAATAAAGTAACCAATAAAAACTCAATGTAACGCACTCAAAACATTGTGCTAATATATGCATTAAATAGTAAACTGGTCATGGAGGTGTTTTAAGTAAAATTATAACCTTAAAACCTAGTAAAACTTGTGAAAAAGTTGGAACAAAAAAACTTGTGAAAAAAATTTGGAACTTTGACCTCCAATATCTCCGTAACTAGAAGGTTTCCAGCCGCGGCCCTGGAACACAAAGGGCAAAGAAGGAACATGGATGGGTTTTAGTCAGTACAAGTCTGACACTTCCTTCCGCTCCGCCCAGAGCGGGGGGGTCATTTGATGATATGCTACCCAAAAAAAAAAAAAAACAAAGGTATGGTCCAGAACAAAAAAAATGATCGCAATGACGAGGAGAACAAGTGCTTTTCGGCTTCGTTAAGGTTTTATTTACACTCTTTATATTACTTCAGCAATAACTTCAACGTTTATATTATGAAAGTCATTTAAAACTATGTCATTTGATATCCAATTCATTCTAAGATTTAATACGAGAAATGCCGGAGTAACCGCAAAAAGTTTGGCTTACATTGCGCGATGCATGTCAGTGCCAAGCTAGAGTAAAACTTTGTGCGCCTCCCGGATGTTCCATAGTGATGGGACTGGTGCGGATATTCGGATATGTGTAGGAATGCGGCGGATACGGTGTTAGAAAAATACTCTCTTAAATGTATCGAGAGAGAATATTTAAATATCCTAATTCCAGCAGGTAATGTAGAGGTTTTCTGTGGAACCGACCTCGACGAATGATTGATACTATGTTGGCGTCATAAAATGACACAAACACTATCCAGGAGAAAGTATAGTATACCCACTTTAAGTGTGCAGTTCAAGGTGGCGCTGCTTGTCAAGAAAATTTGTAGCGATGTGTCAAACTTGGTACATTTATTTTAGTTCTTTGTTTACCCGTCTGCACAGATAAGTTGGTTTAAATTTAGGAGTTCAAGCTCGGACGGCTGACATCTCTGTACTTCATAATGTTTAAGTGATTTTAAACCCATTATTTATTTAATTTGCAAGTCTACGTGAATTAATTTTTATGTAGGTATTTATTATTTACCTTATTCATCTGGTCCGAAAGTACTTACACGGGAGTGTATTACTTAATTAATGAATTACAGTTTTTTTTCTTAGTCTCGCATGTCCCACTGCTGGGCAAAGACCTCCCCATATTCTTCCAGTTACTCTCCTGCACCACCTAGAACCAGCCTTCTTGAATTTCAGTTTAAGTTTTTTCATTTATTTTAAGTTACACATACACCCGTATCTACAACATTAGTTTTAGTATATGCGAAACCTGAAACACGTATCTAGTATTTCTATGTAAAGAATCTATGTACAAAATTTCAAAACTGTATCATGAAAAATCACAAAGTTATAAGCTTGTTCTGTTACCTGGTTGTTAGCATAAAAATGTGGTCACCACGCAGCGCGACCGCGCGCGGGCCTCCAGCGTCGTCTTGAGCTCATGGATAATAATAATTTGGCAGTAGGTACCTAAATAATTGCGATAGTTACTTAATGTGTACAACTTGGCTCAGGTTTCGCATATACTAAAAATAATTTTGTATAAACAAGTCATTGTGATTACTTGTGTAAAAGTGTTTACTTCAGATACGATTTTTATTCTGTAGTTTATTAATTGCTAGAAGTTAGAACTGTCAAAAGTTATAATTCATAGCTTTGCTTTCATAAGTAATTAATTATACCCAAGTTATTACTTTAACTTGACTATAGATACGCGTGTTACAGTTCACTATCCTTTCTTTACGGACTAAGGAAAAATTTGTAAAACCTTGCTTAAACACTTTTTTAAGCTTTCACGGTTTACAACTAAACTTGTACTGTCACTTACGGGATATCTTCCGTGATTGTTCAAAGAAAGAGGGTAGATAGATTTGTCTGCTCTTAACAATTTATTTTCCATCCACCCGCATTCTCCAGCCAACCCACGATCATCATCATCATCGCTTGCAACAGCGCCGAAATATCGGGAGCTCAAAATAATGAACAATCACGGAAGATATCCCGTAAGAGACAGTACAAGTTTAGCTTGCTTAAAGACCAAAATCAAACTAACAAAATCATGTCTTGCAAAATCTAAACATTACGAACTACGTACCTATGCCAACAGTTTTGTAGACTAAACAAATCTATTAACAAGTACTCTTTAGTATGATTGACCACCAATAACTCAGACCAAAGCAATTAGCAAGAAAATGCTTCTTGATGAAATATTGCTCATCCCTCTACTCAGGAATAGGCAAAAAATTCAGCCAATTACTAGTTGTGTTCACGAATATTTTCTTTGCTGTAAAACTTTCATATTTTATCCTCTTTTATTTGTGCTTGGCTGATGGCAATAGGCTCGCCCTCTATAACGTGGGACCTAAACATAACTGACGATATGTGGATGTATTATTAGGGACACCTCTGCCCAACCCTTTGGGGATTTTCGTGATTAGGAGTGATGTTATGTTATGTTTAAACTAGCTTCTGCCAACGACTTAGTATTACGACTTTGTATTATATTCCTTACTGGAATAAAAATCATCCTATGTGTAAATCCAGGTTATAAACTATCTGTGTATGAAATTTCATCCAAATTCGTTTTGTAGTTTTTGCGTGAAAGAGTAACAAACATTCATCCATTCTCACAAAGTTTCGCGGTTCTAACTTAAGTAAGAAGTAAGTTTAGATAAGCATAATCAGCCTATAATAATCCCACTGCTGGGACACAGACCTCCTCTCTATGAGAGGGGATGGGCTATAATCCATTACGCGGGCCCAGTGCGGGTTAGTAGATGTTACATGTCTTCGATTTTTTAGTTCTAGGACATGCCGGTATCCTCGCCGTTTTGAGAGCAGTGGTGTTGAAATAAACATCAATACCTGCCTGTATGAGCAGTAAGTGGCCACCGCTGCTCTCCACTGGGCCACCGTCGCTCTAAGATAAGATTAGTAAGAATTAAGTTACGATAACAATCCATAATCGAGGCTGTAGTAACACGTAGTCTTTTGTGGTCGAAATATCATCTTGCAACTTATTGTAGTTAAGAAGTTACAATTCAGTGATACACAAACGCATAATGCACAGATTTAATAATAGGGTCCCGTATGCACGCTTTGAACTTTCCCAATACGGGACTACTCAAGAAAAACCATCTAGCCAAGTCAGATTTCTTCGAAAACAACCATAGCAGAATAGCGGTAGACACTTAAAAAATTAAAGTGTCTTTCTAGTGGGATAACGATTGCAACTTTGACAAAGACCTATTTCATAATTCTATGGGTTCCGGATTCCAAAGAGTAGTTCTCCAGTCCGTTTTGCTGTCATGGTAGCCTATTCAAGAGGAGATTGCTGTCTTCTGGTCACTAGGTTTGCATAGTTACAATAATTAGTAACGCTATATTAGGTACTCAGATGCACTTTCACAGGGAGTAACAAGACCCTTAACGAAGCCGTCAACCATGCATTCTGTGCATCAAACTAAGTGACTTTAAGCAAAAATTATTGCTGGGAAACAACTTTTTTTTTGGGTGAAAAACCACGTTTTACGGTAGGACTCAATGTAACGCACCCAAAACATTGAGCTGATGGATGGATTGAATTGTACGGGGGTCCTGAAGGTGTTTAAAGTAAAAAAATAACATTAAAAACATGTATTTATAAAAAAAACTTGTGAATAATACTATGAAACTGTGAAATATAAAAAATACTATGTTCGTAAAAACATTAATGTACAATCAGTACATTAAGAGAAAATCACGTGAAGCCGGTACTAACTGTACTAACTGGATTGTGAAGGAGAATCAGCCGCTCCATGTAAAATACTGGTTAGACTGGAAGCCGGCCCCAATAGTTGGGAAAAGGCAGGCAGATGATGATGATGACATAAAGAGTGATTTCCTCTTTCTTTAAAACTGTGCTACGTGTATAACATATTAGTGCTCGAGAATGTACATAATCTGTGATTTAAAAAATGGCCGACAGTCGAGCATTTCATGCTGCAACAGCTTTATAACGTTATTTTAATTTGAAACGTTTTTGAGCAATTTGAACGAATGCAAAGGTTTTTAAATGTTTTTACTGCGTCATGCTGTTAAAAATGCACATATTTTTTACTGAAATGTTCACGAATGGATTGATAACTGAAATTGTGTGTCAAATTAATATTTTTTAACATAAGTGCGTTTTTATTTTGAATAATAAATACATGTAACATAATCAACATTTTCAATTTGGTTATTTGATTAATATATATATATAATTTATACTAGCAATATATTATAGGCTTGCGGTTGACCACTACTCGCCTGATGTGAAGCGATGACGCGGCCTAGGGTGGACCACGCTTGCCTAGAAGAAACCGATTCACTAGAACTTTGAAGAAGATATCACTACATAGTATAAAACAAAGTCGCTTCCCGCTGTCTGTCTGTCCCTTAGATCTTTAAAACTACGCAACGGATTTTAATGCAGTTTTCAGCAATAGATAGAGTGATTCAAGAGGAAGGTTTATATGTGCAAAGCCGGGGCGGGTCGCTTGTAGATATATAAGTGAACAAACAGAAAGTTTTTTTTTAATTTTTCAAATAGGTACTACCAAATTTTTATCTGAAAATATCCGAATCCGTTCTATTAAATAACAAAGAACATCCCTATTTCGTAGTTTGCATTGAAATAATACTTTTTAGTGTTACCAAAGCGTAGGTTTTGAAATAATTCCTACATTTTCAGGAGTTATTCAGGAAACTTTTATTCGTGAGTCGACAGGGGTCAAGGAACTTTGCAAACTGACTTAGAAACTAGTGCTTTCAGTAACTGTGAGGCCAATTTAAGTGCCCTCTCTCACTTTCGATAAATTGCTTAAAGTTCATCTTTTGAAACGAAATTTTATTTTTTGTACTTTTTCTCAACTGTCACAACTAGACATTTTTTTCTATTTATAATACATACTTGTTTTCCCCCGCGTTGTGATTGGAAATGATCTTATGGGAACCTTTTAAATATAAAATGTCACAAGGAGATAGTGTAGCTTACAGTAGCGAAGGGTCAGAGGTAAGCCGTAGCAAATATCTTTAATGTGATTATATTATTTGTCTATAGAATACTGACTGTGCCATTTTTTAAAGGGTAGCCGGTAGGAATCAAGTTGAATAGAACTTTCGCCTCCATTGTAGCTTACCATTTGTGAAATAATTTTCGAAATCAGTAGTTAATGTTGAGAGAATGGACGCCTGCGCTAAGTTAAATAGTAATATGTGATGTGTCTGTGCATGTCGTCTTTGTATTTTATACAGGCGTGCTGTCGTCCATGTATCTGTGCACTGACAGTTACGTTTGTAAAATTATTTAATTATATTAAATAGGTCATACAAATTGCCTTTCGCCTCATTTCTTCAGGTTATGGGCCCAGCACGCTTACATTCTATATACAAAACTTTGACTTGGAAACATACAAACTTACAGATTTTACCTCTTTATACTATTAGTATAGAAAATCTTAAAAGATAATTAGGGCAACATAAGGCTTCACCTTACGTACTTTTTGTGTGAAAAATCACGTTTTACGGTAGAGCTCAAAATTTCGCGCTTAAAACATTGTGCTAATGGATGCGTATAGTACAGGAGTCATGAAGATATACATATATCTATACTAATATTATAAAGCTGAAGAGTTTGTTTGTTTGTTTGTTTGTTTGCTTGCTTGAACGCGCTAATCTCAGGAACTACTGGTTCGATTTGAAAAATTATTTTAGTGTTAGATAGCCCATTTATCGAGGAAGGCTATAGGCTATATAACATCACGCTACGGCTAAAATTTCACGCGGACGAAGGTCGCGGTGGAAAGCTAGTAAAGTAATAATATCGAAAATTTGTATTTTAAATTAAAAAAAAAACGTGTGAAATAGTTGAAACTTTGACCTTCAATATCTCCGTAAGTATGATCCAAAACAAAAAAATAAAAAAACACTGTGATAGATACTCACAGTGATATTTTTTTTGAACACATGCTTCTCGACTTCGTCAAGGGTCTTTTTACACCCTTTATACTTCACCATAATAATTATTTAAATATTTATGTATATCATTACTGACAGGACTATTGTCGCCAAAAATAAGCCTGACATAGTAGTGATAGACCGATCAGCGCGCCGCGTAATGATAGTCGATGTTACCATCCCGCATGACGAGAACCTCGTGAAAGCTGAGAAAGAGAAACAAATAAAATACTTCGACTTGGCACATGAGGTTGTCGATATGTGGAATGTGAACTCGGCTATCATTGTGCCAATCGTCGTGACGGCCAATGGCCTTATAGCCAAGAGCCTCGACGACCATCTTTCGAGGCTCTCCTTAGGCGGTTGGATCAAGGGCCTGATTCAGAAGGCAGTACTCCTCGATACGGCTCGCATTATGAGGAGGTTCCTGTCTCTGGAGCCCTAACCACCGGTAGCTTGGACCCTGCTCCCGCTACCGGCGGACCACGACGGACACACAATAATTTAAATATTTTGGTTTCAGTATTAAAATGGCTAATATAAATATGGTATTATTATTTACACTAAAAACGGGATAATTACCATTTATTTACTTTTTGTTTTGAGATCCCGATATTTCGGCGCTGTTGCAAGCATGACGCATAATGTTTATCCGTGATCATGGTGCTTGCAACAGCGCCGAAATATCGGAATCTCATAACAAAAAGTAAACATGGTAAATATCCCGTTTCTAGTGTTAATGATAGTGTTAGTGACATGACAGTTTAGAAACTTATAAATATCGTACATTTACATAATTATATTCAGTGCCCAGTTGAATACATACCAGGGTGCCAGGGTTAGTAAATATTATTTCAAAGTGTTTGTTATTGTTTGCGTGCAATGTTGTTAAAACCCCAAATGGCACTTTGTTTGTTTGGCTGGTTTTTGTGCCGGACATTATTTTGATTTAAAATGGTGGAACGCGTTTTAGTGTTGAAACATTTGGTATGGTAGATTTGTGTTTAATACTTATAATTTCTTTATTTACTTTTATTGAGCGTAATTCTAATTTGTTGACTGCTTCGTTGGTCTAGTGGTCGCAAGCGTGACTGCTGAGCGTGAGGTCCTGGGTTCGATTCCCAGGTCGTGCAAAGTGTTATTGGGTTTTTCCATCAGGAATTTCTCAGTAGCAGCCATGGAGTCTATATTTGAGCCCGGTTGATGGCAATAGACTCGCCCCCTATTACACGGAACTTAAATATAACTGGTGAAATGTGGGTGTACTATTAGGTACACCCCTGCCTAACCCTAAAGGTGAGAAGCTTAATTTTATGTTATGTTATTAGAGATCTTCAATTCCCAATAAAAGTGCTACTGGTACCCATTAGGGTTTTAACGTTAAACTACGGAACCATAAATAAATAAAAAATAATAAAAAATCTTACCTGAACAACAGCTATTTCCTCCGTAAACACTTCATCCAATCCGACAAGTTATTACACTAAGCACACACCTGTGGACAAGAAAAGAATGTGTTCAGAAAAATAAACAGAACATCAATTTTTCATTCATTCCTGTTTGAAGGGGAATCGCCATGAATTATTTTAAGTGAACACGGTACAGAAGACAGGTGTAGAATTGTGTATCTGCCACTATTATACAGGGTGACTGGATCCGGACCCGCCATAGCAAATTCGCATATAGAGGAGGTCATTTGCTAAATAATAGACCTTATTTTACTTACTCTTTTTTGATATTTTTTTTTTAAAAGCGTACTATTTTATTTTTTAACCCTAGTTTGAGCGAAGTTCCGAGGTATTTTAATCACGAATGTTTATGATTACCAACAAATAATAAAAAAACTACTAATATAATGCAAAAAAAAAGTTATGAATGAAGGTCAAATTTTGTAAAAATCTCAATAAAGTATAAAAATTGACATATCTCCCAAACTATAAGACTTTAGCTAGGAAAAGTAAGGTTTAATAATTAGTAAATGACCTCCGCTATATGCGAATTTGCTATAGCTGGTCCAGATCCAGTCACCCTGTATATACAAGGTGTAAGCGAGCCCTTCACGAAGCCATCAACCAAGCATTCTGTACAGCAAACAAAGTAACTATACGCAAAAATTTTTGCTGAGGAACTAGTTACTTTTTGGGATGAAAAATCACGTTTCACGGTACGACTCAACGTAACGCACTCAAAACATTATGCTGATGGATGCCTTAAATAGTATAGAGGTCGTGGAGGTATTTAAAGTAAAGTTATAACATTAAAAACTGGTGAAAAAGTTGGAACTTCGAACCCCATATCTCCGTAACTAGAAGGATCCCAGGTATGGTCTAGAACAGAAAAAAAATAGCTACGGGGAGACCAAGTGCCTTTCGACTTCGTCAAGGGTACTTTTACATCCATTATATTCCACGTCACCGTAATTCGGTCACGGCAGCCAATCTCAGCAGAGATTAGGCATCAGTGCGGGAGATATTATAGTGCACAAGTGCGTGCGCAGGCACAGGTGCACTCTCTCTTCCCTCACCCTCATAGTCCGATGGGACGGTGTTCCGACATGACCAGAGAGAGATCAGCCGCAGGAACAACGGCTTAACGTGCTTTCCGAGGCACACAAACCGCAAACTTTCAAAATCCAGGCTGCTACCGAGATTTTTTTAATGGAAAAACCCAATAACACTATTTGCCCGACCAGGGAATCGAACCCAGGACCCCTCGCTAAGCAGTCACGCTTGCAACCGCGGGACCAACGGAGCAATGCAATTCATTCAATTTTTGTAAGGCACAAACGCCAGCACATCAAGCTATCCGATACTGGTCAAATTTTCCCAATCAACCGTGAACTTAATTCTTTAGCGATAAAGTTGAAAATCTATGTAAGAAATTTAACAGATTGTAGTAGCTTGATGTGCTGGCGTCTGTACGCTAAAATTTTATAAGGAGGTAAAGTATGTGAGTTTAGATGTAGGGGCTAATCTTCGGAACTGCTGATCCGATTGCGAAAATTCTTTCACTAATGGGAAGCTACATTATCCCCGAGTGTCATAGGCTATATTCAAAATGTTCCCGTGGAAGAACCTCTGAAAAAAACACGAGCGAAGCCGCGGAATAAATTTAGTAATTTATATCTTCTGACAAAAGAGGGCGGGACCTTAAGTATTCTACTAGGCTTCAACCACAAACCATCCTTACTCTAATACAAGCTATTCATTACATTGACACTGCTGACATTCGAGCGCTTGATATATTAACGTTTAGACCACACGGTCTAGAAATTGGTACTCTAGACTTATTGCCTTGGTAACCAAACATTCGGGGTAAGTGACAAATGCGACGCAATGCGAAACTGTTAAAGGTCGTTTTTTGTCTGTCCGTAGGATCTTTATTGTCTGACTGTCTGTTCGTCTATCTATTTAGACCTTTTTCTCAGGAGTGCGTGGAGGTATCAAGCTGAAATTAGCAATTACCAAGAAGCAATGTTTTACAGCATCTAATTATGTAAAGGGAAAATCTGAAAACCGTAAATATTATGTAGTTTAATAACAAAATACCTACAACTAAACTTGTACTGTCACTTACGGAATATCTCCCGTAAGTGACAGTACAAGTGTGTGTGTGAGTGTGTGTGTGTGTGTGTGTGTCAGTGTGTCCCGTGTGTGTCGTCCGTCCGCATCTCTCTCTATCTCTTCCGTGAAAGCTTAAAACAGTGTTTAAAATACCTACAAGTTTCTACGCAACCATCGGTGCGCGAGTCCATCTCGCATTGACCGGTTTTTTTTCGTGGTTAGTGCCTAACCTGGTGTCAGATATTTTATGCCGCACGCTTATTATTTAACAACGAACTCTTCTGTTTTTCAAAACAATTTCAACACACACAAACACAACAACACAACACAACAACACACACAACACAACTTCACAACACAACACACAACAACACAACACACACAACACAACAACACACACAACACAACTTCACAACACAACACACAACAACACAACACACACAACACAACAACACAACTACACAACACAACTACACAACACAACTACACAACACAACAACACACAACAACTTCTTTATTTCTTTTCTTGCACAACTTCTTTATTTGTGTGCTGAAAGACACTTTTATCACTGAAAACAAAAATTTTAGTCTCGACTTAACTCACAAACTATCATTGATCAGTAAAAGATAGATGACTGGGCACGTACCATCGTATTATCTACGCTAAACATAAAATAGAAAGAATATAACATTGTTTCCATCGATAACTCGATAAAGTGTCGGCTTCAAGATCGAATTATTGGTTCTCTTATATCTAAGGCGTAAATGTTCGTGACAAAATGGTGGACAAAGATAGTTCACCGTCGTCGTTGATTTCACTCTAGTCGGAGAGGTTGAGATACAGCGTGTATCAAAAAAGTGTGGTCATATTTAAGTGTGGTCCAGACAATCAAACGGAACCACTTTCTCCATGGAAACATCATCGCTATGGTGACAAAATATTCTACTGCCACAGACAACGGGGTTGGAAGATTTTTGTATAAGTGGTGGCCTGCCTATAGACCAACCGCTTTAATGAGTCCTCGCGAAGGTATCAATTTAAATGGAATATTCTGAAGGTTGATCACGTAGTGGTTCAATTAGTATCGTAATACCTATGTGGATTATGGTTGTTTTAAAGCAAATAACCTGTGGGATATTGTTAGGACTTTGTGGACGCTTCATATGCCTTTGATGGGTCAAGGCGGAGGACTCATTAAAGCGGTCGGAATATAATTTCCGCTGTTTTATTTAATTTTCGTAATAGCAGCCACGCGTAAAACTTACATTATTAACAATAGCTGGTTTTAACACAAACTATTTTTGTACTAAACAAAATCTTTTAAAGCGTCACGTTTCCGAGATACAAGCTATCGAAATTATAATTTATTCACTGATAGCACAATCAATATAACCTTGATATTTATTATTCACTCATAAAACTAGTATTATTCAATAGCTGGCACCAATAGAAATAAGTATTGTATGGAACAAAATCTTCTAAAGTGTCACAATTCCGAAATATGAGCTATCAAAGTTGTGTCGATGGCGAAGATAACTTATAACTTTGTTGGTTTATATATCGGTCTTTTACAGATTGTACTTCGGTGAGTGTGCTCAAGAGCTCCACGAACTCATTCCACCATCTCCCTTCTTCCATCGGGAGTCCAGACGTACAGCAGGTTATCACCCATACCTTGTCGATGTTTCACAAATTCGCACGAAGCGCTTTGCTACATCATTTATTATGCGCACAGCCAAGAAGTGGAATTCCCTGCCTGCGTCGGTGTTTCGAAGTTCATATGACCCCAATCTATTTAAATCGCGAGTTAATAGGCTTCTTTTGGGTTAGCTCGTTCCATCGTCGACCTCATCTCTGTCCTCAGGACTAGATTGAGGTCAAGAGTAAGCCCATACAGAATAAAAAAATAAAAAAGTGACACTTTATAACATTTTTTTTCATTCAAAACTTGTTTGTATTGATACCAGTAATTGATTGATTAATATAGATTGAATGCATGGCTGCTATTTTAAAAATAAAATAGCGGAAGTTAGACATGCTAAATAATTTAAAACCCCTACAATACCTAGTCGACGAACATGTATGGGACAACAGATTTTTATTCGCAAGTATGATATTGATTCCATGGAGAAAGTTATTCGGTTTGATGGTCTAGACCACATCTTCGAATATGAACACGCCTTTTTGAAACATGTTGTATATAAAACAGTTTTATCATGTTAAGTTTATGACACCCGTCACGTCTGTGAAGTTCCACTAGCTAATTTATATGACCTTGTTAAGCAAAGTGCAAAAAAAGTAGTTACTTTTCACCACCATATTGCATCAAAGAGGAGGCAAAAACTTCCATTTGTTAAACTTTAAGCAACGAATATTACGTTTTTAACATTTTTCTTAACAAAACGAAACGATTTTTTAACATCGCCGCTTTGAAAGCTACAATTTCTCATCCGTTTCACCAAACGAGACCCCAAAAATCCTACCTCAAACCTTATATTTCAAACTCACCAATATCATTACCTAAGGTGTTGTATTTCAAATATTTGTCCTCGTTTCAGAAAGGTTGACAAGTGTACCACCCCCAAATTCACTTTCTATGTAACTGAAAACGCCTTTCAGAGGTTACGGAACCCCGATTTATAAAGGCTGATTTTATTATTACCCGACGATGGCTTAAAAAGGATCAGGGGTGACGAATTTCTATCCATTTCTTCTGTCCGCGAATGTTAAGTGCAAAATGGATTTTTCTTGATATATTTTCGGGTAGGTATGTCTTGGTGAATAAGGATAGTTTCTTTGTATTTCTTTGGGTTTAGAGAGACGAGATTTTGTTATATTATCTCGTAAGTTGGAGCCTTTAGATCTTTTGAGTTAGATGCAGCCTTTGATGTGAGGTCCTTTTAGAGCTTCCTTTCTAAGTCGAGTTGCTTTTGATGATGAATGAAATGTATCTGTGAATGAATAATCTTATATTCATTCGTTCACTGTCACACAATGCATCCCTAAATCACGAGATCTATACAGGGTGTAAAGAGACCCGTAACGAAGCCGAAAGACACTTTTTCTCCCCGTCATTGCGATCATTTTTAGTTCTGGACCATACCTGGGAAACTTTTAGTTACAGAGATATTGGAGTTCAACTTTACTTGAAATACCTCCATTACCCGTTTATTATTCAATGCATCCAACAGCACAATGTTTTGAGTGCGTTACGTTGAGTTTTACTGTAAAACGTGATTTTTCACTTCAAAAAAAGTCGTTTCCCAGCAATATTTTTTAAGCACTGTTATTCAGTTTGATGTTCTGTATGGTGTCCGGACGTAAAGAATAGCACCATCCCATATCTTCCCGTGGGTGTCGTAAGAGGCGACTAAGGGACTTACCAGAGAATGGGCAGCAGCGTTCTCTGATTCTACAACAACCATACTGCGATCGCCAACCCGCCTGCCAAGCGTGGCGATTATGGCAAAACCCCCCTTCTTGGGGGAGGCCTATGTCCAGCAGTGGACTTTTCGACTGAAATGATGATTCAGTTTGATGTAGAGAATGCTTGGTCGACGGCTTCGTGAAGGGGGTCCGTTTTCTCCGTGTCCGGAAACCACGTTAAGCTATTGGCCCCGTCTGTCACATATAGATCTTTGACAGTCATTACAGGCAGTCAGTGGCCCGAAAGTCTGACAGCCAGTCTTACCAAGGGGTATCGTGTTATCTAGTACTAACTGGGTTGTGGAGGTCAGATAGGCAGACTCTCCATGTAAAATATGGCTGCATCCGGTTAGACTAAAAGCCGACCGTAACATAATTGGAAAAAGGCTAGACTGATGATGGTAATCAAACTTACAATCGTTATTTTAAGACAAAAACGCTTTGAATTTAGCTTATTTTATACATATTGGTGCTCAACCGAAAAATACAAATCCAGCTGACCAAGCTTTGACCCCCAGCCTTGTTTCAACCCCTTAGCAATAAAAACAACAATTCCAAATCTTCAAACCGTTGTCTCTGGTAGTCGGCAATAAAACCGGCTCGAAACCGGAAGCCATCGGCGCGGGGACCGGTAGTGACGTCATAAATAAAGGAGCCCGGCAGGCTGTTGTTGGTTACATTATGGTGCTAGTTACGGTTGTTGTTGTGTTGTCGTTGTTACGGATAGGAAAGGAAGGTTTGTTTGTGTAAACGGGTGATATCTATACTAATATTATAAAGCTGAAGAGTTTGTTTGTTTGTTTGTTTGCTTGAACGCGCTAATCTCAGAAACTACTGGTCCGAAATGAAAAATTTTATTGTTGGATAGCCCATTTATTGAGAAAGGCTATAGGCTATATACCATCACGCTACGACTAATACGAGCGGAGCATTCATGAAAAATGTTGCAAAAACGGGGAAAAATCCAAACGCAGGCGAAGTTGCGCGGGTCAGCTAGTCATAAAACAAAAATAGTTCTATGTGTGTATTGTAGTATGTTTGCGATAACATGAACATCTATAAAAATAAATAAAATTGAAGTGATTGTTTGTTTTTCAATTCAACTGAACGCATATTAAAGTATAATCGGTGTAGAAAGACCCTTACTTTCGAATTGGAATTGTATAATTGAACTGAATTTTAATTTTGAATAAATAAGTGAAATTATAAACCTTAAGAATCGTGTTATGTTAGTTTTTAATGTAAAATTTCAATACAATGTAAAAATTGTTTATAAAATAAATGAAATTCAATGCTTCCAAAATTTTATAAAACATAAAATTTTAACTACCAACAAGACTGGCTGAAGTAAGAAACATACTCTAGGGAGTCAAGTTATCTATCCATAGTCTAAAAAACCTCACTAACAAAATGCTTATCCCGGCTAAAAACAAAAATAATCTTCAATTCAGTAATCTCGCTCCAAAACGCTGTCATTAGTATTTCTCCAAATTGTAAGTGCTTACAATTATCTTAATGACAAGTAGTTGAACAAGAGTCTGCTAAGATTACACCCCCCCCCCCCCCCCCCGCTCTGGGCGGAGCGGAAGGGAGTGTCAGACTTGTACTGACTAAAACCCATCCATGTTCCTTCTTTGCCCTTTGTGTTCCAGGGCCGCGGTATCTCATTCGAACAGTCCCGCAGTCCTGGCAGGCATCGGTCCGTGCGGACCCCTACGTGGTTGCTGACATCTCTTTGAGGCGTGCGTGGAACACGAACGCGCCGTCGACTCGGCGACTCGTCATAAGACGGCCGGATGGCGAGCTAGCCCATAACTCGCCGTCCACAGGCCCGCGCCTACGGTGGCCGGGGGCCACCACGTGACCCCCGATGCCCAGGGCGTCTCCCGCGGCTTCTGGGACGTGAGGTCCTTTCATATGCCTAATGCCAATCGGGCGCAACTCCAGACTCCGTGGCTGAGAAATTCCTGATGGAAAAACCCAATAACACTTTGCCCGACCCGAGAATCGATCCCAGGACCTCATGCTCAGCAGTCGCACTTGCCACCTCTAAACCAATGAGGCAGGTAATCTATTATAAAACCCATATTCAGCAAGTTTGACATGATACATGAATATTGTATGAACTAAAGGGTTTATGATAAACGTGAGGTGTCAAGCTGTCAATACACCTTCAGTTAAACAGATTAGTGGGCCTTCGGGTCTTGTTAGTGGAACGTAGGGTCTAACTTGGATTGTTGGTCTAGTGGTCAGTGACTCTGACTGCTATGCCGGAGGTCGTGGGTTCGATTCCCACCCAGGACAAATGTTTGTGTGATGAGCATGATCATTTGTTCTGTGTCTGGGTGTAATTTATCTATATATGTATGTATTTAGAAATATATAAGTATGTTTATCAGTTGTCTAGTACTCATAACACAAGCTCTGCTTAGCTTGAGACTAGACGGCGTTGTGTGATAGTTGTGGAATAATATTATTATAATACTAGCTGTGCCCGCGGCTTCGCTCACGTGAGCGCACATTCTTTTGTCATTCTCAAAGTTTATGAACGTAAGCAAAATATAGATGCAACTCATGATCTATCCTAGGCCCCAACGGTTAATATCCTTAACAATTTAAAAAATAATCTTTCTGTTCTGAGAGCTCAATCAACCGATGGAAAAAATGTGATGGGCACAAACGATGGAAACAAAATTAAGAATTTGCAAAAACTATGCAATTGAAAAATACTGCAAACGCTTGAATTTAAGTATTTAGCAATAGAACCAGAAAGACTATGCGCTTCGAGAATCTTCATGCGCTATAAAGCTTCTAAGTTTGGTTTTTCAAGGCATTGTAGTGCATTCATTCCGCACTTTTAGGATTTTAGTCGTATAATTGTAATATTCTAACAAAGGTGATACATAAGTAACCACCCATAAATACGTCATACGAATTTTATGATTTTTTCACCAGAGGGGTCAAAATATCCGTCCTTATCAGAAGGTCAATTTTTGTAAGACTCCCGCCTCCCAAGTGTGACTTCACATATTTTGCAATATTACATGCTGCCCGCCGATAGAGTTGGAAATATTTCTTTAATAAGTTTTTCGTTAATAGTTCAAATTTCGTGTTTTAAAACTTAGCAATATTAGTTTTTTAAATGTGACGTCACCAAATTTAGGACCCCTTCCACCCCTTGTCACACAATGTCACACTTTGTTGTCACCCCCCACCTCTTTAACGTATGACGTAATTAAATTACGTCATAAATTTTGTGGCTGGCCCCTAATAGACACGTACTTCCATGGTAGCAGCAGCTAACTGTGACTTCCTGGAGTATCTAAAGTGTCAAGACTTACTGTCAAAATCTCTACTGAAACCGCGATTAACGTAGCCACCTGGGTGCTAGTAATGTGATAAAACATCGATACAAAAGCAGAAGAAGAACATGGGAATTATAGTAGATTTCATATTTCCGAAGATAGACCATGATTGCCGAAGCGAATACTTTTCCAAGGACTCTGATGAACGGGCAAAAATAAAAAGTTGAAGTGTAGACGCAAGTATTACGCAGATCGACGTAACAAATAGTGTTGAAAGCAAGCTATTTGACTATTCACTTTATTTATGTTACTACTGACTATTATTAATATTTTGCTCCCGAGTTCAAATGCAAGTTCAGTCACATTTAAACGTTAAAGATATGCCGAGAGTGAAACAATTGCTCTTACGGATATAACTTCTGTTCACTCTGGGGTATCTCTACCATTATAAATAAGCCTGTCTAGCATCAAAAAAAATCCTATGTTTACTGAGTCAAAAATATGTTTAATATACATGAAAAAAAGCATAACAAATGGGTTGATATCATTAAGTGAAGACTATTTAAAATTGCGACAACCGTGGGGCTTGACCGATTTTACTTAGACAACCGAACGTTATGCCATCGTGTTTGTAATAAAATTACCTATCTGTTCTTTTAATATATATTTTAATAAGAAAATAGATGAGTGGAAATATAGTATCAATTTATCTATTAATACCTTACAACTCTGTAGTAGGGACAAAAAGATGACAATCTAACAGATTCTTGGCTCTTATGCTTTGTAGATATTTACTCTAACTCCGTTTTGATTTCGTTTGGTTTGAAGAAGATTAGTTCCGTTAGTTTTAATAAAGGGTAGCCTTGACTTAACTTTATCAGGTAACCCATTCGCCATGTTAGTTTGTTCATATAAGTATTTTACTCCGTTAACGTAAGTTTTAAATAGCCGTTCTGAGGCTTGTCACTGCCGGATTTTATCCTTTTCCCACTCGCACAATGTGGACATGATCATTAATCTACTAAATTATTAGTATTCGAAGTCATTTCGGTAGGCACATATAAAAATACGAAATCCTGAAAGTCCTGTTTTAATATTCAAACGAAACTATTCTATTTAGTTTGTGTGCGGGCAACATTGGAAAAAGGTGGTCTGGTTGAATTTAACAACGTCATTGTCTTATTTTGGTATTGTCCCCATAAAGTTTTTATTTTGTGGGATATTGTTTATCTACCTATTATCTAAGAACTAATCTTATTTAATACATCATTTCACTGGTCACCATTAAATATAGTAAAATCAAAATAATAGTAATTTTATTATTTAAATAAAGTTCAGGTTTAGTTGCTGTAAATTGCTGCAAATAAAATGATATTTCTAAGCCGGAGAGGTGATCTATACCTCAGGACCTTCCTACTTCAGACACCTTTCTCTATTTAAGATTGTGCATATACCAGTGCCTGTTACTTCTGATGTTGAATTAAATAAATATTTATGATTATGATAAATTTTTTAATACCTATCTACCGACGCCTAATATATAATAATAGCTTTCTCGTATTACTATTTTTTTATTATTTAATTGCCTCGGAAACGAAAACAGAAAAAAAACAAATAATAATTTAATAATGTTATATTCTCAGCCTTTCCATCAAGTCCTACTTTTTACATACAATGAATGGTCACCTTATTAGAAAGAGACTAAATTAGCGTTAACCTCTCTTTTGGTGGCAATTTTTAATGCAAGCAAGAATTGCAGTTGTACACACGGCGGCACATGAAGCTGTAACATTCCAGTATAAATTGACCTCGCTTTGTATAGATTTCCTATACAATGAGAGATCCGCATAAACTGGTATTGTAAAGCTTGACTGGCCGTCGCGTGCGTACGTAGTACTTATTACTTCCGTGCAAAGAGTAAAGACAAAAGGAAAAATAAAACAAAATTAGATTTCAGCCATTCCGAGTGACTACACTACGACTAAAACCTGTTTACGTAAATTATTTTTATCACATCATAGAAATCGCGTATGAGGTTACTAACAAAATTTTAAAAGTTAATATCTTTTGCGTCTGTTGGTCGATTTTGATGAAATAAACGCTAAATAATACCCACAACAATGCTTCTTATTTTGTAATATTTAGATTTGGAATACAATGAGGGGTTTTTACGTGATGCGCGCACAAACGAACAGACAAACCGACAAACCGACAAACCGACAAACCGACAAACAGACAAAAATTAAAAAAAAGATATTTTTACTTTCTATTACTTATTTCTCGCACTTTCCAGTGACTTTTTTGCAAAAATCTGTAATGTACAGACACGGAAAGTCTACGATTTTATTATATGTATAGATTATAACTTTCGGTTTAGTGTTGACAAATTACAGTATCTTTCTTTTGTAGTTATTTGAATGACATTGTGCTGTTAAATCTCTTTTTCAAAATCGCTTACAATGCTGCCTGGATCTTTTGTGACTAAATTTACATTGTCACTTGTGGGATCTTCCGTGACTTTCAATTATTCTGAGCTAGTTTAGGTAAGCTAAGTTTTGTTTAAACCGTGAAAGCTTAGCTTCACTCTATGAATTTCTCCTGTATCGTAGGTGCGTTTACAAACATTTAAACTCACATACACAAACAGCCAGATTCGGAATAACTACCTGTAGGTCATATTTTTTTCCGTGCAGGATTCAAACAAGCAGCACAGCAGCCAATTGTAGAACCACTGTGCCAACCGTGCCGTCTTTTATTAACAGAATAGTTGAGATGTATGGAAGAAAAGGACGTATTGCCACGTAAGAAAAAGACGTAAGTCACGGTTGCTCAAAAAGAAAAATCTAGATTTTTAATTAACCCATGTTCATAGGTTGTCTTACTGCTGTATGAGAACCTTTTTTCATGCCTCCTATCATTCTACACTATCTCTATCCAATATATTTCTAGAAAACACGTCTTTTCGCGCGTAGACCTTAAAATCTTGATCCTCCCTCAGGCGTCCAATGACAACAGTAACATTCGCCCAAAAAAAATAAAACATCCGATTTGATCGGTCAATCCCTTAAGATACGAGCTCGTACTCATATTTCCATGCAAATCATGGTACAAAGGAAAAAGGACACGTTTATGTTGGAGACAGGGACATTTTTTACGCGAAAATGTCGTAATAGTATGCTCAATGTCAGCAGAAGGTCACGGGAATATAAATCATGTTGAAACGTGTTTTTTTTGTGGGAATTAAGTGATTTTTATACAAAGTGATTTAATGTATTTTTATAAGAGATTTCCTCGTACAGGACCATAAAAACATCACGCCTGTAATCCTCGTAGGGTTTGACAGAGGTGTGCCAAATAGAACACTCAAATTTCGCTAGTTACCTATGTAATAGGGAGCGAGCCTATTTCCATTAATCGGGCACGAATCCAGACTCCGTGGCTGCTACTGAGAAATCCAATAGTACATTGCCCGACCCTGGAATCGAACCCATGACCTCATGCTCAGCAGTCGCGCTTACGACCACTCCACCGACGAGGCAATCACAGTACAGTAGTACAGGATCAATTTAGTTGAATGTATGTTTTCTTATACTCATCGCAAGGATTTATTTGCTTTGCGAATGTCTACCACTTATTACCAACTCGAAAGAATTATTAATAATAATATTTTTTTTTTAACAGATACTTGAAATGCTTATCTTTCTGATAAGCAATTCAAGTATCTCGATCTGGCTCGTGAGGTTGTCGACATGTGGGACGTGAGTACAGCAGTAAATGTGCCGATAGCCTCGACGAACATCTGAGTAGGCTCTCGCTTGGCAGCTGGATCAAGGTCTCGATTCAGAAAGCAGTACTTCTGGACACGGTGCGTATCTTTAGAGGGTTCCTCTCTCAAGAGCCCTGACCACCGGTAGCTCGGACCCTGTTCCCGATGCCGGTGGGCTACTATTTTTTAAGGCTTTTAATATTGTTTTATATTAGACTATTTAAAAATGTACCTCTTATGTGTTAAAACGAATAAAGGAAAATAATATTTTAATTGAAATCTTTTTAATCTTCACATTTGCATGTTTTTACCAACATTTTATTTTCTCAGATGTCCCAAGATACGAAATATACAAATCCAAAGCCTTGAAGCTAAATACCAAATAATTATATTTACAACCAAATTAACCGCTATCTGACTCAACAAGGGACCATTATACGCAGCAACCGGTTAATGTGACCAGGTGGGGTGATGTGGACATTGACTACCTAACTCAGGATTATCTTGGCTCAGCTAACGATTCGAAGGATTTCACTGTTTTAAGATAAAATTTCCCACAATATGGTATGAAAAAAGAGTTTTAAGTTTTTTGAGTTTTTGAGAAATTTGAATCGAATTTATTCGTTTACTAATTTTTGCCCGCGGTCTCATCCGTGGTTGAAAATTAGTCTACGGGTATTCATATTCCTATTGAGATAATAAAAAGTATACAGGGTGTAAACGAACCCTTCACGAAGCCGTCAACCAAGCGACATCAAACTAAGTAACTTTTTTTTGGTGTAAAATATCAAGTTTTGCGGCAGGTCTCAATGTAACACACATGATGGACGGATTGAATAGTACGGGGGTCGTAGAGGTGTTTAAAGTAAAGTTCTTACAATAAAAACATGTATTTAAAAAAAAAAAACTTTTGAATAAGTTGGAGCTTTGACCCCCAATATTTTCGTAACTAGAAGGTTCCCAGGTATGATCTAGAACAAAAAAAATTATCGCAATGACGGGGAGACCAAGTGCCTTTCGGCTTCGTTAAGGATGTTGTTACACCCTTAATTCTCAGGTCGTGCCCTAGGTCATGGTATATATATACAGTGAGACCGAGAATCATACAGATCTGGTTTCGCATCTACAACATTATTTTTAGTATATGCGAAACTTGAATAAAGTTTGTTCAGAATAAGTAACTGAATCGATTCCTATAATTTTTAAACCATGTTATATTTTGTCCCAAAAATATTTAAAAAAGTTATAAGTTGGACACCGAGCGACATTAAGTACCTACCTACCTACTGCCAAATTATTATTATCAATGAGCTTAAGACGATGCTGGAGGCGCGCGCTGCGTGGTGACCAAGTTTTTGTGCGGACAAAAAAATCTTCTCTTCAATTCCTTGCAAAAAAAATAAAACCCTTGAACTGAAATTGTTGAACCCTTGAAATTGTTAACAAAAAAATACGGTTCAAATATAAGTCATATTTTTATAATCATTTCTCGCGGGCGAAGGTTGCTACAGCTATATTTTCCTATAAAATCATAGGTACCAGGAAGCGAACCAGAAAAAGACAAGGAATTGACACCCATTAAGTATATTAATTTACTTGGAAACCCCTAAAACCGGTTTTATGAAAGCCGAAAATACGAATGAGGTTTCATTCACGATTTCCCGAAATTGTAACGAAAGCAGTAGGTTAGTACAGTCATGAGCGTAAATACGTTTCACTTACGCAAGATCCTTTGGCGATTTTAACACATAACATAAAAATAAAACATAATATCTGAAAGAAAAAAAAAAAAAATGAAATGAAATGAAATGAATGAAATGTTATTTTAATAAATCTTATTATAGTGTTAATGAATATTTGTGTGACAAACTCTCAATAATGTATATTACTTATGTTTGACATAAATTGCGTATTTTACAATGATTAATTCTTGACATTTTAGCATAATAGATTAACTTTGACATTATTACTTTGACATTATTTAGTTTGACTTTAATTGACAATTTAATAGACATATAATTTTGAACTTTAATGTATTTAAATTTTTAATTTAGGGACTAACCACGTTCCGAACTAAATGTTGCATGCCTAGTGCAGAACATGGTGACACTAACAACTTTCCTGTTCTTTAAAACCCACCTGTATTTGCAATAAATGAATTTGAATTTGAATTTGAAAGATACGTGTTTCTTTGGCACATGCCACAAAAACACTAGTTGAAATAAAAAAAACATAAATCAGAAAAAAAAATGTCATAATATGTTTCAATGAAATAGGAGTTAGATATACATGCTCGTAACTGTACCTACAGAAATAATTATATTTGTTGAGAAAAGTTCAATTAAAATGCAAAAAGGGTTTCACCGTGGAGGTTTCAATTTGCGCTTCATTCGGCTGCCTGATCTAAAAATAAAATTTAATTAAGTTTTCTTTTGATTACTACTTGACATGAGTTGCTTGATGATTTGGTCTGGTTTATTTATTCATGTTGCATGTTTCTAAGAAGGTACTGATTGAAGATTTTAATGAAATTGGGTAGGTATATTTTGCTACCGGCGAATGGGTTCTGGAGGTCAGACAGGCAGACGCTCTTTTTAAAACATGGTGTTCAGCTGCATTCGGTTAGACTGGAAGGCGACCCAAAGCCGGCAAAGGCTAGAGAGGTGATGATAAAATTGAACATAACATAACATCACGCCTGTAATGCCCGAAGGGTTAGGCAGCGGTGTATGTAATAGTACAACCACATTTCGCCGGTTATGTTTTGGGGCGAGCCTTTTGCCATCAACCAGACACAAATCCAGGCTCCGTGGCTGCAAATGTGAAATTCCTGATGGTAAAACCGGACCACTAGACTTTGACAGCCAGTCTTACTGTAACGACTGTCAAAGATCTACAATGGACAGCCGGGACCAACGTCTTAACGTGCTACCCATCCACGGACCAACCTAGGCAAGCGCGGCTTGACCTGAAGATCCGCCCGAACGGCTGTCATTATTTAACCACAAGGATGATGTCACCGTCTTTTTATTTTTAACTGCAATTATGAACTAATGGTGAAGACCTCGACTTAGTTTTCCAGCGACAGTAATTAGTTTTGTCTACGGAGCCTGATTTAAAAACTTCGAACAAAAGGCGAAAAGAAACCGATGTTATATTAATAATTCACTGTTTTTATAACTTCAGGGCTAACCACTCAAAAACTTAGTCTTACCTAGCTGTGTAGGCGTATATTGTAGTGCCCACGCCGAGTCTTTTAAAAGTTCTAATACAAAATAGGAGCCAGAACTTAAAATAACAAAATGTTCAAGATATATTTACCGGATCCGGTCATTGGTACAGACAAAATGAATCTCAAGCGCGCCAGTGGTGACACCACGCGGCCTACTTACCAGTCTACCCACACCACAGCGTGCTTCTATAGAGCCGTAATGTTTACAGCTCGAGGCGAGGAAGACATTCAATATCTGATCGCAGCGGAGTTGAGAAGTCCTGGAACTGTACCTGATTCATTGTGTCCCGTGTTAAGTAACAATTGTAATTTCAAGTAATTTGTTAGTTTAACAGAAACAGTGTATCGCACCCAGTGTATTTTCTTTGTACGAAATCCATCTTCTGACCACATGGTGTACGAGCTTAAGGGCATAAATCCTGGCAACCCGACATATATAAAAGATAGAGAAAGATGGAAATACTATAGTAGCTAAAATATTTTTTTAACATTATTTACGAGCAATAAATGTTACGTGTTTTCATCATAAAGTACAAAACTATGCGTTACAACACAGCCTAGCTCTTTCCCAAGAGCTGAATCGTCGTACATACCCTCCCTTTTTTTCCAATGGGAAATCATCAAATGACCCTCCCGCTCTGGAAGGGAGTGTCAGACTTGTACTGACTAAAACCCATCCATGTTCCTTCTTTGCCCTTTGTGTTCCAGAGCCGCGGTATCTCTTTTGAGCAGCCCCGGCAGGCATCGGCCCTTGCGGACCCCTACGTGGTTGCTGACATCTCTTTGAGGCGCGCGTGGAACACGAACGCACCGTCCACACGGCCTTTGTCTACTTACCCTTGCCCCATGTTATTTGGGGTCGGCGCAACAAGTAATTTTCTTCGATTCTCCCCTGTCAATCGTCTCGCTACCATTTACTGCTTTTTCGTTCATAACATTCCTCACACAGTCCATCCATCTTTTCTTTGGTCTTCCTCTCTCTCTCATCCATCCATCAAGATTTATATTCATAACTCTCTTAGCCTGTGTTCTATCCTTCCTCATTATGGTAGATGAATCCCTGTCATCGGATACAGCTGAATATCACTTTTTTATACGAAGTGACTGCCTCTCTAATCTCCTTTGCTCAGTTATTGGGTAATATGATACCCATTGATTGGACTGATTGTCAGACTTTCTGGTTCTGACAACCCGTAACGCCTTTCAAAGATCTACAACTGATAGCCGGGATTAACGATTTAAAGTGCTTTCCGAGACACGAAGGGTTGTCGGTATGGTTAGTCACCCATTCGCAGTTACGCTTAACCATCGATTAACACGTGTTTTTATTTAACAAGGAATCAAAGCCGTCTCACAACCATATAACATAACTTTATTTACATAGAAAATCCCGTAACATGGGATGGCTCATTTACATAAGCTCAGCCATAAATGTTTACCTCACAATAAAAACGGTTTCAATACAAAAAGTTTTTCTTTTAACAATATTACAAGAGGTATTTTGCCAAGTATTTGTATCGAGTAGTTACGGCATGCTGCGAGCAAGGCGGGAGTAAAACATCCCTATTCTGCAAAACATGTTTTTTTTTTAATTATGTAAAGCTGTAGTTACGTGTTTCTCGGTAGCCATTAATTTGTTAGGACCATGAACAATCCTGGAAATACTTTGTCACTTCAGATTTAAATTGCATGTTGTCTTTTTTTCAGACACGTTGTCCCTAAAATTATACTGTCACTTACGGGATATCTTCCGTGATTGTTCATTATTTTGAGCTTCCGATATTGACTGGAGAATGCAGGTAGATCGAAAATAAATTGTTAAGAGCAGACAAATCTATCTACCCTCTTTCTTTATCTAATGCTACGCACACTAATTGATCTTGACACCTAAGTCACGGCAAAACACACTCACAATATCACCAGGTTTTTGGATATCGGGAGCTCAAAATAATGAACAATCACGGAAGATATCCCGTAAGTGACAATATAAGTTCAGTTGTAAACCGTGAGAGCTTAAAACGACGTTGCCCCTAGTGCAGGGCAAGGTGTCTCCTGTATCGTGGGTGCGTTCACAAATATTTAAACACATACACAAACAGCCCGATCCGAAACAACCTGTAGGCCATACACACAAAAAACACAAATACAAATATTATTTTTTCTGTGCGGGAATCAAACCCGCGACACGCAGCACAGCAGCCACTCATTGAACCACTGCGCCAACTGTGCCGTCTTTTATTTACAGAGTAGTTGAGATGTATGAAATAAAAAGACGTACTCCACCTATCCCGAAGTCAATGTCGTTATGGATGCCAGGACGATGATGACGTCCAAATTCTGAGTAAAACTCTCAAACGCAGTTCGAAAAACCATGACATGCGAAGAATGAAATAGTGATTGCTTGATCTTTTCGTTCTTTGAGTGTATGTATGTGTATGTGTTACGGCTAATAGCCGAAGGTCGGCTACACCTAGTTTTAGACGGGTACAACTAGGTGCAGCCGGTTAAACTTAAATGTCTCCTACTTATCTTCGGTTATAACATGCAACCAATTTGGATGTAGCGCTCGCTCGGCTCGCGCGCGTTTTGTCACAGTTCTAACCTAACCTAACCTAATCCATTTGGTCGTTGTGGTCTAGCAAAAAAAAGGATACAAAACTGTTACCTGGCTAGAACTAGGTGTAACCCTACTTCTGCTTTTAACCGTAACATATGTTCCACAACTTTTATACTACAAACTTGATCGTGTCAAGATAGCAGTGACTATTCCAATTCGCCTGAGAAATTCGTCCCAGACTAAATTGTCTTCTTACTATTACAAGATAAGCGAGACCTCAGACATGTTTAGGCCTGACATAGCCCGAAGCTGGTCCTAAAATACTTTGGGATAGCATGATATATGCCCACAGACATACCATTTGAATGGTATCCAATTTCATATCTTATCCGTAAGACCGATCTTGCTGGTAATCGAGTCGTGTTTGGGATTGAACGGCAATTTCATTAAAGCTACGTGTTTCTAGAGTTAAGTGGGCTTGGTGAATAATAATAGCGACTATTATTGTTATAACCTAACTAGGCCAATTTGCGGGGCTAAATAAGAACAGCCACACAGATCGATTTTCAAGGTTTAAACAACGCTATTCGAAGTCGTTCTACTAACAAAGTTAAAGCCACTTGGAAAATTATTAACAACTAGCTGTTGCCTGAGACCTTCGCCCGCAGACAGACAATCACACAAAATTTAAAAAAAATGTTTTTTTTTTTGTTTTAAGTGCCGTATACAGGGTGACTGTTAATTAGTGACCGATACTTAAACACGTGATTGTACTCTTGATAACAAACAACTTCCCCAAAGATTTTTTTTAATACCTATACGCTTTTCACAATAACACGCGAGGTGCCTTTAACCTATCAGATGTTAGACGCGTGACGTCGTTCTGTCTCATTACTACCGTACCGTACAACAGTGGGTAGGCTGAGCACCCGCGCGGCTCGCAAGCCCACTCCGTAAGTATTATTGAAAAAAAAAATATATATAAAAAAAAATGTCATCATGAGTACCAGTGACCCTATATACTTTCATTTATGCGTTCAGTAAATCCCGTTATTTTGAAATTACAAACATACTCTTCAGTTTTATTTATTTTTATAGATTATTGCTATAATTTCACTGAATTTGAGGAGCCAGTGGCTAAATAATAATAGCCACACGGGTCGATCTTCAAGGTTAAGCAGTACTTACCCTACCAGATCCTTCGGTGTGTCAGAAAACATATCATACTGGTGGTCTCGAAAGTTTTTCTTAGATTTCTAACCAAAATAAAAATAAATAAAAAAGGCCTTTATTGCTGTTAGATTTTAACTTATTTGACCAAACATTTCTTAAAAAAAATATAAAAATAGAGGTAAGAAAACTATATTAACTTAAACTTAAACATATTGTCGGCATTTGGCTGGACCTCTTAACAAGCTGTTAAGAGGTCTTTCGACAAAGGCCTCCTCTGAGGATTTCCAGTTGTTTCTGTCCTGTACGTTTCTAGACCAGATACTTTCTTCAAATCGTCTTCCCATCGCTTTGGCTGTCTTCCTCTACTTCTTCTGCTTTCTCTAGGGTACCTTTCAGTTATTATTCTGGTCCATTTCTCTTTCTTTTCACAATAAAATCATAGTAATATTTATTAAATTTATGGCGCCCAAAATCCGCCAGTTTTCTTGTTCTTTATTTTTTTTTTAATCCAAGACGAATCTAACGACGTAAAATTTGTCCAAAACGGTTCATCCGCTTAGGAATTACGAGGAAACAAAGAAACGGACTTACATACATACTCCTTTTGGCAACAGTCGGTTAAAAACAAACCAAGCGAACACACATATTACAAATCAAAAGAAAAACCGCCTATAAGATATTTATTTATCCCAATTCGAGGATTAAAATCATCCTTCTTACCTCGATCATCATTCAAAAGTCACATCACATCACGATTGGCTACAAATGTTTGCCGTCATCCCTTTGAACCAATGACAAGGGTCCAGGATTCCCATCTCAATTCAAATCATTGGATATTCGATCTCATGTCCAACATGATTTTGTTTTTCAAGTAATCTTAGTAGTATTTCGATTGTGTTTTGTTTTTCTGGAGATTTGTTGAGCCAAGCGTAAGATAAGTTTAGCGTTTCTGAAATGGAAGGCTTTTTGAATTTTTCTTTTTTTTTAGCAGTTAATTTTGCATTTAAATTCGGATTCCCTGATAAGAAGACTTAGGACCTAAATCTGTGGTCAATAACAAAGTTATTTCAAATACTATTTAAAGATTACATCTATACTAATATTATAAAGAGTTACAGTGTGTATGTTTGGATGTAAGGTGTGATCTTCGGAACTACTGAAACGATCCAAGAAAGTCTTTCAGTAAAGGGAAGACATACATTCTTACCGTGAGATAATTTCCGGCCATAACGCTATCGAAGCTGTGGGCAAAAACTAAAGTTAAAAAAATACTTCGGAATCGGTAAAAGGGAACTTGACATTATTTTGACACGGATCATTTGACAATAATGATTAACGTCTGCACACTGGGGGCCTAAAATGGCAGCTTTATCGGAATCATAATAAAATAATAATATGAATTTCATTAAAAATCTTAAAATGGTCACCGACGCTGATTATAATATTATGAATTGTCAGTTTGTGGAGCTCGTAGCTAAATAATAACAGCCGCTCGGGTCGATCTTTAGGTTAAGCCGTGCTTGCCTAGGTTGGCCTGTGGATGGGTGACCACCCATTACATAGCGAGTTTCCTCCGTGCCTCGGAAAGCACGTTAAGCCGTTGGTCCCGGGTGTCATTTGTAGATCATTGACAGTCGTTAGGTAGTCAGTGGCCCAAAAAGTCTGACAACCAGTCTTACCATCATTTCAGCCGAAAGACGTCCACTGCTGGACATAGGCCTCCCCCAAGAAGGGGGGTTTTGCCATAATCGCCACGCTTGGCAGGCGGGTTGGCGATCGCAGTATGGTTGTTATAAAACACAAAGAACGCTGCTGCCCATTCTCTGGTAAGTCCCTTAGTCGCCTCTTACGACACCCACGGGAAGATATGGGAGTCTTACCAAGGGGTATCGTATTATCCAGTACTAACTGGGTTGTGGAGGTCAGATAGGCAGTCGCTCCATGTAAAATACTGGTATTCAGCTGCATCCGGTTAGACTGGAAGCCGACCAGCAGATGATGATGTCAGTTTGTGACCATCCCGTTCATCCTATTATGATTCTGCTAAAGCTACTATTGTAGGTCCCCTGAGGTTAAAAGAAAACTTTTACTATTGCTTAGGCGAAAGAAAATCTATTTTAGCTCCTGAAAAAAAAACCTACCAATTTCTTCACACACTTTCTAAATCAAAACTTTCCCTATCCAGACCGAACGTGGTGCGGTTTTTCTTTTACCAAGTAAGAAATCAACGTACACTTAGGGCCTTTGCACACCACGTTTTTTTATGCACTGACGACGCGCGTTTTTGATAAGCGCGTCCACTGCGCGTCATCAACACGTTTTAGCAGATTTTAAAACGCGCGCTTACAGCACGTTGTGCCATTGGTGATGCGGGGAGAGTCATTCGTGAAAGGGTGTACCCAAAATTTATACTGCTTTTTTCTGTTTTATCGTCGGTTTAAAAGCAGCACGAAGGCTAGCGTAAGCAGAGTTGTCTCGAGCGACCCCATTGTAATACAGTGGTTCCAAATGGCGGCGGCTTTCTGAACGATGCATCGCTACAAACGCGCGTTTGTAGCAATATATCAGCGCGTTTATAGCGATACAAACGCATGGATCGTGTGCAAGGGTAACAACATGACTTCAGTCTTGCGTTTGCTGAGCGTCCTGACTGCGTTCTACGCGCGTCTTCAGCGCATAAAAACGTGGTGTGCAAAGACCCTTATCTAACTTTTTCATAATTTAAGTTTTCCTAAAAGTCTGCCTAAGATATCAAGACCAATTTCCTTTCCAGTATATTTGTTCGTCAAGAATCAGTTTGTGGAGTTAATGAAAATTGAAAAACTTTCACCATCTTCTTACTAAGTACTTATTTAAATTATTTTTACTCAAAGATCAAACTTGACCTCATTAAAAGAGGTTTTCATTAAATAAATATTATTTTAAGATATTAATTTTAAAGGCTAGCCATTTCTGCGGTATGACCGACGAGCTATGAGCCAAAATAACCACAATATGGAGCCCTGTTACAGCCAGAAGGCGACGCAGTAGACCTCGCAAGAAAAGACGGAACGAGCTGGACAGAACCAACGACCAGTGGTCCACATTATCCCTGAATCGAAGAATTTGGAAGTTATGGGGTGAGGCCTTTGCGAAGCAGTGGGATGACACAGGCTAAAAGTAATTTTAAAGTTACTCTTACTGAAAGTCTGATGTCTAAGTTAACTAGGTGTCAATTTATTGTCTGTTCTGATTGGTTGTATAAAAGTGACAACCATTTAAATAAGTTTCCATATTATTTGATTAAAGAACAAATTGAATAAGCTTTCATTGTGCTAGGGAGACAGAACTTTTCCATACATATGTACTTCTTGTTCTTAGCGTGTCGATGAGAATTTAAATTGAGCCAGCCCTTTTGGCGACAAGTTTGGCACTTTCAGTAGCGTCCATCAGCTCCTGTGATGTGCAAGCAACAGTACAAGCAGGACACGATATCAAGAGTCCCATCAATTGTGGGGTAACACCACAAACGATATTACCATCACATTATGTACTTATAATAACGTATATTTGTTAATGAATCTTGTGGCGCGTGACTATAATGAATCTTGTGACACGTGTTATTAGAACTATCACCGCCATCTTGGTTTTCAATACAATTTCCACAGACTACTGTTTACCAGCAGCGCTCTATTGTCAATGTCATTTATGTACAAAAAGATCTTGTTTTTTTTTTTTTTTGGTGCATGTACAGTGATACAGTGAAAATGATTAAACAATTTTTAAAACGTTCTTTAATCATCTTTTGGCTTTGTCGTTTGAACTCAAAATGTTGACAATGCGTAGTGCGATATACAAAAACATGCTAGTGTAAATTATCTCAAAGAGACAGTGTTGAATAGGAGCACTTCAACAGCTGAGTATTATTTTTGTTTGTACTTTATGGTGCCTTTAAATTCCTTAACTGTCCATCGCCATGTACGGACATCAAGGGAACCACCTCTGCTTCGCACGGCATCATCTATTGGATCAAAAACTTTCTAAATATGGAACCAACCATACACAATCACAAAATTTTGGTAGAGTGGTTTCGGAGATTTTAACTGCGTTCATCCAAAAAGTTGGCAACGTCGCAAATAACTGTCAAATATTTACCTGTTTCAATTAATTTGGCAATATTACTGTATGAAAATAAGAAATATGGCTAACTAGTGTACTAGAATCTTAATATTGAATTGCAATTAAATTAGATGTTATAACCGTTTTAGGTGTAAAAGAGGCATTTGGAAAGATCCAAATCCTTATTTTACATCTAAAACTAAATATTCGGTGTTACGATATTAATTATTACATTTCGTAATCAATATTTTAGTTCACTAGTTAGCCATATTTCTTATTTCCAAGCTGTAATATTGCCAAATTAAACAAAACAGCGAAATATTTGACAGCTATTTGCGACGTTGCCCACTTTCTGTATAAACGCTCTTAACGTATACGAACATAGCGACACGTGATTTTTAAATATAAGAATAGATAATAGCCAATCACGGCTCCCAAGGACAGTGTCGTAACCCGTAAGCTCCCTAAACCGTTAGTATCGTGCAGCTGGTGGAATATCGCCGCAGTATGTGGGTCAGGTATTTTTGTAGCGCGGTACAGCGGGCGACGCATAATCGTGTCATTGACAAATATTAGGTCTACGGCTAATAAAGCGATCGGTGTTTATAGGATTATTTTATGGAGATAGTTTTTTAAGTGGGGATTAGACATGCGGATATTTATAAGTTTATAAACTGATAAGATCACTAATATTATCATTAACACTAGAAACGGGATATTTACCATGTTTATTGTTTGTTTTGAGTTATAACACAGTAAACATGGTAAATATCCCGTGTCTAGTGTTAATGATAATGTGGGTATTTAATTTCGTTTTAAATATTTACGAAAGGTGGGTGCACTATATGTACACAGCTGCCGCAACCTTCGTGAATTACAGGCTTGTTGTTATGTTATTATGTTAATTTTGTTGTTAGTAGATCGACACGGAGGCCCAAGTACTAGTTTCGATGTTTTTCGTAACGTAAATTCGTCGATTTTAAAATTAAAAATGCTCGTTTCACAAATAATATTTTCATAATTTAAAGAATTTATTCATATCTATGGATGACACTGATTGTGCTTGTTGCAAAACAATTTAAGTAAAATGCTGTAGAATAGTTTTTTTTTTTTTTTTTTAAATACGTTGCCTCACACTAGGAATTTCTCCTGTATCGTAGGTGCGTTTACAAACATTTAAACTCACATACACAAACAGCCAGACCCGGAACAACTACCCGTAGGCCATACAAATATTTGTTCCGTGCGGGAATCGAACCCGCGACACGTAGCGCAGCAGTCAATCGCTCAGCCACTGCGCCAACCGTGCCGTCATAGTTGTATTTTAGTTTCAAAAATCACTGAAAAGTTGTGTGGTGATCGGTTGTCGTGGTATGGGCATGTGATGTGGAGGAATGAGGAAAATGTCGCTAGGAAACTTCTGTGTAAATGTGTTTGGTATAAAAGTAGAGAAAGACCAAAGAAACGATGGATGGACAGTGTAAAGAATGATATGGCAAGAAAGGAGTAGTGTGATGAGATGACGAGTAATGGAAGAAGAAGACATGCTGCGCCGACCCCATATATATATTGGGATAAAGGGAGGAAAATGATGATGACGATGTAATGACGTTACGAAAATCATCAAAACTCGTTCTAGGGCCTCTAAATTGAGTGCCGCTATTTGTGAAGGCATATTACAGTCACAGAGGAGAGTTGCCGAGTTCCGTACATGATATAATTTTGAATTTTGTATATAAAAGAGGTGAAATTTACAGATTAGTCTTACGGTAAATGCAGACTGCGATAATTAATAAATAAATAATAATAAAAATCTTTATTTTTACAAAAACATTGCTTAAAGACTAGGTCACATGAGTTTAGTGAATTAAAGGTCATACAATATAAAAATCCCAACCCCTTTCAGCAAGATACATAAATATACTAACAACAAAACACTTACACACGCAAATATGTACAATCTCAATCACACACACACACACTTACCCCCCAATTACACACTTTCACTCTCACATACACATCTACACACACAATTACCTACACATGCACATTCATAATACAACTACAATTAATAAATTCCTTCACTCCTAGTTTAATCTCTGTTAAAATAATTTAGTTGTATTTTCAAATTTGTTTCTTTTTTGCCAAGATTTTGTTAACACACTTTTTAGTAAAAGGTTTTTGTATCATAGTGACAGCAGAACACTGACAACTAAGTCACAGGATCTCCTAGTTTGGGAGTCAGGGTTACTCTATCTGTATTACCTTTATTTCACTGAAATTTATGTGACCTAGTCTTAGATCAATGTTGAAGGTTTTTGTATAAATAAAGATTTTTATTATTATTATTATACAGATAGAGTAAACCCTGACTCCCAAACTAGTGGATCCTGTAACTTAGGAGTCAGTGGTCTGCTGTCACTATGATACCAAAAAACCTTTTACTAATGAATTAATGAATGATATTTTTTTTTTTTTTTTGCAAGAATATAGGTAGTATTTTAAACTATCATGGTCACTAACATTATTATTTAGACTAGAAATGGGATATTTACCATGTTTACTATTTCTATTGAGTTCCCGATATTTCGGCACTGTTGCAAGCACCATGATCACGGATAAACAATAAACAAATCAAACAAAAAAAAAAACAATAAAACCAGAAACAGTAAACATGGTAAATATCCCGTTTCTAGTCTAAATAATAATATAGGTAGGTACATAAGGTACCATAACTAAAAAGTGTGTTATTTCGGTCTACAAAATAAGGGCAAAATCAGGTTTGAAAGTACAATTTAATTATTTTAAAAAAGACTAAGAATTAACTGTACATGCAGGACATGGTAAGATTATTGATCAACTTACATAAACATTTTTTATAAACATACCTTACCTAACTTACTCTCACAGTAAAAAGCTAATAATATCATCAGCATCTCCTGGCCCTATCCCAATTTAGGGTCGGCGCATCATCTCATCAGACACCTCCTTTCCAGCCATATCATCATTCACACAGTCCATTCATCGTTTCGTTGGTCTTCCTCTACTCTTATAGCCAAAATGCTTATAATATATGAATGAATGATACGAATTTATCCAGATTATGATTGTTATAATTAACTGCAAATTTGACCATGTAAGACTATTGAACCCGACTAATATATTATTAATTTACTTCACTTTAATTTCTATTTTGTTTTGTTGATATTATTTTGTTTGTATTCATATTTTAACGTATGTAATAATTTGCAAGCCGTAAGGTAGACTGTAGCCGATCTCATTAATTTATGTACAACACCTAACCTGTACCTACTTTCATAGCAAATAAAATTCTGATTCTGATTCTGAATAATTTACTAACTTTATAAAAAAATAAAACAGCTGTCCCTTTATTAGGCAAAAGTTTCCTTCCAGTATCCATTTCCTGAACAACCTTGAGCCAGCATTTACAGTTGTCTTCAAATAAGAGGGAAAAATATTATTTCTTCTGGAAATATAACGGAACGTCTTACAACAGATTTATAGCTAGATTTTGGCTCATAGTCTATAATCTTGTTAGTACAGCCCCAGCGTGAAGCGAGGACTCATTTTAAAGGCGAATGGGGTCAAATTTGATGCTCTAGGCCACTCTGCTGAGACGATTGAATGTCCTCATTTAGATAATTCTATCATCGATTCTTGCATGCAAAAGGCGATGGCAAGCTTATAAATTCAATATTTACTTGAAACGCGGTTAATTTTCTTTACTTTGTAAAGTCTGGGAACTAGGTTGATAAAGCTATGAATGCTAATATTATAATTGCGAAAGTGGGTTATTGTGTCTATTTATTGGATTGTAACGCCTTAACGGCTGATCAGATTTGGATTAAATTTGTTCCACAAATAGGCCATGACTTGTTAGAATAAAATATACTTGTCGCATATGTCAGGATTTATTCCGTTAGGCTCGTACATCATGTGGGCAGACGATGGGTTTCGTGCTATGAAAACGCACTGGGTGCGATACACTGTTTCTAGCGAAACTAACGAATTACTTGAGATTACAACTTAACACAATAACACGGGGCACAATAAAACGGGTACAGTTCCAAGACGTCTCAACTCCGCCGCAATCAAACATTGACTGTCGCCTTCGCCTCGAGCTGAACATCAGGGCTCTGTAGAAACACGCTGTGGTGTGGGTAGAGTGGTAAGTAGGTCGCGTCATGTTACCAGTGCCCACTGGCGCGTTTGCCGATTCATTTTATGTCCCTAAAATTGTCTGTTAATTCAAATCATAACATAATTATGTCATTCTTTATTAGTTATTTAAAATGACGTTAACGCGGCTTGAAATCAAACTATCAAATTCCCTGACTGTATATCTGTCGTTCAGAAACCAAAAATTTAGACAAATTTTATCAAAGAACCTGAACGCCATTAGGACATCTAAACCGCGATCAAGTGCTGACAATAATTGCTATAGAATTTTGATACTTGTCAGTGCAAACTAATCTAAATACATCTAAACTGCGTTCAAGAGCTATGTGCTGAAGTTAAACTGTCACTTACGGGATATCTTTCATGTTTGGTTTTCCGTGAATATCGGGAGCTCAAAATAATGAACAATCACGGAAGATATCCCGTAAGTGACAGTATAAGTTTAGTTGTAAACCGTGAAAGCTTAAAACAGTGTATGTGCTTTTAGTTTAATTAGTGAAATCTGCTCAAAGTCTGTAATTATGAAATTCTTTTCTAATTAACCTTACAAAAACCGTCACGGCTAAACAACATTTTGGTTCAAATGTTTAGTATTATGTTCCGGCAATTAGAAATATTTGTGAACGCTCATTCGACTGTGGAGTTATGTGCCAAATGTTTACTAACTACTAGCTTTGTCGATATTAGTGCGTTTTGATTTATTTATGGGTAACCTGAAAGCACCGAAAGCAGCGGTGGCCCAGTGGTGGCGGCCCCAACTTACGAACAGTAAGTCGTGGGTTCAAACCCAGGCAGGCGCATTACTTTGTGTAATTTATTTCATCACCACTGCTCTCAAAACGGTGAAGGAAAACATCGTGAGGAAACCGGCATGTCCTAGAACCAAAAATTCGAAGACATGTGACATATCTACCAACCCGCACTGGGCCCGCGTGGTGGATTATGCCCATTCCCTCTCATAGAGAGTAGGCCTGTGTCCCAGCAGTGGGAACATTATAGGCTGATTATTAAGCTGAAAGCTAAAGCCCGAAGGCACAGCGGCAAATCCTGTGCAGAATGAGCTTGACAAAACAAACAACCAGTGGGCCACATAAGCCTGTACAGTTCCTACTGTTGAGATACAAGACAAATTTCTGTCTGATAGTGGAACTCTAAAATTGGTGCCGGTGGTCCCTGGTTGGGGGCCTTAAAGTCATTTTTGGCCACGACAGTATAAGCTCGGTTAAGCAGAAACAACCTTTAAAGACGTTGTGCTGCGAGTGGAAATATTAAAAAAAAATGGTGCCGATATAATAGTTGTGTGGTAATCGGTTGTCATGGTATATGTGATGCGGAGGAATGAAGAAAATGTCGTGAGGAAAGTTTTGAGTATGAATGTAAATATATAAGAGTAGAAGAAGATCGCCGTAGAGGATTGCCTACATAGTATAAAACAAAGTTGTTTCCCGCTGTCTGTCTGTCCATATGTATGCTTAGATCTTTAAAACTGCGCAACGGATTTTGATGCGGTTTTTTTTAATAGATAAAGTGATTCAAGAGGAAGGTTTATATGTGATTGCACCCGTGCGAAGCCGGGGCGGGTCGCTAGTTTACATACAAAACGAAGCTAAGTTAATGTGCATAGCTTAGCCGTGAGTCTCTGTGGAAAGGTGACTTTATGCAGCTCTCCCAACTAGCTATCAACAATTTTCTCGCTCAAGAAACTTACAAAGGTTGTAGGTCCCGCGTCAGTGAAAGAGTTGCATATATGTATGAACAGTTGATCGCTAACTGTTCACTCTGTACGGCGAGAATTCATTTTCATAAACAGACAGTTTTTTTTTTTTAGTATTGGAAATCATCAAATGCCCCCCCCCCCCCCCCCCCCGCTCGGGCGGAGCGGAAGGGAGTGTCAGACTTGTACTGACTAAAACCCATCCATGTTCCTTCTTTGCCCTTTGTGTGCCAGGGCCGCGGTATCTCTTTCTAACAGTCCCGCAGCCCTGGCAGAGATCGACCGCTTTAATGTATCAATTGGCGATTGATTGGGTGACGGCATGGTTGGCGTAGTGGCTGAGCGATTGTTTGCTCCCGCACGGAACAAATATTTGTATGGCCTACAGGTAGTTGTTCCGGGTCTGGCTGTTTGTGTATGTGAGTTTAAATGTTTGTAAACGCACCCACGATACAGGAGAAATTTCTAGTGGGAGGCAAAGTTCTTTTAAAAAAAAATGAATTATTCTAAAGATTGATCACGTATTGGTTCAATTAGTATCGTAATACCTACGTGGAATAAAGTTATTTTAAAGCAAATAACCTGTGGGATATTGTTAACGGACTTTGTGGACGCTTAATGTGCCTTTGTTGGGGCAAGGCGGAGGACTAATGAAACCGGTCGGTCTATAGTTGCTAGCTCTATTCGCTAATCGCTATCAGTGGGACGAGTTCCTTATAGCCTAACCAAAATTGTTTAAACGTTACTAATATTCTGAAAACTAAACTATTTTTTTTTTTAATTTAATTAACTTTGTATCCAGCTTGTTACAGAACTGTCTACTCCACAAAGATAGTGAAATTAGTAACGTTTTCAATTAAAACATTTTTTATTTTTTATCAAACGTTTCGCTTTGTGAGCTTTCCTTTCAAAGTTTTCTGCGGCCAGCGTTTTAAATTATAGAAATATATTGCATGGGAATTTATGTTTTATTTATGGAACTAATTGAATTAGTTTCGCGTGTATGACCAGATGTATGAACAACCAAATTTATTATGTAACGATGTTGTTACTGCCCTACGTTCATGCTGCATCAAACATCAAATTAAAAAATACCAAAAAAACTGTTGACTTGCCAAGTGGCTTTATCAGAAAAAACATTAATAAAGTATTGTACAGTCAGAAATACCCATTACAAAGATTTCTCAAACAAATAAATTTAACCCATTCTTGACCACTGTACCAATTTGGGAACACTTAATAAATGAAGGTAGATTAAAAAGGTTTTGACAATAGTTAATATTATGTCACTGTGTTGTGCAGTCGAGAGTGTGTTCAATAAGTAATAACAACGGATTATACAAATTTGTTCAAAAATCTTACTTTTTGGCGTCACTGAAGTTCGTTATCCGGAGGAAAGTACAGGTAAGCGTGCTTTTGTTATTATTATTTATTACAGATGATGAATATCGTGAATATTGTTTATATTTTCATAAAATAAGTAACTTACCTAACATCCAAAGCTATTTTATTGCAGTTATTTTACATGTATGTAAAAATATAGTGACATAAATATTGGTGTGCCAATTTGGGTACAATGGCTACAAGTGTACTAAAAATAACCATTTTATTTACAGAATCAATATGAATAGCAAGCAATATTTTAGTGGCACTAATGACTTCTGGGGCTTAGAAACTATCAGCAGAATAGCAGAGGATAGTGACGACGACTTGGACTATGATTTAGCCATCATTCTACCAGAGCTAAGCGTCGTGACTGACGAAGAAGGTGATGATGATGTGGCACCTAGTGCCCTACCAAACGCTGTCCCTGGAAGTATCGAGGTATTTTTTCGCAACGTGGGTACTCTTTCGGAATCCGAGAATAGCAAACCCTAAACCTTGGCCAATCTTGGCTTGAACCTTTGGCGGCTAAAAGGTCACGATCTTCCTTTAGATCGGCCCAACCAGAGCAGCCCACTGTCTCTGTGCGCCGATAGTCATCGAGTCTCCCGCTTTGGCGAAAGTGTTCACCAAATTACTCGACAACCTTCGAACAAACTGACTATATATTAGTTCTCTAAAATCGCGCCAAGCAGGAACTACAAGATTTGACACCTGTTTCAATATTTGAGAAGCTTTTTGACGAAAAAGTTTTTACAATGATTGCTGAGCTTAGCAAGTTGTATGCCACTCAAAATAATCGTCACAATTTCAATGTCATTGCTACAGAGCTGAAAACTTGTCGGGCTATCACAAACAACCTCGAGAACATATGTATTAGTTTTTAGATGAGGATATTGGTGTCGCAGTGGTGTCAAAATCTATGTCCAGAAACAGATTTAGAGAAGTAAAACGAAATTTGCATAAAACAGTATTTGCACAATGGTGAGCAATCACGATTCGTACGAGCCAGTAGAATCCACAAAAAGAAAGTGCAGCTGTTCCAAAATAAAATACAGGTATGGGCGGAGTGGATGAACTTACATGATTGATATGACCATGTCAAATACATAGCGATTGCACGAAATCGCTAAAGAAGAACCAATAAAGCAGTTACTATTCCGCTGAAGTGTCGCCAGACACTACCTCAAACTCCCAAAGTCCTGGTCGCCGCATCAAGCAAAATTGAAAGATTACAGTTGGATGGGGTTGATCACGTCCCTAAAAAGCTTCTAAAACGAGTGCAATGTGCTGTATGCCATATGAGAGGCCGCTGGGCTTGCAAGAAGTGCAAGAAGTGCAAGAAAACCGTGTGTATTGAAAAATCGTGTTTCGCTAATTTTCACTCATAAGGGGCCATTGTGCCAATTTGGGTACACCACTGTAAATTCATGAAAAAAAAGTTTTTGTTTTTTTTTTGTTTTACTATTTACTGTTGTAGCTACTAAATTTCAATTAATAAAATAATTTTGAAAAACCGCTCAGTAGTTTTGATTTGGCCACGAATGGGTTAAAAGCTTTTGTTATAGTTAAAAGAAAAAAAAATAGGTGTTATTGAACACGTATACAAAGTTTCGTGTCCGTGCTATTAACCGTTGAAGAGTTCTCTCGTGAGGAGGCAATTCTAGCTGCCGGATCAAGTCATGTCTATCACAAAAATTTGTGGTCACTAGAACTAAACGTGTGTGCAAAATTTTAGCTCAATCGGATACCAACAAGTGGTCGAAAAATGACAGATAACTGACATACATACCTACATACATACGAACAGTGCAAGTGAAATAAAAGCTTATAAAAATATAACAAAACACTCGCGTATTTTATTTTTTTTTCTCAAAACTGGCGGGTCAGATGCTGATGCCACTCTGCACAAACCCTTCTGCAAAGTGGCTTGTGGGGATAACTCTAGTACACCCATAGTTCAGGTATCCCCACAGAAATATCATTACAGCATCGCTATTGGTTCATAGACCACTTTAGCACAATGTCTTTTGGCACGCAGATAGACTATGATCTGAGTTAGGACATAGGATTCTTTTTATTCCGGTTATATCCCTGTGGGATAATTTCCAGCCTTAACAGGGATGAAAACGCGAGCAAAAGCTAATACATAAATACATTCAAACAGCCTTTGTTCATAGGTTGAACGCTAATTTCAATTTATGCCATGCAGGTACATCCATTATGCATGCAGTATTGCTGCATTTTCGTTAGCCATAGTCAGTCCAGGCTTTTATTATATCTATGGAGCTTATTGCCCACTAGCTATGCTTTATAGTTCAAGTAATGTACGGGGAATATTCTCAAATTAATATTTCCCAGAAAATGACACGTCACTTGACGAAGCTTCTTTGACATAATTATGTCCATCATGGTGATTCGTTATTAGTCATGATTTGTCAGAGGCAAAATAACCGTAAAATCAACAAACTTTGATAAAGGATCACGTTAATAATGCTGAGAAGAAAAGTGAACAAAAAAATCTTGAACAAGAATTTGTGTAATCAACTAAAAAAACCTGACTACTGAAAAATCATGCTCTTATTAAATTCGGGGTTGACAAGGTAAAATCGACTCCTCCTATTGTTGAAGTCGGTTAAAATGTAGCCTATGTTACCCGGACCATAATAACGAATCGATTGACACCTTATTCATCAAAATCGGATGAATATATTAGGCACTACGGAAGAACATACGTAAATACAAAAATACATACATAGACTTTTTTTTTTTTAAACATAAACGTAAACATCGAATGACCGCTCTCGGCGGAGCGGAAGGGAGTGTCAGACTTGTACTGACTAAAACCCATCCATGTTCCTTCTTAGCCCTTTGTGTTCCAGGGCCGCGGTATCTCTTTCGAATAGTCCCGCAGCCCTGGCAGGCATCGGCCCGTGCGGACCCCTACGTGGTTGCTGACATCTCTTTGAGACGCGCGCGTAGAACACGAACGCGCCGTCGACACGGCCTGTCGTCATAAGATGGCCGGACGGCGAGTAAGCCCATAACTCGCCGTCCACAGTCCCGCGGCTACGGTGGCCGGGGGCCACCACGTGACCTCCGACGCCGGGCGTCTCCCGCGGCGGCTGGGACGTGAGGCTCTTTCCCTCTCACGTCCCGCCACCTCCTTCACTAGTATGACTGCTTCGCAGAAGGAGGTGACGGCTTCCCATTCCCTCTCGCTTCGCCGCCAATCGCCGACATACATAGACTGCTAAAACCATCACCCTCATTTTTGGTTTAGCTGTAGTTGGGTAAAGAACTACCATATTCTAGAACCAAACATTCGAAGACATGGTGACATCTACCAAACAGTGCTGGGTCGGCGTGGTGGATTACGGTTCAATGCACCTTTTTTCTCAGGATAAATCTGCAACGGATCTCGACTGATGGATAGCGATGGAGGAGGTATACCATGTAACTTGCGTACTCAGAAAAAACCTGTTCTCTCTTGCTTTGAAAGCTTACTTGTATAGTATTGAGGTATTAGTAAGTGGAAGGTAATACAGACACTGACAGAGATTTCGACACTATGGCAGTGCTCTCTCGCAAAGACCTCTGTCAGCAGTGAGAACTTTTAAGCAGATTAAGTTTATGCTATCCTTTCTTCCAAATAACTCCCATATCAATCAGCCTAGTCAGAACAATACACACGAGACACCACGTAAGATGCCTTGGCAAGTCCAAGGTAAGCCGGCAAGAATCGGCTACTTAGGTGTCTTCGGGCCTGCCACCTCACATTCCAGGATTTGAAATGAAGTTTGAATGATTTGATCGAGGCGAACGACACAGTTGTCCAACTACCAACTTACAGGGTCGAAAAAATTAAGTCCTTGTTGTGTCAGATTGGCCGGAGAAAATCGCACAGAAAGAAGAGTGGATGGCCATGGGGAGGCCTTCACCCAGTAGTGGGACTCTATAAGCTAAGGAAAAAACAATCAATCACGAAAGAAGTAGAAGAAGACTTCACTCAAGAATCGAACCCGCTCCTAAAGCAACTATAACAATAACCCAGCATGAATACTTTTAAACTTAATTAACACTTCTTGTAGTCGAGTGGGTCACAAACTGATGCTCCGGTCCCAGCGGCCATGTTGCCTTTTATTACAAGTTTAACTAAACAGAAATGGCTGAACGTTTCGTGGTAGTCGCCTTTATTGTTGCAAACTGAGGAAGTTAAAGTTTTAGGTGTATAAGGAAGTCCCTGGTTGGGAGCTGGGAATCTGTCGACCAACTTTTTCGATGGCGTTTTTTTCCGGACGGGATATCATCAAACGATTTTCGATGGCTTAAAAACGTATTTTAAGCCATAATAAATAATAAAAAAATAAAAAAAATAATAATAATAATAAACAACTTTTATTAAAAAATATACGGTTTAACAAAAAGTACTTATTTGCGAAATCTATGTCAAATACACACATGCTTTTATGCCTAAACTAGATAATCCTGTGTTTCAGACGATCGGAAATAAATAACAACAGTAATTATATTTAACACAAATATGAAATTCATCTTATTGGTGAAACAAGGTGTGAAATTAAATAAGCAGAAACGCAAGTAACTCATCAGAATATTACTGGGAAAAACCTAGACCATACCTGGGAACTTTTAAGTTAAGAAAAAATTGAAGGTCAAAGTACCAACTTTCTCTTACGATTTTGTCAAAATACTTAAGTTCTAACTTTACTGTAAATACTTACATGACTCTTGTACAATGCAACCATCAGCACAATGTTTGAGCGCGTAACATGGAGTCGTAGGACTCCTAGACCATACCTGGGAACCTTCTAGTTACGGAGATATTGGGGGTCAAAGTTCCAACTTTTTTTCTGTATACATGTTTTTAATATAAGATTTTTACTTTAAACACCTCCACGGCACCCATACTACTCAATCCATCCATCAGCACAATCCTTTGAGTGCGTTCCATCGAGTCTTACCGTAAAACATGATTTTCACCCCAAAAAAAAAAGTCGTTTCCCAGCAATCATTTTTGCGTAGAGGTACTTAGTTTGATGTACAGAATGCTTGGTTGACGGCTTCGTGAAGGGTCCGTTTACACCATATATAACACAACCACTTTTCGACAGTTATGGTTTAGTTCCATATAATAGGGGGCGAGCTATTGGCAACAACAGACCACAAACACAATTGATTCTAGTTTGACTCTCTCTACCGTTAACAACACAGAACCATATCGTCCAGTTAGCGTTCAAGGTTAATTAAAACTATGGTTACGACTATCCCTTACGAGGAGTCCCTCGTTTACTGCGGGATTGTTAGCAAACAGTGCGTTAAAGGCTCTTCTAATTATTTTTAGTGGTGATATTCAAGGACGTGTTGAACTGTTACGATAGTAAGTTAAATCAAATTCAAATTCAAATTATTTATTTGTGAAACATAGGTACAATATAATAAGATCTAATTCCAATGTCAGGATCGCTATGTTTAACCTAATAGGCATACAAATCAAATCGTTTATTGCTAAATCCATAATGTACACTTACAGGTGGTCAATAAAATAATAGAAACAGTTATGGACCCTGTCAGGCACTGCAATTTTTTTAAATAAGTAGAGAGAGGAAGAGCGCTTTATTACTGTTCCTTGTTATTAAGTTTGAATTATTTTCTATCCTATTAAGTATTTTATATTTCCATTCATTTACTTAATCTATTAATATTTTATCATCATCATCATCATCATCATTTCAGCCGAAAGACGTCCACTGCTGGACATAGGCCTCCCCCAAGTGTCGCCACATAATATTAATAAAAATTAATAAAAAAATTAATATTGTAGCAAACCTTTTTTAACCACTAGCGACATCAAACGGGCAAAAGGGATACTACATAGTGCCGGCCCCTTGACACTAGATGGCGCTGTGCATATGACGCGCATTTCTGAATCGCGGTGTCAAGATTCTCCGCGGTTTAATGACCTCCCCTAGTACATTATGTTTTTGTTGAGACTGACCTAGCAGTGCATTCGTGGGTTACGCTCTAGTTGGGATAACCACACGGGACACCGCTACTAAGTCTACGGTAAATAAGACAGATTGTCATTTTTTGAGTTAGAGGACCACAAGTTCCCCCTCCTTCGTCTTTGCTGGGAAAAGGTTGGCGGGACTCGTCCTATTTATTTGTACGCTGTGAGAAATAAATCCTTGCCAAAAACATATCTTCTCTTCGTGCCGGAAACGGTGACCAACATCCTCCATTACAAACTGGCGCCCAACGTGGGGCCCGAACAGGATCAGCAGAAGTACGTCACGCGCGCAGGCAGAGTAACGACGACAACTGTGAAGACCTCACCAAAAGCGATGTCAGTCAACCTGTCCGACACCCAGTTCCAAACCTTACTGGAGAAGATCTCAACGTCTAGGCAAGGATCCTTCACGACGTGCACCGCCCAATATGACGGAACCAAGAGCTCTGAAACCCTAGAGGCGTTCCTGGCAGTGGTTTCTATATTTAAACAAATTGAAAATGTTACAAATTATGATGCCCTTATCAGTGTCCCGCTACTACTGAAAGGAGAAGCATACAACACGCTGAAACAACGGCTTACAACTGCGCCTATCTTAAAACAAGCAGATGGAACCAAGCCCTACATCCTCAAGACAGACGCCAGTGGTTTTGCACTCGGAGCAGTTCTCGTCCAGGGGGAGAAGGACGAAGAGCATCCCGTGGAGTATGCAAGTAGATTACTTACGGCAGCTGAAAGTAACCCTGTGGAACGCAGGAATAGAGATATGAAAACCCACCTGGCCATAATGGTGCAAGGAATGGAACACAACCGATGGGCAGAACTACTTCCTGCCATTCGATTCGCCATGAACAGCACTAATTGTTCCACAACGGGACAAACTCCTGCATACCTAACATTCGGCAGAGAATTGAGGTCACCAAGGGATAACGAAGTTGATTTCACAAATATACTCATTTCTGAAAATATCATACCTGAAATAACCCCAAAGCTAAAGACGCTGGCAGACAGCTTACTGAAAGCGAGAGAAGTTCAGGAAATGAAAGAAGAAGCTCGCAAAGAATATGTTGACCAACAGAGACGCAACCATCCTCAATACCGACCAGGAGATCTGGTTCTTGTCAACCTACACCCGGTTAGCAGAGGAAATCAGGGAGTGACAGCTAAGTTTGCGCCCCGAAGAGATGGCCCATATATTATAGTGCAACAGCATGGTCCCGCATCCTTTAAAGTAGCTTCACCGACTACTCCTGAACAACCGATCGGTCTGAATCATACGTCTTCTTTAACGCCATATAAAGGTGAAAATTCCGCCAAAGTTCCAGAGCCTGTACAACCGCTCAGAAGAAGAGGACGACCTGCGAAGAAGGAGGTTAACCCAACCACACTTCCCGCCAGAACCAGAGGACGTGGACGTCCTAGGAAGCAATAACTCTCCAGTTCCTCTCGCCGAGACGTCTTCGGGAACTGAGGGGGAGTTTGTAGCAAACCTTTTTTAACCACTAGCGACATCAAACGGGCAAAAGGGATACTACATAGTGCCGGCCCCTTGACACTAGATGGCGCTGTGCATATGACGCGCATTTCTGAATCGCGGTGTCAAGATTCTCCGCGGTTTAATGACCTCCCCTAGTACATTATGTTTTTGTGGAGACTGACCTAGCAGTGCATTCGTGGATTACGCTCTAGTTGGGATAACCACACGGTACACCGCTACTTAGTCTACGGTTAATCAGACAGATTGTCATTTTTTGAGTTAGAGGACCACAAGTTCCCCTCCTTCGTCTTTGCTGGGAAAAGGTTGGCGGGACTCGTCCTATTCATTTGTACGCTCAGAGAAATAAATCCTTGTCAAAACATATCTTCTCTTCGTGCCGGAAACGGTGACCAACAGCCTCTATTACAAACTGGCGACCAACGGTGGGCCCGAACAGGATCAGCAGAAGTACGTCACGCGCGCAGGCAGAGTAACGACGACAACTGTGAAGACCTCACCAAAAGCGATGTCAGTCAACCTGTCCGACACCCAGTTCCAAACCTTACTGGAGAAGATCTCAACGTCTAGGCAAGGATCCTTCACGACGTGCACCGCCCAATATGACGGAACCAAGAGCTCTGAAACCCTAGAGGCGTTCCTGGCAGTGGTTTCTATATTTAAACAAATTGAAAATGTTACAAATTATGATGCCCTTATCAGTGTCCCGCTACTACTGAAAGGAGAAGCATACAACACGCTGAAACAACGGCTTACAACTGCGCCTATCTTAAAACAAGCAGATGGAACCAAGCCCTACATCCTCAAGACAGACGCCAGTGGTTTTGCACTCGGAGCAGTTCTCGTCCAGGGGGAGAAGGACGAAGAGCATCCCGTGGAGTATGCAAGTAGATTACTTACGGCAGCTGAAAGAAACTATTCCACAACCGAGCGGGAAGCGCTAGCCGTGGTATGGGCTTTGGACAAATTTCGAGCATACATAGAGGGCGCACCGATTACTGTTATCACAGACCATCAAGCCCTGAAGTGGCTTATGAATTTAAAATCACCAACAGGCCGTCTAGCTAGATGGGCTTTACAACTACAGTCATTTGACGTAAAAGTTGTTTACCAACCCGGTAAAATGAACACTGTCGCAGACGCGCTGTCCAGACCCCCGTGTTGTGAAGACACCTGTGACATATGCATAATTACCATAGACATGCGAAGAAGGAGGTTACCCCAACCACACTTCCCGCCAGAACCAGAGGACGTGGACGTCCTAGGAAGCAATAAATCTCCAGTTCCTCTCGCCGAGACGTCTTCGGGAACTGAGGGGGAGTTTGTAGCAAACCTTTTTTAACCACTAGCGACATCAAACGGGCAAAAGGGATACTACATAGTGCCGGCCCCTTGACACTAGATGGCGCTGTGCATATGACGCGCATTTCTGAATCGCGGTGTCAAGATTCTCCGCGGTTTAATGACCTCCCCTAGTACATTATGTTTTTGTTGAGACTGACCTAGCAGTGCATTCGTGGGTTACGCTCTAGTTGGGATAACCACACGGGACACCGCTACTAAGTCTACGGTAAATAAGACAGATTGTCATTTTTTGAGTTAGAGGACCACAAGTTCCCCCTACTTCGTCTTTGCTGGGAAAAGGTTGGCGGGACTCGTCCTATTTATTTGTACGCTGTGAGAAATAAATCCTTGCCAAAAACATATCTTCTCTTCGTGCCGGAAACGGTGACCAACATCCTCCATTACAATATTTTAAAAATAATAATAATATTTTTTTCTTAATATTTTATATGTAAGTCTATTTGTTCATTTCTTATTTATTTAATTATATTCAAAATTGCTTATTTTGTTAATTCGCTTTAAAAGGTATTGTTAGACGTGCTACATACAGGGTGTTAACAGTCCCTTCACGCAGCCCTCAACCAAGCATTCTGTGCATCGAACTAAGTAACTTTACGCAAAAATTGTTGCTGGGAAACGACTTTTTTTTTTGGGGTGAAAAATCACGTTTTACGGTAGGACTCGATGGAACGCACTCAACACATTGTGCTGATGGATAGATTGAGTAGTACGGGTGCCGTGGAGGTGTTTAAAGTAAAAACCTTATATTAAAAAAGAAGAAATTGGAACTTTGATCCCCAATATCTCCGTAACTAGAAGGTTCCCAGGTATGGTCTGGAACAAAAAAATGATCGCAAAGACGGGGAAAACAAATGCCTTTCGGCTTCGTTATAGGTCTATTTACACCCTTTATTTATTCAATCCCGCATCAAATACCGCCGAACCGAATGTGCCAATTCTTGTTGTGTATGACACGCCTTAGGAGCATATAAATAATGACTAAGACTTACAATCATGATCTATACTAATATTATAAATGCGACTGCCGTTTACACAAACCCAGACTCCGTGGTTGCTACTGAGAAATCCCTGATAGAAAAACCCAATAACACTTTGCCCGACCCGGGAATCGAACCCAGGACCTCACGGTCAGCAGTTGCACTAGTGACCAGTAGACCAACGAGGCACTCACAAAAGAATCTCTCGCCAATATAACCCAATCACTAGCTAAATATTGTTTAAAAAAGTGTACACAAACTTTAATAGACGATTAGAATCAAATTCAGCAACTTCGACCTCGCCTGTTGGGGACGAACTTGTAAACAATCTAAATTGTGTAACTCGCATGTGTTTCAATCGATACTAAAGTTGTCTGTAAGTAATATACCGCTCCCTCGAGGTGTGAGAACTTGTGAAGAAAGACATGGGGCAGAAAACTTTTTGGAAGAGTATAAAACTGTCATGGGAAATGCTCCATCTGTCTTTTTCTTTTATCTGCATCAGTTCTGTGGCTGATTAGGTTAAACAACACATAGCCAAAATAATGCATACTTACAGAAATAAACAGGAAATCGGGGAGACGGAAGAAAATTTATGATACATTTGACTTTGATTACTCAAATTGTGACGTTGAGTGATTGCAAGCGCGACTACTGGATACAAGGTCCTGAGTTCGATTCCCGGGCCAGGTAAAGTGCTATTGGGTTTCCATCAGTAATCTCGCAGCAGCAGCCACGGAGTCTGATTTCGTGCCCGATCGATGGCATTAGGCTCGCCTCCTGTTACATTGGACTTAAACAAAAGTGGCGAAATATCGGTGTACTATTAAGTAAACCTCTGCATAACCCTACGGGGATTACAGGCGTGACGTTATGGACTCAAATAGTTTTTAGATAAAATCTTATCTTCTTATTTTTACCATAAATGTGAGATAGCATAAATACCTAATAGAAAGATTATTAGGCACATAATTGACGACGCCGCCGAGGCCGGCCCAGAAAAAAAGACGCGTGACGAACTCGACGTGTACCGCGAGGCTGGTTCGAGGTTAAAAGAGTTCCAAGTGAGGCCTTTGTCCGGATGTTGGACAGTATCTTCTCAATTAAATAAAAAAATATTTGATGGTGTAAAGGTTTCCTGGAAAAGGATTTTTTGGAAGCAACGCAAAAGCAATAAAATGGATTCGTGCACGGATAATGGCAGCCAGTTTTCTATAACAATCAAAATGTTTGTTTAATAAATGGTGGAAGAAACACTAACACACAAACGGTTACCACGTATTCAGTACATCATTCTGAAACCGGACACAGTAATTTGTTGTTTTTTATATACAACATTAGTTTTAGTACATGCGAAACCTGATACACATGTCTAGTATTTTTATGTAAAGAATCTATGTACAAAATTTCAAAACTGTATCATGAAAAATCACAAAGTTATAAGCTTGTTCTGTTACCTAGTTGTCCGCTCAAAAACGTGGTCACCACGCAGCGCGCGCCTCCAGCGTCGTCTTGAGCTCATTGATAATAATAATTTGGCAGTAGGTACCTAAATTATTGCGGTAGGTACTCAAAGTCGCTCGGTGTCCAACTTTTAACTTTTTTAAATATTTTTGGGGAAAAATATAACATGGGTTAAAAATTATTGGAATCGATTCAGTTACTTATTCTGAACAAACTATATTCAGGTTTCGCATACACTAAAAATAATGTTGTATAACCGACGAAATATTACTATGGGGGGAGTTCTGAATGATGTGCTGAATACGAGGTAACCGTTTTAGCGTTGGTGTCCCTTCTACTCTGTATAATAGTATACATATACAGACAAGCGTCATGACTTACAGACGACCTTTATTCTTATCGATAAATCAAATTATAAATGTGTAAGAATAGCGAAGATACATACAGGTACAACAAACAAGTATGTACAATAAATAACATGAGATACATGAGCAGATGATACATCTCTATCCTATCGAAGTGAATAATATCAAGTAAATCAAAAGATACTAGATGATATGTCACCCCTTTTTGTCAGTGACACGGAAGAACTACAGTATTATTCGATAATAAGTTTCGGAGACAAACTTCATTTCTATATAATAGTAAAGGGTCATCGACCTTGCTATAAATAAATTAAATGTTTTGAACGCAGTATGTTCTCCATTAAAACACTAATATCAATAAATACAATCATTAGCTTCAGATTTACCGTATATTTGAGATTTAAGTTTGGCATCATTTTGTGGGAATACCAATTAATCTCGTTGGTCTAGTGATCATGATGTCCTGGGTTCGATTCCTGGGTCGGACAGTGTTTTTGGGTTTTCCAATCGGGAATTTCTCAGTAGCAGCCACGGAGTCTGGATTCGTGCCCTGTGGATCGCAATAGGCTCGCCCCCTATTACATTGGGATTTAAACATAACTGGCAAAATGTGGGTGTTCGAATGGGTACATCTCTGCCCATCCCTTCGCGAATTACAGGCGTGAGGTTCTGTACTAATTAACTAATTTCAGCTAAGTTTCAGTTCCAAAATAGAGTAAAACAATTATATGTTATGTTTTTTTAAACACTCAATAGTTTTTATTTTTGGTTTATAGAAATTCGTCGAAATATCGGTGATATGAGTTGAAATATATATCCTCTACTGAACAATTTAATATAGACTTGGACTTCAGTCGCAAGGACTTAATAATACGAAAAGAGAATCCATTATTATGAAATTAAGAAAAAAATAGTTATGCAAATCGGATGGCTATGAGCGTCCAAACAGAGAGACCTAGTTATACGTCAAGCTAAAGTTATTTTACAACTGCGCCTGTTGAAAAGAAGTAACAAACAAACACAGTTTAGCAATTTTTTAATACAAGTATTAGGATTTAAACGATTACACAATGCAGGTCTTAGATCAGAATCGCAAGCATACGCTGTCATTCAAGAATCACAAAGGCGGCATTCGACGACAATTGGGAATTCTCCTGGATGGTGCGTGCGTTTACTAACTTTAATCTTACTGCTTGTGTATCAAGCAGCCAGACCCGGAACAGTTGGACAAATATTAGTTTTCGTAGAAAAAAAAAATAACTTGCAATCTAGGAATATGAGAGACTTCTCCAACGCTTCTCCGGCATGAGATCTTTGCTCATTACTAAGCACATGCAACACTGCAAAAATATCCTACTCCTTTATTAGAAGTCGGTTAATAAAACAGTGCATTATAGCCGTTACGGAATACAATTGTTCTTTTGTTTTTGGTGAAAATTGCTTCATGTTTGTTGATATGCAATCGAGATTTTTTCTAGGTCATCATCATCATCTGCCTAGCCTTTTCCCAACTATGTTGGGGTCGGCTACCAGTCTAACAGGATGCAGCTGAATACCAGTATTTTACATGGAGCGACTACTTATCTGACCTCCATAGCCCAGTTAGTACCGGGTAATGCGATACCCCTTCGTAAGACTGGTTATCAGACTTTTTGGGCTGCTGACTACCTAATGACTGTCAAAGATCTACAAATGACACCCGGGACCAACGGCTTAAGGTCCTTTTGAGGCACGGAAGAAACTCGGTATGTAGTGGGTGGTCACCCATCCACAGATCAACCTAGGCAAACACGGCTTAACCTAAAGATCGACCCGAGCGGCTGTTATTATTTAGCCACGAGCTCTTCCTAGACTTTTTCTAGGTATTGCTATTATAAATAGTTTTGTTGTAATTCCACGAAAGTGTAATCAAAGATGTAGATAATAGCCTGCCTCGTTGGTCGAGTGGTTACCAGCGCTACTGCTGAGCATGAGGTGCTGGGTTCGATTCCCAGGTCGGGCAAAGTGTTATTGGGTTTTTTTAACCAGAGTTTCTCAGTAGCAGCCACGGAGTCTGGATTTGTGCCTGGTTGATGGCAATAGGCTCGCCGCATATGAGTGTACTCTCTCTCTTCTTCAACCTTTGGCCAATGCTGAGTGTAGATCTCTCCCAAATCTCTCCACTTTTAGCGGTTGTGTGTCATGGCTATCCAGTTTCTATGGATGTACTATTCGGTATAAATTTGCCTAACCCTTCGAGGATTTCAGGCGTGAGGTTATATACGTGTATACGATACGAGATATAAGCATACGGTCGCGAATATTGAAGCCATGGCCATTCTTTTTGAGGGTTCCGAAATAAAATGACAAATAGTAAAACCTTCAAACTGAAATGAATTATGTTTGCATAAATATTCATCCTATCTACGGAACCCGTCACTGTACGTGCTTCAACACGCACTTGGCCAGAGCCTTCCAGTCAGAATTCAGATAAAGATCTAGTTTTATAAGCACACAACCCTCATAGCTCACCTTATCTTAGGGAAATCTAGAAATCCAGTAAATTCTAGTAAATTACATTTCAAATTCTAGCCTAAAAAATAACCCTTTCTCCGGAGACGTGGGCAGAATTTACGATACCCGAGTCTGGATTTGGGCCTAGTTGATGGCAATAGGCTCACCACACAGATTTAGATCATCTACCTGGATAGCGCAAGTACCACGATCCGTATGAAAACCAAACGTGCTACTTTTTGCCTACCTAATAATGACGTCATAAGCACTATTTAGTTACTATACAAAATAGATTACGTTTTTGTTCTTTAATTGTCTAGAATTAAGTTCTTGACTTGTAACGTTGTTATTTTAAACAAATTAGCTTGCTGCGACAGTAGCCACGTTAAGCATAAAACGCTTAAGCCGGGCACGCGAAGTGGTGCTCTTGTGTTATCTAGGTATATCTACAACATTAGTTTTAGTATATGCGAAACCTGATACACGTGTCCAGTATTTTTATGTAAAGAATCTATGTACAAAATTTCAAATCAGTATCAAGAAAAATCACAAAGTTATAAGCTTGTTCTGTTATCAAGTTGTCCGCACAAAATCATAGTCACCACGCAGCGCGCGCCTCCAGCGTCGTCTTGAGCTCATTGATAATAATAATTTAGCAGTAGGTACCTAAATTATTGCGTTAGGTACTCAAAGTCGCTCGGTGTCCAACTTTTAACTTTTTTAAATATTTTTGGGAAAAAATATAACATGGTTTAAAAATTATTGGAATCGATTCAGTTACTTATTCTGAACAAACTATGTTCAGGTTTCGCATATACTAAAAATAATGTTGTATATCTTTGGCTCACGTGTTTAATCCTTTAGGGAATGCACAGTCATTTATTTAAGTATCGCTTATAATCAGCCTATAATGTTCCCACTGCTGGGACACAGGCCTCTCTATGAGAGGGAGTTGGTTGTAATCTACCACGCGAGCCCAGTGCGTGTTGGATGTTGGCGGGTCTTCAATTTTTTTGGTTCTAGGTCATGCCGGTTTCCGCACGATGTTTTCCTTCACCGTTTTGAGAGCAGTGTTGATGTAATAAATTACACAAAGTAATGCGGCTGCTTGGGTTCGAACCCACGACTTACTGTGCGTAAGTTGAATAATAATAATAGAAATAAGTAATTAAGTATACTTTAATTACCCACATATTTGTTACTGTTGTAATTATTTGTTATGGATGAGCGGGGTCTCCTTTAACACAGGCTAATATTGCTTAAAAGAAGTCCCCAAACACGACCACCTATTGTTGTAACAAATTTCTTGAATAAAACATTGTATTTGTATTTTAAGTCGAGGCTGCCACCACTGGGCCCTCCTAAGCTCTGCTAAGTATGGCTTAATGTTTGTGAAAATCGCCGTTTTTTAACGGAACGCTCATACCTCACTTTATCTTAAAGAAATCTTAACCAATTCCGATAGAAAATTACATTCCATTTGCTAGCTTAAAAAACCCTTTCCATAGAGACCAAGGCAGAATTTACGATACCCACAAGAATGGATTGGATCTTAATTTTTTTACCAAAAATATATATTAGTTGACTACCTATTGGGAACATTTCACCCCGTGAAGTTAAATTGGCAAAGTTTTTGTATTCGACTGAAAATGGCTATATTCGCGCTGAAAATTGGTCGTGGCTGTATCAGAATTCAGAGGTTGATTTTTTATATAATATGTGTTTATGTGTGTGTGTTTTTTTATGTAGCGTTATTATGAAGCTTGTAGCCATTTTAAGGTAGGTTTTATAGAGGCCGGAGTATATGCAACTTAAAATCGTCGAAATATGCATCATAACTGTTCGAAATATGCAACAAGTGCCAAAATATACAACTTAACATTGAAATAAGAACTCCATTTTTTTTTTCATGTTTTTGCATTTTTCCAGTTAATATTAAAGGAATCAAATCAAATCAAATCATTTATTTGCATGAATATGGGTAGTACATGAGGTGATACATAATTAAAATAGAAGTTCTTTAGGCCATATCCTACCTTAACAGGTGTGCAAATATCTATTACAATAAAAACTAATAATAATAAATCTTACATTAATCGTTACATAGACACAACAAATACAGCAAATATTATTTTATTAGGGTAATTATGACATTCATTAATTATAAAATTTTATTACTTTATTACATATCGGAAACATGCCCAAAAAACGCACGTTAAGCTGATTTTAGCTTTATCTTTATTAACATACTATAAAAAAACAAATTTAGCTTTGCTATTGAGGGCAAATTGATATAATTATGAATGAGCGTTAAAATACTGCTATTATATTGTTTGGTGCTGCACCTTTTGTGCGCGAACTGACTCGCGCATGGCCGGTTTTTTTTCAAGTTGTAAATGTCACGTGTCACTATATTATATCAATGTGAATGCGTATGGTTGATTTCAGCTTGAAGAAAGTGATAGTTTTAGACCCGATAGGTGGCGCCGAGCGCAGCACGCATGGGTCACTACTTACACCATAAAACTGCCAACAAAAATACACCATAAATAAAAGAACGTACCAACATAAGAGAAACTCCCCTAATACGTAAGTGCGGGGCAAAAATGACCCTGCTTTGGGTCCAGTGGTTAATTATGACCGCTCAGTGGTCCTTATTCTGGGAAAACAATGGGGCTTTGACCCAAAATAAATGTCCACTCAGAGTTACCTTTGAGGTAACGCAACTGTGGTGTATTTTGTTTGGAGCGCTTTTCTTTTGTTTTTGGGAGTAAACAGAGAGTATGAACGCGTGACGTAAATTCGAAGGTTTTTTTTTTTATTACACCTATTCTACAACATTAGTTTTAGTACATGCGAAACCTGATACACGTGTCTAGTATTTTTATGTAAAGAATCTATGTACAAAATTTCAAAACTGTTTCATGAAAAATCACAAAGTTATAAGCTTGTTCTGTTACCTTGTTGTCCGCACAAAAACGTTGTCACCACGCAGCGCGCGCCTCCAGCGTCGTCTTGAGCTCATTGATAATAATAATTTGGCAGTAGGTACCTAAATTAGTGCGATAGGTACTCAAAGTCGCTCGGTGTCCAACTTTTAACTTTTTTTAATGTTTTTGGGAAAAAATTTAACATGGTTTAAAAATTATTGGAATCGATTCAGTTACTTATTCTGAACAAACTATATTCAGGTTTCGCATATACTAAAAATAATGTTGTAAAAAGAATGGAACCCAAGACAGTCGCTTTGTCACGTGTGTGCGTTGTCTTGTGACAAACGAGGTATAGTAATTTAAAAAGAAAACCAGCCAAGTGCGAGTTGGACTCGCAAAGGGTAGCACCAACTAATATAATAATAATACTTGTAACGATCATTCTTATGTCAATTTATACTAAGCTAGCTTTTGCCCGCGTCTTTGCTCGCGTTAATTCTCGGGTTGTACTCTGCTTGTAATAATATAATTCAATCATGATTCAAAAGAGACGTGGCGCCATCTATGGTCATAAGAACGTTATTGTAGTTTTCCTCGGGAACAGTACTTTTATTAGGAATAAAAGGTACCCTATGTCCGTTTCTGTACACCTGACAACGTATATGCAAAATTTCGGAATGATCGGTTCAGTGGTTTAGGCGTGAAAATGTAAGAAACAAACAAACTTACTTTCGCATTTATAATACTAGTAAGTATACTAGTAAGTATACTAGTAAGTATACTAGTAAGTATACTAGTAAGTACTAGTAAGTACTAGCAAGTACTAGTAAGTTTACTTTTCATAGTATGTGAATGAAGTAACTATGCACAGAAAATTTCCATATCTCAAAATCTAAATATCAAATAAATCTTATTCAAACCAATTTTCATTCAAAGTTACGTAAGTTAAAGGTACGTTCTACAACCCCACATTTTTTAACCCTAAAAAAGATGTCTTCGATTTACTAACACGAACACAAACGCTAATACTTACCTAATATATTGTGTGCATATGTTTAGTTTAGTAACGCGAATAGTAATATCCGCCGCAGCTGTGCAGATCGATAAATATACTCTTTACACAAAGCACTGCGCATTATGTGCGGTATTCAGCCGCATGTGTTCGACTACGAGTTCACACTTGACGACATTTTAGAAAAAGGAGGGATAATACTTACTAATATTAATTTACTTAGAGTACTTAGTTACGTACTTAGTTTTTTTATTGGTTTACTTGGTTTTCTTAGTGTAAACAATAATCATCATCATTTCAGCCGAAAAGTCCACTGCTGGACATAGGCCTCCCCCAAGAAGGGGGGTTTTGCCATAATCGCCACGCTTGGCAGGCGGGTTGGCGATCGCAGTATGGTTGTTGTAGAATCAGAGAACGCTGCTGCCCATTCTCTGGTAAGTCCCTTAGTCGCCTCTTACGACACCCACGGGAAGATATGGGATGGTGCTATTCTTTACGTCCGGACACCATACAGAACAATAATAGCCGGTTTCAACTTTTTTACTTTTTTTTTTTTTTTTAAAGACGTTGCCCCACACTAGGAATTTCTCCTGTATCGTGGGTATGTTTACAAACATTTAAACTCACATACACAAACAGCAAGACCTGGAACAACTACCTGTAGGCCATACAAATATTTGTTGCGTCCGGGGATTAAACCCGCGACACGCAGCGCAGCAGCCAATCGCTAAGCCACTGCGACAACCGTGCCGTCACTAAGCCTACATGGGTACTTATGAAAAGTGTACATATGGGTACAGGGTCAGGTTGATCATTTAATTTCCTGTGGAGAAGACACGATAAAAAACTATATTATGTTTACTCTTTTAAAAATATTTGAAAAGTATCTACCACCTAGTATTTCGGGATACCGCCAAACGGTTGATCGACTCTTCTCGTGACCAGACGGCTGCCATATTTCTCGGCTAAAAAATCGGCATTGCCATCCAGCGTGGCAATGCTGCCAGCCTTCCGGGCTTTCTCCGTTTCACAGAGATGCGGACGAACTTTTTGACGCCCTTTGATTCTTTATTACTTTTGATACATGTACAAATATTTTTATTTCAGGTCTGTATAGTAAACAATGTATAATGTTGTATGAGAAAATTAATATAATTTAAAGTACCTTATAAAAAAAATGTTAGTGAAAAACACATGAGCAGTCTTCTTTAAGTTGGCTGTCAAAATAGGTGTCAAAGTTTCATCCTAATTCCCCCCCGCGTCCCTATTCACCATGTTTGACGGTACGTAAAACACACGGATATATGGAAAATAACATTGACATTTATTTGCTTGTGAGAAAGTTGGAATTGCGACGTGTTTTAGGACCAAATTACTTCTGTCTATTGTTTTTGTCATGTACGACCCGATTGCTTCCGATGTTTGCCGATGCACAATGTTTATTCTGCAATATTGTAAGTTCAGTGACACCACATGACCACACGACACCTATATGTAACGCGTAGCTAAACATTTTTTCTTTTTCTTTAAAAAAAAATCATTTTCCCACTCTAGGAATTTCTCCTAAACTCACACACACAAACAGCCAGACACGGAACAATTACCTGTAGGTCATACAAATATTTGTTCCGTGCGGGGATCAAACCCGCAGCAGCCAATCACTCAGCCACTGCGCCAACCGTCATTTGAACAAAACTGTTAATAATTATTAGAAAATTAATTGATTATGGTGGTCATCATCATCGCCTAGCATTTTCCCAACTATGTTGAGGTCGGCTTCCAGTTTAATACCAGCATTGTATATGGAGCGACGGCCTATCTTACCTCCACAACCCAGTTAATACTGGATAATACGATACTCCTTGGTAAGACTGGTTGTCAGACTTTTTGGGCCACTGACTATCTGTAACAACTATCAAATATCTACGAATGACAGCCGGGACCAACGGCTTAACGTACTTTCCAAGGCACGGAGGAAACTCGGTATGTAATTGGTGGTCACCCATCCACAGACCAACCTAGGCAAGCACGGCTTAACCTAAAGATCAACCCGAGTGGCGGGTTTCATTTAGCCAATAATAATAATCGATTATGGTGGTCCTTCAGCTAAAATACGAGGCATGTTATAAAAAAACAAGTTTACCCCAGCATTAGATTTCTCCCTACTGAACTTAAAAATGACACTAACGCCCTAAAGCCTGCCGTCCACTGCTACAACAGGATATGCGTCAGTGTGCCACGTAAGCTGAGCTATTCATTTGTTTACCAGTCACGCATCAATTCGTTGCTATTAGTGACCGACTGAAGATTCGGCTTCGGCCATCTTCGACCCAAAAAATCAACTTTGGCCAAACCTTCCGTTTCGACCAAAATAGGCTGAAGTTGCCTAGTAAGTGCGGAGATTGGACGAACTGTTACGAATGTGAGCGAGCGCGATGAAAGGGGCGACGCGTTGGAGTTAGGGGTGTCACTTTTCGAAGAGTTATCATTTTTGAGAAGCTGTAAGGTTGCAAGGTGAGCATAATAATTTCGTTTAGTTGTTGATATACAGACACATAAATTTTTAATTTAAAAGTTGAAATAAATCATTATATTATTAACTTTTAGCCAATCCAGAACTGAATTTGTTAGGGTTAAAATTCAAACTCAAAGCATTATTTTATTTCAATTAGACCATTTCAGGCACTTTTGAATGTCAGAAAAACAAAGAAGGCGAAGCTACAGTCCAGTGGCGAAGGTTCCATACAACTCGATTCCTACCGGATTCCCTTTGAGAATTGGCACAGTCAGTATTCTATCATCATCATCATCATTTCAGCCGAAAGACGTCCACTGCTGGACATAGGCCTCCCCCAAAGGGGGTTTTTACCATAATCGCCACGCTTGGCAGGCGGGTTGGCGATCGCAGTACGGTTGTTAAAAAAAAAAGAAGCACAGAGAACGCTGCTGCCCATTCTCTAGTAACTCCCTTAGTCGCCTCTTACGACACCCACGGGAAGATATGGGATGGTGCTATTCTTTACGTCCGACACCATACAGTACAAGTAACAGTACAGTACAGTATTCTATAGACAAATAATATAATCACATTAAAGATATGTACTCCGGCTTACCTCTTACAAAAATTGACCCTTCGCTACTGCTACAGTCCCAGTTAAAAGGCATAATAACTTTGAAAGTACTGTAAATTGCCCATTCCAAAAGCATAAATCTCTATGTATAAGAATTTAAACACAACACAGAGAAGTTATTAGAAAATTACACAACACTAGTTGCATGTTGCGCGTAGCTTAGCCTTAGACTGCTGTGGGATGGCGACTTTATAGCAACGACAGCTGTTACCGACAGTAAGTGCTTCCCGTTTTATAATAACTGGATAAAATTGAGTTACTGTTGTAATAGTACTCGATTTAGGAGTTAAGAGGAAAGGTTATTCATTTTAGTAAGTTGGAATACGAATTAAGTTAATAATTATTTACCGATTCTCTTTCTACAGAAGATAATTAGAAACAATAAAATTATGGTGAAATGACGGCAAGAATCTGTTATTTTTAACTAAAACACTACTGAGCCAAAACGTTGAAACTAAAGACCTTGCTATTATAAAAAAATATGTACATAAGGTCTAACTATTCATACACGAAATATTTTCAGGGAATCATCTAACGGCTATAACGAAGCCATTTCAAGGGATTTTCTTTTCTGAGTATATTTTTATAAAAAACTAATAATTTAAAAATTACTTAACCCACAAAATAAATACTAGCTCCTTATTTTTGAACATCCATTACGCTAGTTTACTACCTACGTCGTATTTAGCTACTGTCATTGTTAGGGAGTAAAAGTTATATGCAAAAACTCTCAAAAATTAAGAATTATAATAAATTCGTAAAAAAAAACACTCATAATTTTTTTTTCTTTGTTATGGCGACTTTACGACTTATAGAAGTTACTCTTAAAATATTTCGTGTATGGAAAGATAGACCTTATATATTATAATGTATATAATAATATTTATAAAATAATTCTATAATTTGAATAAAATACAAAAATCTAAAAAATATATGAAATATACAGTTGATATTTCTAGCGCAATAAAGTGTTTCTAATTTAAAAACGAGACTATAAATCTGATAAAAAAGTATGTAGTTGCAAAAGTGTAAAATACCAATGTTCTAGGCTGAATTATTTAGAAGGTTTTAACTTTGTATCTTATAGTAGTGATAGCCTAGTGGTGTGACTGTCGGACTGCCAAGTCATAGGTCTCGAGTTCGAACCCAAGGGACACCTGTGATTTTCGGATTCATGATGTGCATATTGTATAATTAGCACTTGCTTCGGTGAAGGAAAACATCGTGAAGAAACCAGCATGCCTGAGAGAGATATTTCTTGACTACATGTAAAGCCAAGTCAGAGGTCCATGGGCGGCATAAAAACTCTGACCCCTTGCTTGTATATTATTCTTAAATTGTAACTGATATATTAAGGTTAATTAACATCAATTCTCAAATGAAAAACATCTTTGAAATGATTTCAAATTAGGCTTAAGGATAGGTATTCAAATAATCTAATCAAAGAAGTCAATTTGTTAAGTACATTATATACAGACTAAAAAGAACTAAAGTAATGATAAAAATAAGACTAATAAACAAGAAAAATAAACATTTGTAAAGAGGTAACACAAATTAGCATCCTACGTAAGTACTCACTAACGTACTAAGTGATCTATTTGTTTACATTTTCATCAAATAGAGTACAATATAGCCCGAGGAGCTGTGGGCCAAAATGACACAGCCAGAAGGCGACGCGGTAGACCTCGCAGGAGATGGCGGGACGAGCTGGACAAAACTAACGACCAGTGGTCCACATTGGCCCTTAATCGAAGAATTTGGAAGTCACGGAGGCCTTTGCCCAGCAGTGGGATGACTCAGGCTAACAGTATCATTATCAGAGTACAATAATACATGCCTGTATACTGCCTGAATTTCATCATCACCTGCCTAGCCTTTTCCCAACTATGTTGGGGTCGATTTCCAGTCTAACTGGATGCAGCTGCATATAAGCATTTTACATGGAGCGACTGCCTATCAACCTCCACAACCCAGTTATTACCGGGTAATACGATACCCCTTGGTTAGACTCGATTGTCAGACTTTCGGCCACTAACTACCTATAAAGACTGTCAAATATCTACAATTGACACCCGGGACCAACGGCTTAACGTGCTTTCCGAGGCACGGAAGAAACTCGGTATGTAATGGGTGGTCACCCATCCACAGACCAACCTATGCAAGCGCAGCTTAACCTGAAGATTAATAAGAGCGACTGTTATTATTTAGCCACGAGCATTCTCATCAAATAGAATAGATACGGCTATAACATTCCTGTGTATGCCTAAATTTATACAAATTTAAATGAAGATTATTCTTGTACAAAAAAAAATAACTAGATATTTTCCCTTATAGTATTAAAAAGCTAGACAATTTTGCATAAAAAATATAATGATAATAAACCTTCAGCTATTCGCTTTTTAAATTACTAGCTTCAACCCACAACTGCGCCCACGTTTAAAATAACACATTTCATAGCACTCGGCAATAGAGTATGTATGTTTCCATCAGTACAATATTTTTTTTAAAATCGGATGAATTGTTTCAGAGACTATCTCCTCCTCTTCTTTACACATATAGACTAGCTGTTGCCCGCGACCTTATTAAATTATTACAAAAATGTTAATTCCATATTTGATTCGGATTTTGTTAATGATTTCATGGATTTTATTTTTATCCATTATCTAAAATAAAAGTAGCCTAAGTTACTTCAATCATCATAACATCAGCTATATCCTAGTAAAAGTCCCGTCAAAATCTGGCAAGACGTTTCGGAGATAAGCCGGAACAAATAGACAGACATACAAAAATTTAAAAAAGCTTTTTTTTTTTAAGTATCGTTTATCATATGCGTTCAGTAAAAATTTTATTTATTAGTGTAGATGAGTACCTATCTGCTTTTTCACCCAATTTTCTCATACTTTATTAAGTATCTCATTAAAAAATCCTCAAATATTCAGCTCTTAGTGTTCAAGGTCTATATCAACGATCTATACTAAACTAATAACTAGCTCTACAATTCTACATAGAGTCATTATTTAAAGTGTCGCTATGTAGATTTAGAGCACTTATATTGAACGCAACAGCTGACGCCTAGTCTCTTACGCTTGCGTATTATCGCGCTAGTTCTATTCTAATGGGCGGGCACAGTTGTTATTATCCTATAGTCTAATGTAAAATGAAGTAATATACACATTTTGAAATACAAACGTCATTTTCTTAAAAGAATATTGATTGAATATTGAATATGAAAGGGAGTCGTCTGTCTTGGTATGGACATGTGATGAAGAGGGATGGAACACATGTGACTAAAAGAGTGAGGAATGTTGATGGATGGATTGTGTGAGGAATGATCTGACCGAAAAAGGAGTAAATGATAGCGTGACGGTTGACAGGGGAGAATGGAAGAAAAAAACGTGTTGCGCCGACCCCAAATAACAACATAAGTAACTAGCAAATTCGACAAAAAAACCAAATCAATGTAAAGATTAAATTATATTTTTACTTTTATAATGCCTTTCACTTTTATATGGAATGCCAGACAGGACATTAAACAACAACAAAAAAACAGAACTAATCCAATTCAGTAAAAGTTCCGATATAAGGCACTACCTCAATCACGATATTATGGGTCAACGGATATGGACGGAATTTGGTACAAGGTATCCCGGATTAGCATATAAAGAGATGTTTTCATCCCGGAAAATCACTATCTTCACGCAGGTAGAGGGTATGAGGTAAAATTGGAAAATGTTTTCTTAATTTCAGGTACGTTTAAAGTTAACTTGTTGCTATAAAAGACAGTCTTTTAAAACATTCTCTCTACAAATAAAAAAAAATAAGTGTCTGTTTCTGATTTCAAAATAACTTTTTACTGAATGCATATGAAAGTATATACGGCACTTATAACAACAAATCTATTTTTAAAATTTTGTCTGTGTTTTTGTTTGTTCCGGATAATCTCCGATACGGCTATACCGATTTTGAAGGGACTTTCACTGGCAAATAGCTGATGTTATAAGAAGTAACTGAGATTTTTATTGTAGAAAAAATATTAGGGTTTTGTGCAAAAGAAATGAAACAAATGAACCGATGAAATTGTTAACAAATCCCGATTCAAATAGGGAAGTCATATTTTTATGTATTTGTATACACAACATTAGTTTTAGTATATGCGAAACCTGATACACGTGTCTAGTATTTTTAAAGACACTATGTACAAAATTTCAAAACTGTATCATGAAAAATCACAAAGTTATAAGGCTGTTCTGTTACCTAATTGTCCGCACAAAAACGCGGTCACCGCGCAGCGCGCGCCTCCAGCTTCGTCTTGAGCTCATTGATAATAATAATTTGGCAGTAGGTACCTAAATTATTGCGATAGGTACTCAAAGTCGCTCGGTATCCAACTTTTAACTTTTTTAAATATTTTTGGGAAAAAATATGACATGGTTTAAAAATGATTGGAATCGATTCAGTTACTTATTCTGAACAAACTATATTCAGGTTTCGCATATACTAAAAATAATGTTGTATATTTTTATTTTTTACGCGGTCGAAGCTCGCGGGCAACAGCTAGTTGTCCATTAGATACGTCATCTGACACAAGAAAAAAAGGGATAGATAACAGGGATGGATTGTGTAAGAAGTGATCTGAAAGAAAAAGAAGTAAATGGTAGTGTGATGACTGAGAGAGGAGAAATACTTTTTTTTTATTTTTTATTCTGAATGGGCTTACTCTTGACCTCAATCTAGTCCTGAGGACAGAGATGAGGCCGACGATGGAACGAGCTTACCCAAAAGAAGCCTATTAACTCGCGATTTAAATAGATTGGATTAAAACTAATGTTGTATAAACAAATACGAAACAAAAAAACCAAAAGCGCCGATAAAAAGTCATAATCACCATTTGAGAGACGGACTGATGATCACATTTACGATGTACGAATACGTAAGGGGTACCTACAAGGTGTATACGGACCATTCACGAAGCCATCAATCAAGCATTCAGTACATTAAAGCAAGTAGTTCTAGGTAAAAATTATTGTTGAGAAACGACTTTTTTTGGGGTGAAAAATCACGTTTTACGGTAGGGCTCAATGTACTCAAAATATTGTACTGATGGATGCATTCAATAGTACGGGGTGCTTTAATTAAAGAATATAACATTAGAATCTTTTATTTCTAAAAAAACTTGCGAAAAAGTTGGATCTTTGACCGTCAATGTCTCCGTAACTAGAAGGTTCCCAAGTATGATCTAGAAAAAAAAACCCGCAATGACGGGGAGAACAAGTGCCTTTGGGCATCGTTAAGGGTACTTTTACACCCATAATACGAAAATCATACATCTGTTGGCTAAAACAAATTATTATTTACAATGATAGTTTAATTTATACTGCGATAAAATCTAATGTCTCTCTGCCAGTAAACAAAAGCTAGTTATAACATTTCAAGGCAAATAATAATAAATTACCACCGTCTACGATCCACAATCGGTTAATGAAAATATGTTATAATCTTGTTTGACCATCTCTAACAAAGGACTAAGTTTAACATCTATTGTAAGTCCTTTATTATGTCAGCTTGAACTTGGCTTGACACGCTACCACGTGTCTAGATTAAGTCTCTAAAGAGAGATCGAAAATAATTCATTATAAGAATTATCACTTGCTTAGACCTTTTCCTAACTATATTGGGGTCGGCTTCCAATCTAACCGGATGCAGCTGAATACCAGTATTTACATGGAGCGACTGCCTATCTGATCTCCACAACCCAGTTAGTACTGGATAATACGTTACTGCTTGGTAAGACTTGTAGTCAGATTTTTAATTCATTAAAAGATTAAATTTTTGGGTTTTATTGGGTTTTTCCATCAGGAATTTCTCAGTAGCAGCTACGGAGTCTGGATTTGTGCCTGGTTGATGGCAATAGGCTCGCCTCCTATAACATGGGACTTAAACATAACTGTCGAAATGTGGGTGTACTATTAGGACCACCACAGCATAACCGTTCGGGGATTATGAGCGTGATGTTATGTTATGTTATGTTATCACATAAATAATCACAAAACGATCAGAGTCAAACTTTGCAACAGCATTAAACATCAACTCAAACAGTTAATCGATTTCAACCAACTGTATTACTTACTGTTTCCATACTAATTCTAAGTTTGATCAAATGCAATCATAAACACGTAACATCACGCCTGTAATCCCCGAAGGGTTAGGCAGAGAGTACCTAAAAATAGCGCGTGTATTTTTATTTAACCAGTTATGTTGTTGTGCTTTGTAGTTGGGAGCGAGCCTCAATTCAATTAAAAGGGTTTATTTAAATACTAAACTAGTATTATACTAATAAAAAGAGGTAAAATTTGTTTGTAAGTTTGTATGTAGAGGCTAATCTCTGGAACTAATGATCCAATTCTAAAAATTCTTTCACTGGCAGAAAAGCTAGTATTTTTATGTAAGGAATCTATGCACAAAATTTCAAAACTGTATCATGAAAAATCTCAAAGTTATAAGCTTGTTCTGTTCCCTAATTGTCCGCACAAAAACGCGGTCACCACGCAGCGCGCGCCTCCAGCGTCGCCTTGAGCTCATTGATAATAATAATCTGGCAGTAGGTACCTAAATTATTGCGATAGGTACTCAAAGTCGCTCGGTATCCAACTTATAACTTTTTTTAAATATTTTTGGGAAAAAATATAACATGGTTTAAAAATTATTGGAATCGATTTAGCATATACTAAAAATAATGTTGTAAATCATGCATATTTACCGAGTGATCACAATTTTAGTGGATGAAGTGCTAGTCCGATTTAAAACGGTACAAATATAAACTTGTACTGTCACTTACGGGATATCTTTCGTGATTGTTCATTATTTTGAGCTCCCGATATTTCGGCACTATTCCAAGCGCCATGATCGCGGGTTGACAAAAGCTCAAAATAATCACAATAAAAAATTGATTACGAACGTGATTGTTGATTGATCAATGATCAATCAATCAACAATCACGGAAGATATCCCGTAAGCGACAGTACAAGTTTAGTTGTAAACCGTGAAAGCTTAAAACGGTACAAATGTACTTATTTAGCGCGCCATAGCGTAGTCACTAGGCAATCGGTTTCAACGAGTTTCTTAATTTTGACTTTGAAAAGGACAGGGTAGGTTTTTCTGTAGCTAATATTCGTCCCACACATTTTTGACTGAGCCAACATCCTCATATATGATAGAATTTCACTTTGTCTATACCCTCCATAGTAAAATCGTTTTAAGCTAGCAAAACAATATTGAATGTGAACTTGTACCAAGAACTCGCAATTTTATGCGATATGTATCGCTAGCTGTACTAACTGTCGCTAAATATCATATCGCACGCTATTAAATATGATAATAATACAGGATCCGGGTATTATGATACGCGTGCGATATGATATGTAACGACAGCTGTTAATATGGGTAGCGATAGCTATCGTTTGCAATTACGAGTTTTTGGTAGAAGTTTACATTCAATTGTTTTACCAGTCAAACCTGCTACACCATCATGCTGATTGGCTTATATTTTTACTACAGGGGGCTTAAAATGGCCGCTTGAGCATAATCATAATAAGAATTACGTTACAATTCGTAAAAAGGTCACAAGTGACAATTCATAATATTAACTTCGTCTGTCACTATTTTACGAATTTCAACGCGATTCAGATTATGATCCTATTATTATTTGGCTAAAGTGACCAATTTAGGCCCCCAGGACGAGTTACTCTCATACAGATTGATTGATATTACAAAAAATAAACTTAGCTTGATGAAATAATCGAATGCCATTCACCATCAATATCATATCTTTCGAAGCCTTCTCCAGCCACTGCTGAGTAAAGGCCTCCACTTTCTTATTGTAACTAAATGTGTCTAATTCAGCAAAGCCTGATTGATATAACAGATTATTATTCAAATTGCTTGTGAAACCATTTAGGGCTTAGAATCATTACCTAACAATTAGATTAAATTATTTTAATCTACCAGAATTGTAGCACAGACCAATGGTCCACATTGGCCCTGGATCGAAACAACTGGAAATCATGAGAACAGGCCTTTGCCCAGCAGTGGGAAGACGCAGGCTAACAGTATCAGTATCAGTACCAGTCTTTAATAAATTATGTGGATTCACAATTTAGACATTTGAATTAAAACAGAACATTTACGCAATGAAGCAATTTAAATTTTCAATATATAACATTTTTATGAAAGATTTAGGTAAAACTTATTATACTTAACGGAAAGTCAGAAAAAAAAAATCACTTTCAATTTCAAAAATGTTGGTAATAATTTATATTTCATTGCTTCCTTAGCGACTACAAGCTTCCAAGCTTTTCAATTGACAACCTAACTATCTAAAGCTTATAAAGGTATCTATAGCTAAGGTAGACGAACTGTTCCCGAAAAAAACTGATTCTTAAAAGATTTTATCTATTTGTCATTGTCACTAAAGTATTACCAACACACAGAAAAAAAAAACAAAAATTTCCATTCTTCTTTAAAAAAAGTTTCTTAAAAAAATAAACTAGACTTATAATATCTACTCACACAATAACCAAGAGCCATATATCACGAACAGTTGAACTGTCTCCGAGCAAACGGCGTCCTCGACCAAAATATTCCCAGGTTATTTTGATCTTAATAATCTGGCATCGGCGACAAAGTCACCACAATATTTTTTTTATCAACTAAACTTTTTACAAACTTCTCAGACCGTATACTTTAACACCTTTGCACGATACTTAAATCTTTAAAAAGTTGAAACGTCACTTTTGAATTTGGAATTCGATGCACGTGTTTTATTGTGATTATTTTAAAATTTTCGGGCGGGAGCGCTATCAGTCCGCTCTTGAGTGAGTTCGCGACGCGACTGAAGTCATAATGAAAAGGTATACGTTTCAGGGGGAGAAAGGGACAGATTGTGTGGTTCTGCCTCGCTCTGTCGTCTTCGGGATATTAGTGAATGCAATCTGTAGTTTGGTGAATTAAGATTATTTGAATACGTCATGTTTTTCAGCGGGGAAAGCGTTTTGTTATAAAACACGTCATCAGTACCTACCCATCTAATACCAACATTCACTGCTACATATTATTGGCTTATATGGACACTCTAATCATAGCTTATTATGAACGAGAAGGAGCTCGTGTCTAAATAATACCAGCTACTCGGGTTGATCTTCAGGTTAAACCGCGCTGGCCTAGTGGCCTAGGTTGGTCCGTGGATGGGTGACCACCCGTTAAATACCAAGTTTCTTCCGTGCCTCGGAAAGCACGTTAAGCTGTTGGTCCTGGTTGTCATTTGTAGTTCTTGGACAGTCGTTACAGGTAGTCAGTGGGCCGACATTTAGTCTTACCAAGGGGTACCGTATTGCCCAGTACTAACTGGATTGTGCAGGTCAGATAGGCAGATTCCATGTAAAATACTAATATTTAGGTGATTCCGAAAAGACTGGAAGCTTACCCCAACATAGTTGGGAAAAGGCAAATGATGAGCATAATAATATTATGAACGAAAGCTTTAATGACAGTTCCTACGTCAAGTCATAATTACTAATCGTTAAGATGGATATCATCGTAACTTAAATTCGAAAAATCTCGATCCACTCTTAATATTTATATGATTATAAAACTTAATTTATATCTATGGGTGATATTTATAAATTGTAGTTGCTGAATAAATTACCGAAATGCTATAAGATAGTTGTAGTTTCAATTGAGAGAGCAGCGGTGGCCCAATGGTGGCGGTCCCGACTTACGACCAGTAAGTCGTGGGTTCGAACCCAGGCAGGCGCATTACTTTGTGTAATTTATTTCATCACCACTGCTCTCAAAACGGTGAAGGAAAACATCGTGAGGAAACCGGCATGTCTTAGAACCAAAAATTCGAAGACATGTGACATCTACCAACCCTCACTGGGCCCGCGTGGTGGAATAATCCATTCCCTCTCATAGAGAAGAGGCCTGTGTCCCAGCAGTGGGAACATTATAGGCTGACTATGCTATGCTAGTTTAAATTCAAAAATCATTCGAATTCGTAAGGTTACTGCGCGCGTTCGTGCGCGTTTGTGCACGTTCGTTTCAATTTCAAAGTGTTACCTGACAATCATTCCATAATAAGAAAAAGCATTTCTCGACATATAAAATCAAACTTAAATTTTATAATAAATCTACTTCTGCTAAATTCTAAACGTAAAATAAGCTTTCAAGTATTATTTTCCAGATAATTGAACCCAATTTTGTAACAAAAACGATAAACATAAAAAATTAGGGGCAGCAGTCTTCTGCAATTCGGGCCATTTGCAATCATTACCAATTTGTTTTTATAGGCTACATAATTATCTCCTAATGATATCTTATTTTCTTTTATCTTTTTATCCAAAAACGTTGGCAAAGGAAAAAAAAATCGTTAAGTTAAACGGAGGGGCATAGACAAGCACCAATCGCTTTCAGTGTGCTTATTTTCTCTACGATGACATCTATCAGTTTTTTTTACGTTGCCTCACACTAGGAATTTAAACTGTATCGTGGGTGCGTTTACAAACATTTAAACTCACATACACAAACAGCCAGACCCGGAACAACTATCTGTAGGTCATACAAATATTTGTTCCTTGCGTGAATCGAACCTGCGACACGCAGCGCAGCAGTTAATCAGTCAGCCACTGCGCCAACCGTACTGTCAAATTGACATCAACTTTTTGTTAGCTTCTTTGTGTCATGAATGTGTGGACTACTTAGGATGTGTGGTGTGACAAAAATGGATAAGGTAAGGAACGAGAATATTAGAGGAAGTTTAAAAGTTGCGCCAGTTACAGAAAAGTTGAAAGGGTGTCTACTGTCTTGGTATGGATATGTGATGAGGAGGGACGAACCGCATGTGACTAAAAAAGCGATTAAAATTAAATGTCGATGAATGGAGAGAGAGAGGAAAACCAAAGAAACGATGGATGGATTGTGTGAGGAATGATATGAAAGATAACGGAGTAAACGATAGCGTGACGGTTGACAGAGGAGAATGGAAGAAAAAAACGTGTTGCACCGACCGCAAGTAACATGTGATAAGAGCAGGAAGATGATGATTTCAGTGTCATTTATTTTTGACTTTTCCTTACTTATCATTGTTATGGCTCATGGCTACATAATAGCAGCCGCCTGGGTCGATCTTCAAGATTAAGCCGCGCTTGCCAATGTTGGTCTGCCGATGGGTTACCACTATTACATACCAAGTTTCCCCTTTATCAGTTGTTACAGGTAGTCAGGGGCCCGAAAGTCTACCAGTCAGTATTACCCCGTAAGTGGGTTGTGGAGGTGATGCTAATATAATTTGTAATTATAATTTTAGTTACTGTATTTTTTTTTTAGCTTAGCTAAACACTAGGAATTTCTCCTGTATCATGGGTGCGTTTACAAACATTTAAACTCACATACACAAACAGCCAGACCCGGAACAACTACCTGTAGATCATACAAATATTTGTTCCGTGCGGGGATCGAACCAGCAACACGCAGCATCATCATCATCATTTCAGCCGAAAAGTCCACTGCTGGACATAGGCCTCCCCCAAGAAGGGGGGTTTTGCCATAATCGCCACGCTTGGCAGGCGGGTTGGCGATCGCAGTATGGTTGTTGTAGAATCAGAGAACGCTGCTGCCCATTCTCTGGTAAGCAACACGCAGCGCAGCAGTTAATCGCTCAGCCACTGCGCCAACCGTGCCGTCGTAATTGGTTATATACACAGTCGTTGTAATTAAATAAATGGTTATGGGATGGACAAAAAATGTGGTTACATTGGTTGTAGATTATAATAATGTGTGTTCACACATTTCTTGTTATTATGTCGAATTTATTTTAAACTTTTATAGTATATTTTTTTTATAATTTAAGTACTTTGTTTTTTTTTAATGGGATCTCGCAGGTCAACCTATGAGGCTGGCTTCAGTCCTGTAGGTAGGCCTTAAAAGTCAGGCCTCCAGAAATTGTTTTTTGATCTATGTGCGTCCATTAAATACTTTTGCAATCTTTCAACCGGGCAGAAATTCAGACTCCGTGGCTGCTAATGAGAATTTTCTCATAGAAAACTCCAATAACGCTTTGCCCTACCCGGGAATCCAACGCAGGACCCTAAACTCAGCAAGACACAAACAGACCATAAGTCACGAGAATTCGGAACTGAACGAAACAAACCGAAAGCACATAACAACAGTATCCTATGTCAAACGTGTTAACTTACAAGTTCAGTAAAGTTTGTCAATTTTAACTGAACCTGCGATACAATCCGGTTCGGCGTCACGTTTTAATTGTTCTGTAATGTACTTTAATATTGTTAATGAGTTTCGTGAAGTATCTGTTTTCGGAGTTAAATGTTCGACAGGGGCATATGGAAAACTTTTCCCTTTGGGTATAACATAGCATCACGCCTGTGATCCCCGAAGGGTTAGGCAGAGGTGTACCTAATAGTACACCCACACTTCGCCAGTTATGTTAAAGTCCCATGTAATAGGGGCGAGCCTATTGCTGTGAATCTACCACAAATCCAGATGCTGCTACCGAGAAATTCCTGATGGAAAACCCAATAACACTTTGCCCGATACGGGAAATGAACCTAGGATCTCTTGCTCAGCAGTCGCGCTCGCGGCCACTAAACCAACGAAGCAGTCCGTTTTGGCAGTCGAGTTTGGGTATAAGCTTAAGCATTATCAGCCGATAAGGATCCCACTGCTGGGACACAGGCCTCTTCTCTATGAGAAGGAGTGGGCTATAATCCACCACGCGGGCCCAGTGCGGGTTGGTAGATGTCTTAAAATTCAAGGACATACTGGTTTGCTTTCGATGCAGTGATGAAATAAATGACACGAAGTCATGCGCCTGCCCACCCCCTGGCTGGAGGCCTTACAATCAAGGCACTCTCTGGATGTTCCGGCTAAGCAGAAACCGGCCTCATAGGTTAGTCTACGAGATGCCATTAACAAATAAAAGAAAACACCTACCTAGATTCAACCACGACCTACCAATCGTAAATCGGGCACACCACTAAAACACAATTGAATATGTGTTAGTAAATAATTTTACAACATCCATTCGAAAAGAGAAAATGATTTAATCATAATTTTCACAAAAAAATCCGCAACACAATTTATAAAACACTCTGTATACAAGAAAGTATCTACAGGTTGTGTGTTAAAAGACCGAAAATACTTGTTCAACCTTGTCAGTATGTCAGTCACGTCCTGTTTCCGTATTAACATAATTTAACGTTTTGAGGGACAGTCTTTGGGGTCATTTTATGTCAAAACTGGGGGACGGAAGAATTAAAGTTCTTGTTAATGTTACGAAGGGTGACAGGAAGCTGGGTTCAATTGTACCCGGATAGTTTGATCGTACTACTGTTGGTATTTTATTTTTAAGGTAAGTGTAAATTGAAAAGTTTATTTATACTGACTCTTCTTAAGTCAATTTTATCTGCAGTGAAACACAGATGTATTTTTCATCACAATGATATATATATCATCATCATCTGCCTCGCCTGGCATCGACTGCCTATCTGACCTCCGCAACCCAGTTAGTACTGGATAAAACGATATCCTTTGGCAAAACTGGTTGTCAAACCTTCGGGCCACGGACTACCTGTAACGACTGTCATAGATTTATAAATGACAACTGGGACCAACGGTTTAGCGTGCTTTTCGAGGCACGGACGAAACTCGATATGTAATGGATGGTCACCCATCCACGGACCAACCTAGGCAAGGACGGCTTAACCTGAAGATCGACACGAGCGGCTGTTATTATTTCGCCATCAGCTCTTCCTCGTAATTGTACCATGTTACTAAAAATTCTTTATCGAAATTAACAAAAGAGCACTTAAAAATACGACGTAATCTAAGTACATTTTAGATCTATGGCTATCCTGCTTACCCCGTTTTAATCCTGTGCATGAAGGTAAGAACTTCCTTTAATAACTACAGCGATAATGCAGCATTTAAAACTAATTTTCGAACTAGTTAATATTTACTATTCCCTATAATTTAAATGCGCCCAGAGCTATGAAAGGGTTTGGTGCCACTGACGGCTTTTAAAGTAATGAAACTCTAAAGTTCTGAATATATTGAATCTAGCCACAATATACAGCCTTCCCTTGTCCTATGTTACTTGGGGTCAACCGTCACGCTATCATTTACTCCTTTTTATATCATATCATTCCTCACACAATCCATCCATCGTTTCCTTGGTCGGCCACTCCCTCGCCATCTATCAACATTTATAATCAAATAATCTATTTTTTTATATAAAATAGACAACATATTATAATTATGATCTGAAAATTAGACTGCATTGCACACAAACTGGAAGATTCCAGACTTGAGTCAGGGAAAACCTGCTCAGGTGGAGATTCATTGTAATGGTTGTGTTCTGTGTGTCCTGTTCACGTTACTTGAAATGATGGTCGCCTCTGAAGATGCTAAACTCTTAGCGAAATTATGGGCTGACTTAATTTATACTACCATCGATAGCCAAGAAGGAGAAGAATGACCAAACTTCTTCTTAATCGTGTGGTTGGTGCCTAACCTGGTGTTAGAGTTTTTATGCCACCCATGGGCCTCTGACTTGGCTTTACATGCCGCTCAGAAATACATATCTCTTAGGCATGCTAGTTTCCTCACGATGTTTTCCTGCAAGTGAAAATTATACGCATATGGACCTAAAAATCAAAGGTGCGTACCTTGGGTTCCAACTCGAGACCTATGACTTGGCAGTCCGACGGCCACAGCACTAGGCTATCACTGCTATGACCCAACTGAAAAGTAGCGATTAACCCGCCACCACTCGTACCCCTCCCGCTCAAACCTGCGTTCCCCGCCCGTGATGTATGAGACCAATATTGCGTGTAGCTACGGACGGCGTGCTAAGCCTCCGGTATTCGCCTGTTATTATGAACTATCTCTGCCTTTTATTAACACCATTACTTTAGGGGATCGGGGTGCAAGCTAGGGGTTAACTAGGATGATGATAATGCATGTTTTGGTTCTTTTCTGTTACAGTACTAAATTAATCTCATGACATGTGTATCTCTAAGTAAGCATTCTTACAAACAAGACAGATGTGAGTGGAATCGCCACAAAGGGACGCCTTAGAAGGAAACAAGATTTTAGTAAAAAAAAACATTTTTAAAATGTTCTTAAAGCTTTTAAATATAGATGTGACTTCATTTTTTTCGTATTTTTCTCGGTAAACCCTTTTAATTTATACCCGTATCATGCTGCTGCTTAAAACATAACAAGCCCGCCATCTTTGCGAATCCGCCATATTGGATTTAGAATGACGTCACTTAGCTAATCACACGTTGTCATCCAAAGTAAACGTGTTTGCAAAATTTCAAAATTTAGGATAACTGTTTTGAAATTCAGCTGTAAGATTTGACCTTAACAAACACAAACAAACACACAAACATTGCAAGTTAAATAAAAGCTTGTGAAATACTGACCTTACTGGTGATTTTTTTCAAAGAAGATGTATGAACGTGCTCGAGGCAAAAAAGTCCGTGTAAGGATCGTGGCAGATAGCGTTGTGTAGTTTCTGCCTACCCCCAAAGGGAAAATGGCTTGAGTTTATGCAGGTATGTGTGAGTTTATACAACATTAGTTTTAGTATATGCGAAACCTGAAACACGTGTCTAGTATTTTTATGTAAATAATCTATGTACAAAATTTTAAAACTGTATCATGAAAAATCACAAAGTTATAAGCTAACAGTAACAGGTAACAGAACATGTTACCTGGTTGTCCGCACTAAAACGTGGTCACCACGCGGTGCGTGCCTCAAGCGTCGTCTTGAGCTCATTAATAATAATAATTTGGCAGAAGGTACCTAAAATAGGTACTTAAAGTTGCTCAGAGTCCAACTTTTAACTTTTTAAAATATTTTTGGAAAAAAATATAACATGGTTTAAAAATTATTGGAATCGAGTCAGTTACTTATTCTGAACTAACTATATTCAGGCTTCGCATATACTAAAAATAATGTTGTATATGAGTTTACTCTCCAAATGATTGAATAGGTTATTTCTTGACGTATCTGATTTCATGACGATCACATGACGATTAACCGATCATAATTATGACGAGCATGTGACGTAATAACTTTGTCTACGTTAATAGGAAACTCTGTATCAAAATGTAAATCACATAAATAGCTATGTAACTGATATTCATTTCAATTATGTTAAGTGTACGCACTATTACATATTAGTGCATTATTGCACTCAACTTTATAACCAATTATATAACCTCCTATTTTTTTTTTAAAGTCTGTAAAAAATTCTAGTTTTTTTTTAAGCGTTGCCCCCTCTAGTAATTTCTGTATCGTGGGTGCGTTTACCTACAAATGTACTCACATACACAAACAGCCAGACCCGGAACAACTACCTGTAAGCCATACAAATATTTGTTCGAACAAGCAGAGCAGCAGTCAATCGCTCAGCCACTGCGGCAAACGCGCCGTCAAAAAAAATACTGCTCTATAAGTTAGACTTGGACTCAAATGTCAATTTTTTTATGAAATAGTTATTTTTTTTAACTGGGCGTTTATTGCGATGCTACTACTATTTTGTATATTATAGTGAATTGTAATTTAATTGAAAGGCCTTTGGTGTGGGATGCAACTTGCATCGACAACCTTGCGCCATCCCATCTTCCTAGCACGGTAAGTTGCGCTGGGGTGACTGCTGCAGGTACTGAAAACCTCAATCGGCGCAAATACAATAACTTAATTAAAAGTTATGTGTTTGAGCCGTTTGGAGTTGAAACACTAGGGCCATGGGGCCCGAATGGCCAACCTAGTATTTTGGGATGTCGCCAAGCGGTTAGTTGACCCTCACGTGAGCAGAGGACTGGTCTTATTTTGGCCGAAGAATCAGCATTGCCACCTAACCTTTTTTTTTTTAGGATCGGAAATCTTCAAATGAAAGGTCTGGGCGGAGCGGAAGATAGTGTCAGACTTGTACTGACTAAAACCCATCCATGTTCCTTCTTTGCCTTTTGTGTTGCCAGGGCCGCGGTATCTATTTCGAACAGTCAACCAGCCCTGGCAGGCATCGGCCCATGCGGACCCCTACGTGGTTGCTGACATCTCTTTGAGGCGCGCGTGGAACACGAACGCGCCGTCGACACGGCCTGTCGTCATAAGACCACCGGACGGCGAGCTAGCCCGTAACTCGCCCTCCACAGGCCCGCATTGCCACCTAACCTGGCAATGCTGCCAGCCTTCTAGGCGCTTTCCCTATTAACAGAGATTAGACGAGTTTTTCCTCCGCTGCACTGGAGGATATCTTCAAGGTTCTGGACTGGAGAGGGCTAGGCATCAACGTCAATGACGAGTACATCTCTCACCTTCGATTTGCCGACGATATAGTGGTCATGGCTGAAACCATGGAGGACCTCAGTACAATGCTCGATGACCTTAGTAGAGCTTCCAAAAGAGTGAGTCTTAAAATGAACATGGACAAAACCAAAATCTTGTTGAATGCCCATGTAACACCCACTCCTATCAAGATCGGAGACTCTACACTCGAAGTTGTAGACGATTATGTCTACCTTGGACAAACGATCCAGTTAGATAGGTCTAACTTCGAGAAAGAGGTCAATCGTCGAATCCGACTCGGCTGGGCAGCGTTCGGGAAGTTGCGGGGTATCTTCTCGTCCAACTTACCGCAGTGTATCAAGACGAAGGTCTATGACCAGTGTGTGTTGCCAGTGATTACATACGGGACCGAAACGTGGTCGCTCACAATGGGCCTTATCAGAAGGCTTAAAGTCACCCAAAGGGCAATGGAGGGGGCTATGCTCGGAGTTTCCTTGCGTGATCGAATCAGAAATGAGGACATCCGCAAGAGAACCAAGGTAACCGACGTAGCCCGAAGAATAGCCAAACTGAAGTGGCAGTGGGCAGGGCACATTGCTCGCAGAACGGATGGCCGATGGGGCCAAAAAGTTCTGGAGTGGCGACCGCGAACCGGAAGACGCTGCGTTGGAAGGCCTCCCACTAGGTGGACCGATGACCTGGTAAAGGTTGCAGGGATCCGCTGGATGCGAGTCGCACGGGACCGGTCAATGTGGCGACACTTGGGGGAGGCCTATGTCCAGCAGTGGACGTCTTTCGGCTGAAATGACGATGATGATGAGACGAGTTTTTTGGCGCCCTGTAATACTTTTCTTATTGTGATACTTGTACACACCATATTGAATCTGAAACACTAAAATTTCTGACCACTAGCAAAGTTCTTAAATACTTACCTACTTTTTAAAATAAAAGCATTTGATTGATTTTGATTTAATTTGATAAAAAATGTACGTCATCATTCTCTTGCCCTTATTCTAATTATGAGGTCGGCGCAGCATGTCTTCTTCTTCCATACTTCCCTATTACTTGTCATCTTGTCAGACACCTCTTTTCTAGCCATATCATCCTTCACACAGTACATCCATCGTTTCTTTGGTCTTCCTCTACTCTTGTAGCCATTAACATTCATACTCAAAACTTCCCTCACGACGCTTTCCTCATTTCTCCGCATATATGCCTATAGATAACCGATTACCACACAACAGTCAGTCATTTTCAGTCACCGGCGCCACTTTTAGACTTCCTCTTATGTACTCATTTCGTATTTTACCGATTCGCGTAACACCACACGTCCCGCTCATCATTCTAATCTTCGCCACATGCAAATGCCTTTCATTCATCTATTTTGTGGCCCTATATTCTGATCCATACAAGACATCAGGTCTGACCATTGTTTTAAAAATCTTTCCCTTCAGTTTATGAGGAATGGGGGAGTTGGAGATTGTTTCAGTGACAGTGGTAAATAAAATCAGTGTGTGTTGATATTCGCGAGGCTCACTAAAAAAGCAATTTTCGGGACTACACCCCAGAGCCCAGCTATAAGTTTGCAAATGTCCTCATTTTCAACAACTGCATGGGTAGTTGTTTTGTATTTTATTACAATGTTATAGATATTAATTATTTATTGTTTTCAAAGCCGTCATTATGAAACTGAAATACAATACTTACGAAATACTAACTTTCAGGATCGTTTTGGTTTCCGAGCGCAAAAGTTTTCTAAATCAATTTTTAAGGGGTTTGTTTTAAATATAAACGTTTATTAAGCATCATCATAATTCTCCTGCCCTTATCCCAAATTATTTGGGGTCGGCGCAGCATGTCTTCTTCTTCCATACTTCTCTAATACCCGTCATTTCGGCAGTCACCTCCTTTCTTAGCCATTTTTTCCTTCCATGAATATCCGCAATAATATAAAAAAACGAGGCCTTTTTTAATTAGTCTTCTTTTTCTCGAAAGGATGACACAGATTTTTACGTAAAATATATGTAAAATATTGGTATTCAGCTACATCCGAGAAGACTGGAAGCCGACCCCAACAAAGTTGAGAAAAGGCAGGCAGATGATGAGTTTAATCAAAGACATTATTGTACGTAATTTTTTTTACAAGCAAGGTGAAGTCGGGGTATCCTTTCTGTCTCATCATCTGCCTAGCCTTTTACCAACTATATTGGGGTCGGCTTTCAATCTAATCGGATGTAGCTGAATACCAGTATTTTACATGGAGCGACTGCCTATCTGACCTCCGCAACCCAGTTAGTACTGGGTAATACGATACCCCTTGGTAAGACTGGTTGTCAGACTTTTTGGGCCTCTGACTACCTAACGACTTTCAAAGATCTACAAATGACAGCCGGGACCAACGGCTTAACGTGCTTTCCGAGGCACGGATCTACTCTAGAATAAATCACCAAAACCAACTCAGAGGTCTCAGTCTTTTTTAAATGGATAGTTGGATCAGGTCAATCCCTCCAACAATAAGTGGGGGTTCCCTCTTTTCTGAATACCCCATCCCCAATTTGCGAAGCCGCTGCTCGTACGAAGTGAAAACATACGAATAAGAATTACGTAAGGGGTTTGACGTATTTTGATCTAAGGTATCGTCCACGACCTCGGTCGATGCTATTTGTGTCCATCGACACGTGTGGCGTCGTTGTTTCCTTTGAGGAAGTACCATCGCTCCACAAGTCTCGTAGCGCTGACTCGTGAAAATTATTAAAACATAACATAACATAACATCACGCCTATAATTCCCGAAGGGTTAGGCAGAGGTGTCCCTAATATTACGCCCACATTTTGTTGCAGTTATGTTTTTGTAACTCCCATGTCTCCCTATTGCCATCAACCGGGCACAAATCCAGTCTCAGTGGCTGCTACTGAGAAATTCCTGATGATAAACCCAATAATTTATTTATTTATTTAACACTTCAAGCACAAAGTACAGAGGCGGACTTAATGCCATAGGCATTTTCTACCAGTCAACCTTTGGGTGATGCAGAGACAAACAGTAGTAGTAGGTGTAAATATATCTGCAAAAATTTAATTTATTACTAAGCTAAACTACAAGGATATATAAAATACTATAACGATATATCAAAATACTATAAATATATATCAATATATTATATATATGTAAATAGAAATTTACACGGATATACTAAAATAAAAAGACAAACAATGAAGAAAACATTAACGCTGTGACGAAACTGCCAGCTTTTTCTGAATGTACTCGCGAACTTTAATTTTAAACGATAAACGATTAGTTGCCATCCTGATTTCCTGGGGAAGCGCATTCCACAGAGAAATAGACTGAACGAAGAATGATCGGTGAATGAAGTCAGTGCGGTGAGAGGGACATTGAAGAATTCGGTTTTGAGATGAGCGCAGACTCCTATTATGATTGGCACAGATGTATTGAAAGTGGGGAGCAAGGTAACTAGGGGAAGAAGTTGTAACAAGGTGGTTAGCGCCCTTTGCTCCCTACGCTGACGTATGGGCAACCACTTAAGTAGAGACCGCTACTCTGAGACATGATCATATTTACGTAGATTGAACACGAATCGAATGCAGTAGTTTAGAAGACGGTCAAGTTTGTCGAGCAGATCCGCATTCAGGTCAAAGTAGCACAAAAAAAAAATACACTTTGCCTATTCTGGGAATCGACCTTAGGAAATCATGCTCAACGCTTGCAACCACTAGTTCAAAGGGACAGTCGAAAAAAAAGCGTATCTATTCACATTTTTGTTATACCACTCTGTGTTGCATTAAAATATTGAATTTGAATTGCAATAAGAACACTGGGTTAGGTGTTGCTGTACAGTTTTAGCTGCAAAAAAGCTATAATTGTAATGATTTTTTGTATTCTATTTGCACCTTAAACTAAATAATCATTGTCACGATATAAGTAATTGCAATTCACAATCAATAGTTTTGTACAACACAGAGCGATAGGTAATTAATATTTTTTTTAATATTTAGTCATTTTTATTAACTACTAAAAACAACGAAATACATATTTGACCCAACTTTCAGAATGCACCCCCCATCAATATTAGGCAAAGGTGCATAAGTTTAAGTCCTAAACAGTTAATGGGGGATAAGCCTTTTTTTAGCATCATCCTTAGAAACTCCTAATGGAAAAAACCAAAGCACATTACGACCGAACCGAAGACAATCAATAAGGAAATAACTTCAAATTCATAACACATTTACAGTAAAAGGTAACTAACGTCAGTCAATTTGATAATTGAAGGACAAAACCTCAAAATTATATAAAAGTCCAATTGTTGCCTGCGGTTTCAGTCGCATCGAGTGAGTTGTTTGAGTATCCTGGAAAACTAAATATACCCAGACAAAAAAAAATATATATTATTCTATGAAAATATTTAATTGATCCTCTAAAACTTGGTTGAAAAAGGATACTCGATTTTTGTAATAAATTAGCCTCTTATTTAGTTGTGTATCGGCAAGCATAGGGTTGGCCGGCCCCCAGCTAGTTAGACCATCACATTCAATAATAATACAGGGTATAAACAAAAATTGTTGCTGGAAAACGATTTTTTTTTTGGGGTAAAAAGTCATGTTTTACGGTAGGACTCAATGGTACGCACTCAAAGCATTGTGCTGATGGATGGATTGGAAAGTACGGGTGTCGTGAAGGAGTGTAAAGTAAAAATCTTACATTAAAAACATGAATTTAAAAAACAACTTGTGTAAAAGTTGGATTTTTGACCAATAATATCTCCGTAACTAGAAAGTTCCCAGGCATGGTCTAGAACAAAAAAATAATTGCAAAAACGGGGAGAACAAGTGGCTTTCGGCTTCGTCAAGGGTCTATTTACACCTTTTATAGCTAAAAAACACGCTTTAGAGTAACGTCATTATATTTCTCTTATTCTTCTCAGCAAACCTTTTAATTTGATACAAATAAATACAAATATAAGAATTACTCACTTAGCTAACCATGCATTGTCATCCAAACTAAACATGTATATAAAATTCCAGCTCGATCGGAAACCGGGAAGTGGGTCAGAATTAACTTCTAAGATTTTTTCACATAGTTACAGTTACAGGTGAAGCTAATAAAATCGTGTTAAAAACAAGCCAAATCCGAGTCGCACTCACACACGAAAGGTTCCGCAAAAAACGTCGAAAAAACACGTCTCCTAAAAGTTTGAGGGGAGTCCTTAAACTTTTAACATTATTTAATTAATGGTAAAAAAACAACAACAAAAACAACATAGCATAACAACAACATACTAACATACACTACACTACTTCACTACTTTTAACATATTTTTTTAAATTTTTTATTACTATATAAAAAAATACCAGCCATAGAAGAACTAACTCTAAAAAATTCAAGTGTCTAACTATTACGGGTGAAAATATACAGTCCTGTGACGGACGAACGGGCAAGACCCTTAGTAATAGGATCCCGTTGGCAACCTTGGGGAATTTTGTAATTTTGCAATTGGTAACCTTAACCCGGGGCTGGTCAATGTGGCGACACTTGGTGGAGGCCTATGTCCAGCAGTGGACGTTTTTCGGCTGAAATGATGATGATGATGATGAATTGGGAACCCTAATGACTGGAACAGATTACATGCAGAAGACTGAAAACAGGGTGTTGTGGCCCAGCATGGGAGACGTTTATGTCCATCAATAGACTGCGAGAGGTCGAGTTGATGGTACCATTGACCAGTACATGTCGTCAAAATTCTATACAAGGTGGAAGGGACACTGACGCATAAACGGTCAACCGTTTCAAACAAGAAAAAAAAAATTAAAAAAAATATATATAAAAAAATGTGATGAGTGATGGTGATGGTGTGGTGCTTGTGATGTGTATGTGTGTGTGTATGTGGGTGTGTTTTTGAATAAATATTTTTTCTGTCTTTCTTTCTTCCACGTACGTATTCAGAACATCATTCTGAACACACATATAATTTTTGATCGGTAATTTAAAAAACAGTTGTTTCCTACAAAACTGCAGTACCTACACGATCAAAATGTAACGAACAGCTGATTTTTTTCAGGGTTCAAAATGAGGTACTGAATGCGTGGTAACGTGTGTCCCTTCCACCCTGTATACAGATCATATTATATCTGTGTGTTTCATCCAAATCCATTCAGCCGTTAAAGCGGATTGACATCACCCAGACTCACAAAATATAACGTTGCTATATATTTTAGCCGTGCAAGCTTTCAGGCGTGTGTTTTCAGTCGGAATCCATCGAATCAGGCTGAAATTCAATTTGCTATGCATTTAGTTTTCCCTCCCTTGACTTGAACATAATCGAATGAAATATTTTTATATCAATCTATCTGAGAATAATATCGTGGTATTAACTATTTTCTTTAATTGGCTTAGTACCCAGCTTTGCTGTAACAATCATCAATTTTGATTTTTTTAGTAACTTAGACTTTCTAGAGTTATGTTACACAGCTCAATCATAATATCATATCTTTTTAGTGTTTTGTCATCGTAATAAAATACTTCAACAAATATAACTATGCGCTATCCTATTTCCTGTCATATTGTAAATGCCAAAGTTTGGAAGGATGACTGTTTGTCACTTTCACGCAAAAACTGCTGACCGGATTTGGATGAAATTTGACACACAGGTAGTTTATAACCTGGATTACGATTACCGAACTCCACGAGGACGAAGCGGCCGGCATAAGCTAGCTGATGCTCGCGGCTTCGCCCTCGTGGAGTTCGGAAATTATTATATACTAGTGTATAAAGAAAAATATTATCCACTAGTGTATAAAAAAAATATTAAACACTAGTGTATAACAATTTAAGGCCTGTTTGCACCACAATTAAAAAAATACATTCAGTGTTAAATGAATTTAAAACATCGTTCAGTCAGAGTCGTCTTAGGGCAGTTTGTTGGAGTAGGGAGTATACATTTAGGGGCTCCATAGCGCCGCTAAACGTTCAATATTTTAAAGATGATAGAACCAGAATAATGTTTTAAATAATTTTTATTTATTTCCTTGCAATGTTTCAACTGGATAAAACCATTCAAAGCAGATAGAACTCTTATTCTTAATGTTAATTGAAGGGCACAGGGGATAAACATGCGATGTCACAAAGACAATGAACTGAGAAATTGTTAAATTAGTCTTTTAATCCTTGAAAAAGGGTACATTAAGGGCATTACATGGCTCAAATCCCAAAAACATCGTATATTCAAAGAAATTTGTTGATGAATCCCTTCGTGCGTTTTCCGTGTAAAAAAAGTATGTTATAGTTAAGTTCATCACAAATAAATTGTATTGTTTAAAATTTTAATAAACCTTCTCAATTTTTTTTGGTTAATCGTAGAAAATAGGTCCTTTTTCAACCTTAATTGTAAATTATCTCTGTAACGGCTGAATAGATCGGCATGAATTTTGTAACAACAAATACGTAATGATATACTTAACAATCTGTATTGTTTTTTTTTCTGTTATTTCTTTTAATATTTTTAAATAATAAAAAAAAACCGAAATTTTGCGAAATGTGCGGGGCAAGTCAACAAAAATCAGTACAGGGATCAAATCATCAAGGTCATCGAGCAATGTAATGCCCTTAAAGCCCGAGATGACGGAAATTAAAAATTTATTTGTTTAGACAAAAAACCCTTTTCTTACTTATTGAGTTAGAGAAAAAAAATTTAAATAAGTCAGAAAATACAATATGAAATAGTATTTGTTTAAGCTTCATTATATTTTATCCGTGAGAAGTATTGCATAGTTTTTGGTTCACAAAACTTGGACATTGCTTGCTATTGCACTGTATCAATATTTTTCTATGAAGATTACTCCGTGACTGTGCATTTTACTGCAAAGTGTGTTTTGGAGTTTCGTTCTACCACCCAATGGTAGGGCCAGTTCAAAAAACATAAAAATGTGACATTGTGTTTTATGTTGTTTTTCCCCTGTGCCCTTCAATTGTTGATTATTTTTCTTTACATTTTTATTTTTTTGAAATCTTATGGTTTTTCGACCTAATTTGTACACCAGCCATGGTCAAACATGTTGAGCCAAAGACTACGTTGTAATACCTATACTTAGCATCATACCATGTACATTATCTTCACATTAATTAAATAAATTTAATTAATTGAATTAGCTTTTCTTACAATCAAACATTCATTCAGGATGAACTAATACATAATTAGTATTTTTAGTATTAAATAATTACTATTAGTAATATTAACACTTGAAACGTCACACTGAAATAAGTTATTTACAACTAGTGATCCGCCCCTGCATCGCTCGGATGCTATTTACTTATTTGCGCCATGTGTAAACATCGACATTTGTGTGATACACCAAAGTCAATAAATACATTTTACACATGAACCATCCCGGAAATAAATTCTGTAAATGGCAGTGAAAATCGTATCGAAATTCAGTGTATAGTTTTGATTACTTAAGCCAACACACAGACCGACAAGAAGATCGCTTTTTTACTGTTAATTCCTATACAACATTAGTTTTAGTATGTGCGAAACCTGATGCACATGTCTAGTATTTTTATGTAGAGAATCAAAATCTAATACAAAATTTCAAAACTGTATCATGAAAAATCACAAAGTTATAAGCTTGTTCTGTTACCTAGTTGTCCTCATAAAAACGTGGTCACTACGCAGCGCGCGCCTCCAGCGTCGTCTTGAGCTCATTGATAATAATAATTTGGCAGTAGGTACCTAAATTATTGCGATAGATACTCAAAGTCGCTCGGTGTCCCAACTTTTAACTTTTTTAAATTTTTTTGTGAAAAAATATAACATGGTTTAAAAATTATTGGATTCGATTCAGTTACTTATTCTGAACAAACTATATTCAGGTTTCGAATATACTAAAAATAAAGTTGTATATTTAATGCAGGAAAATGACAAAACAGGAAAAATAACAACTAATTTAATAATTGGCTTTAACAACAATCAGTGAATGTATAATTACGTATATGTTATACCTACAACACATTGTCAGAATTATAATTTAGTTAAAATAAATCTTATTATTCAAGTTTCCAAATGACAATAGCTTCAATAGTATTGACACAAGGTTTTCCTTGGCTTTTGTCAGTCTCATACGTTTTTGACAAGCCCTGTCACTTTTTGTAGGCCGTCCTGTGAAAGTGAATATTTTATAGAAAAATAAGTTTGAAATATACATAACATATTTTTTTTAAAGAAAAAAATATGATTACAAGAATTTGTGTGGTGGTTGCGTATTTCTTTATGGTTTTGATAAATCATAACGTCAATGGCTTCATAAGTAAGTTAATTCATTAAGTGTGTTTATTTTATATTAAACTATGCCAAACTAAGGGGCCGTCTCCACGAGCGAGAGAATCGCGGCGATATTATCGTCGTGCCACGTATTTCTAATAAAATAAGATCGCCGATATAAAGGGTGTAAATAGACCCTTAACATATCCGAAAGGCACTTGTTCTCCCCGTCTTTGCGATAATTTTTTTGTTCTAGACTATACCTGGGAACCTTCTAGTTACGGAGATATTGGGAGTCAAAGTTCCAACTTTTTCACAAGTTTTTCTTTAAATACATGTTTTTAATGGAAGATTTTTACTTTACACACCTCCACGACCCCCGCACTATTCAATCCATTCATCAGCACAATGCTTTGAGTGCTTTCCATCGAGTCCTACCGTAAAACGAGAATCATGCGGAGGAATGAGGAAAATGTCGTGAGGAAAGTTTTGAGTATGAATGTGGATGGGTATAAGAGTAGAGGAAGACCAAACAAACGACTGATGGATTGTGTTATTGATGATATGGCAAGAAAGGACGTGTTTTTTTTAATGGCTTCTCGCAGTTCAACCTAGGAGGTGGTCGTCCATCTTAACCGGACTATCCTGTAGGTGCCTTGATTGTAAGGCCTCCAGCCAGGGGCATAAAACTTACAAACTAAGCGACTACACGCTAAGGACATCCCCTAAGGGATACGAACCTGGGCTTAGGGCGTCGCTGGGGGAGGACAGCAATGGGACAGGCTGGATTTGAATGATATCATTATTTAGGGGCTGATTTTGGACAACAAGCTCATCCACGCGGGCTGGCTCGAGCAAGGGTCCGAGAAATCGACGAACTACGATGAATTTTTCAAGTAGGTGTGGATGGCCGAATCCAAAACTATGAGCGAAAAATACTCAAAGGAGTCTGGAGCCCGATTTTGATGAAAACTAAAATTGTATCATTGGATTTCTGCAAAATCTATACACCTAGTCAGGAATCGAACCCGTTGATTTTGGAAAATAATAACACACCCACTGTATTATTAGACCATTCGATAGTGTCACTGTTAAGGATTCAATTCTGGGAAGTATTAACAGATGGCAAACTAAAGGAAACAGTTCATTTTTTCGCTTGAAAAATTCACCTTGTATACACCTTAATACCATTTTTTTGTTTTCAGATACTTCTAAGCTTCACGATACAAGTAAACCTTTTAAATTTGGATACGTCGAAGGGAATTTTCTGAAAATGGATTTAAGCTTCAAATTGCCTCCAGATGTGACTGCCGGATATGTAGTGTTATATTATAGTCCAACTGGTAGGGCCCACAGTTCCAAGAAACATACCACCCCACCACCACTTAGAGTCCGGTTATAAAAGAAATATCATAAGGACTGAAATTTAAATTATTTTAATATAACGCATTAAAATACTTTATTCAGCTACATCCAATTAGACTGAACATAGTTTGGAAAATGTTAGGCAAATGATATTATGATTTTTTTAACAAATTCTAAATACTTGTGTGCTTGTAAGTGAACACTATGAAATATTCCAGATTCCCGTCCAAAAAGGATATTTGAAATCAGAAGACCTAAAGATGAGACTGATAATCCTGTAGCCAACGTACAAGGTGTCATATTAAGTGAACATGTCTACATTGACGTTCATTTATACAATAAAACCGGAGTATTCTTAAATAAAAGAATATCTGAAGGGGTTGCAGTGAAATCAGCACTCAACTCAAGAGATTTGGATAGTACATGTAAGAGAATGTTTATTTGTCAATAACCAAAAAATAATAATGTACCTAATCTTAAGGCTCCGAGTAGTTCAAAGAATTTTGTGACAACAAATAATGCACTTTATCATAAGTCTCACAAAGTAAAAAGTTATACGAAGGTACCTCTGGCGTCTGGCATGGCTTAAGAAACTGATTACAAGATTTATTCAATGACATAATACATTTATCTGCTCTGAACTCTTCTGGTCTTCAGTACTAAATTTATTGAAACTTGTGTTTTTTTACAGATAGCCTGAGTTGTTTAAATGGTAAAAAATGTGATGTTGAAGCTGACTTAAGCAAACAAAATGAAGGTTAGTAAGCCTTTTGATACTTTGGACATACTTCAAGATATGGGAACGATGAAAATTCAACAACCTTTTTATTCCCAAACACTAGATGTTATGGACCAATGACTCGATTAACGCACTTAAAAGTCAAGAAAAAAATAAGCTTTCAATCCATGAAACATCTACAATGGTGTTTCACAAGGTTCAGTAACGGGACCATTGTTATTTGCTAAGATATAGGTATTCGTAGTGTGTAGTTAAACAACAAATATTTAAACTACCAGATCCGCCCTATAGCGTAGAGATAAATGGAGGCGTTCATAATCAAATTATAACGTTCCTACTGCAGGGATACAGGTATTCTCGTTGTGAGAAAGTGGGCCTTAGTTCATCACGCGGGCTCAGCGCAGATTGGTATTCTGAGCACGGTCATACCAAAATGCAACTCATGTCCAACGAAGAGATTAGAATTTTGATCGCTTCGAAGCCATCATTAGAAGGCCAATAATTATAACAAGCTAGCTTTTTCTCGCGGTTTCGCTCCCGTTATGTACGGAAACTATGTAGCCTATGACACTCGGAATCCGATCAGTAGTTTCGAAGATTACCCCTAAACACAAACTTACAAACTACCTTTTTATAATATTAGTATAGGCGATAAAACTTGACGATTTATGGATTAGAAGTTACAGATAACAACTTCAAATGTTTCAATTGATGATTTAACTTTATGATGATGAAGATGACATAACGTTGTTTCAGATGCAGGCATTAAAGAAACTGAAACTATAAACGACCATATGATTATTATTATATGTTTATCTGTATTTGCTATAGCGATGTTGGTGCTAGCTATTGTTTCATTTACAAAAAGCTACTCGTTCAAACGTGACCCAGAAATACTTCAAGTACCACTACAAGTAAGTTATTTGTTATTTTATATCTCTACCTCATAGAATGAAGTCTGTAATCCTCGAAGTGCTAGGCAGAGCTTTACCTTAGTTTACCCAAATTTCAAGGTAACCCACGTAGCCCGAAGAATAGCTAAACTTAAGTGGCAGTGGGCAGGGCACATTGCTCGCAGAACGGATGGCCGATGGGGCCGAAAATTTCTGAAGTGGCGACCGCGAACCGGAAGACGTTGCGTTGGAAGGCCTCCCACTAGATGGACCGATGACCTGGTGAAGGTTGCAGGGATCCGCTGGATGCGAGTCGCACGGGAGCGGTCAATGTGGCGACACTTGGGGGAGGCCTATGTCCAGCAGTGGACGTCTTTCGGCTGAAATGATGATGATGGTGATGACCCAAATTTCAGAAATTATATTTAAATCCCATGTAACAAGGTTAGAGCCAATTGCCATCAACCGGACACAAATCTGAATCTATGTTGCTACTGAGAAATTACTGATTACTTGTTTACTTTCCCCGACCTCGGACCAACAATGAGTGTATTTCAGAGAGTGAAGTACATGAAAGCCAAAAATGCCATTCGTTAAGGTCTCAAAAGAAAACACCTTTTTCTTGTAAAAGTTAGCAATATATTAGAACTATCATCATCATTCTCCTGCCCTTATCCCAATTTATTTGGGATCGGCGCAGCATGTCTTCTTTTTCCATACTTCTCTCGTGCACGTCATCTCATACGAAATGCATTAAATTTCATTTTTTTTTTCAGAAATTGAATCCATTCTACGTAAATCTTCTTTTCCGTAAAGAATGTCAGGAAATCATTGATGACCTGGAACAAAATCAATATGAATTAATAGATCCATTCGAACGGAGATAGAATATAATTTTATACCTAAGTAATTTTAATTTAATATTTGTTTATAAATATGTAAAGCAAAGATACTTATTTAGAACTTTTATTTTAATCGTAAAAATCAAACAAATAAATCTGAAGTATCCATACTTCACACGTTCAAAAACACATAAACAACACAACACATACTACACAGTGGTGTAAAGTTATAAAATTTTTCAGATATTCCGAAAACTTTTGATATTACAAAAATGCTTACACATACTCAAAAACTCCAGAAATTCGCAAAAAATCTAAGTTGAGAATTTATCCCTTTATTGAAAATCTAAACATATGAAAAGACATAAATGATCTTATTAACAGCCAAAAAGTTAGACAAAATGCTTGGCAAAATGATTTAACAACAAGAAATGGAAATCGAACTCGATGACACTTTGGTCAACCTGTCGCCACTGCGCCTAGCTAAGCTTCAAACTACCAATATAATAATAAGTAGCTTTGCTCCGCGTTCTGCGTCCACGTGGAATTATTATAAAAATATGACGGATGTTGAAAGTCAGTTGGAAGGGTAGTGGTGGAGTCGAAGTCTGGAGAAATTTATTCTCACACAGTTCTAACCTCACCTAATCCATTTGGTCGGTGTGTCCTAGGAATAAAAAGGATACACAACTGTTACCGGCCGCACCTAGGTTTAGCCGGCTAGAACTAGGTGTAGCCGCACTTCGGCTATTAGCCGTAACATATACAACATTGGTTTTAGTATATGCGAAACCTTAAAACACGTGTCTCGTATTTTTATGTAAAGAATCTATGTAAAAAATTTCAAAAATGTATCATGAAAAATCTCAAAGTTATAAGCTTATTCTGTTTCCTGGTTGTCCGCACAAAAACGTGGTCACCACGCGTTGCAACCGCGCGCGCGCCTCCAGCGTTATCTTGAGCTCATTGATAATAATAATTTGGCAGTAGGTACCTAATGATTGCGGTAGGTACTTAGTGTCGCTCGGTATCCAACTTGTAACCTTTTTTAAATATTTTTGGGACAAAATATAACATGGTTTAAAAATTATTGGAATCGATTCGGTTATTTATTCTGAACAAACTATATTCAGGTTTCGCATATACTAAAAATAATGTTGTATATGTATGTTTTTAATATTAATATCTCGATCTCATTACTTTAACTTAAAGCTAATTTGGTTCACCAATGAGAAAAGCGATACTTATAAAAGTCAACATAAGTTACAATCGCTTAAGTCTACTTAAAGATTATATTACTGAGTTAATAAAATAACTTACATGCTTAAAGTGTTATTAAGTTTAGACCTATGTATATTAGCTTGCTTTAATCACATAAAGTTATGTTTTTAGAAAATCACTTTTATTATGTTGTAACATAACGCCTGAATTCCCCGAAGGGTTAGGCAGAGGAGTACCTAACAGAACACCCACAGATCGCCAGTTATGTTTAAATCCCATGTAATAGGGGGTGAGCCTATTGCTATCAGCCGGGCATGAATCCAGACTCCATCGCTGTTACTGAGAAATTCTTGATGAAAAAAAAAAAAATAACACTTTGCCTGATCCGAGAATCGAATCTCATGCGCGTTGCGGCCACTAGACCAACGAGACAGAATTTACTTAATCAGAAATTCTTCAGTATTGTATTGTATAACGGGCCGGGGTCCGCAACTCCACGTCAAAGCGCGTATTTTGCGTTGTGCGTCTTGGAGGGAAACCAGAGATTATTATTCTTCAGTATTTTGAAGTTTTTTGACGGCCATCACCTGTCTAGACTTTCCTCAATCTTTTCGGGGTCGGCTTCCAGTCTAACCGTATGTTCCTGAATACCAGTATTTTACACAAATTGACTGCCTATCTAACCAACACAAGTCACTGTATAAGTACTAGTGTAGTAATAATACTAACAGCAGTCTGTTCCATCATTTGTCTTTGACGCTGGGTCAAGGTGAATCGGCGATTTCAGACCTATAATTTAATTATAAATTCAAGTTTCCTCATGATGTTTTCCTGCACTTATGTCAGTGACGTCTAAGAGAAACTCCATGTATGACATACGCATTTGACGGTATTTCACTAAAATTAAAAGTGAAATACCAAAAATACTTCAAACGCCATATTAACGCTAAAATACCATTATTGGAAAGAAGGCGAAAAGTCATTTCTACAAAAAATAACATTTTCCAGCGACGAAATGAACGCACTCACATTTAAAAGTACTGGCTGTCTCTCCCGGAGTTGGTTGCGTTCAGCCTTTAAAAAAATAAAGGCACTTACATTTACCAGCAATATAAAACACAAGCTTTTAAATCAGAATAGTTGGTCCTTGTTGAAACTTTGCTCCAGAACCTCAATAGCCGACGTAGTTCACAAATCTGCATGACTGAAATGGTAATGGGCAGGCCATGTCTGCTAGATGTGGGCCCGTAGCCTGGAGACCTGAGACAGCTAGACGGGGTCGCAACAGACCGAGAAGATGGCGGGACGCTTTGGATGGTTTCCTAAACAATTGTCGCGAGGAGGCATAACAACGATTGAACTTATTTTTTTACAATTTTTTGACTTATTAAACTTAAATTGTACGTCCCTAATGAGGACATCCGCAAAAGAACCAAGGTTACCGACGTAGCCCGAAGAATAGCCGAACTTAAGTGGCAGTGGGCAGGGCACATTGCTCGCAGAACGGATGGCCGATGGGGCCGAAAAGTTCTGGAGTGGCGACCGTGAACAGGAAGAAGCTGCGTTGAAAGGCCTCCCAATAGGTGGACCGATGAGCTGGTGAAGGTTGCAGGGATCCGCTGGATCCGAGTCGCACGGAACCGGTCAATTTGGCGACACTTGGGGGAGGCCTATGTCCAGCAGTAGACGTCTTTAATAATTGTGTAATAATTAATTTAAAGTGAGGTGGACTAATACAACCAATGCAATGGTTAACAACCACCAACCAGTGTAAGAGTGTTATTATATTATTATTTTCATAACATAGCCGAGAATATTGACACACATACATATAAATATTGTACTCACCATGACCGCAATTAATTAAATAGATTCCTGTAATTACGATATTTTGACCCCCAAATCTGTAAATCAATACTTTCTAGTTTTTAATTATCATAGTTTGCTGTGTAGACTCAATTTTTTTAATTTTTTTGTTTCTCTATTTTTTTTATTCTTAGCCAAAAATATGTTGTTTTGTACGCCTTAAATGGAAAAACCTGTTGATCTACCTGTTATTTTTAAGACCTTGCACATATTATTTGATGTATACTCATGTTTTACAATAAAATATATTCTATTCTGTTCATCCGTATGTGACAGTAATACAATAATGTTACTATAAGATATGTCTTTTCACCTGTGACAAACAATAACTAAAACAATTATGAATTATTATGAAGTAGAAGGAATGGGCCTTGGGGCCTCCTGGCCTTTGCCCAGGAGTTTAAAACTTGGGCTAACAACAACAAAAAAATCTTTTACTGAAGCCTTCTTAAGTAACAACGATTCTTTTACCTAAGTAACCGAAAAAAAAAACAAATACCAAACAAATAAATATTATTCAAAACAGCCAATACAAATCTCACGAAAATCACATCAACGAATCGACAAAGTTCGTAACAGTATTACCATGGTATCCTCCGAACGCAAATGACTTTCAGGCGTAGGGAAATTCAATAAAAACTCGTATGTACGCAATAAATATTATGAAATGTATGTAACTTTGGGAAATCACAAAATAATTCTGCATTTCCATAGAGTAACTTCGCAGATACGACAATCATTGGTGACGAGCTACATGTTCAACCGAAAAATGCGTTTTGCGACAGCTACTCCAGAGCGCGAAGGAAAGCGCTAAGGTAGCCAGGGAAATTCAAATTGTATATTTAATCCCATTGAATGACTTTTCATGAAATAGCCAATCAATGGGATTAAATTAACTTAGAGGGTTCTGACGGCTTCTACTGAAAAATTCCTGAAGGAAACACCCAATAACACTTTGCCCGACCCGGGAATCGAGCCCCGGACCTCATGCTCAGCAGTCACGCTTGCGACCACTAAAACAACGGGGCAGTTATTCCTAAAATAAACAAAACGTTCTTTAAAGCATTTTCTCCTCTGTGATGCATTCAAATTGTACATTTAATCCCATTGAATGACTTTTCATGAAATAGCCAATCAATGGGATTAAATGAACTTAGAGGGTTCTACTGAGAAATTCCTGAAGGAAACAACTAATATCACTTGGCTCAACCTGGGAATCAAGCCCAGGACCTCATGCTGCATTTAATATTGACATAGATGACATAAAGTTAGGTAATGTTTTCGTTTTGTTGTTTTATGTTGTGTTATTTGATGATTTTAATTATTTAATGATTTTTCTATTTATTTTTTTGAAGGAATTTAATTGTATGTACCATTGTTAGAAACATTTTGTATGCCTATCAGCGGGACATAGATAGTTTCTGAATTTTATATATTATACCACCTACTGTTTTACTTATATTCACAAAATAAATGAATTTGAATTTGCTCAGCAGTCACGCTTGCGACCACTAAACTAAAGGAGCAGAGTTATTCCTAAAATAAACAAAATATTCTTCATAGACTATTTTGTTTATTTTACATATATATATTCACTTTCTCCTCTGTGATATATTTTAGTCTATGTCAACTAACTTCAGGCGGGACGCAGGGGTCCACAAAAGGTTAAATGTTTATTTGGAAAGTCAGTCAATACTAATATGTCGTTCAAAAATAATGCTATTTGTGTTAAAATTGCTCTTTTATAAACAAATATTTGATATTATCACTTTGATAGAAATATTGTTTATTATAAATGAGCTTTGCAAAAGGTTTGTTCTCACTAGTTCTACTAAATAGTTCTACTTTAGACCTAAAGGGATTTTTTTTCAACAGTCCTCCGACATAAGGTGTTACAAATCGTTGAACTAGCTGGAACAAAAATTCCAATTTCTTCTACTAGTCGAGTGCAAAGACAAAAAGGCGGAACAACATTTATTGTGGTCGAATTTTCATGGGTCTTTTTTATTGAGTTGAAAGTCAAAAAAGTGACATTGGCTGAAAGTCTGACAACGAGTCTTAGTCAACGAGTCGGGTATCGTACTACCCAGTACTAGCTGGGTTGTGGGGGTAAATTGAATCCAGTTTGACTGGAAACCGACCCTAACATAAGGCTAGGAAGATAATAAAACAATTAAAAAATGGGAATTTATTAATCGGGCGAATAAAACTTTAATTGGCGACTAATATACTGAATGGGCGACTATTTTACCAAATAAGTAACTATTTATCCGGTCATTGCGGCAATGAGAACATGAACAGGAAGCAAGAGCGAGCGAAGCGAGCTCGGGACTTGTGGCACACCGACTCGGACAGGTTGGGTTCCGTCTATGGCTACGTCGACTACGCCTTATCTACAACTAGCGACCCGCCCCGGCTTCGCACAGGTGCAATATATACATATAAACCTTCCTCTTGAATCACTCTATCTATTAAAAAAAACCGCATCAAAATCCGTTGCGTAGTTTCAAAGATTTAAGCATACAAAGGGACATAGGGACAGAGAAAGCGATTTTGTTTTATACTATGTAGTGATGAAAATAACCTTATTTATTTATTTATTTATTTATTTAACACTTCAAGCACAAAGTACAGAGGCGGACTTAATGCCATAGGCATTTTCTACCAGTCAACCTTTGGGTGATGCAGAGACAAACAGTGGTAGGTGTAAATATATCTGCAAAAATTTAATTTATTACTAAGCTAAACTACAAGGATAATTATATAAAATACTATAACGATATATCAAAATACTATAAATATATATCAATATATTATATATATGTAAATAGAAATTTACACGGATATACTAAAATAAAAAGACAAACAATGAAGAAAACATTAACGCTGTGACGAAACTGCCAGCCAACAACCTTGTTTTAGTTTTTGATCTGAGACTTTGATTTATAAAACTGGTCGTGTTGAACAACTAGTAAGTCAAATTTATATTTTCAAGTCGCCGTTTTAAACATTTGTATTCGGCCACTGTTTATCGCACACTTAGTATTTCAGTAGCCCATATGCAGTATTTTGGACATATTTAATTTGAATTTATTTTCGCTCGTTTAAACACTACCCTTAAAAAATCAACGTTCCGGAACATAAAATTAAAACCTTTTGTTAGGAAGAAAATAACTTGCCTAACTAGTTGTAATAATTACAAAACTTTGTCCCAAATTTGGAGGCGCCATCAAAGTTTTACAAAAGAGTCTTTCTATGTAAAACAAAATGGCTAACCTAAATATTAATCACGCCAATTATTCTAAACATTGTAAATCACCAGTTTGACTGGGGATTATGGACGTTTCCCGGTCATTGTGCGTATGATTGATGACAGTAATTAGCAGCTTTCAATAGTAGTTGTACATAATGAGCCGTGGTTTTATTGATACACTAATTATGCTTCCTGGCTTTGTCTGTTTTGTAAAGGAAGTATCGCCCATTTTATTTTGTAGATTAGTCATTCCCTTCTTTCCTATGATTTACTGATACTCAGTCTTACCGAGGTGTATCGTATTGGCACGTACTAACTGGGTAGTGTATGTCAGATAGGCAGTAGCTCCACACACAATAAAAAAATAATAATAATAAAATGTAGTTCGTATATTTGTATGTAGGGGGATTGACCCCCTAAATACAGATTAAAAAAAAAAAATTGATTAATTGTTTAATTTAATCTATTTTTTTTTCACTTGTAGAAAGAAACATTATTCGTGGGTATATAGGCTATAAATTAAAATGTATATCATGCCTATTAGCCGAGCTATCACATTTTTTGCGGACGAAGTCCCAGGCGAAGTACTAGTGTAAAATAATGGTACTTTCAGATGCATTCGGTTAGACTGGATACCGACCTCAACATAGTTGGGAAAAAGCTAGGCAAATGATAATGACCTATAATTTTAAAAATAAGTGAAAAAGCGAGAATTTATAGAATTTTGACGTTGATTCGAATTCACTAATTGTAAAGCAGCATTACAAGCATCGCTGGATGCGAGCGCACGGGGCCGGTCAATGTGGCGACACTTGGGAGAGGCCTTTGTCCAGCAGTGGACGTCTTTCGGCTGAAATGATGATGATGATGATGATGAACGAAGCATTGAATATTTAAGTACAGACGCCAGCACATCAAGCTACCCGAAAATATAAAATTTTCTGAATTAACCTTGAAGTTCAAGGTTGATTAAAGCATAAGGTTTGAACCTTATGCTTTAGCGATAAAGTTGAAAATATATATTTTTTTAAATTAAATGGTTCTACCTTTCACCTCAGTCTAGTCCTGAGGACAGACATGAGGTCGACGATGGAACGAGCTAACCCAAAAAAAGCCTATTAACTCGCGGCTTAAATATATTGGGGTCATATGAACTTGGGAACACCGACGCAGGCAGGGAATTCCACTCGTGGGCTGTGCGCATAATAAACGATGTAGAAAAGTGCTTAAAAAATTAAAGAAATTTGTCAGATTGTAGCTTTATGTGGTGTCTGTACATTCAATATTTACTTACTAAGCTTTCCAAGTTAACCAGTTCAACTTGAACCTCAAACTATAAACTCAAGTAACTTGACTAGAGTCCTAGCTTCAAATACTCCAGCTAAGCTCACCCCTTATCAGGCAACACCAATAATAGTTCAGTAACCGCTAACCCTGACAATACCCCTGAGCAATGAGCCTCAGTTGCAAACTGGGAGAAACTGCTCAATGTTCCAATGCTCAACTTTGTCGGGGTATTCCTCGAAGCGCAACTATTTTTAAGCGCAACCAACTCAGCGCAAAAAATTAAAAATATTATATACTGTTTGCTCAAAGCGCAACCATGATGAAAAATAGAGAGGGGAATGACGGTTTTTTTTTTTTTTAATCATGATTGCGCTTTGAGGAATAAGCATATAATATTTTAATTTGAATTTGTGAGTGCAACTAATGGTTGCGCTTCGAGGAATAATTTAGTTGCGCTTAGTTGGTTGCGCTTAAAAATAGTTGCGCTTTGAGGAATACCCCATTTTGTCGACGATACGACGTTGAGTGAAAATATACCGAGCAGTTCTGCGGTTAGAGTAGGGAAATGTTTTGTATTGCTGAACATGTTTCTTTTGCAAAGTTTCTCTGTTATCTGTTCGATGGAATATTGAAAAAAAAACTTATTCCAATGGAATTTTTACATAATAAACAGGGTGTTTCTTTAACTGGGACGGTATGAGGAAAACTGAATCAATATGAGATACACAGAAACTTTCTTGGGAAACATTACCTATCTCTTTTTTATGAATACAATTTTGGCACATTTAAGTTTTTGGTCAAGTGTGAGTTATGTAAAACAATGAGTAAAATTGACCCAACTGTTGTTTTATTTGAGAATCATTTCATTGGTCGACATAGCTGATACCTTTGGTGCCGTGTTAACCGATAAAACTATGACCATTTTTTCTTTTTGACCCCCCCCCCGCCCCCCCGCTCTGAGCGGAGCGGAAGGGAGTGTCAGACTTGTACAGACTAAAACCCATCCATGTTCCTTCTTTGCCCTTTGTGTTCCAGGGCCGCGGTATCTCTTTCGAACAATCCCGCAGCCCTGGCAGGCATCGGCCCATGCGGACCTCTACGTGGTTACTGGAATCTCTTTGATTGTGACCCTAATACTAGTGTCATACAACAGCAATCGTAAATACCAACCTGCAAAATTAGTGAAATCCAGACCAAACCCGTTATAAGTCAGTCCCAAACAAGCCAGTGTCACGGCTCACGACCCTCGTCCCGCGCGTGCTATTATCGTGACGTGACATGTTGTGACGTGTCACGCTGTCACGTCACTGAGCCGTCACTCCAACTATGCCACGCAATTATAGACACTATTTATGTGATGAGGAAAATTCATTGACATGTGCATCCCGCCCGTTCTGACCTACGATGCACAAAGTTGGTCACTTACTGAACAACAGAAGTCCAAACTCAAGATGTGCCAGCGGGCAATGAAGCGCAGCATAATAGGTGTTAGGCGAACAGATGTTGATGGAAAACAGCCAAGCTAAATTCGAAGTTGGCTGGCCACGTAGCAAATTCGTGCACCCGGAGAGGTGGGCGCGGATCCTCACTCACTGGACACCTGATGGAGGAAATCGTCGCCAAGGTAGACCGCGGTGAAGGTGGTGTATCGATCTGATCTTGTTAGTGGGGCTAACATGGCCAGAGATCTTACAAGATAGAGGGGTTTGGAAGGAGAAAGGGGAGGCCTTTGCCAGTAGTGGGATTATTAGACAGTTTATGTACATAACATCACGCCTGTAATCCCCAAAGGTTTAGACAGAGGTGAACCAAATAGTACACCTACATTGCGCCAGTTAAGTTAAAGGCCCCTGTAATAAGGGGCGAGCCTATTGCCAACCGGGCACATTTCCAGTCTCTGACTACTACCGAAAACACACACACACACATACAATTTGTGTATGGACAGTTACAGAAACACAGTTGACAGAATAACTTCGTGAGTGATTCATGGATGTTCTACTACTGCTCAAGGAGTGTCCTGTTGTCCAGTAACAGTAACCTGGTTGTGAAGGTCAATTAGGCAGCCGCATCATGTCAAATACTGGTATTCAGCTGTATGCGGTTAGACTGAAAGCTGACTCCAACATTTAACTGCAAAAAGACTAGGCAGATGATGAGTGGCGAAAGGATCATTGTACGTCGTGTCTAGCATTTTTATGTAATTTCAACAAACCGTTGTTTATTTTTACAAGAAAAAAGGAAGAACATGAAATTCAAGTTTCCAGACAGAAATTAAACTTATTATTAGTTTTACGCCAACAATTTTTGACAGATACTATAGTGTATAATGTCTAAATAAGTGGAAGTAATAGGTATGTGCCTTTAAAGTCTAAAATCAATAAAAAGAGTTAAGCTCTACAACAAACAAAATGTCAATATTAATCCTTAATCCATTCCACATTAATATTTGCACAAAACAAATGAACATGATAATCCTGAAAACAAATAAAGAATAAAACAAATGCCATTTAAATCCACCATTACAGAAAACAAATTACGATCCGCAGACGAGCCATATTTCATTTAATCCTGAATCGTTCAACAGTTCATTCATTTATTCGTTCAGTCAATTAATTCTCCATTCGTTCGCTGTCAGTGGGACTCACTTTAATTTGGTAATTCGTTGCTACTTATTCAATTTGAATTTCGAAATTATAATTTTGTTAATTGTGTTCTTGAATGATGATTGATTGTTTTGTATTTTTACTGAACGTGCGATGAAGTTGTCCGATTCTTCCGAGGCTCGGAAAGCACGTTAAGCCGTTGGTCCCGGCTCTCATTTGTAGATCTTTGACAGTCGGTACAGGTAGTCAGTGGCCCAAAAAGTCTGACAACCAGTCTTACGAAGGGGTATCGTATTATCTAGTACTAACTGGGTTGTGGAGGTCAGATAGGCAGTGGCTCCATATAAAATCCTGGTATTCAGCTGCATCCGGTTAGACTAACTAGCCGACCCTAACAAAGTTGAGAAAAGGCTAGGCAGATGATGATGTGCGATGAAATTCTCGACGTACCTAGAGGTAGATAGTTAGTGTGAATATAATGTTATCGTAACAAAAAATGCCCGAGGCAGATCGAGCTAAGGCGATTCTCACACGACACTTCTCGTCCGCGCGGTCGGTCCGCATTTGCTTGTATGAAATCCGTTGATGTATACCGCTCGACCGCGCGGACGAGTCGCCTAAAACTTTTGCTGTAGATACGTGTAAAAAATGTCAAAATAAAATTTAAATGTCTGTTTGTAATATCAAAAGAACAGCTACTTTCTGAATGCATTTATTATGAAAGTCTGTACGGTACTTATAACAAAAACACATGTTTCTCAATTTTTGTCTGGGATAGGCAAAAATTTTTTGTGTGTTTATTTTGTTCCGGCTAATCTCCGAAACGGCTGGACCGATTGCTGGGACTTTTACTAGCAAATAGCTGATTTTATACATACTTAGGCTACTTTTATTCAAAGAAAATGAAAACCCATGCAATTGTTAACAAAATCCGATTCAAATATTTTTTACGCGGACGAAGTTCGCGGGCAAAACAGCTAGTAGTTATATAGTAGTTATAAAATAAGTTAGTAATCAACCGAACCCAGAACAAAACACAGTTAATGCCCCCAAAAGTACTAGGACAGCATAAAAGCCTGGGAACTATGACAAAACGAACACAGTGGCTATAAGTAAGCCAACGCTCATTCCCCAGCGGCTGAAACTTTCACGAATCTTCAGGCTTTTACAATCCGATATATTACGCCCATTGCGAGTAACTATCCCTTTTCTAACAAAGGAATTTACACCTAGTTTTGGAGGACAGAAGGTAGGGTTTGGGTTGAAGGGAAGGTGTAGTTGTAAAGGCGATAGAGTTTAAAATTGGGTACAGTAAGTTTTGGTGCTTGCCCCTTTCACTATTTTGCAGGTAATACTAGGGATGTAAGTTTCAAGAGATCAGCTGTTTGTAAGCTCTCTCCCATATATACAACATTAGTTTTAGTATATGCGAAACCTGATACACGTGTTTATGTAAAGAATCTATGTACATTTCAAAACTGTATCATGAAAAACACAAAGTTATAAGGTTGTTCTGTTACCTAGTTGTACGCACAAAAACGCGGTCACCACGCAGCGCGCGCCTCCAGCTTCGTCTTGAGCTCATTGATAATAATAATTTGGCAGTAGGTACCTAAATTATTGCGATAGGTACTCAAAGTCGCTCGGTATCCAACTTTTAATTTTTTTTTAATATTTTTGGAAAAAAATATAACATGGTTTAAAAATTATTGGAATCGATTCAGTTACTTATTCTGAACAAACTATATTCAGGTTTCGCATATACTAAAAATAATGTTGTATAACGACCGCTTTAATGAGTCCTCCGCCTTGCCCCATCAAAGGCACATTAAGCGTCCACAAAGTCCTAACTATATCCCACAGGTTATTTGATTTAAAATAACCATAATCCACGTAGGTATTACGATACTAAAAACCAATACGTGATCAACCTTCAAAATATTCCATTTAAATTGGTTCCTTCGCGAGGACTCATTAAAGCAGTCGGTCTATAATCGAGATGGCTGGTCTTCGCAAACATATTGAACGTATGTTATGGCAGATAGTCTGATCACTAGAAAATGTTATTATTTTTTTGTGAGATTAGATCAGCATCTGCCTAGCCTTTCCCAATTACGTTGGGGTCGGCTTCCAGTCTAACCGGTTTACCAGTATTTTAAACGGAACGAGAGCCTATCTGACCTCCATAATCCAGTTTCTGAACAACATGACACACATGTATATGCTTTCCGAGGCACAGAGGAAACTCGGTTTGTAATGGGTGGTCACCCATCCACGGACCAACCTAGGCAAGCGTGGCTTAACTTAACGATCGACCCGAGCGGCTGTTTTTATTTAGTAACCAGCTCCTCCACTTCACTTCATCTCATAACTTGTACCACTAAAAAGAGATCAAGTTTACGTTTTGTTCCTACATTCGGGAACTTTGATGTGCACATATTCACGAAGTCTATAGACCTACTTACACGTTATATTACTATGTTTTACACTAGTTATTTTTCTTTAGGACCTGCATTATTACTTTTGAGGTTTTCGGGATTTAACGGGGGAATTTTGATCTCGTTTTACGTAGATTTCATAGACGACTAAGTCTAAATGAGATACAGTGATATGATCATTTTATGATAAACTTCATAGTCGTCCTGTATGTATCTTAGTTTAATTTAAACATAACATAACATCTCGCCTGTAATCCAAGGGTTAGGCAGAGGTGTACCTAATAGTACACTAACATTTCGCCAGTTATGTTTAAGTCCCATGTAATAGGGGGCGAGCCTATTGCCATCAACCGGGCATAAATCGAGAATCCGTGTCTGCTACTGAGAAATTCCTGTTAGAAAAATAATTAGCGTACCTCGGGAATCGAACCCAGGACCGCTTGCTCAGCAGTCGCGTTGCGACCACTCGACTGACGAGTCACAATTAATTTAAACGGCAATGAAAAAAAATGGCGTTATCAAAGCAGCCTCAACATGTTTTACCATTTCTTTTTCAGATTTTTTCTCGAGCAACTGTTGTACAGACGCCAACACATCAAGTTACCCGAAACTGTCAAATTTTCCCAATCAACCTTGAATCTAACGCTTCAGCGATAAAGTTGAAAATCTATTAAAGAAATTTGACAGATTTTAGTAGCTTGGTGTGCTGGAGTCTGTACAGATACAGGGTTATTTATCAGTAGTGATAGCCTAGCGGTGTGACCGTCGGACTGTCAAGTCATAGTCTCAAGTTCGACCCCAAGACCAACACCTCAATTTATTCAGATTCATGTGCGTATTGTATAATTATCACTTACTTTGGTGAAGGAAAACCTCCATGCCTGAGAGATATTTCTCGACGACATGTAAAGCCAAGTCAGAAGCCCATGGGCGGCGTAATAACTCTGACACCAGGTTAGGCACTAACAACACGAGAAATAAGGTTTATTCATTTCAAAATTCATCGATTTAACCGCGGTTTACGATACAAACCTTCGAGTTAGAGCCTCGGAAAGTACTACTTACATACCAGAACGTGAGCCAGCATTGTTGTGTCCCGCCTCGAAGGGTATGGATGCCGGTGAAATTACATGCCAGTCACATTTTAGCTTTGACTCCGAGTGACGGAAACATTGCAATGACATGGGGACATCACAGCGATATATACGGTTGTAAATAGGCGTATTTCGACTACATGAAGGGGGACCTTTCGTGCTCACTTAAATGAGGCTTTAAATGTCCCAGCAGACTATAATGTCCCCAATTAGATAGTCGGATTATGGTGTTACTAGCTGTTGACCGCTACTTCGTTTGCGTGGTTGATGTGTGTCAGAGTAAAAATAAATTAAGTTGAATATTTTAAATTTATTCCAGACTATAATCTACCTCTATGCTAAATTTCACCCAGATCCGTGCAGCTGTTTTGGCGTGATTGAGTAACAAACATCCTATCATTCAAACTTTCATATTTACTATATTAATAAGATTAGTATAGATGTCATAGGGGAAAAACCTGTGCCAATTACTTTACTTTATTAAAAACGTTCAAAATCAAGTCGCACTCACATCTCAGCGAACATCAATGTAATAAACTTTCCAAAAATAGGGGTAGGTAAATTCGAGGTACGAATTTTCGACATATCCAAATCGGGACTATAAAGAAAACGCTTTTAAAACGATGATTCCCAATGTCCACCACCTCCTTGTCAACCACTGGCGGACAGAGACACGATTTTTTTTATTAATAAATATTCCCAGTAACCACCAATTTGAGTTTTGAATTATAAATTATTTAATATGTGTGTCCCTTAGACATCCATATTTCTTTTTTAGACAGATAAGAAAACTGTGTCTGTTTCATCACCTTCATCATCATTTTGCCAGAAGCCGTCCACTTCTGGACATAATATGCCTCCTCCAAGCCACATTAGGGGTTCTATGCCACGTAGGGGTCCGCATGGGCCGATGCCTGCCAGGGCTGCGGGACTGTTTGAAAGAGATACCGCGGCCCTGGAACACAAAGGGCAAAGAAGGAACATGGATGGGTTTTAGTCAGTACAAGTCTGACACTCCCTACCGCTCCACCCAGAGCGGGGAGGGGGGGGGGGTCATTTGATGATTTTGGATTTTGGGTTTCTGCGACCAGTTCATCTGTCTATTTTAGCCTAGCTATGTGTCTATAGAAAAGGTCATCTATGGAGATTTTTTTAATTGCCAATTAGCAAGATGATAGCGGGACAGACTGCTCAGGGACCATAATGACGCAGGGTAATTGGAATATCGTTTTATTGCAACCATCCCAGGATTTTGCAAGGACTGGATTTTTGAAATCTAAGAAGAACGATTTTTGTAGAAATGCGAGTAACTCATAATATCAGAATTTCTGATCTACTTGAACCAGCTTTCACTAATAGCACGATTAAAATTATTAAGTGTAAAACTACCTTTTAATGCCCGTTAAAAAGGTTAAAGAAAAAAAAATTATAATAATTAAAGTCGGACACTTCTGTCCGTATTTAAGCGGGACTAAGTAGAATGGCACCTTTTCTACCGCTGAACAAAGACACTGTTTTAATTAAACTTAAATAAAAATGTGGGTTGGATACTTACGTTTATTCTGCACTGTGGTCCCGTATGTTGTTTTTTTTTTGGTAGCCTACATTGTGTCCCACTGCTGGGGATAGGCCTCTCCTATCTCCCTCCAAACCTCTCTGTTCTGTGCAATTTCTGCCCAGTTTTGCCCTGCGAACATGATCAGTATGCATGTTGTTTAAATTTTTTATTTTTATACTTATGCACACTGACATGACGAGACGAATAATACTGAGGTATGGAAGAAAAGACAAGCTGCACCGACCTCAAACAAAACGGTATAAGGCCAGTAGACTGATGATAAATCATCATCTGTCTCGCCTTTTCCCAACTATGTTGGGGTCGGCTTCCAGTCTAACCGGACCCAGCTGAATACCAGTATTTTACATGGAGCGACTGCCTATCAGACCTCCACAACCCAGTTATTACCGGGTAATACGATACCCCTTGTTATGACTGGTTGTCAGACTTTCGGGCCACTGACTACCTGTATCGGCTGTCAAAGATCAACAAATGATAGCCGGGACCAACAGCTAAACGTGCTTTCTGTATTGGCTGGTCACACATTCACAGACCAACCTAGGCAAGCGCGGCTTAACCTGAAGATTGATCCGAGCGGCTGTTATTTTTTAGCCACGAGCTCTTGACTGATGATAAATGTATGTGGGAATAAGAATGATCAGCCCATAATGGTGTAGTAGGAGCTTGTATACTGATGGGATACAAGCTAATTTTCTTCGAGATGAAATGGCTGGCCTAGTGAGGGTTGGAGGCCAAAATAATATAATATCTATGGTTTTTCCATAAGAAAATTCTCAATAGCAGACATGGAGTATGGATTTGAGCCAAGTTGATGACAATAAGCTCGCCCCCTATTACATGGGGATTAAAACATAACTGGCGAAATGTGGGTGTACAGTCATGAGCACCAATATGTATACACAACCCTAAATTTAAAAGTAATTTTCGCGACAAATAACGATTGTAACTTGGAGATAGGATCTTTTTCATAAAAAATATGAGTTCCGAAATACTATTTTCGTAACAACATGACATTTTAATCAGAACAGAAGGAGAAAAAACACTATAAAAAGTAGTTAAGTGTTTACATATTGGTGCTCGTGACTGTACTATTAGTAACACGTCTGCATAACCCATTGGTGATTATAGGCGTGATGTTATGTATCTATGTTAAAACCCGTCTTGAATGATTTACGGATCAATTTCTTCTGATTAGAAATATCTTTAATATTATACATATTTTACGCTTATACGCCGTTGATCCTATTTGAAACTTTAATCATTCATATCGTTGAAGTTTAAATCCAATTAAGTTATTGTTTTAATTTATCATAATTCAAGTCTTCAAAGTATTCTCTACTCTTCAATAATTTGTTACGTACTGTAACATTTGGCAAGTTTTCAATTATAAAATTGTAATCAAGCTTCGGACCGATGTTAACCGACTTATAATAGCTGTCTGTTACTTTGTAATTTAAAAAAAATAGTCATTAATTTCAATAGCCCAAAACCAAAGAAATATAAGATTTTATAGAGAGGTAGAAGAAGGAGCTTTTGGCTTAATAACAGCCGCGCGGGTCGATCTTTAGATTAAGCCGTGCTTGCCTACGTTGGTCCGTGGATGGGTGACCACCCATTACATACCAAATTTCTTCCGTGCCTCGGAAAGCTTCTTAGGCCGTTGCTCCCGACTGTCATTTGTAGATCTTTGTGTATTTTTTCTTTCGGGGCTCCGTAAACCGAGTCTAGGACTATAAAAAAATTGAGCGTCAAACGGGTGGGGGTCTACCCTCCTATAAATCAGGTTATTGAAATCAAAAAATTACGAAAACAACCTTAAAATAAAATGAGACTTAAAAAAATTGCTGTACCACACATTTTTACCGTATTGGTATGGCACTTTTGTAGGAAACAGCTGATTTTTATTTAATAACCGATGAAAAATTTCTAGGCTCAGAATGATGTACTGAATACGTTGTAACCGTTTTCGCGTCGGTGTCCCTTCCGCCCTGTATACATCACTTGTACAAAAGTCAGTCCTTTCCTTACTCCTACTAGCTTAACAAAAACAAAAACGCATAGCCATTTTGCCCTTTTCAATTACGATAGGCCATCAGTTTTCCAAGCAAAGTTTATATCGCCCGGGAGTTACGGCAAGTTCCGATTGGCTGCCGACGGTGTTCAAGCCAATTATAAAGAGAGTTAAAAAGCGGAATCAGCTTTGCTTGTCCAGTTATTTTTGCTTTCTTCTTTATGTCTGTCTTTCTGTTTCGCTTAGATGTGATCGAAGATTAGTAATTTATTGTGCTTTACGGATCGAAATCCTGGACTGTGAAGAAGATTTATGAATAAAATTTTTAATTAAAAAAAAACTTTTTAAAAAAGCTTTTATAAAAAGGCACTTAAAAGAAGAAAGTAAACTTTGGAGTAAATAAAAAAAAAAGTACAGTTTTCATAAAAGCTTGTCGCGTGAATAGAAAAAAAAAAAACTATACGCGATAAGCTTTTATGAAAACTATTATATGAAGGCAGGACCACGTTGGATGGCAATGCTGGTTTTTTAGACAAAAAAAGGCCAGCCCTCTGGTCACGTGAATAGTCGACCAACCGCTTGGCGATATCCCGAAATACTAGGTGGGCACTCGGACCCCATGGCCCCAGTGTTTCAACACCAAACGGCTCAAACAAATAACTACCAATTAAATTCCTGTATTTGCGCCGTTTGAGAATTTCAGCACCTGCAGCAGCCGATCCAGCACAGCTCACCGTGCTAGGAAGATGGGATGATGCAAAGGTGTCGACGCAAGTGCGCATCCCACACCAAAGGCCTACCCAATTTCCATGGCATAATGGCCATACCATCTGGTCTCTTCGAATTAAGCCATTGGGTTCTAAGACAGCTGGCACCGCGGACAGGAGCACAACGGATGAGATCAGTAATGCTAGCGGGCCGCTCAATAATTCAATCTAAATCGACTTTCTTTCACGAGGAGTTCGTATCTAAATAACAACAGTCGCTCGGATCGATCTTCAGGTTAAGCAGCGCTCGCCTAGGTTAAACCGTGGATGGGTGACCACCCATTACATACCAAGCTTCCTCCGTGCCTTGGAAAGCACGTTAAGCCGTTGGTCCCGGCTGTCATTTGTAGATTTTTGATAGTCGTTACAGGTGGCCCCAAAGTCTGAAAACCAGTTTTACTAACTGGGTTGTGGACGTCAGATAGATAGTCGCTCCATGTAAAATACTGGTATTTAACTGCATCCGGTAAGACTGGAAGCCGACCCCAATAAGCTCGGGAAAAGGCTAGACAAATGATATTTTTTTAATTTAAAAATTCAATCATTCAATCGAAAAAGACTTTCTTCTTCCACTTAAAGGAAATAGACCCTTAACGAAGCCGAAAGGCACTTGTTCTCCCCGTCTTTGCGATCATTTTGTTGTTCTAGACCATACCTGGGAACCTTCTAGTTACGAAGATATTGGGGGTCATAGTTCCAACTTTTTCACAAGTTTCTTTAAAATACATATAATTAATATAAGATTTTTACTTTAAACACCTCCACGACCCCCGTACTATTCAATCCATCCATCAGCACAATGCGTTGAGTGCGTTCCATCGAGTCCTACCGTAAAACGTGATTTTTCACCCCAAAAAAAAAGTCGTTACCCAGAAATAATTTTTGCGTAAAGTAACTTAGATTGATGTACAGAATTCTTGGTTGACGGCTTCGTGAAGGGTCTGTTTACACCCTGTATGTACCACACATGTACTTATTTCTCGAGCTATCAAATAACCCATTTCGACAGTTAATACACTAAAGAGAGAAGGTACATTTAAATTGAATTTAGTAAGCAATATGACATAAAAGCGCTATACCCCATAATAGACGTAAGTGCAGGCATTGAAATACCCTTCCGTAATGAGGGCCAGCATAACGAAAGGGTTTTTCTATTTCCCGTTTTGTGTGCGGACCGCTGAAAGGGTTGGGTATCATTTGGCCACAAACCCTTATAAATCAGAAGGCTTATTACTCTTAATCTTGTATTAATTAATTTTTGTAGGGGATGAAATTATGAAAGAATGCCGCGTGGTTTCGTTATTAGAGGGGTGAGTATTATCTGAGGTAGGGTAGTTTGGGGGTGAAATTTTAGTTGACTTTTTTGGCATATTAAAAAGGGTTTTTTCAGGGACGTGGATAATGTTTCTGTGTGATGACAATGGAAAAAAAAAGGTTTTACGTGATAAAAACCTCTATGGTCGTGAAACCCCCAAGTTCCCTGTTATTCAGCAGTGTCAAACAGTTAAAAACTTGAAAAGTTGGTAAATATTACTAACAGTGAATAAATTATAACATAACATAACATGACGCCTTTAATCCCCGAAGAGTTAGGCAGTGGAGTACCCAATAGTACACCCACATTTCTCCAGTTATGTTTAAGGCCCATGTAATAGGGGCGAGCCTATTGCCATCAATCGGACACTAATTCAGACTCCGTGGCTGTTACTGAGAAACACTTTGCCCGACCTGAGAAACGAACCCAGGACCTGCTCAGCAGTGGTGCTTGCGACGAATAGACCAACGAGGCACAAATAAATTATAATACATCTTTGATGCAATTTTTATTTCCACTTAACAAGAATTTGTGTGGTATTCTACAACTCGACCCGACTACTGAAATCAAGCTCTAATTGAATTCGGGGTTTACAAGGTAAAATTGACTCCTCCTATTTTTGAAGTCGGTTAAAATGAAGCCTATATTACCAAGGCCATAATAACGAATCGATTGACACCTTATTCATCAAAATCGAATGAATAGTTTAGGCGCTGTGGAGGAACATACGTAAATACAAACATACACACATAGACTGATAAAATATATAAAACCCTTCCTTTTGGCTTCACTGTAGTCGGGTAATTATAAAATATACTACACTACAAAACGATATTACTATACAACACTTTTTTTTTTTTTTAGGATGGGAGATCATCAAATGACCCCCCCCGCTCTGGGCGGAGTGGAAGGGAGTGTCAGACTTGTACTGACTAAAACCCATCCATGTTCCTTCTTTGCCCTTTGTGTTCCAAGGCCGCGGTATCTCTTTCGAACAGTCCCGCAGCCCTGCCAAACTTAGTCTGCTACGCTGACGACACGCTGGTACTGGCACAAGGGAGGTCACACGAGGCGGCGGCCGAAAACATGACACGCGGGGTTGCGATAGTCGTGGAGAGGATCCGGCAATTGGGTCTCGAGGTGGCATTGCACAAGTCCGAGGCCATGTGTTTTCATGGGCCTCGGAATGCGCCACCGTCGGGATCCCTACTGACGGCAGGAGGGGTTTCCATCGGCGTCGGGTCGACACTGAAGTACCTGGGACTCGTCCTTGACAGCCGGTGGAACTTCGTGGAGCATTTCCGACGTTTGGCCCCCAAACTGGAACGGACCGGGGCTGCCTTCAAGCGGCTCCTGCCCAACCTGGGGGGTCCAAACGCCTACTGCCGGAGGCTCTACGCGGGGGTCGTGCGGTTCATGGCCCTTTACGGGGCCCCGGTGTGGGCGCGTTCTCTGAGGCGGCAAGCCGCCCGCTAACTGAACGTGCCCCAAAAGGGGATAGCCCTAAGGCTAGTCCGGGGGTACCGCACGATCTCCGGTGAGGCGGCGAGCCTCCTTGCCGGATTGCCGCCATGGGATCTGGAGGCGATAGTCCTCGCGCGCCTTCACGAATGGCGCGCGGAGGCACTACGTCGGGGGGAAACTCCGCTGCCGCGGCAAATCGCCGCTCAGCGGACAGACCTCCGGAGCGATCTCATGGTGACATGGAGAGAGCGACTGTCGCAACCCCGTGCAGGGCACGCCACCATAGTGGCGATAAGTCCCCTCTTTGAGGAGTGGCTAGAGAGGCGCCACGGCGCCCTCACCTTCCGCCTGACGCAGGTCCTCACCGGACACGGTTGTTTCGGGAGGTTCCTGCACCGAATCGGGCGGGTGGAAACGCCCGGGTGTTTCCATTGTGAGGATCGTCCGGAGGACACGGTGCAGCACACTGTGGAGGTCTGCCCCGCTTGGGCGGAGCAGCGCCGTGTCCTCGTAGTGGCGATCGGCGGCGGCGACCTCTCGCGCCCGGCCCTGGTTCAAGCCATGGTCCGGAGCGAGAGGGAATGGGAAGCCGTCACCTCCTTCTGCGAAGCAGTCATGCTGGTGAAGGAGGTGGCGGAACGTGAGAGGGAAAGAGCCTCACGTCCCAGCCGCCGCGGGAGACGCCCTGGGCGTCGGGGGTCACGTGGTGGCCCCCGGCCACCGTAGGCGCGGGCCTGTGGATGGCGAGTTATGGGCTAGCTCGCCGTCCAGCCGTCTTATGACGACAGGCCGTGTCGACGGCGCGTTCGTGTTCCACGCGCGCCTCAAAGAGATGTCAGCAACCACGTAGGGGTCCGCACGGGCCGATGCCTGCCAGGGCTGCGGGACTGTTCGAAAGAGATACCGCGGCCCTGGAACACAAAGGGCAAAGAAGGAACATGGATGGGTTTTAGTCAGTACAAGTCTGACACTCCCTCCCGCTCTGCCCAGAGCGGGGGGGGTCATTTGATGATTTCCCATCCCAAAAAAAAAAAAAAGCCCTGCCAAACTATACACTACTACTATAATATACTTATTTATTTTATTTTAAACTGTAATGTTTTATTTTGTGTTTATAGTTAATTTTATCACCAGTAGATAGATAGTAGATAATTAAATTAAGCATTAAACCAAATGATATTTATTTGAATAAATTACATTTCCACCATAGACCGCAATTAAAGCAAAATATTTTAGCAGACCACAAACCGTTGGTAGCCACAAATGGTTGGTCAGCTGACATATTGAAACAAGATGTGATTTAATTAATTGAACCGCTAATTGGTACAATATTATCAGAACTGTGGGTAAGTAGAGATATGGGTAATTGGATTAGACGCCAAGTTAATTAATTTGGTGGATAAGACAGTGAAGCGATAATGCGGTCGATGTTGCGTGTGTAATTAGGTAATACTGGTTAGTCTATACATCTATACAAGTAAATAAAATTGTAATGTCTGTTTGTAATTTCTAAATAACAGGTTTTTACTGAAATGCATATGAAAGTATACAACATTAGTTTTAGTATATGCGAAACCTGAAACACGTGTCTAGTATTTTTATGTAAAGAATCTATGTACAAAATTTCAAAACTGTATCATGAAAAATCACAAAGTTATAAACTTGTACTGTTACCTGGTTGTCCGCACAAAAATGGGGTCACCACGCAGCGCGACCGCGCGCGCGCCTCCAGCGTCGTCTTGAGCTCATTGACCATAATAATTTGGCAGTAGGTACCTAAATAATGGCAATAGGTACTTAATGTCGCTCGGTGTCCAACTTGTAACTTTTTTTAAATATTTTTGGGACAAAATATAACATGGTTTAAAAATGATTGGAATCGATTCAGTTACTTATTCCGAACAAACTATATTCAGGTTTCGCATATACTAAAAATAATGTTGTATACAGTACTTATAACAAAATCCTCTTGTTAAATTGTTGTCTGTCTGTTTGTTCCGGTTAATATCCGAAATATACAGTCGGACAGACAGATTTTAAAGGGAATTTTACTGGCAGATAGCTGATGTTATAAGGAGTAACTCTTTTATTTTAGAAAAAGAATTAGGGTCCGTGCTAGTAGGGTTCTTACTCCAGGCAGACTACTTTTTTTTTTTAGGATGGGAAATCATCAAATGACCCCCCCCCCCCCCGCCCTGGGCGGAAGGGAGTGTCAGACTTGTACTGACTAAAACTCATCCATGTTCTTTCTTTGCCCTTTGTATTCCAGGGCCGCGGTATCTCTTTCGAACAGTCCCGCAGCCCTGGTAGCAGACTTCTTGGAAGAATGATGCTTGCTAATTTTAGGGAAATATGTATCTGAAGTTTGAACTATATTGTAATACGTAATAATATACACTTTTTATTATGAAATTTGACTTTAACTTATACAGAATTATCCACAGGACCTTACTCGCCAGTGGCGCCATTTGGTGAGCTCAAAAACGATAGCCCTAATGGCGAATGCGGTTGGTCTCAAAATTTCTTAGTAGATAATGAATAAAAATCCAACATCCAACTATGAGTACTAGAAACTTTAAAAACGTCATATAAATAGCAGTCATTAAAAGCTCATTAGGTCTGCTGAAACCGTAAATCGTTTAGAAATGCAAATTTTATAAGTAATGCACTCACTGTTACGTGGCCTGCGGCTGTTGTAGGGAGTGTATGAATCGCGTATGTCTGGGAATTTTCTTCTTAGCGTGTCGATGGCAATCTAAATTGTGTCAGCCCAGAACTGAGCTACAAGTTTGGCGCTTTCGGTAGCGTCCATCAGTTCCTGTAGTGAACAAACAACAGGACACGCAGGACACGATATTAAGTGCTTCATCGTTTGTAGAACAGCACCACATTTACACTCCACGGCAGAGTCATTCTGAGTCTCCACCTGAGCAGGTTTTCCTTGGTGCGACCAACCTGGGTCCGGAGGCTATTTAAAGACTTCCAGGTCAGCCTTGGCAACTCATTTCCAGGTGGGAATAAGTTATATTATTTCATCACCACTGCTCTCACAAAGGTGAAGAAAAACGTCGAGAGGAAACCAATTCGTAGATGCCATGATGATGGACAACTGCAAAATTACTCTCCCAAAGTGCAGGCCTCTGTTTCAGCAGTTATCAAGTTGGATGGATAGATATGTCGGATATGACAGGATTTACTTCGTCAGGCTTGTACATCATGTGGGCAGCAGATGGGTTTCGTACAATGAAAACACACTGGATGCGATACACTGTTTCTATTAAACTAACAAATTACTTGAGATTACAATAACATGGGGCACAATGAATCGGATACAGTTCCAGGACGTCTCAACCCCACTGCGATCGGACACTCAATGTCGTCCTTGCCTCGAGCTGTAAACATCACGGCTCTGTAGAAGCACGCTGTGATGTTGGTAGACTTGTAAGTAGGTCGCGTGATGTCACCACTGGCGCGCTTGCGATTCATTCCAAGTCCGTATTAATGACCGGATCCGACAGATATATGAATTGGTATTATGTATTGATAAACCTTTTCATTGCTAGAACAGCTAAGAGCAGCATAAATGCTGTTACCCAGCGTGAAGTTTCAGGTTCCATTTCTGTGATAAAAAACTACTATATGTTCTGCTGTTTCTTTCGTAGGCACAACATTTACAAAATATCCTGAATATCCCAAGAATCATAGTCTCCCCAACCATGTACTCCCCACACAGGCATTCGAAGTCATTTCATTCTTCATATCGCTACACTTCTATTGAATGGGCAGCGTTTCAATTTGAAATAGATTGTCCTACTAGTTCATTTAGATTCAAAATAGGTTACATAGGTCGAATTCTTTTCCTTTTCTAGCCAGTCCCATAAGGAAGTTAAACTAAAGTAAAAGGTAACTTTGAACCTTATAAACCAGAGATTTGGGTTTCGTTTGGATTAAAATTTGGGTGGATATTAACAGTTCCATTAAGCAAGATTTTTGAAAGAAGAACGTATAGGTAACATAACATAACATCACGCCTGTAATCCCCGTAGTGTTAAGCAGAGGTATACCTACCTAATAGTTCATCCACATGTTTAAGTCCAATGTAATATGGGGCGAGCCTGTTGCCATCAACCGGGCACAAATAAATACTCCGTTAGCCCGACCTGGGAATCGAACCCAGAACCTGATGCTCAACAGTCGCGCTCACCACTAGACCAACGAGGCAGTCAATGGTAATCGTTTTGTGAAAACACGATAAACTATTTAAAATATCGAATTTATATTATAGTTTTGCTAATCCAACAGACTTACATAATTTTGTTAGACTTATTTAGAAAATGTCAGCCTTACAATATGTAGGCTAGTTTAAAATTCAACCTTAACACAATTTGAGAACGACTAAACTATTCATCAATCTAGACTAACATTCTACTAATCTAAAGTCCGTATGTAAAACCGTATAAAGACCAACTAACGATACTCACTGTAATCATGATAAATAGCATACTGTGGTGTCAAAGTAGTGATATAGTCAGAAGATTCTTTTGTTTTTTACAATTAATGGCAAATTAAATTCATCATAATCAGCCTAAAATGTACTGCTGGGACACAGGCCTCCTCTCTATGAGAGGGAATGGGCTATATATAATCCACCACGCGGGCCCAGTGCTGGTTGGTAGATGTCTTCGAATTTTTAGTGTTGCTTTCCTTCACCGTTTTTAGAGCTGTGGTGAAATAAATTGAACAAAGTAATGCGCCTACCTGCGTTTGAACCCACGACTTACTGCTCGTAATTCGAGGTCGCCGCCACTGCTCTCCCACTGGGCCACCGCTGCTCTCAAAAAAAAAGTTGCAACAGTATCTAGTATTTCATTGAAAAGAGTATGCTTAGATGGTTTGGTCATGTGGAGAGGATGAGTGAAAGGCGACTAACAAAAGGTATTTACAAGGTAGATGTGAGTGGCAATGCCGAGAGGGGATGCCTTGGAAGGACATACACAGACCTTATTGGTGAGGTTCTTCAGAAAGGATTGGTGCGTAGTACTCGCACCTGGCGTGCTTATATGACCAGATGTATGAACGTTGGCGAGGCAAAAGTAGCATGTAAGGATCACAACAGGTGACGTTCTGTGGTTTTAGCAGTAGCCATAATGGTAAGTGCCTAACGAGTGTTTTTCAATTCTAAAATTGTTCCAATTTAAGTTCCTTTGACTCTGTCGCAGTAAGAAAGTTATAGCCGTGATATTGTTACATCCCTAGGCATAGATCCCTATTTCTGTCTGCAGGGTTTAAAGTAACCTAACACGAAGGGGATGGCGGGGTTTTAGTTAGCTCGCTCTCTAACTCCGCCATCCCCTTCGAACCTGACCTGTCCGCGTCGGAGAGCCCCAAATCCCGAGCTCCCCGTGCTACGACTATCTTAGTGCGACAAATCCGCGCGTTACTACTAGGCCCATAGGTCCAAATAAAAATTACTCCAAATAGAAAAGACGACACTAAAAACATGTCTTTGTCTTAGAAAATCAGCGCCACCCTATAGTAACATCAGTAACAAAATGATGGAGCTTTAGAAAATCTCAGTACTTCGGAGACAATAGGATATAACACTATAGTGGAATTTAAACCTATTGTAGTAGATTCAACCGCTGTTGCCGTAAATTAGGAGACCTATTCAGCTAAATCTGGGGGCTTAAGGACACCTTTTGTGTGTAAAATGGGTGTATAGTCGGGTGGAGGACTAGTTTTTGTGTACGGGGGTACTCTCTGTAATGTTAACTTGATAAAAATGGGGGTTTTTGGTTTCCGTTTGAATTGAATCATCATGTGCCTAGCCTTTTCTAACTATTGGGATCGGCTTTCAGTCTAACCTGATGCAGCTGAATACCAGTATTTTACATGGAACGACTGGCTATCTGACCTCGACAACCCAGTTATAGTATTGGATACTGGGTGCGATACAGCCTTGGTAAGACTGGTTGTCAGACTTTGGTCACTGACTACCTGTAACGACTGTCAAAGATCAAAATTTGACAGCCGGAACCAACGGCGGAAACTAGGTATGTAATGGGTGGTCACCCACCCACGGACCAACCTAGGCAAGCGCGGCTTAATCTAAAGATCGACCCGAGTGGTTGTTATTATTTAGCCACGAGCTCCTCACCATTTGTTTGAATTGAGTGAATGGCTTAATTATACCAATTACAAACTAATTAATAACGCGTCATAGTAAGTCGCGTCGTAAACGGTCTGCCACTAAAATAGTGCTATGACATTCAGGATACTAATTTGAGTTTGTTAAACGTTCCTTTTGAGTTGTATTTTGGACAATAGACCTACTCGTAGGGGATGCCCAAAGGTGGACGCCATCATGCGCGTGAGAGCTCTCACGACGGGGGATGCGGTTTCCCGGGGCGGGGTCGTATTGGCGGTGTCTCTTGACATCGCCAACGCCTTCAACTCCATGCCCTGGAGCTGCATTGGGGAGGCACTCCGGTATCACCGGGTGCCGACCTACCTTCGTCGTGTGGTCGGGGACTACCTGACGGATAGGGCCGTCATCTACCCCGGTCAGAGCGGAGAATGGAACCGGCGAGAGATGTCGTGCGGTGTTCCACAGGGATCGGTTCTGGGGCCGGCCTTGTGGAACATCGGTTACGACTGGGTGCTGCGCGCCGACCTCCCTAGCGGCGTCAGCGTAGTCTGCTACGCTGACGACACGCTGGTACTGGCACAAGGGAGATCGCACGAGGCGGCGGCTGAAAACATGACACGCGGGGTTGCGATAGTCGTGGAGAGGATCCGGCAATTGGGTCTCGAGGTGGCATTGCACAAGTCCGAGGCCATGTGTTTTCATGGGCCTCGGAATGCGCCACCGTCGGGATCCCTACTGACGGCGGGAGGGGTTTCCATCGGCGTCGGGTCGACGCTGAAGTACCTGGGACTCGTCCTCGACAGCCGGTGGAACTTCGTGGAGCATTTCCGACGTTTGGCCCCCAAACTGGAACGGACCGGGGCTGCCTTCAAGCGGCTCCTGCCCAACCTGGGGGGTCCAAACGCCTCCTGCCGGAGGCTCTACGCGGGGGGTCGTGCGGTCCATGGCCCTTTACGGGGCCCCGGTGTGGGCGCGTTCTCTGAGGCGGCAAGCCGCCCGCTACCTGAACGCGCCCCAAAAGGGGATAGCCCTAAGGCTAGTCCGGGGCTACCGCACGATCTCCGGTGAGGCGGCTAGCCTCCTTGCCGGATTGCCGCCATGGGATCTGGAGGCGATAGTCCTCGCGCGCCTTCACGAATGGCGCGCGGAGGCACTACGTCGGGGGGAAACTCCGCTGCCGCGGCAAATCGCCGCTCAGCGGACAGACCTCCGGCGCGATCTCATGGTGACATGGAGAGAGCGACTGTCGCAACCCCGTGCAGGGCACGCCACCGTAGTGGCGATAAGTCCCCTCTTTGAGGAGTGGCTAGAGAGGCGCCACGGCGCCCTCACCTTCCGCCTGACGCAGGTCCTCACCGGACACGGTTGTTTCGGGAGGTTCCTGCACCAAATCGGGCGGGAGGAAACGCCCGGGTGTTTCCATTGTGAGGATCGTCCGGAGGACACGGTGCAGCACACTGTGGAGGCCTGCCCTGCTTGGGCGGAGCAGCGCCGTGTCCTCGTAGAGGCGATTGGCGGCGGCGACCTCTCGCGCCCGGCCCTGGTTCAAGCCATGGTCCGGAGCGAGAGGGAATGGGAAGCCGTCACCTCCTTCTGCGAAGCAGTCATGCTAGTGAAGGAGGTGGCGGAACGTGAGAGGGAAAGAGCCTCACGTCCCAGCCGCCGCGGGAGACGCCCTGGGCGTCGGGGGTCACGTGGTGGCCCCCGGCCACCGTAGGCGCGGGCCTGTGGACGGCGAGGTATGGGCTAGCTCGCCGTCCGGCCGTCTTATGACGACAGGCCGTGTCGACGGCGCGTTCGTGTTCCACGCGCGCCTCAAAGAGATGTCAGCAACCACGCAGGGGTCCGCACGGGCCGATGCCTGCCAGGGCTGCGGGACTGTTCGAAAGAGATACCGCGGCCCTGGAACACAAAGGGCAAAGAAGGAACATGGATGGGTTTTAGTCAGTACAAGTCTGACACTCCCTTCCGCTCCGCCCAGAGCGGGGGGGGTCATTTGATGATTTCCCATACTAAAAAAAAAAAAAAAAAAAAGGGGATGCCCAAAAACTAGCATCGGTCTATGCAGTGACGATGATTTTCATCTCATCGTACGGGGCTTGGACCAAACGTATCAAAGATATTGTGGCCTTTCTCTAAATCTGTTTTCATGCTGAATATGCTTGCTGTAAATTCCTCTGGGCTCCTAACACACCTATAATCTTTAAGAGCATAAAAATAAATGAAGAAAAACGAACCCAAAAAATCAAAATCAAATCAATTCTAAATCATTTAATTGCGTAAATAATTATTATTATTCTGCCATTAATGTCGGTTTGCAAATTTTACATAATCATTTAATGTCATCATCAATTCAGCCGAAAGGCGTCCACTGCTGGACATAGGCCTGCTCCAAGTGTCACCACATTGACCGGACCCGTGGGTCTCGCATCCAGCGGATTCCTGCAACATTAAAGTCATAAGAAAAATGTATTAATCTGAATCATGCAGTTAGTAATTACTCATAAAAATGTATTAAATCGATTCTTATTTGGTAACAATTAATTACTTATAATGGGACATGATACTACAATGCAGGACCGCATGTTCAGCGGTAACACGACCACTAAACCAACGATAACGACAACAAACAAACAGACTGGTGATAAACTAGTTAGATATTAGTAGTTACTCATATAAATCCACACATGAATACTCCATTTTGTAACTTTCCTTTATAACTGAAATCTCTTCTGTAAATGCTTAGAGGGACTAATTACGGCATTGTTTGGGAGGAATAAATTATGACTTACTGTATATAAGGTTCAATTATAGGCTTAAGTTCTCTTGAAAATTGTTAGGGCCTGCAAACAAGCTAGGTGGTTGAAAATTCGTCTTTACTGAGGCAATTGCCAAAGGCTGATCATACTTTTCACAACACTTCAAAAATTCAAGCGAAAAGTCCATCAAAACTAACCACCATATTGACTTATTTCTTTACTTTTCTGTCATCTTTGTATTTCTATACTCAATACTCAAATTTTTATTGCATTCCATATGTATTACATAGATGGTGTAACAAGGTAAAAGATCAATATGGACCCTGTCGGGCACAGCAACATTAGGAGAGAGGTTCTAAACCTGCCCACTGTTGTTGAAAGTGTTATTTTTACACTATTATTGTATTTTTTTTATGTTATAATTTAGTTTTTTTGCATGCTGCGTCTATCGCATCTATCGCATATTGTACACTATGCTTGTATCATATTGCTTGTAGTATTAGGATAAACAGTGTAACAATTGTAGATAGGCCCATAAATAAAAAAATACTATTAATGGCAAAATGTGAAAACGATCAACTTGCTCATTGCAATGCGAGATAAGAAAGGTCAGATGCGTAGTACTTGCGAGCAGCTGTGAACTGGCGAAAGGAGTATGTAAAGATCATAGCAGTGACAGCCTAGTGGTGTGAGGGAAAGAGCCTTACGTCCCAGCCGCCGCGGGAGACGCCCTGGGCGTCGGTGGTCACGTGGTGGCCCCCGGCCACCGTAGGCGCGGGCCTGTGGACGGCGAGTTATGGGCTAGCTCGCCGTCCGGCCGTCTTATGACGAGTTGACGACAGGCCGTGTCGACGGCGCGTTCGTGTTCCACGCGCGCACCACGTAGCAACCACGTAGGGGTCCGCAAGGGCCGATGCCTGCCAGGGCTGCGGGACTGTTCGAAAGAGATACCGCGGCCCTGGAACTCAGCTTTTATTTTTTTTATTTGTCATTTTTTTTTATGTTGTATATTTTTTATTCTGTGTGCTTGATGAACTGACGTCAAATAAACTTTATTCTTTCTTTCTTTCTTTTTTTTTCTCAAAAGAAAAAAGTTCTATTTAAAAACGAAAACCCGAAAAAGCCAGTTCTAAAAACTCCAATTAAGCTTATTTACTTATTCAAAAAGCTTAGCACACACCTCTAAACTTACACCAACAATTTAGTACGAAGGTGGCTTATTAAATTACATATTCGTCCATGCAAATGCGGCTTGACAAAGCGCCTTTGATCCACGCGACATTATTAGCCCCACTTTCGCTGGGGTACAGGGGTGGCAGGAGCGTGAAAGCATTTTTATTTGATGTTTTTTTTGTTTTAGTTGTTGGGGTGATTGAGAGCTTAATATCGAGCTAAATTTTAATATCATCATCTGTAGGTGAAAAGTAATTATTAATACCCATACAAGGTGTAAACGGTCCATTCACGAAGCCGTCAACCAAGTATTTTGTACATCGAACTAAGTAACTCTACATAAACATTATTGCAAGGAAACGACTTTTTTTTGTAATGAAAAATCACGTTTTACGGTAACGCACTCAAAACATTGTGCATTGAACAGAAAACGGGTCATGGAGGCATTTAAAATTGTTATAACCTTAAAATATAATACTTAAAAGAAAAAGTTGGAACTTCGACACCAAAACAGGGGATTATCACCGGAACACCACTGTTCTTACAGTCAGATTTCCAGTACACCAATATGAAAACAAAACCTTTCTAGCATACTCGGTTAAAACCGTTTGACAACCCTACACACTTATGAGTAATATACGCAACGACGTACACTCGCGCACAACGACCTACAGATGTTAGGTACAGTCGAGCACGGTACAATTAAACAGACAAATAACTTTACACGGCGCGTGCTACTACGGTTGGGCTTGTATTTTTAAACTGTTGACGACTGTATTTGTGTTTTGTCGACGGTGTGTGATAAAAAAGGTTGAACTTTATTCTGGCCAGATGTATAATGGACAGAGGACTCAGGTTTTCTAGAGAAAGTCCTATAATATGAAGGCTGAATTGACGGACCGACCATTTTTAAAATTAAATTACTTCTAGAACCTCCATTTTGTGTACAAAAAACCAATAAAAATCACAGTTAAAACCTAAGGTGACTCGTCACTCAAACAATAAAATAACTGAAAGCATCTTTCACAGCCAACAAAACACAGTAATGATGATAGATGTTGTATTCTAAAGGCGAAATATAAAAAGCTAACAATTACCATCTCTGCTTATTCACACCATTTAGCTGGGATCATTATAAATGTACCTACATCACTCATTTTGTTTGTGATAAATTACGGTGACGACGGCTTTGGGCAGTTTGGGGATAGTCCTATTTAATCTTCCTAGTAAAAACAACAAGAGAACTAATTATTTACTGAACAGGTGATGCGCATGTCAGGTCAAGACATCAGTGAACAAGGTGCAAAATCGCATAAAAAGACATTTTTATCATCTGTTATACAGGTAAATCATCAGAAAAAGGGTCAAAAAGACCTTAAAAAGTGTAGATCATTCAAATAAACCAATTTCTCATAAGGCAGCCTAACAATTATCTTGCAGAGAAGAAATAATAAATTAATAATAATATAACATCACGCCTGTAATCCCCGAAGCATTATACAGAGGTGTACCTAATAGTACACCCACATTTCGCCAGTTATGTTTAAGTTCAATGTAATAGGGAGCAATCATATTGCCATCGACCGAGCACAAATCCAGACTCCGTGGCTGCTATTGAGAAATTCCTGAAGGAAGTACCCAATACCATTTTGCCATGCCAGCAGATGCCAGACTACTAGACCAACGAGTCCGTCAAATAAATAATACTTCACGAACATTGGACGCTGGGTGTTTCTAACAGTGTGATTTTTAATGAAGTGTTAAGTTTTGCGTTTGTACGAAGATGCCTCATTATTTGTGCATCTCAGTCAGAAGTTGCCAGACACAAGATTCTAGATTATCATATTGTTTGGCTGATCCTACAAAACACTCAAATTATATCCATCCTACTTAAAATAAATCACCATTTAGTTGCTAGCCTAATTCCCCAGGCCATTAGTGGCACATTATTGTACTGTTGATGGACCAAATATTTTGCACGTCACCCCACCTCCCCGCCCACCGCGAAAGCTTGTCCCGATAATTAAGGGACAGTTATTATTAATTACGTTAAGGCAGTCTTCTTAATGCGATGGGTCTGTTGTGGAAAGTGCAGTGTTTCTTTATTAATTTTGAAATATTGTGGTAAAAAAAAATCAGGAAGTTCGTCATCTTTCTGCCTTTGTCTCCTGTTCCTTTAGGTCGGTGTCTTTCATTCTCCCCTGTCAACTGTCACGGTATAATTTACTTAATTTTAAAAGAAATTTGTTTTCGCGCGAATCATCAACTGCCTGCCTTTTCCCAACTATGTTGGGGTCGGATTACAGTCGATCCTGATGCAGCTGAATACAAAAATTTTACATGGAGCGACTGCTTATCTGACTTCCACAACCCAGTTAGTAATACGATACCCCTTGTTAAGACTGATTGTCAGACTTTCGATCGAAGAAAAGATTTAAAACTTTTGCGGTGCAGCTTGGCAGAGACATGTCCAGGTGTGGGATGGACATAAACTGAGTTGATTGTAACAAAATAATGAACGATATCGTGAAGCAGTTAATCGACTCTTCACGCGACTAGAGCATTGACATTGATTTCGGTAGTTTATTTCAATTCAATACGCTTCAATAAGCTTTCACGGTTTATAACTAAACTTACACTATCACTTACTACAGGATATCTTCTGTTTTCATCATTTAGTCTGAGCACGTGATATTTTGACGCTGTTTTTGTCGTGTCATCCCAGGATCATGCCGCTTACAACAGCGTCAAAATATCGAGAGCTCAGTATAATTGATAATATCCCGTAAGTGACAGCGTAAGTTTTTCTCCATCATTGTTTTCACTGCTGATTGAATGTCACTTTGACTTGACGATTTTCCTCTCTAAAAAACCCAGCATCACCTGAACCTAAGAATCGAACAAAAACCTTGTAACAATGTAAAATGTAACGTCTACGTAAAAAGGTACGTACGTTATAGTTTCAATTACCATAAAACGAGGGATGTCTCATTACGTTTCGTGTGCTTACCGCTCTTCGGTAGGGTTACCATAATTTTGGAAAATGTTGGACAGCATTATACATTATGATTTTTGTAAGAATCAAAAATAGCCTTTAGCTTTACATGTTTCAAATGAATTCATGGCTATTAGACAAAAACTACAGAACTCCACCTGCTATGATATTTACATAATTCTTTTTTCAATGTTTGTTTGTCTGTCTGTCTGTCGGTCTGTCTGTTTGTTCCGGCTAATCTCCAAAACGGCTGGACCGATTTTGACGGGACTTTTACTGGCAGATAGTTGATGTTGTAAGGAGTAACTGAGACTAGTTTTATTTTAGAATAAGAATTAGGGTTCCGTTCAAAAATATTAAAACCCTTGATATTGGTAACAAAATCCGATTCAAAAAGGGAAGTAATATATTTTTTATAATAATTTCACGCGAACGAAGGTCGCGGGCAACAGCTAGTCTTTTAATAATATTCTAACCTTTTTTTAAATATAAACAGCCTATTAATAGAAAACTAATTACCTAAATATTTTGTTTAATATAATAAATATGTCTACTTAAAATTAATTAGCATGCGATCAATCAATGCCAAAAATATTAATTTTAAAATTTTAAATCACTATCGAAAAACAAGCTCCAGAAAAGTTTTCTTTCGGATTACAGTGAAATAGGGCGATAGAAATTGAATTTATGAACGCACACCCTTGCATTGTTTACTACAACAATACAGTATAAAGCTGCACAAATGTAGTTTCTACGTCATCATCTTCATCTCGAAATCAATCACTGTATGGTTCACTGCTGGTTCTGCCCTTTCTTCTAAGATAATTCTCGGTTCCGTGGGGCATCCAACTGTTTCCCGCGACTTTCACCATATCTACATCATTTTCCTTTCATGTTGCTTGGGGTCGGCGCAACACGTTTTTTTCTTCCATTCTCTTCTGTCTACCGTCAAGCTTTTATTTACTCCTTTTTCTTTCATATCACTCCTCATACAATCCATCCATCGTTTCCTTGGTCTTCCTCTTCCTCTCCTACCATCACATAAAATAAAACACAAAAAAGCACACAAATAATAAACACAAAAAAACACATAAAAAAATCACAAAACAAAAAAAAAACACTTATTAAAAAAAGAAGAAAACAAAAAAAAAACAAACAAAAAAAAAAAATTCTATTCTATTCTATTCATCAACATTTATATTCATCATTCTTTTAGTCATTATGTCACGATATTTACATTGCTAACAAAAAATCCTACAAATCTAAAACAAACACCCACCCTACATCTCTGAGCAATAACTTCAGTTTTCGCATACAAATTATGTTATTCGACTCGCAACTGATACACCTATATCCTTCTCTTTCTTTTGTTTCTGTTTACTCTTTCTGTCCCTCTCCTTTCTTCTAATTAGCGTGCCCTCGTGTGGTAAGCTTTGAGGTGTGACAGATATGTGGTAACGAGCTATCTTGGGTACGATGTTGGTCGTTGACGTACGATTTTTAGATGTGTCTAGACAAAGACCGTTTTCTTGAAAATTGCTTGTAATATCGTATAATGTCCTTTTCTTTTCCTTTTCTCGTCGTCTTCTCTTAGCTTTTATAACTAAGCTTGAATTAAACTTCTAATAGTCTAACCTGCCCTCCATCAGCCATTTACTGGGTAAAACGACAGCCAGGCCTGGTTGACAGACTTCAGACTTTTTGTTATTGCTTATAAATAAAATATTAATATTTGTAGGTTGTACCTACAACATTTAATTATTAATGTATACTTTGTAAGTCTTTCATGTACTACAACACCTTTATGTACCTTAACAAATTATATTATTATATTATATCAACTGATGTTTTAACCTTTCACGGTTTACAACTAAACTTATACAGTCACTTACGGGATATCTTCCGTGATTGTCGATCACGGCGCTTGCAACAGCGCCGAAATATCGGGAGCTCAAAATAATGAACAATCACGGAAGATATCCCGTAAGTGACAGTATATGTGTAAATCAACTGATGATTAATAAAATACTGCGTCGAAAATTTTGTATTGTATTGTATTGTATTGTATTGTATAACGGGCTGGTGTCCGCAACTCCACGTCCATTTTAGACGCTTAGCAAAGTGGTCACTATGGCCTAACTGCCGATAGGGCTTATCACGTTAATAATTATTATGTACAGTCACCAGCACATCAAGCCACTACAATCTGTCAAATTTCTTTAATAGATTTTCAACTTTATCGCTAAAGCATTAGGTTCAAGGTTGATTGGGAAAATTTGACAGTTTCGGGTAGCTTGATGTGCTGGTGTCTGTACCTAATCGGGTTAAGACTATTTTGTCAGAAGTACGAGGTCCTGGGCTCAACTCCCAGGAAGGGAAAAGTATAATTGGGTTTTTTTATCAGGAATTTGTCAGCAGCAGCCACGGATTCTGAATTTCTGCCCCTATTACTATTTACTCGCGGCACTTAAAGATAGCTAACGCAATGTGTGAGTAGGTACTGTAGGCACTTCTCTGCCTAACCCTTTGGGGATAACAGGCGTGATGTTATGTTATTCACAGTTAGAATGGTCAGTGGGAATGGTGTCCTGACCAGAGCTATGAAATGGACTGATAACTTCTGACTGATCGTTCAAAATGACCGTAAATATGCTGTTTTAAAGATTTGGCGTGAAAGTGACCCCAATCATAATGATACCAAAAGCTATGCCATCTACAGTGACAAAATTAACCAATCACATCACATTATTTTCTCGTTTCTTATTTTTAACATCACGGCACACTATTCATACCAAACATTCACAAATGCCTTGTTTTTTTATCACCCCAATTTATTATAAGTATAACTTGGTTATAAATGAATAAATAGATATATTACATAACTTAACATCACGCCTATAATCCCCGAAGGGTTCGGTTAGTAGGCGGTGTACTTTAGTTGTTTTCACCCACATTTCGCCAGTTATGTTTAAGTCCCATGTAATAAGGGGCGACCCTATTTCCATCAACCGGGTACAAATCCTGACTCCGTGGCTGCTACTGAGCAATTCCTTATGGAAAAATCCAATAACACTTGCCCGACTTGGGAATCAAACCCAGGACCTCATTCTCAACAGTCACACTTGCGACCACCAGACCAATGAGGAAGCCAACGTTTATTTTTAACTACCAAATTTTCCTTAAATTAATAATGCGCTTTGCGGTGCACGACCTACCCATTTGACTTGTTTTCCGGTGTGAATGGAATCCCAGACTACCACAGAGCTTATTTTTTTGTCTGTAGGTAGAGTGCGGTCTTGACAGGTGGGGAACAAATGCCCATAAAGTGGGGACACCATAACTTTGGGTATTTGTCGGACATTGCTTTCATTATTTACATGTTTTATGAATTTAGTTTAGAAGCGATTATAATGTCGACACGGATATACTTCCATTATATTTATTTCTTTAACAAACGGATCAATCCTTGCCTAGGTTGGTTTGTGGATGGCTGACCACCCATAGCATTCTGAGTTTCCTCCGTGCCTCGGAAAGCATGTTAAGCCGTTTAACCCGGCTGTCATTTGTAGATCTTTGACAGTCGTTACAGGTAGTCAGTGGCCCAAAAGTCTGACAATCAGTCTTACTAAAGGGTATCGTATTACCCAGTACTAACTGGGTTATGGAGGTCAGATAGGCAGTCGCTCCATGTAAAATACTAGTATTTAGCTGCATCTGGTTAGACTGGAAGCCGACCCGAACATAGTTGGGAAAAGGCTAGTCAGATGATGATATTTATTTCTTTAACATTTAGCTAGGCTTACTATGTTTTTGGAGCGCCGATAGCTAGTGGAGCAGACGTGTTCTGATCGAGTATCAGCAAGTGTAGTATAGGACGCCTCCCAACTAGATTGCCAAACTGGATGCCAAAAGCAGGGGACGAGGCGTTGTAGTTCAACTTGGGAGAAGCCTATGACCAGCATTGGACTGCGAAAGTCTGTTGATTGATTAAGCAAGAGCTTTACTGATACTGTTAGCCCGCCATCTTCTACGTGGTCTACCGCGACGTCTTCTAGCTTTGTCAGGCGCACCGCTCATTGGGAATGCGGTAGACGTGGCCAGTCCAGCGCCACTTCAGCGTAGCAAGAGCTTTAATTACCAAAAAAAAGGAAGGAAAAATTTGCAAACTCATGAAGTGTATGAGTAACAACCCATGATCCACAAGGTAAAATTTTTGACCATGCTTGCCAGAGAACTGAAACACATAAAATAAAGAAAACTGCTCATTCCCCAAAAAGTAACAAGCGTAAAACTATAAAACGAAACGCAGTATCGGCAGGTAAAGTAATATCGTTGTAGCGGGCGACTATAAACCATGACACAGTACAAAGAAAACCAGTAAACCAAATAGGAGTTTTTTGTAAATTCAAACGAATTCAAATTTTTTTCAACTAAACTTTTTGCTGCATTGCACTAATCACATGAAACATCATCATCTGTCGATTTATTATTATTATCTGCCATTTGTGTCCAACTACAGGGCCTCCCTTCCCTCCTTCCAATTATCCCTATCTAGTGCCGTCAAACGCCCATCCTTGTGAAAGGAGTCGAGTTTTGTTCCTCCATCTCCGTCTGGGCCTGCCGTGTTGCCGTTTGCTGCTGTTTGGGACCCATTGTGTGGTAACTTTAGCCCATAGCTCCTCCGGCATACGAAAGATGTGGCCAGCCCAGTTCCATTTGAGCTTGGCAGCCGTGTGACCTACATCGGCAATTTGAGTTATGGAACGCAGTATCGACTTCCTCATACGATCAGTAAGTTTCACTCCAAGGATATGCATTGCTCGCTGACAGACCCCGAGTGCAGACGGTTGGTCAGTGACCATGTCTGCGGTCCATAAGTGAAGGTAGAAATATTGCACATGTCCATGAGTTTTCTCTTCAGTGAGAGAGGGAGAGTTCCCTACATTATTTGCTTCATCGACCAATAGCTCGTCCAGGCGTTTTCGATGCGTCGAGCAACTTCTCTATCGTGTCTTGCCTGGAAGGAGACTATTTGGCCGAGGTCGAAATGGACATATTCAATCCTCATACCCCCAATTCCTATGTATGTTGCGCTTGGTGCTGTTGGTCATCTCCTTGGTCTTCGCCATATTCATTGCGAGTCCGACCTCGAGGCTGGCACTGCTCAGCTGGTCGAGCATTAGGCCTAACCCGGTTGTCGTGGAGCATCTGTCTAGCATTTCCCGAATCATTGAGGTCGGGTTCCAGTCTAACCAGATGCACCTGAATAACAGTATTTTATATGGAGTGACTGCCTATCTGACCTCCACAATCGAGTTAGTACTGGGTAATACGGTACCCCTTGGTAAGAGTGGTTGTCAGACTTTCGGGCTACTGACTACCTTTAACGGCTGTCAAAGATCTATGTATTACAACGGCTTAACGTGCTTTCCGAGAATTTTACATGGAGCGAGTGCTGATATGATCTCAGTTACCGGGAAATACGATATCCCTTGATAAGAAGCCTGGTTGAGTCGAAATACTGTTTGTTCGTACTGTGACCATGGGCACCATAATATTCAATATTTGTAGGATGTTACCTTTTATACGACCGAGAGTGCATCGTAAAATGTTTAGTACAAATATTTTTGTGAGCACAATTTAATCATTGGGGATGTTGTTGGCTTACTTCCTGTATCGAATTTTTCTTGTATACATTTTTGGTATAGAAATTGCTTTATTTGTAAGGTAAAACACTGAGAGAGTTGGAAAGGAATGGGGGAGGCCTCTGACCAGCAGTGGGGCAGAATAGGCTTAACAAAAAAAAAAAGAAAACGTATCTGGATATCTTATTGTAGCTACAGCAAAAACGCTACGCAGTCAGCGGTGTGAACCTGATTTTCAACAACTAAATGCTCAATAAAATTGCTTTCCACTAGAAGTTGGATTAATGTTGCCATCACATCCGTTACTCTCCAATCGTGCAAAAAACAACTCCTGATCTACAAAAAACACTACAACATTTTATCATCATCTTCCTGATGTCCCATTCTACTTGGAGTCGGCGCATCACGTTTTCTTCTTCCATTCGCCCCTGTCAGACGTCACGGCATCATTTACTCCTTTCTCTTTCATATCATTCCTCACACAATCCATCCATCTTTTCTTTGGCCTTCCTCTCCTTCTCCATCCATCAACATTCAGGTCCATCACTCTTTTAGTCACATGCGTTTCATCCCTCTAAAAAAACCATTACGACAATTAAGGGTTGAAAATATACAACATTCTTTTTAGTATATGCGAAGCCTGAATATAGTTAGTTCAGAATAAGTTACTGACTCGATTCCAATAATTTTTAAACCATGTTATATATTTTTCCAAAAATATTTTAAAAAGTTAAAAGTTGGACTCTGAGCAACTTTAAGTACCTATCGCAATAATTTAGGTACCTACTGCCAAATTATTATTATCAATGAGCTCAAGACGACGCTGGAGGCGCGCGCTGCGTGGTGACCGCGTATTTGTGCGGACAACTAGGTAACAGAACAAGCTTATAACTTTGTGATTTTTCATGATACAGTTTTGAAATTTTGTACATAGATTCTTTACATAAAAATACTAGACACGTGTATCAGGTTTCGCATATACTAAAACTAATGTTGTATAGTTATAACCACATAGAAACTGTTGACTGTACAAATCCCTAGACTCGCTAAAACTCTCTAAAGTCATATTCTTCAGTAAAATTATATTATGCGGAAATCAAGCCCACGACCTATTATTAAATAATCAAAACGCCAGGCTTGGTACCAGTAGAAGCGCCAAAACTGTTTTATTACTTACTTTCTTCGTTACAGACCTTTTTGTATCAAGACAAAAGCTCCTAATTCTTAGAGCTGGTTATATTTTACACAACGCCAACGTCTTCGGTTTTAATAAAAGGTCAAAAAAGTTTGCTTTTCTCGGTTTTCTTAAAGATTTTCTAAAAGATCACGAAATCAAACAGTAAAGTTTCGCAAGTTTCCTAATGTTTTAATGTTATTACTAAAGTTCTAGTAAAGTAAATAGTCTACAGGGTGTATTGTGGGTGATTATGTTAAATCTTATCTTACTACTATTATAAATGCAAAAGTTTGGATGTATGGATGGATGGATGGATGTGTGTTACTCAATTACGCCAGAACGGGTTAACGGATCTGGATGAAATTTGTCACATAGATAGACTATAGTCTAGTATAACACATAGGCTATATATTATTGCGCTAATAACTTAAGGGGATGAGCAATATTGCATTATATCCATATTCTTCAACTGCTTGACAACTGACAACTGTCATAACATGCATTAGGATAGACCAGCTATTTTAGACCAAATGTCACCGGTGTAAGTGGCTTGACGATTCAGCCACCTCCCTGTAAACTAGGCTGCCAGTATCCACTTTTTGTGATTATTTTGTTTTTTTATTTTTTATTCTGTAAATTACCAAAAAATAAACATGGTTCGCGGGTTCGATCCTCAACCGGTTTTCACTTTTTGTAACTAGGAATTTTGTTTTATATTAATGCTTCATGATTTTCAAATTTATTCATAATTTATTATATTACATACTTAAACAAACTTACCTGTCTTTTTTCAAAGGTAGGCAAGTACTGGGGTACAGGCTGGGTACTGGGGTATCGACGTCTCCTATGATCCTCCTATAAAATATGTACCAGCTAAGCAATACATACTGGTAAACATAGAACCTCCTCTTTTTTCAGCACGGTCATGGTTAGGTACGGTGTAGTGGACAGAATCCTTTAATTTCCAATGTAACTTTGTCTATGTATTCTTGTGATGACCACTCGATTCATAAGAAAAAATGCTTGTATAAAAAATACTAGCTTTTACCCGCGACTTCGTTCGCGTGGCAATATTGATGTTGATAGGTAAGAAAAAAATAGCCTATGTGCTATTCCAGACTATAATCTATCTCTGTGCCAAAATTCATCCAGGTCCGTTCAGCCGTTCTGGCATGATTGAGTAACAACATCCATCCATTAAAATTTTCACTTATATAGTCGTAATATTTGTTCTGTACAAGAATTAAACTTGCAACACGTACTTGAAAAGTCAATTTCTCAATCACTGCACCTGTTAATAGTTTCCTATAAAACTATTGTAGTGAATTATAAACTTTATTCCATTTATTCTGTTAAGAATATTCTAGCTAGACAAAACAAACAAATTGCTTGAACAAATTGGCTTAAGCTCAAAGTAACACCCTCTATTTCTCACTTTAATTTCAGGTCAAATATACTTAGCGTTATAGAACAAATATTAACCACTAATTAGGTCTTTATCAAGCCTTTTGCTATCAGAAAACTAAAATATTTGAGGTAATGATTACGTACCAATATGTACCGTTAACTATTTGGTCTACCATTAAAATAATAACTATTTTAGTGAGATCATATAACGTACTACTAGTAGATAAAGGATTTTATAATATGATGATGAGGAGCTCGTGTCTAAATAGTAACAGCCACTCTGGTCGATTTTTAGGTAAAGCCGTACGTTAGAGTGGGAAATCATCAAATGACAGAGCGGGGGGGGCTCTGGGCGGAGTGGAAGGGAGTGTCAGACTTGTGCTGACTAAAACCCATCCACGTTCCTTCTTAGCCCTTTGTGTTCCAGGGCCGCGGTATCTCTTTCGAACAGTCCCGCAGCCCTGGCATCGTCCCATGCGGACCCCTACGTGGTTGCTGACATCTCTTTGAGGCGCGTGTGGGACACGAACGCGCCGTCGACACGGCCTGTCGTCATAAGACGACCGGACGGCGAGTTAGCCTATAACTCGCCGTCCATAGGCCCGCGCCTACGGTGGCTGGGGGCCACCACGTGACCCCCGACGCCCAGGGCGTCTCTCGCGGCGGTTGGGACATGAGGCTCTTTCCCTCTCATGTCCCGCCACCTCCTTCACTAGCATGACTGCTTCGCAGAAGGAGGTAACGGCTTCCCATTCCCTCTCGCTCCGGACCATGGCTTGAACCAGGGCCGGACGCGAGAGATCGCCGCCGCCAATCGCCGCTACGAGGACACGGCGCTGCTCCGCCCAAGCCCGGCAGACTTCCACAGTGTGCTGCACCGTGTCCACCTGACGATCTGCGGACGCTAAAGATCGACCCAGGCAGCGGCTGTTATTAGTTAGCCACGAGTTAAATACAAATACAATTCAAAAAAGTTATAACCAAAAATATTTTACAATATTCTCAATTCACAAATATCTAAAAACTGTTTCCATTACCTCCGAAATCTATGAAACAAAGCAAACAATATTAAAATTCCACCCACGTTCATAATGTTTATATTTAATTCCTAATACTGTTTACCTTTTGTCCGTCGTAACTCGGGCCGTGTGGTCACAACAAAGCCACAAATCGGTTTGGTCTCTTCTATTTTGGTACGGAGGACGTGTCCTAAGCCACATGAAAAAGATGGATACAGAAGGTCAGTTTCGCATCAGTTTTTGACGTTCAAAGTAAAGGTACACGTGCTGTATTGTCATTTAATAAGATAATTTCATCATCTGGCTAGCCTTTTCCCAACTATGTTGGGGTTGGTTTCCAGTCTAACCAGATGCAGCTGAATTTCAGTATTTTACATGGAGCGACTGCCTACCTGACCTCCACAACCCAGTTAGTACTGAGTAATACGATACCCCTTAGTAAGACTGGCTGACATACTTTCGGACCACTGACTACATCATCTACAAATGACAGCCGGGACCAACAGCTTAACGGGGGCTTTACAAGGCACGGAGGAAACTCAATATGTAATGGGTGGTCACTCATCCACAGACCAACCTAGCCAAGCGACGCTTTACCTGAAGATTGATCCGAGCGGTTGTTATTATTTAGTTACGAGTTCCTCCGAATGCATTTTATAACGACACGGACGGACGGTCGGTTTGATTGATTGATCGATAAGATAATTTTCTAAAGGGATTTTAAGGTTTATTTTAATTAATTAATTTTCAAAGTTACACAGTTTTGGTGTTACGCCCCATCCACGGACCAACCTCGGCAAGCGCTACTTTACCTTGAAGATCGACCAATGCTGGTGTTATTCACCGCTGTTGTTGTTCCACGAGCCTCTACATAGACGTGTATGAGCTGATCTCAAACAAATGCCAGTCGTGTGCGCTTGCACGTACGTGAAGCGTGTCTATGTGTGTGTGCGTTTTCACCCATTATATGAAATTGACTTTCTGTTCCTAACTGTTTTGTAACAGAGACTATATACCGAACTGCAGCATCGAAATAATTGATGTTTTTCAAAGGTATTTTGTAAATAAAGGATGTGGGTGTACTCCCACGGAGTTTTGCGTTTTGATTAGTACTTTTTACAATGAAAGAGATCGACTTTTGTTTAGAAGTATTAATTTCACTCAGGTTCTCAGTACTTTCATTATGTGAACTTTGCCACGCTTGTATTCCAAGAAGGTCTCTAAGTCTCACAGTCACAAGTCAGTCGATGATCAGTCTTCTCTATGATCAGGTTCCTCTTAGGCTGCCATCAGACGGAGTGCATCGCAGCAACCGCGCGCAGTCGATATATTCAAAAACAGGCAACGGAACAGTTGAATATATCGACTACGCTCGTTTGCTGTGATGCAGTCCTTCTGATAGCAGCTTCAGGAGCAGACAGACGTGGATAATTGTGCAATTTATCTACTAACATTTCCAAGTTCTATCTTAAGGTTGGACAGAGGCGTACCTATTACACCCTCATTTCGCCAGTTATCTTTACGTCCCATGTAATAGGAGCGAGCTTATTGTCATCAACCAAGCACAAATCGAGACTCCGTGGCTGCTACTGAGAAATTCCTGATGGCAAAACCCAATAACACTTTGCCTAACCTGGGAATCGCACCCAGGACCTCATGGTCAGCAGTCGCGCATGCGACCACTACACCCACGTGTCAGTCACTAGAGTATCTAATAGAGAGCAAGCATTTATCGCCATAACCTGTATTCTACATTATGTTTTACACCTGAGGGTGTAAAAATTAATGTAGAACACAATAAAACTATAAAATAAAATATAATTTACTTTTGTTCTTCATTCAGGAAGCTCCAAAACAATATATCTTCCGCTTCATAAAGAAAAAAATATATCACTCATGTCCCCATTTTTCAAACCACGGTATTATGATTTAATAAAATATGAAAAAAAAACCGGTCAAAGGCGTGTCGGATCATGCACGGTAAGGTCCCGTAGTCTGGATGAATATTTGCGGCTACACAGTATTAATCTAATGAGCCTAAAAAAACCGACTTCAAAAATTAAAAAAAGTGAAAAATATCTTTAGCTTCAATCGGAGACTTTTGTTTGTTTGATATAGTTTTTTTGTCGCCGACTTCTGAAGCTAAAGTTACGCCTCCTCCTTTTTGAAGTCGGTTAAAAATAAGTTTGTACTTTACTTTCGCGGCTGTTTAAATTATTAGTAAGTAAGTCATGTTGGAATTGTAAAGTAAGTATTTCTCGAAAAAAAACTATTCAAACAGGAGTATTGCGATTGTAACCAAAAACATCATATCACAGAAACTATTGACTTATTAAAAAACTTCTGACTGAAGGCCTTGCACTCAAGGCACCCACAGGATAGTCCGAATAATCACCTCCTGGGTTGAACTGCAAGATGCTATTCACAAAATAATAAAAAAACTAATAAAAAAAAATACCTCATCATCTTTTTAATTATGGGACAAAACTCCGTTCCGGACTCCGCTTTTGCCATTTGGCTACGGAACCCCAAAAACGGCATAAAAACTCAAGCGCGTTGGCCATGTTATGACGTCATAAGCCTGTGGATTGATGGGAGCGGTAAAATGCTGCATACCAAATATTGTCATAAGCGCTGTTTTAGGCACCATGAGTGAAACATTGTGATTGGTGGAATACTTTCCATGTTATATGGGTGTGATGAAGGTCCCTGAATTATGCATGAGCTACGGGTTCCTATATCTTACCGACAGTTACTGGTAAGCGCAACTACTGAGCTTGAGGTCCTGGGTTCAATTTCCAGTGCTTTAATTTTTCCATCAGGTTTATGGCAACAAGCTCGCCCCCTATTATATGGGATTTAAATATCATCTTCATCATTATTCACCTGCCCTTATCCCAACTTATTTGGTGATAAAATGGGATTTAAATGTAACTACCAAAAATTGGGTGTACGCAAGACGGCTAATCAAGCTTTACAATACCAGTTTATGCGGTTCTCTCATTGAATAGGAAATCTGTACTAAGCGAGGCCAAGTTATACTAGAAATATACAACTTCATGTGCCGCCGTGTGTACTAAGCATTAACTACAATTCTGCCTAACCCTTAGGGAATTACAGGCGTGCTGTTATGTTAGTCATAATATTACATAGAGGTGTCGTGTGGAAACGAGCATTTATGTAAATACTTAAGTTACGACACCATTTCATTACAAATCTGAAAAAGCCTCAAGGCCACATCCTTCACAGAATTTGTACTTTGGCCAACAGTGACTCCGGAAATACAAGAATAATTTCTCGGAATTTACACAAAGACGCCTCTTACCTTACAAGAATTGATCACAACGCTTTCTCACTGTGTAGTGGTGTAACCGTCGGACTGCCAAGTCATAGGTCTCGAGTTCGAACCCAAGTCACGCACCTCTGATTTTTCGAATTCATGTGCGTATTGTATAATTATCACTTGCTTCGGTGAAGGAAAACATCGTGAGGAAACTAGCCTTTTTTTTCGATTTGTAAATCATCAAATGACCCCTCCCGCTCTGGCCGGAGTGGAAGGGGGTGTCAGACTTGTACTGACTAAAACCCATCCATGTTCTTTCTTAGCCCTTTGTGTTCCAGGGCCGCGGTATCTCTTTCGAACAGTCTCTTTTGCTGACGTCTCTTAGAGGCGCGCGTGGAACACGAACTCGCCGTGGACACGGCCTGTCGTCATAAGACGGTCGGATGGCGAGCTAGCCCATTACTCACAGTCCACGGGCCTACAATGAAACCAGCCTGAGAGATATTTCTCAACGGCATGTAAAGCCAAGTCAGAGGCTCATGGTTAGGCACTAACCACATGACACATGAAATATTCCTCACGTTCAGGGGTCTCCTTGTATGTTCCGCGATTGTTGATAGTTTTATTGCTTTCGTAGGAAAATTTGTGATAGCTGTTTAATGTTTTAAACAGATAAAAGGCCGTAATCTAATAGCCGCCTTGAATTAATCCTAGGTCTGAAGAAACGACAGTGTGCTCTACAAATTGACACAGTAGAATGTCTACATTAGGCGTGGGAACTCAGCAGCTGAATACATGATCTAATTCCTTCGGGATGAAGGAATTAGACGCAAAAGAAGTACTACTAGTTTTGCCCTGCTTCTTCGCTTAGGTATAAGATTCCACAAGAAATCTGTGTTTTTCCGGGATCAAATACTATTTATATCTATTAGTAATACTAGCAGAATTAAAAAGGTAAAAGAACTTTGAATGGGTTCCAACTCAAGACTTATGATTTTTTTATTTATGACGTCACTATTTAGACCACCCGGTAGATGCCATAAATTACAGTTTGAACTCCTCAACTTTTTCTTCCGATGATGACCGATATGTAATGAAACAGTAAAAACGTCAAATATACAGTTTACAAACAATTTTAATGTAAAACGCCGAGGTAACTTGGCAACCTCCCAAATTAATCACTTACTGAAATAAAATTGCAAATCTAGCATAAAACTGAGTTAAAAACCAGATTTTCAGAACTGCATTATCAGACTTCATCTCTACATACCCCATCTGGAATAACAGGCTTAATGATATGTAAATACATCCACAGATTAGTTTACTTTGATAATAAGTCACTTACAGTATGTTCGGGAATTAGTTTTCGAAAATGTAAACAAATAATTATGATTGTGTTCTTGTGAAAACGACTTTAAAACCTCATAAAGTTCAGTTTATGCTAATACTTCAAACATTTTTTTGATATTTGTCAACTGTCCAGGTCGCTATACAACATTATTTTTAGTATATGCGAAACCTGAATATAGTTTGTTCAGAATAAGTAACTGAATCGATTCCAATAATTTTTAAACCATGTTGTATTTTTTCCCAAAAATATTTAAAAAGTTAAAAGTTGTATACCGAGCGACTTTGAGTACCTATCGCAATAATTTAGGTACCTACTGCCAAATTATTATTATCAATGAGCTCAAGAGGACGCTGGACGCGCGCGCTGCGTGGTGACCGCGTTTTTGTACGGACAACTAGGTAACAGAACAGCTTTGAAATTTTGTACATAGATTCTTTACATAAAAATACTAGACACGTGTTTTCGCATATACTAAAACTAATGTGGTATACTGGTCGGCGAGATGGGCAGACGACATAGTTGCCATCGGGGGAAAAACCTGGATGAGGCTGGCACAGGGCCGTGGGGATTGGCACGAGAAAAGAGAGGCCTATACCCAGCAGTGGGTGAGTTCGGTCTGTGGATGATGATGATGATGATGGTATACTGGTCGTACAAAATTTTTGACATTGTTACGAGAAGTAGAACAATACTTGTCTTTCAGAAATAAACCAAATAAGTTACAAAGCTGCGGAGAACCTCAAGCAGCGTAAATAGGACAGTGGGTTCCGAATACTCACAGCCTTTTCAAGGATTTTTCAAAACGCTTAGTTGACACTTCCTGTGACCCAAGGGCTGACTTTTACCTTGGTCTGGTCAAGGTAACCGTTACTATACAACGTGTCAGCGCCGCCAGTCTCTTGGGCACATTACCAGTTGACAACGTTGACGAGGAGTTTCTTGACGCCAGTTTTTATTTTATTGTTAAGTTAGTTATTTTAATTTATATAATATTGTTATGATTTGGCTTATTAAGCGTAATTAATTTAACTTAAAAAAAAAAAAAAAAATGTTACAACATAAAGTTGATAGTCCTTAATATCAATGGTAAACATAGATTTGAATAGACTTTATGCTAGCCAAACACAATGCGTTTTACATAAAAAACGCGCAGCTAAGCGATTTTCGCGGTTACTGGTTCAAAGCTGCCTGTTGGAAATGCATGATTTTGCATTAGCGTAGACAGGGGATTGTTAATTGGCTTGATTCGGCGGGCGATGCGTTTGATACTGATGGTAAATGCGGGTTTGAAAACATTGGTTTTGCCACTTTGATGTGTGTTTAGAATACTTTTACTATTTAAACATTGTTTTAAGCTTTCACGGTTTACAACTAAACTTACACTGTCACTACTGTCACTCAGACACTACACCACTACTCTCCCTACTCTCTACTGTCTAAAATGTTGGTAACAATATTTCCTTACAACTATGTAAGTAAACTAAACCTACACACTTTACCTAACACTGCCTTATAGATATGAGCTATGAGAATCAATGCTACAAGCTCAACTCCGATGTAGAAAGCTTGCCGCAACGATTCACACACAAACAGTCCAGTCTGATATCAACACACTGCAGTATAATAGACAACAAAACAAAAACAAAACACAACAAAACAAACAAAATTACATGATTTTATTGGTCTATAGTAGTAACAAAAATTTAAGTTTGCTGTTCTCATAGCTTTGCTTTCGGTATCCACTGTTTTGAAATGATTGAGTAAACATATTCAATCAGTCGCTGCTGATTGAATGTTTCCCCAAGTTACAATTCTCGTTACATTTAAAACATTAAAAGGCTGTAACAAGACCCTTAACGAAGCCAAAAGGCACTTGTTCTCCCCGTCATTGCGATATTTTTTTGTTCTGGACCATACCTGGGCATCCACATGCAAATGTCTTTCATTCATCCGTTTTATGGCCCGACATTCTGATTGAAAATAACTTTTTCCAAATCTCTACTAAAAGTAGCAAACATCATATCCACCCTAACCCATAACTCTGCAGTATCTCATGTCACGTCACAACGTCACTGAGTTAGCTCAACGTCCATTTGTTTGCGCATCAGATCACAAGTGACGTCATCTATGACGTATTGAACGTTGTAATACGACGCCGTGACGTGTTGGTATATGGTAAGTAGGACTGTCAATATGGTAATTGATATTCGGGGTGGAGTTGATTTTGTTTTTGGTGTGGGATTAATGTTTGTTGTGGTGGAAGAAATGTTCGTGTCCACCTGTTACCTCTTCGAGGATTCTAGGAGTGATGTTAAGTAATAACTAGCTGTAGCCCGTGACCTCCGTCCGCGTAAAATTATTATAAAAATATTACTTCCCTACTTGAATCGGATTTTGTTAACAATTTCAAGGGATTTCATTTTTTTTTTCACGCAACCCTAAACTTATTTCTTAAATAAAAGTAGTCTTAATTACTCTTTATAACATCAGCTATCTGCCAGTAAAAGTCCCGTCAAAATCGGTCTGACCGTTTTGGAGATTAGACGGAACAAATAGAAAGAGAGTTTTTTTTTGTTATAAGTACCGTAAAATGTAACTTTCATACACTTTTTTCTTTCATTTCATTCTATATGTTAAGGTCAGATTCCAGTCTTACTAGATGCAGCTGAATACCAGTATTTTACACGGAGTGACTGACTATCATACCTCCACGATGCAGTTAATAGATAGAACGATATCCTTTGATAAGACTGGTTGTCAGACTTTCGAGCTTTTGTCTACCCGTAACAAATGTCAGACATCTGCGAATGACATCTGAGACCAATTGGGGTCGGCTTCCAATCTAACAGTATTTTACATGGAGCGACTGCCTATCTGACCTCCACAACCTAGTTACTACTGGATAAAAGCTGGTTGCCAGACTTTTGGGCCACTGACTACTTGTAACGACTGTCAAATATCTACAAATGACAGCCGGGACCTATGGCCTATGGCCTAACAAGTTTTCCGAGGCACGGAGGAAACTCGATATGTAATGGGTGGTTACCCATCCACGGACCAACATAGGCCTGCGCAACTTAACCTAAAGATCGACCGGAGCGGCTGTTATTATTTAGCCAAGAGCTTCTACATTTTAAAGAATCGAATAAAATAAAATAAAAACTCAAGACAAAAGAAGTAACTTTTCTATTTTTAACTTTCCATTTCTACAGTTCTCAATCCCTTGTCAAGTGGTGTTAGAACTCAGAACCCTCTATTTTAGCAGTGAGTCGGGTAACAAGATATCCTCGTTCGCCGCAAGCAGCCGCTCACTCAAATAATTCATGAATTGAAACCGTACATAGCAGGGAAATGGTTAGAAGGTTCGTAAGGAAGAATTTTTCAGGAGTCGGAGGAGATGGGATTGATTTTTTTGAAAAAGGGAGGATAGAAACCCAGAACAACTACTAGTACCCCCCCAAAGACTTCGTTTGTACAGTCGGAATGCCTACTGCATGGTGATAAAGATTTTCAACAAGCTGCCATCACATGTCAGACAGCTACCTATAAATAAATTTAAACATGCAATATTTTCTTGGCTTCTGGACATGTGTTTCTACTCTGTCAGCGAATTCATTGATCATAAGTTTTATTAATTCATTTATAATTCCATTAATAATATAAATTACCGATAGTATTGTAAATGTATAATTATTGTTTTTTTCTCTCTAATTAATATTGGTGTATTAGTCACAATATGGTATAATAATGATACTAAAATTCTAATATTTCTACACCGGCAACGGTAGTATATAAGAACTAATATAAATTGTAAGATATTTATGTACCTACCGTATAGTCAGAAATAAATGATATTCTATTCTATTCTGTATGAATGATTTTTTCACCTAGCTACTGCTCATGTGAAACCATATCTATAATCTAGAAATATAATTTATAAGTGAGTAAGTGTCGTCCATTTCGCCGAAAGAACCACGACCTATTTATAGATAGAGTAATTTTTAAACAGAATAGAATTTGGAAATCTTTGTCATTCAAAGTTAATTTTAATTGACTATTAAAAAAATCTCATCATCTTTTACATTAAGTTTTCTAAAGCATCGATAAACCGTAAAACAACATCCAGAAAGATCGCAAGCTTAAAAAAGTACCAAATCTTTCAAGTCGAACCTACGTCCTATCTTGCTACGGCGTAGCACGCGACTACGAATTCCATTATAGCTACGAGCTACGAGGTACGGGCTACGCAGGCACGCTACGATTGGCACGTTCGTAGCGATATTGAAATGCGATGCGAGACCGCCGTAATGAGATCACTGGCATTTGTTTAAACTATTGTTCTTTTCAAGTATTCTCATCTTGACGGGGGTAAGCAGAGTTCCAGGTATTAAGGGTAATTTAATATTCTTGTTAATTTCTTTAAAAAAAATCGTGGCTTCAGGGATACTTTTTTATTTATGCCCGTTTTAGAATAAAGCCTATAAAGAATTCTTGTAGTAAATGACTAAGTGATAAACAATCGCTGGTTGACTGCCTCGTGGGTCGAGTGGTTGCAAGCGCGACTGCTGAGCATGAGGTCCTGGGGTCGATTCCCGGATTGGGCAAAGTGTTATTGAGTTTTTCCCTTAGAAATTTCTCAGTAGCAGACACGGAGCCTGAATTTGTGCACGGTTGATGGCAATAGGCTCGCCCCCTATTACATGGGACTTAAAACGTAACTGGCGAAATGTTGTAGATACACCTCATTTCATTTCATTTATTTATTCATGAACAATTTATATTCTGTTGAAATTATCACATGCAGAAACGACATTTAAAAGCCTATTAAAATTGAGTGAAATGTCCAGTTCAAGAGTCAATTCATTTAAAATATGTCAACAAATTAATAGCAGGTATAATGTCAAATTCAATGTCAAAATATAATGTCAAATTCAATGTCAAAATATTCAGATTACAACTCTGCCCAACCCTTCGGGGATTAAAGGCGTGATGTAAAGTCACTGGTTTGCCCTTTTTTTTTCATAAAACTGCGGAAAATTCCAGCATAAAGTTACCCAAACCACTTAACATTTTACTCGGCACCAAGATCCCATGAAGTCAGCTATAAAATCATAGCCAAGCTGTAAGCCCTCCGGCCATGTTTGTTGCTACATGAAAGAATAGAACTTTCTAATGGACTCTGTGTAACTTTGTCCGGTAGCTGGCAAGGTGGCACAGAGAGCGGAGCGAGTAATGAACTGGAAAAGATGAGTGAGAAAAGAACGAAGAAATATTTAAAAAAATGTTATGAATTTCTTTTAACTTAGGTGCACCACAGGTTGACTACTATACGATGATCGTGATAGAAAAAATATTCTTTGTATAAGTTTATAAAACTCCTAGACCGTTCCGTCACAGACTATAACCGTCGCGTGCCCTGCACGGAGCGCCGATAGATTAATTCCATACTTCAATTTTCTGGGGGCCTAAAGCAGAATCATAATAGGATAATAATATGAATCACGTTACAGTTTTCAGTAAAATAAATGGTCACAGACGCAGTTAATTTTATCAATTTTCACTTTATGCTTTTTCATATTTTTATCCTATAAAGATTCTACTAAAGCCCCCCCCCCCCCCCCCATAGGGGCATTTTAGTAAAATTTTTGGGTGTTTTTTTTTGTCCATTCAAGCACACTCTTAAATAAAAATCTGTGAAACAAGGTACTTAGATATCTTTCTGCTTTAGCAAGCCAACCATAATGAGGTGTCCTAAAGAAGGAAGCAAAAATGAACAAAAAATAACGAGGCTCAAAAATCTATAGGAATAATAAATTTTCAACATAAACGAATTACGGGAAAGAATTGAATTAACTTCTGCCAATCAAAGCAGCAAGGTTTTTGTGTAAAATAAATTTCAGAACAGGTACAAGAAATGTTTGCATTAAAATGATTTCATTTTCCCAAAATTCACTTATATCTTTGTCACTTCCATCATTGATGGACTCCTGTATATTTTATTATAATCAGAATCTTGCTAGGCATTTGACTTTTTAATAGAAGTATCCTCTCCCTTGTTGTATTTTTTCTAGTGGAATATACCTTCCAGGTTTCTCTACAGAAACCAAAAATAAATAGAAAAGAAAATAGAAATAGAAAAAACAAAATAAATCGAAACCGATTCGAATCGTCGTATAGAATTCTGGCATCTACATGCCAGAATTTATAGGTTCTATGCTACGTTAGCATAACTTTTGTCTGTCTTTCTACCGTATTCTAAACGGACTGATTTGGCAATATACAACTGTCCACTGATAAGCCTCTTCACACGTACGCCACTCAACTCGATTCTCGGCAACTCACACCCCGTTGCTTCCAGCCACTCTGTGAAGATCATCTCTCCACCTAGTCTGAGGGCGTATCACTCAAGAACATGTCTACCCCAACGGTCATCGGTTCTACGGCTAACATGGCCGATCCAGTGACACTTCAGCTTACTTATTCTGTGAGGTATAACAACAACTCTATAAATATATTTATTTGTGCTAAATATAAATAAAAAGCGATTATATTACAAGATCCATAAAAGTAAGAACCTATAAGGCTTATTACTAGGTCACAATAATTTAGAGGCTCTGACTCCTTTACTGACTTCTGTCGGTTGTAGTGTGCCTGTGACTTAAGAGTCAGTGATTTTCCGTAAACAAATAATGCCATGTTTTATAGTAAATCGGGACATTTCAATAATAAGAAATGGTGACAAAGAAAACAGAATCTAATTTTTGAAAAAAATGATATGACGCATAAACTAAAACACTAAGCACAAAACCACAAAAAAAAAAACAAGTAGGGTCCTAGCGATGAGAGCAGCTGTGGCGTGGCCCAGTGGCGGCTGTCCCGACTTACAAGCAGTAAGTCGCGGGTTCAGATCCAGGCAGGCGCATTAATTTGTGTAATATATTTCATGACCACTGCTCTCAAAACGGTGAAGGAAAACATCGTGAGGAAACCGGCATGTCCTAGAATTAAAAATTCGATATTCACCAACCTGCACTGGGCCCGTGTGGTGGTTTACAGCCCAATCCTTCTTATAGAGACGAGGCCTGTGTCCCAGCTGTGGGAACGATATATACTGATTATGGTATACTCGTAGATTTGTACATTTCAATGCACCCAAGATTACTCAGCTCATCTCACACTGCGACCTAACCCTTATATCCTCCGTTATATTTACAAAACTTGCACACACGCTTCCAAATAACACACACATGTACATAGTTATAGTGCATTGTAGGTACAACAATAGTTGCTGCTTTGCACACAACTTGGCTGATCGACTACAAATAACTTAACTTTGCAATGGATTTGTTTCCGTAGTAAGTAAACTATTTCACTTATAGATAAAATATAATACAAGATGAATTGGTTTAGAGGGATTTTTTCGGCATTTTGTGGACGATAATTTACAGTGTGCATTATTAGTTCAGATTTTTTTTTATTATGATTCATATGAGTATGAAGTCCTGGGTTTGATTCTCGGTTTGATTCTTGTCCGACCGCGGTGGTGAAGGGGATGATGATGAAGTTATATCTGTGAGTACCCAGTGCAACGCACAATTGAGGAGCGCTTTGGAGAGTGCATTCCGGGAGTATCGTTCCACACCGCCTGAGCTTAGGCCACGTCTACCTCGTTTGCCTATGCACAAGAAAAACAAGGCGCTGATGTGTGCTCTAGATTCGCAGCTGTCAAACTGCTTTGACACCAGCAAAGACCTCGCCGATACCCACTCAATATTGTACTGTGGAGCTGTAGCGGCATGTCGTCTCCTCATAGATATGGCTGTTAGCCAACAGGTTCGCCGCTCCCGAAGGGATCTGTCTACATGTTGGATAGATTATAAGAAGGCCTATGATTCTGTGTCTCATACATGGCTCATGAGGGTGCTGGAGTTGTATAAAGTTGATGCAACTCTGCGTACCTTCCTGATGTCATGTATGGGGCACTGGAGAACGGTCCTTCGCTATCCAGGATGTAGACAGATCCAGGGAAACAGCGAACCGATAAGGATCGAGCGCGGTATATTCCAGGGTGATAGTCTGAGTCCATTGTGGTTTTGTATAGCCTTGAACCCTCTCAGCACACTGCTGGAGGGTTCAGGTCTAGGCTATCGGTTGAGGAGAGATGGTCAGGTCATATCTCACCTTCTTTACATGGATGATCTGAAACTCTATGCCCCCAACAATTTGCAACTGATGAAGCTACTGAAGGTAACGGAAACTTTCAGTAGCTCCATCAGGATGGAATTTGGTGTGGACAAATGTGCAGTCATGCATGTGAAGCAAGGGGAGATTATGGAATCCTTGGGAACTCAACTCTCGGATTCCATACACCTTAGATCCCTCTCCTCAACAGAAACCTACAAGTATTTGGGTATGTCGGAAGCATTAGGTATCAATGCTGCTGACATGAAACAATCGTTGAGGGAGCGCTTCTTTGGCCGCCTGAATAAGGTACTAAGTAGTCTTTTGTCAGGCGGAAACAAGGTGCGCGCCTTCAACGGTTGGGTCATGCCGGTTTTGATGTATTCTTTCGGCATACTCAAATGGACTCAGATGGAACTTGATGCCCTGGATAGGAGGGTCCGTGTACTGCTGACCGCAAATCGAATGCATCACCCACGGTCGTCGGTGATGAGACTGTATATCCCGCGGAAGTGTGGGGGTCGTGGCTTCTTAAATGTTAAGACCCTGCACAACCGTGAGGTATGCAGTCTCAGTTAATACTTCCTAGAGGCTGACGTGGGGATGCACCGAGATGTGGTCTCAGTGGACAAGGGCCTCACCCCGCTCTCCCTGGCTAACGAGAACTGGCGCAAACCTAGAGTATTAGACACTAATGATCGCAAGGAGGTATGGCAGGGCAAGGAGCTTCACGGACGCTTTTATCGGGCTCTACACGGACCCGATGTAGACTTCTTAGCGTCCGTAGCTTGGCTGCGTTTCGGTGACCTATTCGGGGAAACCGAAGGTTTTGTCTGTGCAATAATGGACGAAGTTATGATGACGAATAACTACCGGAAATACATTGTGAAGGATGGCACGGTTGACATATGTCGGGCATGCCACCGTCCGGGAGAATCGATCCGACACATTATTTCTGGGTGTTCTCGTCTGGCTAACGGAGAGTACTTACATAGACACAACCTCGTTGCCAGGATTATCCACCAGCAACTTGCTTTGAAGTACAACCTTGTGGAATCAGAAGTGCCATACTATAAGTATGTGCCCGACCCAGTTCTCGATGATGGTAATATCACGTTGTATTGGGATCGATCTATCGTCACTGACAGGACTATTGTTGCAAATAAACCTGACATTGTGGTGATAGATCGATTGGAGCGTCGCGCAATGATTGTTGATATAACGGTTCCGCATGACGAGAACCTCGTGAAAGCAGAGAAAGATAAACAATTCAAATATCATCTAGATCTGGCTCACGAGGTTGTCGACATATGGGACGTGAGTACAGCAGTCATTGTGCCGATAGTCGTGTCGGCCAATGGCTTAATAGCCAATACCCTCGACCAACATCTGAGGAGGCTCTCGCTTGGCAGCTGGATCAAGGGCTTGATTCAGAAAGCAGTACTTCTGGACACGGCGCGTATCGTTAGGAGGTTCCTCTCTCAAGAGCCCTGACCACCGGTAGCTCGGACCCTGTTCCTGATGCCGGTGGGCTACTATGTTTTATATTTTTAAATGTTTTTTTATTTTTTTTTATATAGAAATATTTAAAAATGTAAATTATATGTTGATAAAATGAATAAAGGAATAATAATAATAATAACCCCGTACGTCAATCACCGGTTACATCATCGAACAATTTTATTTTATTTTATTTTAATATTAATATTCGTTTTAATACAAAAGTATTTATATTAGTTATCTAAAGACTAACAAAGGAAATATCAGAATATAAAAACAGAAATTTGGAAACCAAAAAGAAATTAAAATACAGTTGATGAAAAAATGACGCCTGTCAACGGCGTCGTCAAAAATGTCAAACACTGAAAATTACATATAAGATACAAGATGATAACCGAAAAATGATTACGAGAGCAGCCTACCGACGCGCACGCCTACCACCTCCGGACCCGTCGCTCAGCTCCGCCTCGCCGCCGCCGGAATCCAGCCCCATCGTGAGTGCTGTGACACCGGCAGTGGCAGTTGCGTCGAGCTCGAGCGACGAGTATTTCTCTCCGCCGACGTCGCCAACACCTGTACGTCGGCAGGGGAGAGGCCGGCCACCGAGAAGCTTGGGACTTAGGGGCCATCCGGCCCCGAGCCGGGTCCCCGCTGCCGGTGGTTGTGTGCAGCGCATGAGATGGACTCATTCCATTAACGAGAACGTCATGCGCGCATACTATGGGTCTACAGAGGGGGGAACTAACCTCACTGCGTACCGTGTTGGGATGCTGTCTCTGTTCCAGGTACTTGAACCAACCGTCAACGTTTCGGCCCAACGACTGTCGGATCAGGTGCGGGTCATCCAACGCAATCACATGTTGGACGACGCCGTACTTGATAGGCTGCGCTCAGAGGTACTGAGCAACCGTATCGTTTTAACTCCGGCACAAACCGCGGTGCAAGCGTCAGTGATTGACGCAACCCCGCCGCGGTTCAACCCAGCTGTTGTAGAGGAAGATGATAGGGTTGCTGTGGTAAGTAGCCAGTGCAACGACCGATTGAGGAGCGCTCTGGAAGATGCGCTTCGTGAATATCGACCCACTCCTACCGAACTTAGGCCCCGATTACCACGGTTACCCATGCATAATAAAAATAGGGCGCTGGTGTGTGCCTTGGACTCTCAACTCAAGAATATATTCGAGAGTAGCGAGAACCTCGTTGATACACACTCGATCCTGTACTGTGGGGCTGTTGCGGCATGTCGTTTAGCTAACGTCAAGTTCCCAAATTGTGACGTAGCTACTCGACCAAAACCAGCCGTACCAGCCTGGCAGCGCAGGATCGAGCGCCGCATCGACGGGGCCAGGGTACTCATCGGCAAACTACACTGCTTCAGGGAGGGCAATACACGACCACGTGTGATGCGCTTTGTGAGGCGGGCATTCTCGGGGACTGGAATCAGTCCTCAAGAATACATGTCCCGTGTCACAGAGCGCATCGACTTCCTGAAGCAGAAAGTTTATGCATGGGCGAACCGTATTCGGAGGTATAAGCGGCGGGTTGATCGGTACTCACAGAATCGCATGTTCCAGAGCGATGAGAGGTGGGTATACAGAGCTTGGGAGCGATCCGAGCTAAATATGGCGGACGTGTGCCGCCCGGATGATGCTACCACGAGTTCTTTCTGGCGCAGCATCTGGTCGGTGCCCGTCTGTCATACTGAGGCTGACTGGATGCGTGATGTCGAACGAGTGTGTGAACCTATCCCAGAAATGGAGCCAATTTTGATAACCCCTTTAGATATAGCCAGAGCAGTTCGTCCGTTACCGAACTGGAAGTCACCGGGACCGGACGGACTGCACAACTTTTGGCTCAAATGGCTTAGTAGTTCACACACTTGCCTGGCATCCCAATTCCAGTCATCCTTAGAGTCTGGGTCCTTACCGCAGTTTTTAACAACAGGCGTTACCCACCTGCTCCATAAGTCAGGTAGTCCCGCGGAACCCAAAAATTATAGACCGATCACGTGTTTGTCTACGGTCTATAAACTTCTTACATCCATTTTGAGAGCTAAAATTAATACACACATTGACAAAAACTCCATTATGTCTGCCTCTCAAAATGGATGTAGGAATGGGTCCCGCGCCACTAAGGAGCTACTCCTCATCGACATGGCCATTAGCCAACAGGTTCGTCGATCCCGCAAGGATCTGTCTACATGCTGGATAGATTATAAGAAGGCCTACGACTCGGTGCCACATACATGGCTCATGAGGGTGCTGGAGTTGTACAAGATAGATGCAACTCTACGCGCCTTCCTTGAGTCGTGTATGGGGCAATGGAGGACGGTCCTTCGATATCCAGGATGTCGACAGATCCAGGGGAACGATGAACCTGTATGGATTAAACGGGGCATATTCCAGGGCGACAGTCTGAGCCCACTTTGGTTCTGTCTAGCCCTGAATCCTCTGAGCACATTGCTGGAGGATTCAGGTCTAGGCTACCGGTTGAGGAGAGGTGGTCAGGTCATATCTCACCTTCTTTACATGGATGATCTGAAACTCTTTGCCCCCAACAAATTGCAACTGATGGAGCTACTGAAAGTAACTGAAACTTTCAGTAGCGCCATCAGGATGGAATTTGGTGTGGACAAATGTGCAGTCATGTATGTAAAGCAAGGGGAGATTATGGAATCCGAGGGAATTCAGCTCTCGGATTCCATACACCTGAGAACCCTTTCCTCAACCGAAAGCTATAAGTATTTGGGTATGTCGGAAGCGTTAGGCATTAACGTAACTGACATGAAGCAATCGTTGAAGGAGCGCTTCTTTGGACGCCTGAACAAGGTATTACATAGCCTTCTTTCAGGCGGAAACAAGGTGCGCGCCTTCAACGGTTGGGTCATGCCGGTTTTAATGTACTCTTTCGGCGTACTCAAATGGACTCAGACCGAACTCGATGCCCTGGATGGGAGAGTTCGTACACTGCTTACCGCAAACCGGATGCATCACCCACGATCATCAGTGATGAGGCTGTACATCCCGCGGAAGTGCGGGGGTCGAGGGTTTTTAAACGCGAAGTCCCTTCACAACCGCGAGATGTGCAGTCTCAGAGAATATTTTTTAAAAGTCGAGGTGGGTATGCACCGAGATGTGGTCGCAGTGGACAAGGGACTCACCCCGCTGTCCATGGCTAAAGAGAACTGGCGCAAACCTGAAGTACTTACTACCGATGACCGCAAGGAAGTATGGCAAGGCAAGGAGCTTCACGGGCGCTTCTACCGAGCTCTTCATGGGCCCGATGTAGATTTTCTAGCGTCCGTGTCCTGGTTACGTTTCGGCGATCTCTTTGGAAAAACTGAAGGTTTTGTCTGTGCGATTATGGACGAAGTTATGTTGACGAACAACTATCGGAAATATATTATGAAGGACGGGACGGTTGACGTGTGTCGGGCATGCCACCGTCCGGGTGAGTCCATCAGACATATTATTTCTGGTTGTTCTCGTCTGGCTAACGGCGAGTACTTGCACAGGCACAACCAAGTAGCCAGGATTATTCACCAGCAACTTGCCTTGAAATATAAATTTGTGGAATCTGAGGTACCGTACTACAAGTATGTGCCCGACCCAGTTCTCGAGAAAGACCATGTCACTCCGTACTGGGATCAGTCTATCATTACTGACAGGACTATTGTCGCCAATAAGCCTGACATAGTAGTGATAGACCGATCAGCGCGCCGCGTAATGATAGTCGATGTTACCATCCCGCATGACGAGAACCTCGTGAAAGCTGAGAAAGAGAAACAAATAAAATATCTCGACTTGGCACACGAGGTTGTCGACATGTGGCATATGAACTCGGCTGTCATTGTGCCGATCGTCGTGACGGCCAATGGCCTTATAGCCAAGAGCCTCGATGACCATCTTTCGAAGCTCTCCTTAGGCGGTTGGATCAAGGGCCTGATTCAGAAGGCAGTACTCCTCGATACGGCTCGTATTGTGAGGAGGTTCTTGTCTCTGGAGCCCTAACCACCGGTAGCTTGGACCCTGCTCCCGCTACCGGCGGACCACTATTTTTTATATTTTTAAATGTTTTTATATGGTTTTTGTTAAGAAATATGAAGGGGCAGGAGGGCCTTCATCAGAACTCATCTTGTGTGATGTATGTGGGTAGGTAGGTAGGCAGGTGGGCGTGAGCAGAAAAATCACAAGTCCTTGCTACAATCACCGTTGTTTAATCAGCACAGGGTTAATAATCGAAATACACAGTCAAATGAACAATGTACAGTCTAAGCAACACGATACCAACTTAATTTTAATACTAGATTTAAACTATCACTCGGATGCAAAGCGATTCGTCACAAGCGTGGTGCGCGGGCGCCGTCTCGAACAAAAGTGAGTCAAGATGGCCGCCCTCACAACCATCGACAATGACGCTTCGCTAGGCTGACTTTGACAGCTAAAAGTCAACCTGACGTCTGACGTTGACGGATGCGCCGTCACGGCCGGACTGACACTCGACCGTCCTCGGGCGATTTTCTGAAACAATGATTTATAATCGTACATAGTCCGTTCGGCATCCTGACGGACGACTAATTACAATTATCACAATGCGCTATGATACTTAAGACTTAAGGCAAGTGTCTCGCTACATTTAAGCTGGATGACACAGCCTCGTCACTAAACAGCATGTAGGTTAACTGTTCACAATTGGTACTATTAGACAAGTCAATCCTTTGGTGGATGTGACCCGGACGACAATATTCGTCTTACCATAATCTGCAAAACATCCAGAACAAGTCAGTCAACTTAAAGGGCTCTGACTCGGACGACATATTTCGTCTCATAGAACGAAAGCACAGAGACAAGTCAATCTGATACTGACTCGGACGACATATTTCGTCTCATAGAACGAAAGCACAGAGACAAGTCAATCTGATACTGACTCGGACGACATATTTCGTCTATTTGGCAGGAAAGAGATTCTTACAGGTCGCTCTCCTTACCTACGACTATGAATCGTCTTGTTCTGTATGAATTTCAGTTTCGTGCAACATTTCCCAAGTCTCAGGATCTGAGCATGCACTGAGAGTGTCTGAGCCTGCTGTGAGCGTCCTCGAATCGGCGGAAACAGTGTTTGAGCATACGGTCAAGGTGTCAGAGTTATCATTGTCATGATTTGAATTAGTTATACTTTCTTCATCTTCCGACGCCGTCTCGGCCTCTTCACAATTTAAAAGACTAGTAGCTATTTCGATCAAACCGATATGTCCCTGGGGTACTGCGCGCAAATTCTCGTGAGAGTATTTATAAGTTCTCTGAGAACCACCTAAACTTTTAAGTTCGTAGCGATCGTTTTCAAGTACTTCTACTATAACATATGGACCTCGAAACTTCCTATCCAATTTTGTTTTATTCCGTTCACAATTTTTAATAAATACGAAGTCTCCTTTAGAGAAAGCTCTTATTGTAGCCCGACCACGATTAAACCGAAGGGTATCAGATTCAGCAGCTTTGCAAATGTTAGCTGATGCATCAGTTCTTACCGAATCTAAATCTAAGCGAACCTCATGATCACCATTATCGGCGTTCAATTTAGACATTCTTAAAGAATTAGAACGAATTCCAAACATTAGTTCTGACGGTGAGTATTTGGTAACGGAAGATTTAGAACTATTGAGAGCAAGTTGGATGTTACCTAATTCGTCACGCCACGCTTTGTTAGGGTCGTTTTCAATGATAGTAAGGAGGCTCTTTAGAGTACGCATCACTCGTTCAACTTGGCCGTTTGCCCTACTCGTACCAGTCGCGATGAAATGGAGGTCTATTTTATGCTCTTGACAAAAGCTCTTAAAATCTGAGCTAATGTAGCAACGGCCCTGATCTGCGATGATTCTTTTCGGGGCTCCAAAAAGACACACCGCTTTTTGTACGGCATATATTGCACTCTTGGCATCGACTGACAAAGTATGTTCGAGTAAAACGTATTTGGTAAAGGCATCGATTATTACCGAGCAATACTCCTTTCGGTCACTCTTCCCGCTCAGCTTCCCCGAAAAATCTATGTGAATCGTGTGCCAAGGCACGGATACTTTTGGAATCGAATGAAGCTGAACAGGCTGAGCACCCGATGGACCTTTCGATGCCTTACAAATGATACACGAATCTATAAATTTTCGTACACATTTAGACATATCGGGAAACCAATACTTTTCATACAGCTTGTCTAGAGTTTTGTCCCTGCCTAAATGTTGCAATTCGTTGTGGACATGATTAATTAGTGTCCAAATAAGAGACCGTGGAACTACGGGTAGCCATGAAACCGCTTTGTTACGAGTAATCTTCCTGTAGAGTATGCCATCTCTAACGTCATATGTTTGACCTACTGTTTCGGGAAAGCTATTATTATTATGTTTTGCGATAAGATCCTGAATTTCTGCGTCACGTTTCTGTTCAACCGACAGCCAGCCCTGATGTAGTTCAACATAATTGACAGTTTTAGGCTTAGGCTTTACAGGAGTGATAAGAACAGTAGAATCTGACAGTGGATTTCGGGACAGGTAGTCAGCATGTTCCATTTTACTTCCTTCGCGGTATATAATATCGAAATCGTAAGCTTGTAAATAAGCCCACCATCGGTAAACGCGGGGTGTTAGGTCTTTCTTCGATTTCGACGCCTTGAGTGAATTGCAGTCGGTAACTACAACAAATCGCCTACCATATAAATAATAGCGAAAATGCTCTACAGCTCTGACGACCGCTAGAGTTTCTAACTCGTATGAATGATAACGAGATTCCGCGTCTGCTGTTCGGCGGCTATAATACTCTACTACGTGCGGAAGATTATTTTTCTTTTGCAGAAGGATTGCTCCATATCCTTCTGAGCTAGCATCGGTATGTAGCTCAATCGGAAGTTCTGGGTCGAATATGGTTAGCACCGGTTCGGACGTGAGAATGCCTACAATTTTGCGCCGTATCTGTTCATGTTCGCTAGTCCAAGTAATTCGTCCTTTAAGTTTTGTAAGAGGGTACAGGGGACCGACTATTCGTGTGAACTCAGGAATAAATTTCCGAAAGTAGGAGGCTAGACCGAGAAATTGGCGAACATTAGTAGCCGATTTAGGTTCTGGAGCATCTGCCAATGCTTGAATCTTCCGTGAATTGGGCCTAATCTCACCGGATTGTACAGAATATCCTAGGTAGTCAATTCGTTGTTTCATAAATTTACATTTCTTTGTATTGAATGTAAACCCGGCCTCCGATAACGCACCTAAAACAAAGTCAAGGCGCTTCAGTCCTTCGGAGATGTTAGCAGAATGACATAACACGTCATCCATATAAATCAGTGGTTTATCTTGTAAATGACTAAGAGCCTTTGTGATACATCTCTGAAAGACTGAAGGAGCATTGCGCAAACCAAACGGCATGGCGAGATACTCGTATTGCCCTTCGTTTGTCACGAAAGCTGTCTTCTCCACTGACTCAGGGTGGATAGGGATCTGGTGGAAGCCAGAAGCCATATCCAATGAAGAGAAGAAATTAGCACCCGTAAGTTGATCGATTTGTTCCTCGATTCGAGGTAAGGGATAGTGTTCAGGTATGGTATTTGAATTTAACTCCCTAAAATCTACACAAAGTCTATCTGAATTATCCTTCTTTTTCACAAGAACGATAGGGCTAGCAAATGGGGACGTACTCTCTCGAATCACCCCAGCGTCTAATAGTTTTTGAACCTGTTCCCTAATTATTTGTTTCTCTATAGGTGCTCTTCTATGGGGACATCGCTGCACAACTTTATGTGGATCTACTAATTTAATTTCACATACTCCCGTCTTCACACGCTTGGTAGGTATGCCCTCGATAAAGTTATTCGCATATTTGCTCAATATGGAAATCAACATGTCTTTATCGTGTTCCTGCAAATCCGTGTCAATTTTTGAAAAATCTGGGAGATCTGATGTCGCGACACAAAGATTAGATTGTTGTTTAGAGTATATAACAAGATTATCATTATCAATTTCTACACTTAACCCCTGATCAAAGATGTCTCTACCAATAATTATAGGCTCAGATATATTATTGTCGGAAACCACGTGAAAGAGTAAACTAATCAACCGATCACCAATTTTAACATCGGCCTGAATTTGAGTCGTACACTGTATATCATCGCCTCCAATGCCGCTCAGATAGACGAGACTTTTACACACAGTACCCAAGAGTTTACCACGATAAGTTTCTTTCACAAGAGAACAGGACGATCCGCTGTCAAATAGAAAAGGTACAGACTCACCGGAAGATGTTGTCAAGATATCCCTTGAAGGACGGTGTTCACAATGGTGGACTTCCTTGGCCGCAGCTTTACCACCGTTCCTTTTATCGGGACAGTTAGTTGTCACATGACCTTTTTGGCCACAAGTGTAGCACGTTACATCGGTCTTCTTCTCCAACGGGCGGGAAGTACTCGGAGTGTCTCGAGGCTCGACTGATCCCAGCGCATCACGACGTTTTCGGCATTCCGCAAAACGATGACCCGATATTCCGCAAAAGTTACATCTGCCAGTGAATCTTTCGGTAGCACGAAAACGCTTCGCCTCAGGTTCGTTAGTTTCGACACCGTCTGAACGCCGCTTAAGAGATACGCCTCCCAGGATTCGAAACAATTGAGTGCGAGTTGTAATATTGTGCGCAATCAATTCGCGTCTTATCAGGCTGTCCTTCTGACAAAGCACAGAAATAACGAATCCAGTCACCACTTCTTCAGGCATCACAGTCTTGGGTATTCGTTCGATTAAGTTCCATAAACGAAGAGCAGCTTCTCAAGCTGTCTCCTTAGCTCCTATTTGCAATCGCAATATTTCGTCGAAATAGTCCTGAAGAAGCTTTGGTTTTGAAAATTTAGCTAACAGTGTCTGTTTGACAACGCTCCAGGACATTTCATCTAAGTTTAGCTTAGTGATACAGGCAGCCGCTCGTCCTTTTAAAGAGGTAGTAAGAGCCATGAGCAAGTCTATTCCTTCTAAGCGCTTATTATGAACGATCGCTTCGGTAATATTGCACCAACCATCTATGTCACAGTCTGGTTCGTCTGGATTAAACGGTAAGAAATGTGTTGCCTGGTTAGTACTCACAGTTGGCGTTGGCTGGGCTGCGAGAACCCGAGATAAAAGCATTTCCATGTTATTCAGCAATTTTTCTGCATCCGATTTTGGTGTTTCTTGCTCAATTCTAGCCCCATCCAATCCCACTTCTGATGAAGGGGCAGGAGGGCCTTCATCAGAACTCATCTTGTGTGATGTATGTGGGTAGGTAGGTAGGCAGGTGGGCGTGAGCAGAAAAATCACAAGTCCTTGCTACAATCACCGTTGTTTAATCAGCACAGGGTTAATAATCGAAATACACAGTCAAATGAACAATGTACAGTCTAAGCAACACGATACCAACTTAATTTTAATACTAGATTTAAACTATCACTCGGATGCAAAGCGATTCGTCACAAGCGTGGTGCGCGGGCGCCGTCTCGAACAAAAGTGAGTCAAGATGGCCGCCCTCACAACCATCGACAATGACGCTTCGCTAGGCTGACTTTGACAGCTAAAAGTCAACCTGACGTCTGACGTTGACGGATGCGCCGTCAAATATTTAAAAATGTAATTAGTAAGTAAGAAGATAAATAAATGAAATAATAATAATAAGTTTATTAGTACATAATAACAACATCAGAAGCAGTCACGGAGTCTGGATTCGTGTCCGGTTGATGGCTATCGGTTCGCCCCCTATTAACTTAAACATAACTGGCGAAATGTGGGTGTACTATTAGGTACACCTCTGTCTCGCCCTTCTGGGATAACAGGCGTAATGTTATGTAAATCTGTTTTAAAAACACTCACTCTCAGTCATGTCATTATAAGAACGATGCAATAAAAATCTGATAGGCCTAGTTGCCCTCAAAGAAGAAACACCGAAACAAACTCCGAGATCAAGGTCTCTTTCAAGTCCAGACAGATTATATCTACAAAACTTTTTAGCGACCTAAGATCTCTGATAACGCGGCGAGTGTAAAAAGCGTGAAGTTTCCAACTTGGACATTCTACAACAGGACTCGTGGGGCCAGTAATTGTGTATCGAGCCAACGAAACAAAACAAGATCGCAATGTAATGGGATAACTTTCCCATAGCGTTGTGTACATTATTTAGTACTTAATTGGGGTATTCTTCCCATGGAATAAATTTACCATTACGGGAATAACAAGGTTTTTATTATGGGGTCGGAAAATTTGTGGTAGGTTCAAGGACTTTTATTTTAGGTTGTAGTCAACTACCTATACTTACCTTCTTTTTAAGTTTATTTATTCTAATCTAGATACCATAGCTTGAAAAACTTTCCATAGTTTAGAAAACGTGAACAAAAAATCTGAAAGATATCATGATATGCGTAGAGGAAGCGTCATGTCCATAGATAGCTGTGTTCTTCTTTGTGAAAATGCAGAAAAAGAATGAGCACTGCATTGCCTTACAAAGGGTTCTTTTATTGTAGAACCCATTGGTCCGACGGTTAATCAGTTTTGACAGTATTTTATTTTGGCAAGTTTTTCTTAGACACAGGTGCCATTTTCTGGCGAAATGTGGGTGTACTATTAGATACACTTCTGCCTAACTTTTCAGGGATTACAGGTATGATGTTATGTTATGTTAAATCAGTTGATTTTGAAAGGAAATACTAAACGCGGCGCTTGTCATAAGATGACAGATCTGACATTGTTTGCCTTTTAAGAGTACACATGGAACGACGTTTTCTATTTTTACCAAAAGTTTTCCAAGTTTTCCGTTAAAATAGACTATGTCTATTGATTTTAGACACAAGGACTTTCTGTCTCAAAACTTAGGTACGTAGATAAAATTACGTGGGTTTTGATGTATTTTCTGAACTAATTGAGCGAAGAAATGGACGGGGGGAGAAATGGGAGGCTGTTGCCCCTTGATATTTGAAACAATACGGATTTATTGATAATTGTAATAAAGGAATGATTAAATAATATTTTAAACAGTTTACTTTCATTTTCCTATCGTTTTCCTAACTATGTTGGGGTTGGCTTCCAGTCTAATCGGATACAGCTGAATACCAGCATTTTACATGGAGTGACTGCCTATCTGACCTCCACAACCCAGTTAGTACTAAGTAATACGATACCCCTTGGTAACACTGGTTTTCAGTATTTCAGGCCACTACTAGTTGTAACGGCTGTCAAAGATCTAGATTAATGACAGTCGACAGACCAACGGCTGAACGTACTTTCTGAGGCACGGAAGAAACTCGGTATGTAATGGGTGGTCACCCATCCACAGACCAACCTAGGCAAGTGCGGCATAACCTGAAGATTGAACCGAGCGACTATTACTATTTAGCCACGAGCTCCTCTAATAATTCTTTTACATTTACATTATGTAATTATTTGAAATCGTCGAATAAAAATTAATAACAAAACAATTACAAAGCAAAACAAAACAAATATTTATAAATACAACAGGATGGAACAAAAAATCTGACAGCTTACACGTTGTGACTGCGACAAGCAGGTTACCACTCAGCATGATGCTGTGCTATGGGGAGCCCACAGCACAGATCAGGTATAATACCTGATCTGTGCTGTGGGCTCCCCATAGCAATGTCTATTATAGACATCAAACAGAACCACTTTCTCCTTGGATGACGATGGTCCTTGTAATCGGGAAAAAATATTCAGCTCTCCCGGAAAGCAGTTGATTTGTTTTACGCTATTACGATAGTGAAAGTTTTTTTAAGTTTGATGATTACATCACATCCTTAAATGTGGCATGATGTAGACTATTCTGACAGAAAATAAATTGCCGCGATGGTCTAGTGGTCGCAATCGCGATTGCTGAGCAAAGGGGCCTGGGCTGGGTTTAATTCCATGGTCGGGCAAAGCGTTATAGGGTTTTTCCATCAGCCCCCGTAGCATGACCACCGTAGACAAGGATTTCTTTGACGGAAGAATCGACAAAATGACAGATTGTGTCGACACAATGACAGATTTCTTTGCACTATCTGTCATTTTGTCGATTCTTCCGGTTGATGGCAATAGGCTCGCCGCCCCTATTACATGTTACTTCAACATAACTGGCGAAATGTGGGTGTACTATTTGGTACACCTCTGCCTCCCCATCCCTTCCGGGATTACAGTCGTGATGTTATGTCATTTAATTCGCGAATCGACATAGAGGGAATGATTCAACACACTATCTCCTTTGTTAGACTAGTTGTCAGACTTTCGGGCTTTATTTTTCTCGTTATGACTGTCAAAGGAATACATATGGCAGCGAAAATAGCGAGTATAAGAACAACACCTCTGCTTAACGCTTCGGGGGATTACAGGCCTGATTTTATGTATAATTTTCTTTTTTTAATTTTTTTTTTTTAAACTTTGCCCCGCACTAGGAATTTCTCCTGTATTGTGGGTGCGTTTACAAACATTTAAATTCACATACACAAACAGCCAGACCCGGAACAACTACCTGTAGGCCATACAAATATTTGTTCCGTGCGGGAATCGAACCCGCGACACGAAGCGCAGCAGTCAATCGCTCAGCCACTGCGCCAACCGTGCCGTCAAAATAAATGAATACAAAAGATCGAGTTAAAACGAATCGAACATCAGATGAGTTATCGCGAGATTAAGGGGGCTTGTACTACCATCCCACGGATTTGAAACTAAACTTGATTTATAATAATTTTGCTGAGAAATTACGATTTAATTAAAATGTAATTTGAAGTGAAACGCGTTACCGCTTAATTGGACGATCCTGTGCGCAAGATCGAGATGAGGGGGAGTAGTTTTGTTGGTAATATAATGCTTATTCATTCATTAAGTATAAACTACAACTTACTGTTATTTACCTATGTGTTCGAGTAATGTAAATGAGTATAACTAATATGTGGAACTACTTAGAAGGAAAGAAAGAAAATGTACCTATTTATTTGACTCACACAAACAAAACCAAAAAAAAAAGGGTTGAATTCACAATAAAACAAAAATTATATAAAAAAGTTAACATAAGAAAAAGATAAAACCAATTGAATTGGCCCTGTACGAGGCCAAAAGAACCCCTACTTCAGCGTGGTGCTGCAAAATATTTAAAAAAAAGTCACAGTGCTGGTATTCTGATAGGACCCAAAGTGATGCCACGTCAGATACGAATATAAATTTGTAACTTATGCCTGTCTAATACCTTTTGGCTCAGACCTCAAGTGCCTATGCGGCGTCTCCAGTTCTCCACACAGACAATGGCCCACCTTCCATCTTGCACTGCATGCTCACCTGCGCACTTGATGATCTATTTACTGCATCTTCGTTTAGGTCTAACCCAAAACTCAGCTTCGCTAAAGCTGAGTTTTGGGTTAGACACATTTGAACTTTATGCCACCGATACGCTAAGAAGAATACCTTTTCTCGCTTTGACGACTAAACTAATGACTTTGGCGAAAGGCACATTAATAGACCATGATCTGAGTTAGGCATAGGATAATTTTAATCCCGAATGGGATAAAATTATCGATAGTGAAGCTGCAGGCAAAAACTGGTGGTGCTATTTATCTAAAGTGTTTTATAATTTTTCAGTTTCTGGGTTTTGCTTACTGATTGACCCCTAGAGCGGTGATAAAAATCCGTGAAAATTGATTTATGATTGCTTCAATGTTTTTTAGCAAACGTTCCGTCGTTGTGCGCTAACCAGAAACAATAATTAATGTCAATCAACGTCGAAATTAAATGACATCTGACTGTCGACATTGGTCAGCTGTCAGACCAAAATTGGTACCTATATACATTGGTACTATGTGATTTTGATATCATCTGCCTAGCCTTTTCCCAACTATGTTGGGGTCGGCTTCCAGTCTAACCGACCAGTATCATTCCTAGGCCTTCCTCGGTATAAATGGTCGTCAGCCATCCACAGAACGACCGCTGCGAGCGCAAGTTAACCTTGATATGTCGACTCGCGCGGCTGGAAAGGTCACCGTACTCTGACAGATAATAAACTGAAGTATCGTTATAATCTAGATCTAGTAAAGATCTTCAAAGTTCTAGTAAATCGGTTTCTTCTAGGGATACGTGTTTCATCCTAGGCCGTATCATCGCTTCACATCTGGCGAATTGCGGCCAAACGCAAAAGTACTTCGTAAAATAAATTATAGGGCCCCCGCCCTTTAATTTATTTTTATTATTTGTTATTATAGCGTCAACAGAAATACACATTCTGTGATAATTTCAACTGTTTACTTATTACGGATCATTAGATACAGCCCGCTGACAGACAGACGGACGGACAGCAGAGGCTTATTAATACGGACCGTATTAATAAGCCTCTGCTGTCCGTCCGTTTTGGTTATCCTTCGGGTACAGAAGAAAAGGATCAATGTCCCGTGTCCGCACACAATCAATCGGTTTGAGCGCACCTTTCGCTTCGAAACCTGAAAATGCCGAATCTTCCAACAATAACACGAATACAAATCATCATATTGAGTTATATTTCACTCGATTATCAGGAACATCGAGTTCTTCTTTATGAGTGGAGAAATAGTTTCAGCAACGCCTATTGTTTAGAAATATATTATACTTTTGAACTTTATTACGAGAGTGTGAGTTTAATGCACTTTTACAGTTTTCACGCCCTCTTCACGCACTTATCTCGATAATTATGTAGATTTTACAAAGATTTGACATTATTTTATTGCCTTGAGCATTTCTGTTGAGCTGCTGAGAAGCTCGTGGCCAAATTATAACAGCCGCACGGGCCGATCTTCAGGGTTAAGCCACGCTTTCCACGGTCGGTCTGTGGATGAGGGACCATTCATTACATACCCAGTTACCTCCGTGCTTCGGAAAGCACATTAAGCCGGTGGTGCCGACAGTCATTTGTAGATCTTTGACAATCGTTACATGTAGTCAGTGGCCCGAAAGTCTGACAACCAGTCTTACCAAGAGGAATCTTATTACCCAGTACTAACTGGGTTGCGGAGGTCAGATACTCAGTCGCTCCTCGTAAGATACTGGTATTCATCTGCATCCAGTTAGACCAGAAGCCGACCCCAATATAGCTGGGAAAAGGCTAGGCAGATGATGAGCCTTTCTGCTGAGCATGTGGTCTTGGGTTCGATTCACAGATCTAGCAAAGTGTTTGCAGTTTGGTTTCAAAATTTGTGGCCGGTTGATGGCGATAGGCTCGCCTCCTATAAGGCAATAGATTGAGGTTCAAAGGGGCCTTTTAATGACTAAATATAAACAAGTGATTTTACTTATACGTATTACCTGACACTTGACATTATTAACATTTATAATGTGTATGTGCTATTAGCCCTATACATAACCTTTTGGGGAAGCAGGTGGAATTTAAAATAATGTTTCAAAATTTTCCAGCAAAATAAATTACCCCTCGATATTCACTTATCCTTTCAACGTAATATCAATCTAAAATGTACCTACCCAGAGGTACAAAATTCCTAATTTCCGCGTCCAATCAGTTGGAACAAATCGAAATTATATGCTTGATCAGTTCTACGTGGAGAGTCTGATACAAAAATCAAATACAGGATGTTCCTGATGTGTGGCAGCAAATACAGGGTGTTTCTGTAGAGTAATAAATGTAAGCTGAGAATGTGAATGATTGATTAAGTTCAGATTTTAATTTGTTTGCATCATGAAGGCTGGTTCAAGGTGGCGCAGGAGAAGAGTACCTGGAAGGATATGGGGGAGGGCTTTGCCCAGCAGTGGGACATACATGGCTAATAAAAAATAAAATAAAAATTCTTTTGTTGTTATTGGTTTTATTTTTGGTAGTACTTACCTTAATCATATATTTATCTTATAGCAGTGATAGCCTAGTGGTGTGACCGTCGGACTGTCATGATGACCGATTCATGTGCGTATTGTATAACTTCGGTGTATCCAAACATCGTGAGGAACCATCATGCCTGAAAAATATTTCCTTATCAAGTCAAAGGCCCATGGGTGCCATAAAAACTCTGATACCAGCTTAGGCACTAACCACACGATAAAGAAGAAGTGAGTCTTACCGTAAAACGTGATATTTCACCCTAAAAAAATAATCGTTTCTCAGCAATTATTTTTGCAGAGTTACTTAGTTTGATGTACAGAATGCTTGGTTGACGGCTTCGTGAAGGGTCCGTTTACACCCTGTATGTAGTTAATGAGACACCAACTAAAATATCTCTAGTTCAGATGTTTTCTACACTATTAAACAAAACCCTACAGATTAACAAAAGGAATGTTAATAAAGGCAACATTGTCGATTCATAATTCACCATTTCATTAGGCGAGGCGTGTTTTTCGCTCGCTCCCAAATGTTTTACGATTGAGCCGCAGTCGACACGGGAAGTAAACATTTTATGACGGGAGTTGTTACGTGTTACAATGGCGATTGAAATAATTTAACAAAGAAAATACGTTTATTCGCGCTGAACACGACGCATAACAAACCAGCCTAGCCTTTTCCCAACTATATTGGGGTCGGCTTCCAGTCTAACCGTATGCAGCTGAATACCACTATTTTACATGGAGCGACTGCCTATCTGACCTCCACACCCCAATTAGTACTGGGTGATACGACCCTTTAGTAAGACTGGTTGTCAGACTTTTTGGGCCACTGGCTACCTAACGACTGGTCGGTCGTGGCCAACAGCTTAACGTACTTTCCGAGGCACGGAGGAAACTCGATATGTAATGGGCGGTCACCCATCCACAGACCAGACCAACCTAGGCAAGCCCAGCTTAACCTAAAGATCGGCCCGAGCGGCTGTTATTATTTAGCCACGAGCTCCTTGACTAATGAAACACAAACATACAAGAAAAATAAGTTGGGAAGACTTTTTCTTCGTCGATGATTCCCATAATGGTTTAATTAAACTAGCTGTTGCCCGCGACTTCGTTCGCATGAAAACTTTGATGTGTATGTGTGAGACTACCGCGTTGGTCGAGTGGTCGCAAGCGCGGTTGTTGTTTAATAACACTAAAACTACTATTGTGGAGGAACTGTATTAAGAATAAATCATGCGTCAGCCCTTATGAAATTGGCGGACAGGTAACGATAGCTTGCTTTTTAATCGAGCAACGCCATCTATCGAGCCATGAAGAACTAACTTTACTTAAACAGCGACTATTGAGCATGAGGTCCTCTGTTCGATTCTAAGGTAGGGCAAAGTGTTTTCGGGTTTTTCTATCATAAATTTCTCAGTAACAGCCACGGAGTCTGGATTTGTGCCCAGTTGCGTTCAATTGGCACGCCCCTTATTACATGGGACTTAAACATAACTGGCGAAATGTGGGTGATCTAATGGGTACAACCTCTGTCTAACCCTTCGGGGATTACAGGCGTGATGTTATGTATGTTATAATACATTTATTTGCACTAAACACGACGCATTACTAACAAATAAAGCACAAACATACAAGATAAATAAGTTGAGATAGTATATGCGTCATATCCACGCAAAACGACCATCGCTCAGTTCAATTCGCACAATTATTGAAATAAACGTAAAAACCATCACTCGTGAATGCACTCAACCGTCATCTGCTTAGCCTTTCCCAATTATGTTGAGGTCGGCTTTCAGTCTAACCGGATGAATACCAGTATTTTACATGGAGCGTCTGCCTATCTGATCTCCACAGTGTTTTCCCATCAGGAATTTCTTAGTAGCAGCCACAAAATCAGGATTTGTGCCCGGTTGATAGCAAAAAGCTCGGCCCTATTACATAGGACTCAAAACATAACTGGCGGAATGTGGTTCTACTGTAGATACACGTCTGTACAGACCCCGTCGAGGATTACAATCATGATGTTATGTTATGTTAAATCTTTGATATTCATAAAACCAATAAAATCTCACATTTCTATCTGATTGCCATTGCAATACGAAATGGAACCCGCAACCTGTTTTACAGACATTTCAACTGTAAAATAATTTTTACTACAACAACTGAATTAAACATTTTGATAATATCACAAAATCTGAATTTTTACAACGTTTTCAGTATTCAAGTCATGCAAAGTTAAACAAGCTTGATGCAGTAGCTTCTGTAATAAATTTACTTTGCGAAAAGATTTTCACTTAAATAACTTTATAACAGCAAAAGGCTGAAAATAGCTTTATATAACATAACGCTTGTTATCCCAGGAGGGTTAGGCAGAGGCGTACCTTATAGTACACCCACATTTCGCCAGTTAAGTTGAAGTCCCATGTAATAGGAGCGAGCCTATTGCCATCACCGGGCACAAACCCAGATTCCGTGGCTGCTACTAAGAATTTCCTAAAGGAAAAACCCAATAACAATTTCCCCGATCTGGGAATCGAATCCAGGACCTCATGCTACGCAGTTGCTCATGTGCGAAAAACTATTTCTATGATTCAAGCAGAATTCGTATTTTTAATAATACATTGATATAACCCATGAAGAAGTACTAGGCTAGCATAAATTGAAGGTGTTGTGTATTTTTACCCGACTACGTGTAGTATGTGTATGTATGTTTCTCCGTAGCGCCTAAACTATTCATCCGATTATGATGAATAAGGTGTCAATTGATTCGTTATTATCTCCCGCGTAACATAGGCTACATTATATTCAGTAGTCGGGTTTTTTAGTTGTAGTATACCATACAAATTCTTGTTATATTCTGGGTATCTGACTAGGTACTTACTGTTTAATGTCACCACAATCTAATAAACTTATATGATTGAAATATATTATAAGTGTATTTACGAGTATTTGCAGATTGTTAACCAACCCCTCAGGGTATTCCTAAGACTAGATTTCAACTTCAAAATTACGACAACATCCCAAAATCTTAGCAAACAAAAGCTAGATCCATTCAACCTCAAAATCCTTATCATTTTGCTACAAAACAGGGAACAATACGACTTCAGGCATTCCCCAAGGACTTGAACATAGTAACAACACAACGTGACGAAATGAAAACATTTTGAATTCATTACGGGCCACGTTTTAATCTATACAGGCGATGTCGGGGGAACGACACTTGTGTGCGGGATTACCTACCAAATTGGATGATTTAAAATGTATTTTCTTTTGAGGGTTCTGTATAGAATATCTGTATACAAGGTGGACGGGACTCCGACGCGAAAACGGTTACCACGTATTTAGTACATCATTCTGAGCCTACGTAGAAATTTTTCATCAGTTATTAATAAAAACAGCTGATTCCTACAAAAGTGCAATACCTACACGGGCAAGTGTATGGAACAGCAGGTAATTTTTTACACGCTAGCTGCGACAAAAAAATCGTCGCATCCATCGATCAATCGACAGTGCGTATCAGACCTTTTTAACCTGATACCACTAGGTTTTCGCTAGTTCCGCACCAGGGAGAAAGATATAGTTTTCACCGTGCGCAGCAGCGGGGAGCACCGTATCGGGCCGATTTTGCGCGCTTGCCTAGGTTGGTCCGTGGATGGGTAACCGCCCATTACATACCGAGTCGCCTTCGTGCCTGGGAAAGCTAGTTAAGCTGTTGCTCCCGGCTGACATTTATAGATCTTTGACAGTTGTTACAGGTAGTCAGTGGCCCGAAAGTCTGTCAACCAGTCTTACCAAAGGGTATCGTATTATCCAGTACTAACTGGGTTGTGGAGGTCAGATAGGCAGCCCCTCAATGTAAAATTCTAGTAGTCAGCTGTATCCGGATAGACTGGAAGCCGACCCGAATATAGTTGGGAAAAGGCTAGGCAGATGATGATGCTGTCGAGTAGCTTCGTTTGAAACAAGGCAAAAGACGTCTACTTCGCGTTTACTTATGGTCATAAATCTCGGTTGCAGCAGATTCCACGACGATAACTTTTCCTTTCCTTCAGCTCAACGATTTTCTCACGGACCCCCAAAAAGTAGACATCCAAAATGAATTGGTATAACGTAGACATGTAACACAAGTATACAACACACACAGAACAATGTTCATATTGTCCGGTTTTTTCGCGAAATACCCGCCGTTTGAGTTCGAAAATTATTCATACGGTGATGTCGCCGGCTTCATGTCACCATAAATTATTTTATTGAGATATCTTTTTTTGTGTAAAAATAAATTATTTATATCTGTGTCCGATGAGTGATGCCGTGACGTGTCGGTTTATTTTTCGTTTATTTGGTTTTTGGTGATAAATCAAGGTTTTTTTATACACTCTGGTTTGTTTATCTATCAGAAAAAATATGTTGTCACTTTAACGCTTTTGGCTTTAACACATTTTTGTATGTTACTACTGAATATTTTTTTAATATATTTACTGTTTAAAATTTTTATTTATTCAAACTCAAAGCATTTATTTCAATTAGACCATCACAGGCACTTTTGAATGTCAAATAAAACAAAAAAAAGCGAAGCTACAGTCACAGTCACAAGGCATAATAACTTGAGAGAGTACTGTAGTTGCACATTCCAAAGCGAAGATCTCTATGGAGAAGAATGGGCAAGAAACTCCATGGACACTCTTTTAAATCAAAATATTATAGATTATACATATATGTGAGAACGATGTAGAAAGACGTGCACATTAAGAGCGTCCGGAGTAAAAGATAAAAACAACAATGAAAATATAAAGTAATTAGAATACAACGTGGCAGCTAAGAGATGACCAGTCCCATTACTCCCCAGTATTTGTTTAAACAGATACTTGCTGCACTTACAGTTTGCACCAAACTTGCAGCAATCCAACAGCATAATTATGTATGCAATAATTAAGCATAGCTTTACTGCTACTCGTAAACATATCTAGATCCGGTTTTTGAGCAATCAGGGCGTTAATAAATTCATCGCTTGGGCTGTGGGCGCATATGGAACAGTTCGGGTATTCACAGAGGGAGCCGCGATCAGGCCTCGCGAGGCACAGGCCCGCGACCGTCGCAGTCGGTCCGGAGCAAACAACGAACAACGAGCTAAAGTAGTCACGTCGTCAATTTAATTATTTAATAGTAAATAGTAGTAGTAGTAGCACTTAGGGAACCCGTATCTATTTCGCGATATAGATTTAAATCATTATCATCATGATTTCAGCCGAAAGACGTCCACTGCTGGACATAGGCCTCCTCCAAGTGTCACCACATTGACCGGTCCCGAGCGACTCGCATCCAGCGGATCCCTGCAACCTTCACCAGGTCATCGGTCCACCTAGTGGGAGGCCTTCCAACGCAACGTCTTCCGGTTCATGGTTGCCACTCCAGAACTTTTCGGCCCCATCGGCCATCCGTTCTGCGAGCAATGTGCCCTGCCCACTGTCCCTTAAGTGTGGCAATTCTTCGGGCTAGGTCGGTAATCTTGTTTCGCTTGCAAATGTCCTCATTTCTGATTTGATCACACAAGAGAACTCCGAGCATAGCCCTCTCCATTGCCCTTTGGGTGACTTTAGGCCGTCTGATAGGAGATTTAAATTGTTCTATTCTATTTTTTTTTTATGGCCAGCAAAGCTGATTTCGATCATTGTGCCAATGTCTAAAGTGAGTCGGAAAATAAATTGTGTACAGTGTGATCACTTTAAGTTTGCAGTTCAAGGTGGCGCTGCTTGTCAAGAAAAATGCATCGATATAACAAACTTGGTACATTTATTTTAGTTCTGTGTTTTCCCGCCTGCACAGATAAGTTGGTTGAAGTGTACCCTTGCGGTGAAATATTTTATTTGGGCGTCATTCTAGATTTAAAACAATACGAGGAGCGATTTTAGGGGAGGATATAAATAAAACAACGATAAATACATACTAACACTGGTAATAAATAGTTTTATTCTGTTTTTCACTATTAACTAAAATCACAGTTTTATACATTGAAATTCCACACGAAACACATAAATAATCAAATAAACATAATAATATTGCAAACAGTAAACTTTATTATTACTTAGTATGTTATCCTTCTCTTATATTTTTGTACATAGTTCTACACTTTGATACATAAAATACAGGGTGTAAGGGACAGCCCTCCACAAACTGATGGGGTTAATTCAGTATATCATACTAAGATGACCGGTACAAAAAATTATTTCAGGAATGTTATGGGAATTCAATAAATGTGATTTGTTTTATTTCCTCATACGCAATGTATAGTTCCGTGGCAAAACGCACGTAGCGAACGGCAAGCGCGACGACGAATTTGATGAACTCTGTAGCTAAACAGGAAGTTAACAGCTGATATCACGCTATCGTTCGTTAGAGTATTTCAACGTCCATTGTTGGTATTTGGTTTTAGCCGTATAATTTACATAAATGGAGCTGCCTACAGGGAATGTAATTTTACATTGAAATAAAGGAATATAACAGAAAAAAGAAACGAAAAATCCGGAGAAAAATTCTGTTGAAATATGATTCAAAATAAAAAGCTGAATGCACCCTGTCAGTTTGTGGAGGGCTGTCCCTTACACCCTGTATAAGCAAAATGTTGTTCGTAGGAATAAAATAGCTGATTTTCAAATCTTCATACAAGTTTTTTTCATAAGTCAAGTTTATTTAATCACTAACTACCTATCGTACTATATTTACACACAATACTAATTAAATAAAAGTTGAATCACAGACATTATCAAAGTTCTAACTATATTTACGTGTAAGTAACTTGTATTTAAATAAAATTACCCATAACATAAACAATGAAACCTTTTTCCCTATAGTTTTAAAACTCAACCATACAACTGTGACCTGGCCCGCAACATGTTTTTTATTGTTTACACCTAAAACAAGTTTTTTTTTTCTTTTGTGATTTCGGCATGTTTTTTTACAAAACATGTTGAAAACACTAAAAGAAAAAAATCTGACGAATTGATTACCTCCTTTTGGAAGTCGGTTAATAAGTAAAAAAAGATAAACTTCTTTGTTCTTCGTATAGTTAGTGCCGAACCTGGTGTCAGAGTTTTTATGCCGCCCATAGGCTTCTGACTTGGCTTTACATGCTGTCGAGAAATATCTCTCAGGCATGCTGGTTTGGTTTCCTCACGATGTTTTTTTAAAAAATAAACTGAACAAAACATTACACTCTGAAACAATGCCAATACATGTTTGATATGTACATAATGTTGTATCCATACACGACATATTTTTGTAAAGACTTTTAAAAACAAGAAGTATATATCGATGGAACCGCAGAGTTAGGATGTGCACTTTGTGCACGGGTAACTAGCTCACCCAAGTCAGTGACGTGGTTCATTTGTTTTCCAGCCACGCAGTGGACGATCCCGCCTAAATTTTTAACCTAGCGAAACTAAGTACATGTGCGTAGTTTTAGGCCCAGACTCCACCGAAGCGGAGATAAGAAGAGAGGACAGATGTGTTGTAAACCACCAATAGAATTTCGTTGCTTTAGTGAACAGTTGAACAGAGCGGAGAGGAGAGGTCTCATATTTGGGTAATGCACTTGCTCAGAATAGTTACAGCACTGATAACAATATTTGTGTCACTTGTTTAATTTAGTACTTTACAATTCTTTTCTTTTTTTTCCTTTGTATACATTCTTTTTTATCAATTGTTTGTGAATGTGTGAACATTGTAGGCTTTGTAGATTCCCAGCTGCTTGTTAACTTTTGTTAACTTTTCATTTTGTGCTACATTTTTTGTGTAGTAAGCAACGACTGATTGTCGGGCCTACGCTGTCCCTCCATATTTAAGTACAAATGCTGTAAGAAACTCCATGGTTACTCTTTTCAAATCATTTGGTGTTACAATATTATCATGGGATAATATTGTAACACCAAATGATTTGAAAAGAGTAACCATGGAGTTTCTTCTTCTCCATAGGAAACGACCAACCCGAACCGTGCACCTTTTTTTCGACGTTTTATAAGTGCCCATCTAGGCCTATGTGAAATAAAATATTTTGATTTTGATTTTTTTGATTTTGATTTTGAAGACCAGAAGAGAGGTGAGCGGCGTGCGGCGAGCGGTGTTCAGTGGTCGCTAAACCGAGCGTAAGTAGCCTATACACACATCTCTGCTCCGGTTTAGCCAGTACGCATCTCCGCACAGCTACGGTGGATACACCCCAGCTTCCAAGCACCTCCTCTCGGCTTCGCACATCTCCGCACGTCTCCGCTTTGGTGAAGTCCGGGATTTATAGCCATGGGCTATTGTGGAGTGACGACTTTACAATGACGTCGCTATCAACAATACATCTGGCACTATTACGGTGGCAACAAAATTGCTAAAATTAACTTAATAACGGTCTCAACACACATATCTATTTTAAAAGATGCGATGGAGATCTGTAAGAGCGGAATACATCAAATTCACTGATGCTTGCTCTTAATCATCAAACGTCACACCACAAATCCATCATCATTATTGATCCTTCTCGCACCTGCCTTGTAAATCTCATTCTCTTCCTTCAGTCCCTTCTTACCAGCATAGTATGGAAACTCATTATTCGTCGCCAAATAATAAATCCCTGGCCTGTCAAAATTCGTCTCCAAACCAAGGTAGTTCGTAAGAGTACTATTGTAGCACTGAGCAAATCTTGCGTCTTGAATGGAGTCACATTTGAGACCTATAAACTTTTTGGGATGTTCCAAAGCCTGCCACCAGTAAATCATGGCTCGAGCATGACTACAGATTACCAAACAAGGTATGGCAAGAATGTCACTAGGTTGGAACTCTCCACCATTGGCATAAATGTCTATATGTCCTAAGGGTTCTGCTATGCCAAAGCCGTCTATATTCGTATGCAGCACATCGACTCTTTCGGCGTCCGTCTTCCATAGCTTATCCTCAGGACCTAAGTTTCTGAAGCAAGGTCCAGCTGGATCTAAGCCAGTTAATCTTGAGGGTTTCTTCCCGGTGACCTGGTAGAAGTATTTGGCAGCGTATGCTATTTCATGAGCTCCTAGACTTATGCCTACTAGTTCCAGGTTCTCTGGTTCCATTCCTAGTTCGTTTAGTCGTACAAGGAACTCTCCCAGCTTCCTGCCGATGAATCGTATTAGACGTACTGACCTGGAATGAAAAAAAAAGATGTTCAATTAATTCTAAGTGACATTTGTATAACCGCTGTTTTAATGGGTGCTTTTAAGGATTGATTCCCGATATCCAACACCTGCTTGTCCACCGGACAGTGACACAACTTTTTTTACATATTTCCGTTGGCCACCACTGGAGTACCTACAGCGACGCAATATTAAACATGATTATTCTCTTTCCCTAAAGGGAACAGTTTTAAAAGGTTTTGTCACCATCCATAAGCTGGTGGACAGAGAGAATTATTTTCATAAATCATATCACTGTCCACCAGCGGTGGATAAACAGGTGGTGGCCATCGGGAAACATCGCTTTTAAACCCCCGTACCAACCAGCACTGGGCCCGCGTGGTGGATTATAGCCCATTCCCTCTCATAGAGAGGAGGCCTGTGTCCCAGCAGTGGGAAAATTATAGCCTGATTATGCTATTTTATGCCAAACCCCCGTAACCTGTAGCGATACTTAGGCACCCTGGACTGTCGGCTTTACTTCCACTTTACCATAAGCATAGCAAAAGCATAAATATCCTAAATTATTGGGGCTTGTGTCGCACCGCTGGGACACAAGCCCCTCTCGAGAAAGGATTAGGGCATAATCTACCATCCTCGAATTTTAGATTTTGTCAAAGTATTTTCCTTCACCGTTTTGAGAGCACTATAGATTTATTTTGGGTGAAATATTTAAGGTTTTTCATGTGTGAGAAGTTATCAACCGTTGCTCTATTGGATGCATTAAAATACCTAAATACCATCGGAACTCCTTGAGCAGTCCCGCTAATACCTTGCTGACTGCCTAATATTTTACAATATAATTCCTGCCGTTTGTCATTTTCCTGCCGTTCTCCCATCTTACTTGGGGTCGTCTACACGCTTTCTCATTTCATTCTCCTCTGTCAGCTGTCACTTTATTGTTCAATCCACAAATATAAATCCTGCTATCATCATTCTCATGTCCTTATCTCAATTTGTTTGGGGTCAGTGCAGCATGTCTTCCTTATCCATATTTCTCTAACATAAATGCTTTATGAGGGAAACAGAAAAGTATATATATATAATCAAATGCTTTTTACCTAGAATTACTTGCTCATAAATAAAATGTAACGTTCATTTCAGTCCACTGTTCAACGAAACGAATAAAATAAAATCCGCTTTGAAATCTTACACTCACAAGGAAAACGCCATTAAGACAATTATATCCTTAGACGTATCGCACTCGACTACTTATACTGTTGTCGTTAACAATACAAGCAAGAGCTCTGCCTACCCTTTCCCTATCAGAACTGTCTTCAATTCAATTTGTCAGAGTAATACGCAATAACAGGCAATAATCCGCATCTGAGCAAACAGATCATAAGCTTAAGATACAATAGGGATGTCCATGCAGCGGATATCCGAAAATTATCGTAAATATCCGCAAGAGCAATAGATACAATATTGATTCCTACTGTTAAGTTCATCATCTGTCTACCCTTTTCCCAACTATGATGTTGGGGTCGGCTTCCAGTCCAACCAGATGCAGCAGAATATTTAACTTGGAGCACCTATCCAACCGCCACAACCAGTTACGGCGAACTCCCAAAGATAGTAGACTTGTTATTTTTTTGCACCCCCTTGATATGGGTATCGATTAAAAGGGTTTGGAGAGAAGAATACGAGAAAAAACAATGTGACAACTTTAATTAAAGACTTGTTTTTTAAAAATGTTTTTCTACTATAAGCTTCACATATAAGGGAATGTGTGGTGTTACGCGAATGGATAAAATAAGAAATGAGTATATAAGAGGAAGTCTGAAAGTGGCGCCGGTGACTGAAAAGTTGTGTGGTAATCGGTTGTCGTGGTATGGGCGGGCATGTGATGCGGAGGAATGAGGAAAATGTTGTGAGGAAAGTTTTGAGTATGAATGTGGATGGGTATATGAGTAGAGGAAGACCAAAGAAACGATGGATGGACTGTATAAAGAATGATATGGCAAGAAAGGAGGTGTCGGATGAGATGACGAGTAATAGAGAAGTATGGAAGAAGAAGACATGCTGCGCCGACCCCAAATGAATTGGGATAAGGGCAAGAGAATGATGATGATATCAACATTACAAAAATAGTGGTCTATGATTCTATTAAACCAAAGCAGTCCTGATTTGTTCTGTATGGTGTCCGGACGTAAAGAATAGCACCATCCCATATCTTCCCGTGGGTGTCGTAAGAGGCGACTAAGGGACTTACCAGTGAATGGGCAGCAGCGTTCTCTGTGATTTTTTTTTTTTTATAACAAACATAGTGCGATCGCCAACCCGCCTGCCAAGCGTGGCGATTATGGCAAAACCCCCCTTGGGGAGGCCTATGTCCAGCAGTGGACGTCTTTCGGCTGAAATGATGATGATGATGATGAGTCCTGATTAACAAGAATTAGCTTAAAACACACATAATTACTGCTCTTAAAAAACCACAGAGCCGTGTTAACAAAATCATCACCAAATAACAAAAATATCCGCATAATATATTATAATATCCGCGGTATCCGTACATCCCATCACTAGCGATCGCTGAAAGCTTCAATGAAGCTCATACCTGTTTGTTCGGAAACAATGGATGGTACTTTCCGATTACAGAACGACACAAGTTAAAGGTTGCATAGCTATCAACGATAGTCGTTTAGAGCTTAAATTTTTCAATTATTAATTAAGAAAGAAAACCTATTTATTTGTCTCGCACAGGACAAAACAAATGTTTAAATTAACTATAAAACAAAATATCCTAACATTATAAATGCGAAAGTAAGTTTGTTTGTTTGTTGCCTTTTCATGCCAAAACCACTAAAACGATCATCCTGAAATATTGCATTTATAAGTTGTCAGGTGTATAGAAACGGACATAGAGTACCTTGCATCCCAAAAAAAATTACTGTTCCCGGCGAAAACAACAATTACTTTCTTATAGCGCCACGTGTCTTTCGAATCATGATTGAATTATATTATTACAAGCAGAGTACAACCCGAATTGATTGTCAAATTCTAAATTTTGCGAGCGAAGCTGCGGCCAAAAGCTAGTAAAGAATAAAAATAAGACATATCATTCTGTTCTAACTTAATGGCGGCTCGGAAGTTAGCTGCGAGTGACAGTCTGTGCATTATACAGTCAAGACGATGCGTCCTTTGCGCCCCGCTGATACCTAAAATTGTGTTGTGCGCAGCTTTATGTTAGATGATCTGGGCCGCCATGAAGTTTGAACTGTCATACCTGCGCAGACCGTCACTCGCAGCTAACTTCCGAGCCGCCATAAAGTTCGAATAGATCTATACATTAGACTAAATTGGTCCTGTACGAGGTCAAGAGCATCACCAAATGAACACAAGAATAAAAAATAAATAAAAAAATAAAAAATAATAATAATTACCGCCTCATTGGTTTAGTGATTGCAAGCTCTACTGTTGAGCATGAGGTCTTTGGTTCGATTCCCAGGTGGAATAAAGTCAGAGTCCGGATTTGTGTCTGGTTGAGGACATTACATGAGACTTAAATATAACTGAAATATGAGTGTACAATAAAGTAAACAAAAGGCGAAATTCAGCGTGACGGTATGTTATGTCAAACTCAAGTCGAGTGATCGTCTAACGAATTTAGCTAATGCAACTTCTAACGTATGTCGAGCTTTACCACAAGGACAATTTATATGCTATCGGCTGAAATATCACTCTAATTGGTAAAGCATATTAAATCGGTAGTCATTTACTTGTCAATCGGCTCTTTAAACGAGAAATGGGTTATTAGGAATCAATTTGCTCCTTTTAGAGCTTAGTATGTTTGACGATAGGTTTATATAATTATGTGACACTAGCTGTTACTCGCGACTTTCGTCCGCGCTAAAATTATTATAAAATATTACTACCCTATTTGAATCGGATTTCGTTAACAATTTAATGAATTTTAATTTTTTTGCACGGGACCTTAATAAAATTACGCCTTATAACATCAGCTATCTGCTTGAGAAAATCCCGTCAGAATTGGTCGAGCCGTTTCGGAGATTAACTGGATCAGACAGACGGACAGACAAAAAAATAATAAATAAAATACCGTATATACCTACATATGCATTCATTAAAAAGCTGTTATTTTGAAATTACAAACAGACACTTAAATTTTAGTTATTTGTATAGATTAGGAATGGCCTTATTAACCTTTCACAGCTACTATGTTTGAAGATAGATCTATGTGATGTTTCAGCTACGTCTTTAGGGGATCAATGCTTCTTATACTCGCTATTTTCGGTGCCATATGTATTCCTTTGATAGTCGTAACGAGAAAAATAAAGCCCGAAAGTCTGACAACTAGTCTAACAAAGGAGGATAGTGGGTTGAATCATTCCCTCTATGTCGATTCGCGAATCAAATGACATAACATAACATCACGCCTGTAATCCCGGAAGGGTTGGGCAGAGGTGTACCAAATAGTACACCCACATTTCGCCAGTTATGTTTAAGTCCCATGTAATAGAGGGCGACCCGGGCGCATATCCAGACTCCGTGTCTGGTCCCGGCTGCCATTTGTAGATCTTTGACAGCCGTTACGGGTAGTCAGTGGCCCCAAAGTCTGACAACCAGTCTCACCAAGGGGTATCGTATCACCCAGTACTAACTGGGTTGGTCAGACAGGCAGTCGCTCCATGTAAAATACTGGTATTCAGCTGAATCCGATTAGACTGGAAGCCGCCCCAACATAATTGGGAAAAAGCTAGGCAGGCAGGTTTAGTACTCATCACCATTCTCCTGCCCTAATCGTAATTTATTTTCGGTCGGCACAGCATGCCTGTGTTTAGGTTGCCGTACTCGAAAGGTAACGAGACCAAAGCCTCCGCAGTCCGTCCGTCCGTCTGTCTGTCAGTGGGCTGTAACTCATGATCCGTAATAGCTAGACAGATGAAATTTTCACAGAATATGTATTTCTGTTGCCGCTGTAACAATAAATAAAAATAAAAAGTCCTATGTTACGGGACCCTTCATGCGTGAGTCCGACTCGAACTTGGCCGGTTTGTCCATTCTTCTCTAAATCTCGTCATCTTATTCATAACCCCCTTATCATTTCACAAAAAGTAACCAACAATTTCAAATATTATACAAAGCACGTCAAAAATCCTTAACCATCAATAAAGGTCAGATCGAAATTCAATAAAAATGGCCATCGTCGACTCGCTAACGACCGTTTCCATAATCTAGTGGCAGTCATATTTCTTTCCGTTGATATTTATGTGCGATAGGCTATGACGAATGGGGAGACCTATTTTGGCAGTTTTTTCATCGTAAGTGCAATGCTAGAGAGTGAATAGATTACTTCTAGAAGTGTATGGCAGTGCGCCGACTACGTTATTCGAAGAACCGATGACCCAGAAAACGATTCTAGAAGGCCTAGACTAAATGACATTCTATCAGTCATAATGATGGTAAAAATGTAGTGAACGGACATAACAAAACATATTTGCCTCGTTGGTCGCAAGCGCGACTGCTGAGCATGAGGTCCTGGGTTCGATTCCCAGGTCAAGCAAAGTGTGTTATTGGATTTTTCCATCAGGAATTTCACAGTCACAGAGTCTAGATTTGTGCCTGGTTGATAGCAAGGCTCGCACCTCGCTAAGGTACAACTCTGCCTTACCCTTTGGGGATTACCTGATAGGTGTACCTGATATTACACCCACATTTCACTAGCTATGTTTAGATACTATTTAAAAATTTACAGATTCCTGATGAAAAAACCCAATAACACTTTGCTCGACCTTGGAATCGAACCCAGGACTCGGCAGTTGCGCTTTCGACCACTAGACCAACGAGGCAGTCAGTACAGTAGTACACAGACTTCAGTACCGGTTTTACTGAACTTTAAGGATGATTTCCACCAAACGGCTCGCATCGCATCGGATCGGAAACTATACAACGGGACGCGGCGTTAGACGATCGCGTCCGGCAGGATGTCGACGCATATGATCGGCTCCGTACCGTGGCTTTCTAACGCATCCGTTTCTGTGCCTCAAATAGTTTCATTCGTACCGTGCAGTCAAATAGTTTGATTCGTACCGTGATGGATCCGATCGGATACGACGACAGACGAACGGAGCCGATCACGTGTTGCAGCATACTTTCGGCTCTGATCGCGTGTCGCGGAAGTCGCCCGTGGTCAAGCTGCTATGCGCGGCTTGGTAATAAACTTGATAATAGCGATTGAATATCGTTTAAAGTTTGTTGCTGTTGATTGTTGATTGTTGTGTTATTATAGTAACCAAGAATTTATGGAAGATAAAATGTTAAAATAGAGTTCAAGTATATTTATGTATGTGTTCATTTTAATACAGGTTCTTTTTATGTAAAAAAGCTATTTGTGGTTATTTATTATTTTATGTGACATTTTTATTGGATTTTGTGTAATATGATTTTAATTTTATTGAGTAAATGAAATGAAATGCTAGACTGGAACTTTCAAACTTATAAGTTTAATTAATAGAATGTTTAAATGTGAAAGTTCCTAATGATCTCTGTAAGTCATAATTATTAGATAAATAATAATAGATGCTCTGCAATATTAGTTTTAAGTTATCTTGCTGCGCCCTAACAGGGTCATGTACTCACTAGTTTAAGCTTAGCGTGTAAAATTGGTTGTGTACATTGTGCATTAAAATAAATAAATAAATCCGTTCCGTTTGGTGGAAATCATCCTTTATTCGCCTTTACAGCACCCAAAGGAGAAGAACTAGTTATTGACGAACTTATCCAGAAAGCCTACTACAACTTTACTAAACTAACTGCGAAGATATCATCGTTTTCCGAAACGACCATAAACAAAAAATATGCCCTCGGCCAAGGCCATAAGATCTATAATCTCCTAGTTTTAGGGACATCCCCGTATCAACTTAATACAATCTCAATATCTTTGACCTGTGCCAAACTTGGGCCCAATTTATGACCAGGGACTCGAACCGGGGACCTTCGAGTCATAAATTTTGCAGTATATAGTTCTAGGAAATCATACAGGAATGAATAGGTTGTCTATGGAGATAAGGCGGAAGTTGCGCGAGCGATTTTCGCAGCGATTAGTGTGGCTGTAGACAATTAATCGCATGTGTGTATTTGGGCTAGTTTCTTCATTTTACTATTGAGGTACGAAACTAGTCTTAAAAAATGACCTATTTTTCGTGCTAAAACATTGCTTTATAAATTAATTCAAACATATTGCACAAAAATGTTGAAACAAAATTATAGGAATATTAGTTACTTACTTATTTAGGCCGATATCTTTAAACCTTACTTAGAACGCGCTTTGACTTAGACTTCATGTACACGATACACTCGTAGTTTGACAGTATTGCAACAGCGAGAGGTATAGCCCTCCTTTTTGGGGTCAGGTAATTCAGGGCACGGACTGTACGAGTGTACACACGGCAACACATCAAGCTATACATTTCCAGTATAACATGGCGTCGCTTTGTTTAGATTTTCCGTACAATAAGAGATTCGCATCGTCGTTTCGTTTCGTATTTGTGTTTTGTTATTTTTTTTTTTGTAATTTTGTGTGATGCACGTCATGACCCTGTGGCAAATAAATATATTTTCTTTCTTTTTTTCATAAACTGGTTTTGTCTAGTATGATTTGCCGTCGTGTGTACGTACAAAGCAACGTTTGTAGATCTCAGCCTTACTGCATGGTAGGATGACTGACCTTTATAAAAATGTAAAAGCATGCAGACTCGATGCCAGTATAAGTCCTATTATAGTGTTAGTCGAGTACAAATAACAATAGTCACTGACTACGACAAATCGAGAGACTGATTAGTAAGGTCCATTGACAGGACGACGTTATCTACAAGTGACTATTTTCAAGGATCAACCATCCATCTAGCATAGCCATAATCAAAGAAAGAAACTATGCACTTTGGCAATATTAATTTAATTAAAAAAATATACAGGGTGTAACAGAAAGGGTATAGTCATATGAAAGGATATGCTGCAGACCATCAAACTGAACAACTTCCTCCATGGGTCCAATATCGTAAATGCGAAAAAATTATCACCTGTCCCATAGATTTGGGTCGAGTAACCCTAATTCTTCTTCTAAAATAAAAGTAGCCTAAGTTACTTCCTATTGCATCAGCTATTTGCTAGCAAAAGTCCCGTCAAAATCGGTCCAGCCGTTTTGGAGATTGGCCGGAAGAAACAGACAGATTTTTTTTAAATTTTTTTTATGTATTACCGTATATACTTTCATATGCATTCAGTAAAAAGCTGTTGTTGGAAATTCCAAACATACACTTCAATTACATTTATTTGTATAGATTATCTTCATGCTTAGAAGACTAAAGGCACTGTTACCAATTAGCAGCACACCTCTTGTCACAGCCACCTTTTATATTTTCAGAAAATAAAAGGAATAAACACTTTTACTCTTAAGCAGAAAACACACAGCTTTTCTCTCTGTTTTTATTTGATAAGTCAAGAGGCTAACTTAAAGACTTTTATCACAAAAACAAATGTACGCGTAGTCTTGAGAATCTGCTTCTTCTATTCGTCGGTTAAAAAGTCGCTACGTGTGCATGCACTATAAAGATTTTCCGCGATTGCTATTTGTCAAAGATATTAAGCTAAAGATAAAAGATAACTGCTCTATCCTATGGAATATAGATTAAGGTGCGTGTTCTGAAGATTTGTCGGTTATGGCAGTTAAATCTATGTCATAAAATTACTGTGACTTGAGTGGAATATTATATGAGTGTTTACCAATTCGTATGTTGTTTAGTATGTCATAGTGACGTTGATCCCGGCTGTCATTTGTAGATCTTTGACAGTCGTTACAGGTAGTCAGTGGCCCGAAAGTCTGACAACCAGTCTCACCAAGGATATCGTATACCCTAGCACTGACTGGGTTGTGGAAAAAGAAAGAAAGAAAGAAAGAAAAAGGAGGAAAGATAGGCAGTCGTTAAATATAAAAGACTGGTATTCAGCTGCATTCGGTTAGACTGGGAGTGTCAGACTTGTACTGACTAAAACCCATCCATGTTCCTTCTTTGCCCTTTGTGTTCCAGGGCCGCGGTATCTCTTTCGAACAGTCCCGCAGCCCTGGCAGGCATCGGCCCGTGCGGATCCCTACGTGGTTTGGGAAAGAGCTAGACCACTGTTACATGGTAAGATAGTAATGAGACAGAACGGCGTCACGCGGTTAACAGCTGATAGGTCCAAAGCTCGCGCGCGCGAATTTCATACAGCTGTTGTGTTACTGGGATAAAAGTGAACGAGTAGGTATAAAAAAATGTTTCTTTGGGAAAGTTGTTTGTTATCATGAGTATAATCACGTTTTTATGTATCGGTCACTAATTACCAGTCACCCATTATACTTGTAGTTTTACCATCACATAATCAGTTCCCTTCAAATTAAACCATACCAATACCATACCCTCTGTCTGGATAATTAATAGCCCAAAACTAACGAAGAATAGAATACTTACTTCGGATAAATATATGTAAGGAAGGCGAAGGTCTCAGTCAGCAAGACATTGTACCCTCGCTTGGAGTACGAGGTGCCTATCGCCTGAGAGAACGGGAACACCGAACTATCGAAGAAGCCGACTGCGTAGAACACTGTCTTCTTGTTCTTTAAGTCTGGAAAGAAAAGAATGTGAGGTTATCTTCTAGATAAATGATATAAAAGTATATTTTTAAGTCCTTTATTTACTTTTTTACAAATTAATTTCATTTTTAGATATTAATTTTTTTTTAAATATAATAAACATTTAAAATATGTCGGATCCGGTCATTAGTACGGACATAAAATGAATCGCAAGCGCGCCAGTGGTGACATCACGCGACCTGTTTACCATTCTACCCGCACCACAGCGTGCTTCTATAGAGCCCTGATGTTTACAGCTCGAGGCGAGGACGACATTGAGTGTCTGATTGCAGTGGAATTGGGACATCCTGGAACTATACCCGATTCATTGTGCCCCGTATTATTGTGTTAAGTTGTAATTTCAAATAATTTGTTAGTTTAATAGAAACAGTGTATCGCACCCAGTCTATTTGCATTGCACGAAACCCACCGTCTGCCCGCATGATGTACGAGCCTAACGGAGTAAATCCTGACACATCCAACAAATATAAAAAAATGTAGCCCACTGGTATCGGGAACAGGGTCCAAGCTACCGGCGGTCAGGGCTCCAGAGAGAGGAACCTCCTAACAATACGAGCCGTGTCCAGGAATACCGCGTTCTGAACCAAGCCCTTGATCCAGCTGCTTAACGAGAGCCTCCTCAGGTGTTGATCGAGGCTCTTGGGAATGTCCAACCAGTACGTAGTAACCTGGACAGCTGTGTCGTTTGCCTCATTCAAGTCAAAAGTATTGATTCAAAAATATGGAAAAATATTGTCAATCGTAAATAAGACCACATGTGAGTTTTATGTGTTTCATACATTTACGATCCAACGGGTTCGGTGATAATATTTCTCTAAGACTACCATTCGTCCAATCATACTGTTGCTGGACTTAAAAGATTCTATTTCCGTCTTGTCTTGTCCTAGCTTTCCGGCCATATAATATTTTATGAGTGAAACACCTGGTTTCCGCATTATGGATGATATTAACTCTTGCGATTGGTAGTAACAATACCCAATGAAATCACCTTACTTGACGTGAGATTTTATTTTATAAGCATTTCGAAAATGGATATATGCATAAAATAACATAACAACACGCCTGTAATAACCGAAAGGTTAGGTCCCTTGGAATAGAGGGCGAGCCTATTGCCATCAACCGGGCACAAATCCAGACTCCGTGGCTGCTACTGACAAATTTCTGATGAAGAAACTCAATCACAGATTCCCCGACTTGGTAATCGAACCCAGGACCTCATGCTCAGTAGTCGCGATTGCGACCACTCGACCAACGAGGCAGTCTTCAGTACACAACAGTACAGAACTATAAAAGAAAACCAGACTTTTTCTACGTCAAAATCTAAGAGACTTAGGCTGCCTGTCCACCGGAGCGGAGCGAGGCTGCGGAGCGGAGAAACGGAGAAATATTAACCAATAGGATTGCATGCTGGAGCGGAGCGGAAATTTCATGCAATCCTATTGGTTAATATTTCTCCGTTTCTCCGCTCCGCAGCCTCGCTCCGCTCCGATGGACAGGCAGCCTTAGGCATTGTTCAGACCAAACGTATTGTCGGCCGCTGATTGTGAGCGCGCGTTACGCAATTTATCGCTTATCCCTATATATATATATATTTAACTTCTCGTTCACACCGAACCAGTAACCTGTAACCAGTGAGCATACTCACAGTCGGCGGCGAAGAATACGTTTGGTGTGAACGATGCCTAATATTTAAAGTTTTTTTTTTAATTTATACTTTAAAATGAATTCTATATCTTTTAATATATAACACCCCATCGCTAAACAGGCTGAAATATAACGAACTAAATAAAGTGCTAAAATTACTATTCATCTTCGACCCCAAGTTTCCTAAGAACAATCGTTTTGACTTAAGTCCAGGGCCATCAACAACCAAAGCTATTACTCACCAAAGAATAGAAAAATCCTTCCCCCTTACATGGAATACAGGATCAAGTGTCATTTCACATGCCGTTCCAAAGATATCATGTCATTACTACAAGCCTCGACGCATAACCTGTTAGGGTGCTTACAGATTGGGCGGTTTTTTCAACGTATGAGGCGCATAATACGAGGTGGAAAGGACGCCGACGCGTAAACGGTTACCACGTATTCAGTACATCATTCTGAGCCCCCCCCCCCCCCCCTAATAATAATTTTAAAAAAAACGGATATTCCATACATTTTGACCGTATACGTATTGCACTTAAGTAGGGAACAGTGGTGGGCCAGTGGTGGCGGCTCGGACTTACAACCAGTAAATCGTGGGTTCGGACCCAGGCAGGCGTATCACTTTGTGTAATTTATTTCATCACCACTGCTCTCAAAAACGGTGAAGGAAAACATCGTGTCCTAGAACCAAAAATTCGAAGACATGTGACATCTACCAAACCGCACTGGGCCCGCGTGGTGGATTATAGCCCATTCCCTCCGGCCTGTGTCCCAGCAGTGGGAACATTATAGGCTTATTATGCTAGGGAACAGCTGTTTTCCTTTAAATTACTGATGAAAAAATTTTATGTGGGGACGTTTAGAATGAAGTACTGAATACGTGGTACACTTTTGTGCGTCGGTGTCGCTTCCACGCCGTATTGTACACCTCAGCGACACACTGCAGTTTTAACGAGCGGGAACCTCGCTTTTGGTCTCGTAAACGTGCAGACATCCTTACTGCTACCCACAAACACCAACGGATTACGTGAAAAAAACTTGTCTATAGCGTTTGCTAGTCGCATTTCGGGTTCCTTTGAACGAACGAACATCACAACTGCTGAAAGGACTAACACATATTAGCAACGATGTGTGTGGAAAAAGGAGGCAGAGGCCTCTACCCATCTGTGGGATAAACTGGCTAAGCTCCGACAGATTTTTTTTTTTTTAAACTTTGTCCGACACTAGGAATTTCTCCTGTATCGTGGGTGCATTTACAAACATTTAAACTCACATACACAAACAGCTAGACCCGGAACAACTACCTGTAGGCCATACAAATATTTGTTCCGTGTGGGAATCGAACCCGCGACACGCAGCGCAGCAGTCAATCGCTCAGCCACTGCGCCAACTGTGCCGTCAGAATAGCGACTATAGACCGTTCACTTTAATGAGTTTGCCCTTCAAAGGCACATTAAACGTCCACAAAGTCCTAACAATATCCCACAAGTTATTTGCTTTAAAATAATCATAATCTACGTAGGTATTACGATACTAATTGGACCAATACATGTCCAACCTTCAGAATATTCCATTTAAATTGATACCTTCGCGTGGACTCATTAAAGCGGTGGGTCTGTACTAACGCATGTTGTAGAAGTGCGAACAAAAACGCTTCAAAAACACGCCCCATCTGTAAATGCCCTTAAGTATAGCTTCCAAACAATTTTACAAACTTGTATCACGCTATGAATAATATATGAGTAGGTAGCTTACTCGTCGATCACGTTGTCACACGGCGACTATTCAATTTAGCGAGTTTTTCTCAAGTAAAACGTGGAAAGTCTTGGAGAGTAAAATATAGGGCTAAGAGTTTTTGAATGCACGAAATTACAGAAAGTTACGATCAAAGCGGTCTGTACCTTAATTGATATAGATTTGTTCCACGGCGTTAACTAGATATGTTACACATTATGTACGTACTGTTTAATGAAACTAAAACTTACATCGTGGAAGTACTGTATTTCGAATAAATCATGCGTGAGCCCTTATGAAATTGGCGGACTGGTAACGATAGCTTGCTTTTTAATCGATCAACGCCATCTATCGAGCCATGAGGAACTATCTTTACTTAACACGTAACATCACGTGTTTTTCAGTTTGGCGAAACTATGGAACAAAAGCTTCTACGATTCTCACTTTTGCTTTTGTACAAAAGTACTATCAGAACAGCTAGAACGTCTATTGTCAGAATTAATTAAATAATAAAGAAGGCAGATTAAATAAAAAGTATAAATAAAAGTTGTGAAAATAAAACAGCAGAACGAGATGGACCTGATTTACGTCAATATCGCTACAATTTCAATCTAAAACAATATAATGATGGGTTTCAGAAGTTCCACTTTTGTCTGATATCAAAGTACATGTAACAAACAAATCTTCAGTCGCACTCATGACGCAGCTGCAGGTCAAAAGACAATACATATACATAGAGACATAATATCTGTCACAATTCTCAATTCATCATAGCATAAGCATAGCATAATCAGCCTATAATGTTCCCACTGCTGGGACACAGGCCTCCTCTCTATGAGAGGGAATGGGTTATAATCCACCACGCGGGCCCAGTGCGGGTTGGTAGATGTCACATGTCTTCGAATTTTTGGTTTTAGGACATGCCGGTTTCATCACGGTGTTTACCTTCACCCTTTTGAGAGCAGTGGTGATGAAATAAATTTCACAAATTAATGCGCCTGTCTGGTTTCGAACCGACGACTTACTGCTCGTAAGTCGGAACCGCCACCACTGGGCCACCGCTGCTCTCCATCCATCATGCAAGCTTTTTATCTCCAAATCCACAAATACCAAGCGATAAGGATAAATCTAATACCATTTACTCCTCATTCCCCCCCTTAAGGAAAACGTTGAAAACGATAGCTAAATAAGTGGCTATTTATCTTTTTGACAAATACTCGGTATCTGGGAGTATCTGGGTCAAGCCAGGACTAATACTGGCAGTTATTTATCTTGCTGGCACTGTGGTGGGCGGAACACGTGATGGACGAATGATTGTGGGGGGAAGGAACACAGTTCTATGTATTATTGTTGGAAGCTTCAGAGTTCAGGGTTCATTTATTTGTCAGAAACATGAGTATGCACACGCAAAGCATGCAACATGTTAAGTACATTGCAGAAAAGATCACAGTCATGTTTTACTTTTATGGCGTAATAATATCTCATAATAACGTTTGATCAATTATTTAATTAATTGTAACTATTAATTATTGTGTAATAAAAGAGGACAAACCCTTGTTAATTTCCTTGAACATAACAAACTGTACGCAATGAATACCTTTTTCCAAAAAAGAGCGTCGAGGAAGTGGACTTGGGTAAGTCCAGATGGTTACACCAAGAGTGAGATTGATTATATAATCAGCTCACATAAGTACGTCGTCACTGATGTCTCGGTTCTCTCACGCTTCAACGCAGGGAGTGATCACAGGTTGGTTAGAGCTACATTTAGGTTTGACTTGAAAAGAGAACGGACTAAGATGATAACATCCACAAGACGATATGAAAAGCAGGAATTCATTTTCTTGCAAAACACTTTCCAAGCCGAACTGAAAAACAATTTGATGGAATTGAAGAGAAAAACCTGGATGTAGACCACATGAATCATCTGTTGTGCAAAACTTTGACTGAAGTAGCGAAAAAACACCTAGGTGGAACTAAAAAGGACCAGAAGAAATTATGGCCAGAAACTTTAAACTTAATACAGAAGAGAAGAGAAATGACACTCCATACTGCCATAGATAAAAAGGACATAGATAAGATAAATAAACAAATAAATAAGTTAATACGAAAAGATAAGACAGTATAGCTCTAATGTAATTATTAATACAGTAAAATCATATAGAGGTCCAAAAGTGTTTCGAAGGAAAACTCACTCAGGTACGAAACAAATCATAAAGCTGAAGGATAACAACGAGAACCTGGTGACGGACCGGGCTCAGATTGTGACTATTGTTGAGGAGTTCTACGAGAAACTGTATGCAACAAAATCTGCAGAACCACATTCCGATGACGATGCTGGAGCACCCCCTATTGAACATCAAAGTTCGGAAGTCATGCCACCTATTTTACCATGCGAAGTCATAAAAGCACTATCCAGCATGAAGACAGACAAGTCTCCCGGCGATGATGGAATTACAGTTGAACTGCTGCAAGCCGGTGGTGAACCAGTGCAAAAGATCCTGGTGGAACTCTTTAATAAGGTCTTGTATGATGTCCGTACTCCAGAACCATGGAAGAATGCCATTGTCACCATTATTCACAAAAAAGGCGATACTTCGAAACTAGGTAACTATCGCCCCATTAGTCTCCTCTCTCAAATTTACAAGCTCTTCTCTAAAATCCTGACAAATCGTCTTACCCGAGAACTTGACGAATCCCAGCCCATCGAGCAAGCTGGCTTCCGCAGCGGATATTCGACCATTGACCATATCCACACTGTAAAGCAGTTGATGGAGAAGTGCCAAGAGTATAACCTATATGCATGGCTTTAGTTGATTACGAAAAGGCTTTCGACAGTGTCGAGCATTGGGCCGTGTTCCACGCTCTCCATCGCTGCCATATCGACTCGCGTTACGTGGATGTGCTGCGGGAAATATACACCTCGGCCACTCTGCAGGTTCGCATGCATACCCTATCTAAACCCGTACAGATCAAGCGGGGAGTGCGACAGGGCGACACCATTTCACCAAAACTTTTCACAGCAGTCCTCGAAGACATCGTGAAATGTTTAAATTGGGACTGTTGCGGTATTAACATAAATGGTGTTGACCTGTCGCATTTAAGATTTGCAGACGACCTCGTCCTCTTTGCTGTGAACTTCGAGGATCTTCAGAATATGCTTCAAGACCTATACGATGCTTCTCTTAAAGTAGGACTTAGGATGAACATGGCCAAGACGAAGATAATGGCAAACATCGACAGCTATTCGAATCCTCCAGTCAACGTTGGAAATGAAGAGTTAGAGATGGTTGACCAGTGTGTCTATCTTGGCCATATGCTTTCATTTGGCAAAGAACATAAACAAAAAGAGATATCCCGAAGAATACAGCTCGGGTGGGCCGCGTTTAGCAAATTGGACGCCATTTTGAAATCAGCCAAAATTCCGTTATATCTAAAGTCCCGCCTCTATAACCAGTGTGTTCTGCCCACAATGACGTACGGTGCTGAAACATGGACGCTCACACAGGAGGCTGTGTACAGACTGAGAGTTGCACAGAGAGCCATGGAGCGTTCCATGCTCGGCATAAAGCTGATAGATCGAGTTCCTAACGTCGAAATCCGAAAACGCACAAAGGTTTTCGATATTGGAAATCGCGTTACGGAACTCAAATGGAGTTGGGCAGGACACCTAGCAAGGCGCAGTGATAACAGGTGGACTAAGGCTGTCACCGAATGGCGTCCAAGAACTGGCATAAGAAGCGTGGGTCGTCCGGCGGCGAGATGGGCAGACGACATAGTTGCCATCGGGGGAAAAACCTGGATGAGGCTGGCACAGGACCGTGGGGATTGGCACGAGAAAAGAGAGGCCTATACACAGCAGTGGGTGAATTCGGGCTGTGGATGATGATGATTAATTATTAAACATAAAAAAAAAAAACAAAAAAAAAATACAATTAATTGAAATTCATTTGTTAACGATTACATTTGCATATAATATACAACAACATCCATTTATTTTCAGGGTACTTTGGCCCATAGATAATATACCTTCAGACTAACATACGTATAATGCAATACAAACGGGACACAAACACAGACACACTCGCACACCAACAGACAAGCACATAAGCACTTCAAACATCAATTTAATTAGATACGTAGAAAAACAAAATATCATCGTCAAAATTAATTCAAATGTCAAAATAGGATACAATACTAACAACAGTCAACAGAACCAAACTTCGCCCCCACATAAGAATTTTAGCTTGGGTATGTTACTCGAAGGGAGAGATCCCTTAAAATCAAAATCAAAATCAAAATCAAAGCATTTATTTCAAATAGGCCAGTTACAGGCACTTTTGAATTGTCGAAACAAAGACAACAATGAAAAAAAATAGCTACAGTCCCAGTCACAAGGCATAAAAACTGTGAAAGTACTGTAGTTGCCCATTCCCTAACGTAGATCTCTATGGAGAAGAACGGGCAAGAAACTCCATGGACACTCTTTTAAATCAGTATTCTTTTACAATAATTTCGTTACATCATTTATGTTGAGATGGTACATTATGTGAGAACGATGTAGCAAGATGTGTATTTTAAAAGTGTCCATAGTAAAAAATAAAATAATTAATTCAAATAAACCGTGGCAACCAAGAGATGACCAGTCACAACTGACAGCGCCCGTCCACGAACATGACGCATGTATCGGCACCATTCAACTCAACCATTTTGAAGGGAACACCATGATCCGACACACGCGCCACCATCAGCGAGACATTTTAGTGAGAATGACATACTCTTAACCGCCAGGGCACATTCAAGTCAAGAAAATACGTGGGTTTCCAGCGAATGACAGCTTTCTAGTACAGAGTGCTCACACAATATGGGCTATGCGGTTATATAATACTAAAGAGATTGAATTTATACATTGCAAAGATAGTTCTACAATCTTCAGCAGCTCCAACATACTGTTTAATGTTATCCATTTATGCGCCCCTGTCCTTGTGGAGCAGGACCGGCATTAAGCCAAGCATTTTTATCAGCGATATAATCGTCCAACTTGTAATATGCTTTCTTACATAGTGTGCGTTTAATGCATGTTTTAAATTTAGTTTCATTCAGTTCAAGAATACTTTGTGGAATTTTATTATAGCATCTCAAACAGTACCCCATGAAAGATGAGTCTACTTTAGCGAGTCTGAAGCCTGGCTGAACTAATTGGTCTCTATTTCTAGTACCGTAATTGTGTCTGTCGCCTCTTTTATTAAAAAGATGTAGATTTTTTCTTACATACATTATGTTTTCATAGATGTATTGACATTGTACAGTCATGATGTTAATTTCCTTAAACAGTTCCCTTAGAGAATCACGCCTTCGAAGATTATATATGGCTCTGATGGCTCTTTTTTGCAGAATAAATATAGACTCAATGTCTGCAGCCCGTCCCCATAGCAAAATTCCATAAGACATTATACTATGAAAGTAGCTAAAATAGACCAGTCTAGCGGTATCTACATCCGTATATTGACGGATTTTTCTAATAGCATATGCTGCTGAACTTAGCCGCCCCGCTAGAGATGTTAAATGAGAACCCCATTGTAGCCTTGAGTCAAGCTTTTGACTGGCCTGTTGGTCTAGTGGTCAGTGACTCTGACTGCTATGCCGGAGGTCGTGGGTTCGATTCCCACCCAGGACAAATGTTTGTGTGATGAGCATGATCATTTGTTCTGTGTCTGGGTGTAATTTATCTATATATGTATGTATTTAGAAATATATAAGTATGTTTATCAGTTGTCTAGTACTCATAACACAAGCTCTGCTTAGCTTGAGACTAGACGGCGTTGTGTGATAGTTGTGGAATATTATTATTATTATTATTTCCTTTATTTATTTTCTAACATACTTATTAAATTTTTAAATATTTCTTAACAAAAACTATATAAAAAACATTTAAAAATATAAAAAATAGTGGTCCGCCGGTAGCGGGAGCAGGGTCCAAGCTACCGGTGGTTAGGGCTCCAGAGACAAGAACCTCCTCACAATACGAGCCGTATCGAGGAGTACTGCCTTCTGAATCAGGCCCTTGATCCAACCGCCTAAGGAGAGCTTCGAAAGATGGTCATCGAGGCTCTTGGCTATAAGGCCATTGGCCGTCACGACGATCGGCACAATGATAGCCGAGTTCACATTCCACATGTCGACAACCTCGTGTGCCAAGTCGAGATATTTTATTTGTTTCTCTTTCTCAGCTTTCACGAGGTTCTCGTCATGCGGGATGGTAACATCGACTATCATTACGCGGCGCGCTGATCGATCTATCACTACTATGTCAGGCTTATTGGCGACAATAGTCCTGTCAGTAATGATAGACTGATCCCAGTACAGCGTAACATGGTCTTTCTCGAGAACTGGGTCGGGCACATACTTGTAGTACGGTACCTCAGATTATTATTATTATTATTATTTCCTTTATTTAAATTTTTACAAATTAGTTTACATTTTTAAATATTCCTTAAAAATAATATATATAAAAAACATTTAAAAATATAAAAAATTGTAGCCCACCGGTATCGGGAACAGGGTCCAAGCTACCGGCGGTCAGGGCTCCAGAGAGAGGAACCTCCTAACAATACGAGCCGTGTCCAAAAGTACCGCTTTCTGAATCAAGCCCTTGATCCAGCTGCCTAACGAGAGCCTCCTCAGGTATTGGTCGAGGCTCTTGGCAATTAAGCCATGGGCTGATACGACTATCGGCACAATGATCGCTGAGTCCACATCCCACATGTCGACAACCTCGCGAGCCAAGTCAAGATACTTGATTTTCTTATCTTTCTCGGCTTTCACGAGGTTCTCATCATGCGGGACCGTTATTATTATTATTAATCCCCAGGAAAACTGTTTTATCTACAAATTCAAGCTTCTCTTTATTCAATACTATATCACAATCGCTACTTTTAACATTCGGTAAAGCAAATCTTATGCATTTCGTTTTTTTTTCATTTAATACTAAATTGTTTGCTGTGAACCAGTTATGGACCTGAAGTAGGGCATTATTCACGTCATCTAGATTTTGGACCCGTCTATTTATCTTAAAAATTAGGGAAGTGTCATCAGCGAATAACACCATATTTTGAGGTTGGTGTTTCAATAAATAGGGTAGATCATTAATATATACTAAGAAGAGGAAAGGACCCAAAATTGAGCCTTGTGGAACCCCCATTTTTACTTTTAAACCCTTTGAATTAACACCATTTAATTGAACTTGTTGTTGTCTATCATTCAAATAAGATTTTATCAAACCAAGTGCAAGTTTACCTAGTCCGTAATGCTCAAGTTTCAAAAGTAATGTGTCGTGATTTACGCAATCAAATGCTTTGGAGAGGTCACAAAATATTCCTATGGCGTCTTGAGACTCTTCCCACGCAGTAAAAATGTGCTTTAATAAGGTTACACCGGCGTCAGTTGTACAACATCCCTTGGTGAAACCATACTGTTGATCGTGTAAGATTCTGTTGGTGTTAAAATGATTGAGCATTTGATTCAACATTACCTTTTCAAACACCTTGCTAAAAACTGGCAACACGGATACAGGTCTATAATTATTTGTATCTTTACTATCTCCGGATTTGAACAGAGGTATGACTTTACTGTATTTCATTAAATCAGGGAAAACTCCTTGGTCTACACACAAATTAAAAATTAAAGCTAGGTATGGTGCTATAGTCTCAACTATGGATGTACAAACTCCGATAGACATTCCCCAAAGATCTTCGGTCAGTTTGACTTTTATTTGCCGGAAAGCTTTAATAACTATCATTGGGCTTATGTGTTTAAATTTAAATTCAGCCGGGCAGCCAGATACATTCGTCTTTAATAAACCAATTGAGACTTCAGGAGAGGAATTTAGAGCCTCCGTAGTTTTTAACGGTATATCGGTAAAGAAATTTACAAATTCATGAGCTACTTCCTGATTAGAGCTTTTAGGACCACATGCTGTATCTAATGTGTAGCTAGTGTTACGTATTTTCTTCCTGTTAGTCTCGTTATTTATGACTTTCCAAACTGTCTTAATTTTGTTTTCTGCTGTTTTGATCTTGTTGCTAATGTGCAGGGCTTTGGCAACCTTGCATGTATTTCTAAAAATTTTTGAATATTTAGCAACATACTTGTTAAAAGTTTCAGTGTTTATATAAGGCTTAAGGCCATAAAGCTCAAATAGTCTTTCCCTACTTTTTCTGATACCTCTAGTTGCCCAATCACTAAATACAAATTTAGGGCAAATAGATTTTGTCTTCTTTTCAAAAGTTTTGTTGAACTCAGTGTGAACTATTGAAAAGAAATTATCATACAATTGATTTATATTAATATCCTCCATATGATGGCTCATAGCACTTAACTTATTCTGTAGGGAAATATTATACCTATTTAATTTATTAGTAGTTATAGGTCTAAATTGAATCTGAACTTTTTGCAATGGTATGTTACACCTAAAAGTTACAGTTTGTCCGCTATGGTCAGACGGCAGACAATTTACTATGGCTTTATCTAAGTAATCACAATTGCAGAAAACATTATCTATACAAGTAGCAGATGATGGAGTGACTCTCGTAGGTTCTATAAAAATGTTGGTCAAGTCAAATGACTTAAACAAATTTAATAACCGACCGCTATTAGAATTTTCTTCTAAAATATTGATATTGAAATCCCCACAAACAATTATAGATTTATTACTGGCTGCAAGTTTTGCCAGGACATCTTCGATTATTGATTCAAATAAGGAAAAGTTTTGATAGTTTGGGGGTCTGTAAACGCACACAATTATATGCTTATCTAGCTCAACACAGGACAGTTCGACGCAATGTTCAGCCGAGAGACCTACTATGTCATTACGTTGCTTATATTTAACACAATTTTTCAATAATATTAGGGACCCTCCACGCAGCATAAATTTACGGTTAAAGCAGCTAACCACCGTATAGTTTTCATAATTAAGACTATGATATATTATAGTTATATATATAGTATAGTAGTATAGTTTTCATATTGAAGACTGAAGATCTCTGAAGACTGCCTCGTTCGTCGACTGGTTAGAAGCGCAACTGCTGAGCATAACGTCCTGTAACCCCTGAAATCCCCGAGGATCTAGGAAGAGGTGTACCTCATAGTATACCCACAATGCACCCGTTATGTTTCAGTCGAGGGGACGAGCCTATAAACCGGGCACAAATCCAGACTCCATCCATCCATAAGAAAAGCTAAAACTTTGGCCGAACTGGGAATCGAACACATTACCTCATGCTCAGCAGTCGCACTTGCGAACACTAGACCAACGAGCTATTTCATTTCCTAGTACGTATGATATATGGCTACTGTGTAACAAAGTTAAGAAAATGGACATAATGCGTCTAATAAGTCAGACATTAAAGTAAATTGCTTGAATAATTGTATTCAATTAACTCTGTCATGGTATAAATATCGTGATTTTCATTGAGAATAAGCTGCTGCGATTATATATTAAACCAGCTGTTGCTCGCGGACTTCTTCTGCATGAAATTATTACCTTTATACCTTATTTACCTTTATTATTACCTATTTGAATCGGATTTAGTAAACAATTTCATGTGTTTTAATTTTTTTGCACGTACAATGCTTTATTCAAAAATAAAAGTAGCCTAAGTTACTCCATATATACTCCTTATAACATCAGCTATCTGCCAGTAAAAGCCCCGTCAAAATCGGTCCAGCCGTTTCGGAGAAGTGCCGGGACAAAGAGAGAGCCAAAAAAAAATTTTTTTTTATATGTTTACCGAATACACTTTCATATTCATTTCGTTAAATGTTGTTATTTTGAAATTTCAAACAGCCACTTCAATTTTATTTATTTGTGTAGATGTGTAGATAATTTTACGTAAAGATAAGAATATGAATAAGCAGTAATGTCGCTAAATTACTGAGATGATAAAGCTTTGCGCTTCAAACGCTGTAAACATAGTCGTTTTATGCGGAACATATAAATTAAATTGTTTAGCACGCTATAAAGTAATAATGGAGTAAATTCTTTAATATAACTTAATTTCATCTTGAGAGATGTCTGAAAGAGATAAATGGACTGCTACATAACAACATCACGCCTGTAAACCCCGAAGGGTTAGGCAGAGGTGTACCTAATAGTATATCTCATTTCGCCAGTTATGTTTAAGTCCCATGTAATAAGGAGCGAGCCGATTTAACATGGAGCGACTGCCTATCTGAGCTCCACAACCTAGTCAATACTGGGTAATACGATACCTTTCGGTAAGACTGGTTGTCAGTTTCGAGCCACTGATTACCTGTAACGACTGTTAAAGATCTATAAATTACAACCAGGACTAACGGCTTAACGTGCTTTCCGAGGCACGGAGGAAACTCGGAATGTAGTGGGTGGTCAACCATCCACGGAACAAGCGAGGCAAGCGCGGCTTAACCTAAAGATCGATCCGAGCGGCTGTTATTATTTAGCCACGAGCTCCTCTTATGGGGAATGTGTGCATGATGTTATTTGTGTTTATAAATTGTGTAAACACACTCTTAACGAAGTCGAAAGGCACTTGTTCTCTCCATCATTGCGATATTTTTTTTTGTTATCGACCATACCTGGGAACTTTCTAGTTACGAAGACATTGGGGGTCAAAGTTCGAACTTTTTCACAAGTGTCTTTTTTTAATACAAGTTTTTAATGATATAACTTTACTTTAAATACTTCCACGACCCCTGTACTCCGCCTCCCCGTACTTATTCAATGCATTCATCTGCACAATGTTTTGAGTGCGTTACATTGAGTCCTACCGTAAAACGTGTTTTTCACCCCATAAATTAAACTCGTTTCGCAGCAATATTTTTGCGTAAAGTTACTTAGTTTCATGTACAGATTGCTTGATTGACGGCTTCGTGAAGGGTCCGTTTACACCCTGTATAATAATTTCCAGACTTTAAATCACATTGAATGGCGTGCGATTAAGAAGGCCATGTCCAGCAGTGAACTACTATAGGCTGATGATGAAATCAACAAACTAGTCCTTAAAAATCGGGTCAACATTTTCAAGGTTTCCACCCCGACATGAATAAAGTACAGATAGTCCACTTACCAACACTCTTATCGCTGGCAATGAACTTGTGGGCAGACTCCACCGGCATACTCCTCCTCACGATCTGTCCTGTGCTGGTCAGACGATGCAGTGTCACTTGTAGGTTCTTCATCATTCTGGGGCTGATGCTCGCGTTCTTGTGGGTACCAGGACCTGGATTCAGGAAAGAACGTCAATATCGTACATAAGTCATATCCAACAGCCCTCACTAGGCCCGCGTGGTGGATTACTGTTCCGCAGGGCGAAGGCTCGTGGGCCTGTATCCCAGCTGTGGGATATTTTTTTTTTTTTTTTTGTTTTTTCCAAAAAAACTTAATTATCGGGTGATTATGCTAATATTTCATCTGCCTATTCTTACAGCGCTCGCTGAAGGACTCGTGGTTAAGCAAACATTATCCACGATTGATGAGATGACTAGTAATAGAGAAGTATGGAAGAAGAAGACATGCTGGGACAAAGGCAAGAGAATGATGATACACGATTAGTCCGTGGATGGATAACCATTCATTACTTATCGAGAACTAGTCGTATCTTGGAAAACACCTTGATCTTTTGGTCCCTGCTGTCGTTATTATGAAGCTCTCTGGCAGTCGTTACGGGTAGTCAGAGACCTGACAAGACAATCAGTCTTGCCAGGGGGTATCGTGGTACCCAGCAAATGGGCTGTGGAGGTCAGATAGGCAGTCGCTCCATGTAAAATACTGGTATTCAGCTGCATCTGGTTAGACTGGAAGCCGACCCTCAGACACTTGGGAAAAAGGCTGACAGATGACGACTCCGTGGTGGGGAGGGATTCCGATCTTTAGAGATAATGCGACATCTTAACCTCATGGGTCATTCAACCTCAATTTGATCCAGGTTTGATAACAATGTTTTCCTTCAAGTCACTGGTGCAATATGACACTGCAAATATTCACATCGAGTATAATTATACTAATATTATAAACGCGAAAGTTTGTGAGGAAAGCTGGAAGTCTGTTTGATACTCTTTCATACACATACAAAAAAACAGCTGTTCCATACATTTTGACCGTGTAGGTTTTGCACTTTTGTAGGAAACAGCTGTTTCTTTTTAATAACCGATGAAAAATTTTCAATGTGGTGGGGGGCTCAGAATGATGTACTGAATACGTGGTAACCGTTTTCGTGTCGGTGTCCCTTCCACCCCGTATACATAAAGGGTGTAATAAAACCCTTAACGAAGCTGAAAGGCACTTGTTTTCCGCGTCACTCCGATTGTTTTTTTGTTCTAGACCATACCTGGGAACCTTCTAGTTACGGAGATATTGGGGGTCAAAGTTCCAAATTTTTCAAAACTTTTTTTTTAAATACATGTTTTTAATCTATACTATATATAATATTATAAAGCTTTGTTTGTTTGCTTGAACGCGCTAATCTCAGGAACTACTGGTCCGAATTGATTTTTTTTTTATTGTTTGATAGCCCATTTATCGAGGAAGGTTATAGGCTACACAACATCTCGCTACGACCAAAACGAGCGGAGAATTTATGAAAAAGATTGCAAAAACGGGGAAAATCCGAACGCAGACGAAGTTGCGCGGGTCAGCTAGTGTAAGATATTTCCTTTAAACACCTCCACGTCCCCCGTACTATTCAATCCACCCATCAGCACAATGTTTTGAGAGCGTGACATCGAGTCCTACCGTAAAACTTGATTTTTCACCCCAAAAAAAAATTCAGTTATTTCCCAGCAATATTTTTTTCGTCAAGTCACTTAGTTTGATGTACATGATGCTTGGTTGACGGCTTCGTGAAGGGTCCGTTTACACCTTATATATGGGCCAAAGTTCCCTGAGAATAAATTAATGTTATGTTTTGCCATTTCCTTTATAAGTAAGACAAGGAATTTTCCTGTTTCTATACAGGATGACGCCGACAATACGAAAATAACTGAAAACACTGGTAATACTAGTTCACACGAATATTTTAAACGATCAAATAAATCCTAAAACGATTTTTTTTTTCTAACAAACTAAATAGCATAAAACTGTTAACGAAATACAGCACCATTTATAAATATTGTTTAACTAACCTTAAGTAGGTATAATTTGCACTAATTCGCGTCTGGAAAAGGTAATTAAGTAACGAATTTGGCAAAGGTTTTCGAAGTAGCAAGTTGACAATATGTGTTTAGTGTTTATATCAATGCGTGTCGTTAGCCTGTCGGTGCTAGTCTTTTATGATTAAAAGACTAGCACCAACAGTACATCATGTAGAAAATGCTGAAAATTAAAAATAATGTCCTGTGACTAAACTTCTGGATAAATTCGAATAATTTTTTGTATGCAGACTGGGAACGTCGTATATTTATAGTATTTTATATATCCTTGTAGCTAATCTTAGTATTAATTAAAATTATTTTCGGATATACACCTACCACTGCTTGTCTCTGCATCACCCAAAGGTTGACTGGTAGAAAATGCCTATGGCATTAAGTCTGCCTCTGTACTTTTCTGCTTGACGTGTTAAATAAATAGATAAATAAACATCATGAGGTATACGCAGTTTAATTTACTGTCGTATTGTCGGCGCCACCCTGTATAACGGGCGCAGGGCGCCTGTTACCTTTTCATGTCACAATGAAACAGTCGGTAAAATCATAAGGTAAAGTAAAATCAAACCATAGCAACGTGCTTAACTATTTAAGTACGTACGTAAGTTTTCCTTGACAACCATAACTGTACACTTCATAAGTTTTTAAACTATCATGGTCACTAACATTATCGTCCCGATCATGATCATTTGATCCGTGATCATGGTGCTTGGAACAGCGCCGAAATATCGGGAACTCAAAACAATCAGTAAACTTGGTAAATATCCCGTTTCTAGTGTTAATGATACACACGGCGGCACATGCAGCTGTTCATATCCAGTATAATTTTGCCTTGCTTTGTATAGATTTTCTATACAAGGAGAGATCCGCATAAACTGGTTATGTATAGCTTGATTGGCTGTCGTGCGTACACTTTGTTCTAACAATCGCACATTGATACTAGAGTTATAAAACTCGACCTTTGCTCATCGAGAAATGCAGAAAAACTCGTACAACAAGATAAGTATGTATTTAAGTACTTTACAAGTTACAAATACGTTGTTTAAATGATTGAATTGTTTGTTTTGTCTCACCATTGTCTTTCAGTCTATAAAGCCAACAAATTATATGTTAACTTGAAGATGCTTGACTATTTTCAAGATGTTTTACAATGTGAGAAAAGTAGGTGATAATAAACTGTGTTGTATACTTTCTTGATCGACTGCCTCGTTGGTATGTTGCAATCGCGACTGCTGAGCATGAGAACCTGGCTTCGATTCCCGGGTCGAGCAAATTGTTACTGGATTTTTCCATCAGGAATTTCTCAGTAGCAGCCACGGAGTCTGGATGTGTGCCCGGTTGATGGCAATAAGCTCGTCGTATCACATATGGGCATTAAACATAACTGGCGAAATGTGTGTCTACTTTAGATACACCTCTGCCTAATCCTTCGGGGATTACAGGCGTGATGTTATGTAAGTGTATGATCATTGCATATCATCACCATCTGCCTATTCTTTTTCAACATTATTGCGGTCGGCTTCCAATCTAACAGGATGCTGCTGAATACCAGTATTTTACATGAAGCGACTGCCTATCTGACCTCCACAATCCACGGACGGACAAACTGAAGTTATTGCGGGTGGGTGTTTATAAGCAGACAAATTGGTCTTCCCTCTTTCTTGTTCGTTTTACGCACTTCACACTTCACTACCGCTATTCATCACAAGCATTCGAGCGTATGAGGCAGTGAAAATGCTTTTCGAAACAGCGCCTTTCGAGTCCATGAGCTTTCGAACCTGTGAGGCAGTGGAAAAATAATTCGCAACAGCGTGTGTCGCAACAGCGGCGTTCGAAAGAACATAGGGGACCCGTACCTAACAATACCCACATTCAGACAGTATCCACTGCGCCAAGATTGACTTGGGTTTTCTGTCGTCATTCTTATCAATTACCGTGCTTCAACATTGTCGTCACTACTAGTACTTACGTCTTACATTATGTATTTAAGATGTCGGGTAGTAATTACATCTCGCCTAGTAACTGGGGACATTATCAGACTGACGGACTATGTAATGGGAGATCATTACTATCCACTCGATATAAATTATTTAATCCATTACCTGTCTAGTCATTTATTAGCTATTTAACAGACTGTCCATCCATTGTTATGTTCCTAAGATCTTTGTTTGTGTTACTAGGCAATTATATGTGTTGGATCCGGTCATTGATATGGACATAAAATGAATTGCAAGCGCCCCAGTGGTGACATCACGAGACCTACTGACAAGTCTACCCACACCACAGCGTGCTTCTACAGAGCCCTGATGTTTGCAGCTCGAGGCGAGGACGACATTGAGTGTCTGATCGCATTGGAGTTGAGATGTCCTGGAACTGTACCCGATTCATTGTGCCCCGTGTTCATCATCATCATCTGCCGAGCCTTTTCCCAACTATATTGTGGTCGGCTTCCAGTCTAACCGGATGCAGCTGAATACCATTATTTTACATGGAGCGACTGCCTATTTGACCTCCACAACCCAGTTAGTACTGGGTAATACGATACCCTCTGGTAAGACTGGTTGTCAGACTTTTTGGGCCACTGACTTCCTAACGACTGTCAAAGATCTACAAATGACACCCGGGACCAACGGCTTAACGTGCTTTCCGAGGCACGGAGGAAATTCGGTATGTAATGGGCGGTCACCCATCCACAGACCAACCTAGGCAAGCACGGCTTAACCTAAAGATCGACCCGAGCGGCAATCATTGTGCCCCGTGTTATTGTGTTAAATTGTAATTTCAAGTAATTTGTTAGTTTAATAGAAACAGTGTATCGCACCCAGTGTATTTTTATTGCACGAAACCCATCGTCTGCCCACATGATGTATGAACCTATCGTAATAAATCTTGACATATCCGACATATGTATACCTATGTAAATTAAAACCGTAGTACTGTAATTTATTAACCTTAGATTGTCTTTCCAAGAGCATAAATATTAATTCCGATATTAATACCTATTAATTAAAACCAACGCTAGGTACAATAATAGGTCTTTAACTATGAAGTTACCGTTTTTATCTCACATTTTGTTCTGTTTGTAACTTTGGCGTAAAGTTATATTTTTTCCTAACTTCATTTTTATTGGATTAATTGCTAAATGACGAGTCATTTTTTGGTTTAAGAACCGTACTAGTAGTTGCATAATACTGTGGTAATGTGTCAAAACACCTGGGGCCCAAGTCTGTTATTTATAAATTCGTCATTCCAACACGATCCTATTGTAATTTTGCTAAAAGTTCGTAATCTGCTAAATTCATAATGGTCGATCATTGGTCGGTCAATGGTCTCGTAATAGAATTGTGTTACAATGACGTTGTCGTATTGCCATTGTTATAAAACCCGTTAGTAGAAATGATTTTCGAAAAAACTACTACTAAAGAACATTTATTCATGCCAGATTTCATTTATATATATTTTTACATATTATTTATTATTTATCAGATTACCATTCTGACACAATTGTAATAACTTGACGCCTTTCAATGTGCCGTCGGTTTCACTACTTCAAGTAGGTATATTTTTGTCGCAGACTGTGTTTTGAGAATTTAAAATACGCTGTGCAGCGCAGCTTTTTTCACTCTAACTATTGCAATTGCATCATACATAATCGGTTCAGACGTTTCCAAGAAAAATAAAAATATGTTAGTATGGAAATATCACTTATCACGAAATCGTCCATAACCCCTAATATGTACACAAATTGCGATCGCACTTCCGTACAAAATCGCTACGCGATTACAGTAATGTTTAAGACGAAGAAGTTTTTCTTCTGATTTGGTGCTAGTTCACCCGCTTCGCCACTGGTAGATCCAAGTTTCCCATAGGACGCTGTGCTTCTAGTTTATCAGTGATTACTTGTAACTTGTTATTGTTATTATCCGTTTGACCGCCACGTCAATAACGAAAATCTGTGTTCTCTATGCCAAGCGCTTTAAAAGCGTATTATTTTCGACGTGCCATGCCGTCCGAGGCATCGTGAGCACTTTTTGATTTGACATCCATAGACGTCCGTGGCGGTCAATAGGTTATACACATCAGGTGACACTGACATAGAAGTCATAGAACGTGAATCTAGCTGGTGAGCCATGACCGAACAGTATCGCTCAGTAGGCACTTACTACTAACCTTGCCACATTTATAATATAACAAGTTTATATCATAGGTCGATTGACAACTAGTATTTTGCTCTATCTTGTCGTTAGCCTATGGTTAGCAGTGATAGTCTAGTCCTTACTTCCTTACTAATATTATAAATGCGAAAGTAAGTATGTTTGTTTGTAACCTTTTCACGCCAAAACCACTGAACCGATCATCCTGAAACGCATATTCGTTGTCAGGTGTACAGAAACGGACATAAGGTACCCTATGTTCATCCCGGAAAAAATTACTGTTCCCAAGAAAAACAACAATGTCGTTGTTATGATAATATATGACGCCACGTCTCTTTCGAATCATGATTGAAAGTTATTATTACAAGCCGAGCTGTACAGTCCGAATTGGTTGTAAAATTCTAAACTAACGAAGTCATAGGTCTCGAGTTCGAACCCAAGACACGCTCCTCTGATTTTTCGGATTCATGTGCGTATTGTATAATTATTACTTGCTTCGGTGAAGGAAAACATCAAGAGGAAACCAGCATGCCTGAGAGATATTTGTTAAGCAAAGTCAGAACCCATGTGCGGCATAAACATTCTGACACCAGGTCAGGCACTAACCACACTGTCGCGCTGTGGGATTTTCAAAGCCCGGCTCAAGCCGAAAGTTAAAATTACAACAGCGCTATTTTTTGGGCTTTCGTTGTGTTATCTATTATTTATTTATTTAAACTTCATGTTCAATAGTGGTACATATGCGGACTTAATGCCACAAGGCATTCTGCACCAGTCAACCTTTGGGTTAAATAAGAAAACATCTAATTAAAACACACAACACAAAAAAACAAACACAGACACCAAACAAACAAACAACAACACACACAAACACAAAACAACAACAACAAAATACACAACATCAATCACTCACACAAACAATCACAATCACACGAAACATCTATTGTCAGAAAAAACGGATTAGTATCTAAACTAGTTAGCTAAGGGCAGACGGTTGTCCTAGAATGTTTTGGTTCTAGGACATGCCGATTCCCACACAATGTATTCTCCCACTTTTGCAGAGCAGTGATGACACATAGTTATCTAGGTTCGAAGCCACGACCAACAATTCGTAAGTCGGGACCATTACCACTTCTTATTTATCGTGTGGTTAGTGCCTAACCTGGAGTCAGAGTTTTTATGCCGCCCATGGGCCTCTGACTTGGCTTTACATGCCGTCGAGAAATATATTTCAGGCATGATGGTTTCCTCACGATGTCTTCCTTCACCGAAGCAACTGATAATTATACAATACGCACATGAATCCGAAAAACAGAGGTGCATTCGAACTTGAGACTTAAGACTTGGCAGTTCGACGGTCACACCACTAAGTTTACTTGTACTGACTAAAACCCATCCATGTTCCTTCTTTGCCCTTTGTGTTCCAGGGCCGCGGTATCTCTTTCGAACAGTCCCGCAGCCCTGGCAGGCATTGGCCCATGCGGACCCCTACGCAGTTGCTGACATCTCTTTGAGGCGCGCGTGGAACACGAACGCGCCGTCGACACGGCCTGTCGTCATAAGACGGCCGGACGGCGAGCTAGCCCATAACTCGCCGTCCACAGGCCCGCGCCTACGGTGGCCGAGAGCCACCACGTGACCCCCGACGCCCAGGGCCTCCCCCGCGGCGGCTGGGACGTGAGGCTCTTTCAAGTTATCACTGCTTACTGTTACTACTGAACCAGCACTGCTCATAACAAAACATCATCATCTGCCTTTTCCTAGCCTTTTCCCAACTATATTGGGGTCGGCTTCCAGTCTAGCCGGATGCAGCTGAATACCAGTATTTTACATGGAGCGACTGCCTATCTGACCTCCACAACCCAGTTAGTACTGGGTAATACGATACGCCTTGGTAAGACTGGTTGTCAGACTTTTTTGGGCCTCTGACTACCTAACGACTGTCAAAGATTTACAAATGACAGCCGGGATCAACGACTTAACGTGCTTTCCGAGGCACGGAGGAAACTCGGTATGTAATGGGCGGTCACCCATCCACAGACCAACCTAGGCAAGCACGGCTTAACCTAAAGATCTCCTCATATAGGAGTAGTCCTAACAAAACCTTGCATGAAATATTATTTCTTTCAGATTTATTAGCACGTCCAATAAGGAAACGTTTTACATAATCCCATTACGTTCAAACGCAAATAAATTGATGTGTAGGTAAATATGTAACAACTCTGTTGATTTACTCATTGCTTGAGAAATAACCAATTGACAGTATTACCACTTATTGGCAATATTGGTTTTGAGATTACGTTCAAGTTAGCACGGAAATGTTTTTCTTTATTTATCTTTAATCTAAGTGCTAAGGACTTAGGCATAACTGGCGAAATACGGGTTTTCTGTTAGGTACACCTCTGCCTAACCCTTTTGGTGTATTACAAGGCGTGATGTTAGGTTAAGTTACGAAATTATTTTCAATATGACGGTCTACATGCGCCAAACATCACTAGTCGCATTTAGCACTAAACATAATTAAAACTGCGTTCCGGCGCCGAGATGAGCAGACGACATAGTTGCCGTCGGGGGAAAAACCTGGATGGGGCTGGCACAGAAACGTGGAGATTCGCTGGATGGGTCGCGAACGTCACGCGCATCAGCTCTCGCGGCTCAGCCGTCAAGGCGACAGTAGGCTCACGGCGGTGTTTTTTAGTGGGTGCGAGTCCCACAATATAACCAAACCATTTCATTAAATAAAAAAAGGAACGTGGAGATTGGCACAAAAAAGAGAGGCCTATACCCAGCAGTGGGTGAATTCTGGCTGTGGATGATGATGATGATGATAATGATTAAATCATCATTCTATCTGTGTCATTTTCAAAAAGATGTTTTGAAGAGCGTATTTCTTAGCTTATGAGCGCGGTAATACAACATTAGTTTTAGTATATGCGAAAGCTGAAACACGTGTCTAGTATTCTTATGTAAAGAATCTATGTACAAAATTTCAAAACTGTATGATGAAAAAACACAAAGTTATAAGCTTGTTCTGTTACCTTGTTGTACGCACAAAAGTGTGGTCACAACGCAGCGCGTCCGCGCGCGCGCCTCCAGCGTCGTCTTGAGCTCATTGATAATAATAATTTGGCAGTAGGTACCTAAATGATTGCGATAGATACTTAATATCGCTCGGTGTAGAATTGTAAATTTAAAAAAAAATGGAACATAATATAACATCGTTTAAAAATAATTGGAATCGATTCAGTTAATTATTCTGAACAAACTATGTTCAGGTTTCGCATATACTAAAAATAATACTGTATGTGCTTACCGCGATTAAATTGACCCTTAGTGATCCATGGTGCAATTGAGCCCATGAATTTTAAGACGGTCGCACACTACAGTCAAACCAGTTTTGTTTGCCGTACGCAGAACAATTTTGTCTAAAAAAAAGTTTTACAACTACAAGAACCTTTTCTCGACTTTACCTGTCAAACTGTTTTGTCAAAAGTGTACGCAAGATGGTCAATCAAGTCATACAAAACTAGTTTATGCGGAGCTCTCATTGTATAGGAAATCTATACAAAGCGAGGCCAAGATATACTGGAAATGTACTGCTTCATGTGCCGCTGTGTGTACACTGCATCATTGTCTTAATTGCGATGGAATATTGACATTGATCGCGGTTTTGATGTGGTGATCGTGTTCTGTTTTATTGATAAAATTCGCTCTTATTATGGACTCTACAGACCAAAGCCGGCAACATGGTCGGCGACTTTCAAACGCGTTTAGTTGTCATGCCGACCTCATGTTGGTGCGTAAAGTCCCTAAGCTAATAAATCCAATCTGTGTTTTCGTTGTGGATACCGTTTTCATTATATCTCTTCTAATATTATCATCACCAACTATGTTGGGGTCGGCTATACAAATATTTTATAGAGGTAGGTAACATTTGTTTCTAAGTTTGTATGTAGGGGGTAATCTTCGAAACCATTGATCCGATTTCGAAAATTCTTTCACTAGAGGGAAGCTGATCCTCGAGTGTAATAGGCGACATTTAAAACGTTCCCGTGAGTACATTCCGTACATAACGGGAGCGAAGCCGCGAGCAAAAGGTAATGTTTATGGCACAGTTAAAACGGTTAGTCAGTAAAAACTACTTTTGACCGGTGTTAATCAGTAAAAACTACTTTTGACCGGTGTTAATCAGTAAAAACTACTTTTGACCGCTGTTAATCAGTAAAAACTACTTTTGACCGCTGTTAATCAGTAAAAACTACTTTTGACCGCTGTTAATCAGTAAAAACTACTTTTGACCGGTGTTAATCAGTAAAAACTACTTTTGACCGGTGTTAATCAGTAAAAACTACTTTTGACCGCTGTTAATCAGTAAAAACTACTTTTGACCGCTGTTAATCAGTAAAAACTACTTTTGACCGCTGTTAATCAGTCAAAACTACTTTTGACCGCAGTTAATCAGTCAAAACTACTTTTGACCGCTGTTAATCAGTAAAAACTACTTTTGACCGCAGTTAATCAGTCAAAACTACTTTTGACCGCTGTTAATCAGTAAAAACTACTTTTGACCGCAGTTAATCAGTAAAAACTACTTTTGACCGCAGTTAATCAGTAAAAACTACTTTTGACCCCAGTTAATCAGTCAAAACTACTTTTGACCGCTGTTAATCAGTAAAAACTACTTTTGACCGCTGTTAATCAGTAAAAACTACTTTTGACCGGTGTTAATCAGTAAAAACTACTTTTGACCGCTGTTAATCAGTAAAAACTACTTTTGACCGCTGTTAATCAGTAAAAACTACTTTTGACCGCAGTTAATCAGTAAAAACTACTTTTGACCCCAGTTAATCAGTCAAAACTACTTTTGACCGCTGTTAATCAGTAAAAACTACTTTTGACCGCTGTTAATCAGTAAAAACTACTTTTGACCGCAGTTAATCAGTAAAAACTACTTTTGACCCCAGTTAATCAGTCAAAACTACTTTTGACCGCTGTTAATCAGTAAAAACTACTTTTGACCGCTGTTAATCAGTAAAAACTACTTTTGACCGCAGTTAATCAGTCAAAACTACTTTTGACCGCTGTTAATCAGTAAAAACTACTTTTGACCGGTGTTAATCAGTAAAAACTACTTTTGACCGCTGTTAATCAGTAAAAACTACTTTTGACCGCTATTAATCAGTAAAAACTTCTTTTGACCGCTGTTAATCAGTCAAAACTACTTTTAACCGCTGTTAATCAGTCAAAACTACTTTTGACCGGTGAAAAATATTTTATCAATAACTAACACTTACTTAGAAACTTATTAGGTTGTTAGTTTTTTGTGACCATTTGTAAAACATTATGTTGTAGTAATTCTAGGACTAGGTAATTACAAAGTTCTGAAACAACATATTTTAAATGGAGAAAACGTATTTTAACATAATAAGGATTTTGACTGACACTAGTCAAAAGTGTGTTTGACCGATAAACAATTTTGACTGTGACATATTTATTGTATGTGTATAAATTAATGTAAAAGTTTGTTTGTTGAGATGTTTGTAACTCAAAAATGGCTGAACACATTTGTATGAAGGCACACCTAATCAAAAAATTACTTCTTATACTATTTAATAATGTAGTTATTCCACAGTACTTACAAACAGGTACCAACCCAGCTGGGTACCCATAGTCGCGCGGTCCGTACGTAGCAGCTCGCACTTGACCGACCAGTGTGATCGCCAACGCGACCGCCACCGCTAGCTTCAACATCCTCGACATTGTTCTGGAAAGAAAGAAAGAAAATTAAAATTAATTAGGCTAGCAAAAGAATACAGCGTGTATCAGGAAAGTGTGTTCATATTAATTTGCCCGCGGCTTCGCTCGCGTTAATTTAGAGTTTGACAATCAATTCAGGTTGTACAGTCACGAGCACCAATATGTATACACTATCCTAAATTTAAAAGCAATTTTCGCGAGAAATAACGATTTTAACTTGTAAAAGATCCTATCTCGATCTTTTTCATAAAATATGAGTTCCAGAATACTATGTTCGAAAAGAAATGAAATTTTAATCAGTCGAAGAAAAACACTTTTAAAAGTTGTTAAGTGTATATTGATGCTCGTGACTGTAATCTGCTTGTAATAATAGATTTCCATCATGATTCGAAAGACACGTGGCGCCATCTATTATCATAATAACATTATTTTTGTTTTCCTCCGGAACAGTACTTTTTTCGGGATGAAAGGTACCTTATGTCCGTTTCTATATACCTGTGTGTGAGTGGTTTAGGCATGAAAAGGTAACAAACAAACTTACTTTCGCATTTATAGTATTAAATAAAGATTTTTAGGGTGAGATTATCAGATCATCAAACTAAACAACTTTTTGATGGCACGTTATTGTGCAAAACTAATCATTATCTACCTCGAAAATAAATCGTAGATCGACTGATCTACTAAGCGAGCGAAAGAGATGCAATTACTTTTAAAAAAAGAGCTGATGGCGATAATGTGCGTGCGCTCGGAATAAAACTACGTATGTGCCAAAACTAATTTACTCCTTTTTTAACAAAATATAAGGAATTAAATTTAGAACTACTTCCAGTAAACTTTGATATGATAATTATCTATTTTTTAAAGTAAATTCCATTGAATAACTCTTAAGCGTTACGCCGTGATGTCGAAAAAATCGTGGCGTGATTTTGGATTTTTAATGTTAGTTCTTCATTTGTGTCATAGATGGCGCTGTAGTACATTTTGTACTATGTTGCAATAGTACTTTTTGTAGTGCAACTACAATTCCAACAACCTCATATGAGTGTCTCTATGAATGGTTCCTAGGTATCTAACCAACGATTGCAAATCAGGGAGCAGAGTAAAGGTCTTCGCAAGATTTGATGTCGAATTTGTGCAATGTGCGAAGACCTTACTTTACCTCTTCGGGTAATACTATAGGCGCAACTATTAGCAATCTAAATTATTTCCCCCAGAAATTTACTATGAGTTCCTTTAAAAGATACTTAAAACAAAGATGTACCAACAGGTTTCAAAACAAACAGTATATACATGGTAAATATCCTATTTTCAGAGATAATGACAATAACAGGTTTTAGTTTAAATTAACAGTAAGTCAGTTTATTAGTATATTTTTGTAGAGGATGTGAGGAATATACTACGAACTACGACTTCACGTTCCCATGTAATGTTCCCAGCCAATGCCAAAAAAAAACGTGGTCACTTGAGCGAAGCCGCGCACAGTTAATTTTGTAATAAGTATTGATCGTAAAATATAATTATTGTCATTTCCACTATCATTGTAATGATTAATGATGAAAGTCATTATGGAAAATAATACAAAAAAACAGGAAATTACCGAATAGAAAGCGAAAATTATTCAATACAGTATTTTAATTTCCTGCACAAAGTCAAAGTCATGGTCTCATTTATTATTTATTCGTTTAAATACTCTGACATTCTAATGGAGTAAAAGACTAACTAAACTAATTCAGCTGCTTTTCATCTATCTTTTGCACGGTGGACATCGAATGTACATCTTACATCAGCATCATCATTATCATTATAGCCGAAAGGCTTCCACTGCTGGACATAGGCCTCCCCTAAGTGTCGCTACAATGACCGGTCACGTACGTCACGACATACTGTCATGTAAGATGATGCTGGATGCGTGATGCAATCCCCTTGGATTAAATAGAATATTTGTTGAGCTAACCCTACTTGTTACATTGCAAACGTAAAACAACACAGACACCAGAACAATAAAATTATGCTCTTCGGCAATCTGCGTGTTTCCATTTAATTAACAAAAACATTCCTCATACTGTATACTTACAACTTCAAACCATTTCCACATAAACGCCTGCCAAATAGTCTATTTATCATTAATTAAATTTGACTAATCAAACGTACGTGAATCATCTGAACTAGACAGATATTATGGACAGATAAAGGCCAAAAGTTCCACTACAAACAAAATAAAAACTCCATATTTCACCAGTTAATTGTTTTTGTGTGCCATGTGAAAGAGTCTATTGCCATCTCGGGTACAAATCCACACTTCCTGATCACTGTAGCGGCACTACAAAAAGCACTGCAGCAACATAGTACAAAAAGCACTACACCAACATAGTACAAAACAACGCCATCTATGACACAAATGAAGAACTAACATCAAATTCCTAAATGGCGATATTAAAGTTCTCCGCGACATAAGACGACACAGAAAAACCCGACAACAACTGTCGGGCAATAGCCCACTAAATACAACACTCGTCTGATCAAAGGAAGCTCCCCTTTCTATGGAGTATGAAGAACTCTACTCCTTGTTTTTCGTATCTTATCACTTTGTGTGACCTGAAAATCGAGATGACTTGTACGGACTGGATGGATGGATGGAGGACAGGGTGTTGTAAAGTTAGAAATGTTCAGCAATAGACTGAGATATTCTGAATTGAGATGATTAGTAGAAGCGCTTGCGACTATTAGATAGACCAACGATAATGAGGTTTCGCCATGATGTATATTCACAATTTTTGTAAAGAAATCCTTTTTATCCGCATTAACCTACATGGGCACTTCTTCTTCGTCATCTTTACCCTTTGGCTATCCAATGCTTATGTAGGTCTCTTCTAAATCTCTCCACTCTGAGCGGTTTTGTGTCATGGCTAACCAGTTTCTTCCGACCGCTTTAATGAGATAGTCTGTCCACCTTTTCGGTTGTCTTCCCATCGTCCTCCGTCCCATACGTAGTCTCCACTCCAGCACTTTCTTCCTTCATCTTCCATCCAGTCTGCGGCATACATTTACCGCCCACTTCCACTTTCATTGGTACTTATGAGACAACAAAACATAGGTGCACGGTTCGGGTTGGTCGTTTCCTATAGAGAAGTACCAGCAAGGAACTCCATGGTTACTCTTTATAAAATACATAATTATGTGGTTTTAGGAATGTTATCATGAGCCTTTTGTTTAAACGTTTGTCTATTGCCTTGTATTTATAAATGCTAATTACTGTTGTATTATGATAATTCGAGACAAATGAGAGCAGCCCAAACTACTATTGTTTGTTGTTTTCTGTTTAGAATACATTATTCAGCTTGTTTAAAGACACGGTCAGTCAACACAATTTATAGTCAACCGCGTAATAACCTTACCACTTTTGATACCAATATTACCAGGCGAACCATTTCTCAACTATGCCATATAGGGTGACCGGTAACTAGTGACCTATACTTAAACACATGATTGTACTGATGAAAACAAACAGCTTTCCCACAGAAACATTTTTTTTTTTATACTCATTCACTTTTATCACAATAAAACTTACGGAGCGGACTTGCTTGACCTAGCAGCTGTTAGCCACGTGACGTCGTTCTGTCTCATTGCTATCGTGCAACGGTAGCACCCGCGCGGCTCGCAAGCCCGCTCCGTAAGTTTTAAGCCGCATACAGACATCGCGAGACGTGCGTCGCGAATGGTTCGTCACGCATGCCTCAACCTGAGGCATACGACGGTACTTTTATGCATGAGTCCCGAACGACACATGCTCAAGCTGAGCGCGCAAACTACCATGCCGGCTCGCACTGAGGCGGCGTTCGCAACGATCGTATGACGCGAATGCTCACTGTGAGCACACACGTCCACACAGCCCGAGGCATGTGAGACGAACCATTCGCAACGCACGCCTCGTGATGTCTGTACGCGGCTTTATTGTGATAAAAGCAAATGAGTAAAAAAAAAAATATCTTTGGGAAAGTTGTTTGTTATCATGAGTACAATCACGTATTTAAGTATCGATCACTAATTACCAGTCAGCCTATATAACTAACTGGCTTCCAGTCTAACCAGAAACAGCTGAATACCAGTATTTCATGGAGCGAATGCCTATCTGACACCCACCACCCAGTTACTGGGTAATACCCCTTGGTACTGAATGGTCACGCATCCACGGACCGACCTTGGCAACAATAACCTTCGATCGAGCCGTGCGGCTGTTATTGATGAATAGAATGTTACGTAATAACAATATTTATCATTAACTCCGCCAACAACGAGATCCAAGCTTCAACGCAAAATGCACTACCGCCTTCCAGCTCAAAAACTTATCCACATGAAGGTGTCTCTGTGGCCTCACACTTCAGCCAACTTATCTGTACACGCGGAAAAACACAGACCAAAAATAAATGTACCAAGTTTGAAATGCAGTATACATTTTTTCTTGACAAGCAGCGCCACCTTGAACTGCACACTTAAAGTGGTCATACTATACTAAACATTTTTCGTTTTGAAATGCGAACTTTCGACATCTGTCAAACGTCAATCCAATCTAGGAAGTTATAAAAGGTTACATAACACTTCCTAGTTCTATTGCTAATTAAATCTTAACGATCAAATTATAAGGTCTTGATTTGCTCGTCAATGAATTTGACTAGAGTATCTAAAATCAAGTTTAATGGCAAGGTCATGGTTAGAGTATCAAATAGTTAAGATGCTAATAAATACGCAATATAATGTAGGTACATTAGCAGGTTTTTCTTCTTCCTGGCACGAATGCTATGCGAATTTAGATTATTTATGCTAAAAAAGAACTAATTTATATAAAGTGAAATAACTAAATATAAAGTAACTAAATATACAACACGACGCTTAGGCGTCTAAGTACTTCTCCACATCACTGTCATCCGGAAACGTTCTCAAAAGACTGACAGCATTGTCGCGTTGAACGACATAGCTAATTCTTTGGCCAAAGAAAGAGCCAGCCCTCTAGTCACGCGAAGTATCAACCAGTCGCGATGCGCACTTCTTGGGCACCCTGACCCGAGCATTTTCAACCCAAACAGATCAAAACTGTGACTACCAATTAGGTTACAATATTTACGTTGTTTAAGGATCTCAGCAGCCGCAGCAGCAGCGCCAGCACAATCTGCCGTGCTTATTTTCGATATCTTACAGTAGAAGATACGAAAACAGGCGTCATGTTGCGCTTGCGCGGGTACCCATGGCAATAACATGTCATAACATCAAGCTTGTGATCCCCGAAGGGTGAGGCAGACCTAATAACGAAGGGAGAGGTTTACCTAATGGTACCTTTCGACGTTTATGTTTTAGTACCATGTAAGCCTATGAGGGAGAGCCTATTGCCATCAATCGGGCACAAATCCAGACACCGTGGCTGCCAGAAGAAAGAGAAATTTCTAATGAAAAAACTTACTCACTTTAACCCAACCTGGGAGTCGAACCCAGGACCTCATGCACAGCAGTCACGCTTGCAACCACTAGACCAAAGAGACAGCCATACTACAATATGATAATTTATTATGTAATTCCATTATTTCGTTCTAATACCTCCAAAAACTAGACCTGGGCGCCGATGCAGAATGCAGCACTGCCCTCGCATCCCGCATAAATATTCACATGCAAATTACGATAATTTGAATGCAACAGAACCACTGAATACTAAATACAATAAGTAAATAGGTCACACGATTTATATTACTTAGAAATGTTAATTTTGTTCAATAATAAACTATTATTTACAATGTTATTGTTTATAGATTCTTAAAACCTTGAATTGTCGTTTTACGAGAATACTGTTAATTTCCATACCTAAGCACATTTACATAAGTACCTCAATCCAGCTATCAAGGTTAAGGGCTTGCCGATTATCATCTTCTTGTGTCACGGTGTTTGTGGTCGCACTCCTCCGAAACGATTTTTTATGTATATTTGCTAAGTATGAGAGCTCGTGGCTAAATAATAACTGCCGCTCGGGTCGATCTTTAGGTTAAGCTGCGCTTGCCAAGGTCGGTCCGTGGATTGGTGACCACTCATTACATACCGAGTTGCCTCGGAAAGCACGTTAAGCCGTTGGTCCCGGTTGTCATTTGTAGATCTTTGACAGTCGTTACAGGTAGTCAGTGGCTCGAAAATCTGACAACCAGTCTTAGCAAAGGGTATCGTATTACCTAGAACTAACTGGGTTGTGGAGGTCAGAAAGGCAGTCGCTCCACGTAAAATACTAGTATTCAGCTGCATCCGGTTACTAAACTAAAAACTGGAAGTCGACCCCAAAATAGTTGGAAAAAAAAGGCAGATGATGATGGTAGGAATGAGAATAGGTCGTAAAGTATATTTCACACCGCTAATTTCACGCGGACGTAGGTCGCGGGGCACTGCTAGTAATTTATAAGTAGTACATTTATAGCGGCACTACAAAATGTATTACAACGCCATCTATGACACAAATGAAGAACTAATATCAAAATTCTAAATCGTGCTATTAAAATTATCGGATGGCCCTTTGAGTATAAGTGCTTTATCTTATCATAATGAATTTAAAAGTTTAGATTTCATGGTTTTCCTTCCATGTAATTTATTATGTTTATTAGAGAGATTCCCGCTAGACTTACAAGACAAGTCACAGTCTTAGGCTGCGTTGCCACCATAGATGAGCACACGAAGCGACAGATGTGCGTAGCGAGGGATGTGTGTGAGACTAACCAATAACAGAAAGTCCCGGCAACCCGTACGAACTTATTAAAGTTTGAACCAGTATTTCGTGTATTAAGAATACTAAACAGTGTCTCTCGGCGATTGGACATGTTTTCTTGCTCTTTGGCGGAATTCCAGAGGGTAGCATTTAGTATGTTGGTCTACTGTATAACTTATGCTTCTACCCTTACTTGGACTGGATAATTTGTAACTTGTGACTACTTTGTTAGCTTGGGTCTTACCTGTAAAAACAAATGTGTGTGTTAAGAAATAACAAATAAATAAATATCATCGCATCCTTTTCACAGCTTGAGCTATTCTATCTATGTGATTGGTTAGTTCCACACATACACACACACACGCACACGCACACATCCCTCGCTACTCAGCCTCGCTCATCTATGGTGGAAACACAGCCTTACTTAGTTACGGTAGCTATTACACATATCTCGTGCCAATTAATTTTAATTTATAGTCATATCTATTTATGTCTAGCTGTTGCACGCGACCTTTGACCTCGGATTTTGTTAACAATTTCATGGGTTTGAACTTTTTTGCACGGAACCCGAGTCCTTTTTCTAAAGTAAAAGCCCAAGTAATTCCTTATAACATCAGCTATCTGCCAGTAAAAGTCCCGTCAAAATTGGTCTAGCCATTTCGGAGATTAGCCGGAACAAAAAAATAAAAATATATGTGTTTTTTCCCGACTGCCAAAGAAGGGTTCTGTTTTTCACACGTATCTTGTATAAATTTATTTATAAACTCGTATGTTCCAAAATGGCTGGATGGATTTCGACGGTTAAGGTATCATTAGATTCGTCTCAAAAACCTAAGTGTCCTTAGATAGTGTTTAAAAAAAAACAAAATGGAGGATTTTTGGTGCTAAATTTTATTGTAAGTCGTTAATATTTTTTTTTTCAACCAAACCTAAAAACCCGTGTAGGGTATCAAAATGAAGGAAATTAAAAGGAGATTACAAATATATATATTTATATAGGTACAGGATACAATTTTTAGTCGGGTTTTTTGATACTTTTAATTAAATGTTACTTGTTGTTATAACTACCGTATATGCTTTCATATGCATTCAGTACATAGCTGTTATTTTGAAATTACAAACAGACACTTCAATTTTATTTATTTTATAGATATACATATCAAGTTGCCGATCGTACTCGTATATAAGACCTTGTTCAAGACCATGGCCTTACAATCATAGGAATTATCAATGGTAAGGTCAGACTACCGGCAAGGTGCTAATCTTGCCAAAATTACGTGTTTATGTCTACGTAACCAGCAACATAACACGTAACATCACGCCTGTAAACCCCGAAGGGTTAGGCAGAGGTGTACCTAATAGTACACCCACATTTTGCTAGTTTTGTTGATGTCCCATGTAATAGAAAAAGCAAAAGATTCCAATTAAAAAAAAAGGAAAGGCCTATTGCCATCAACCGGGTACAAATTCAGACTCCGTGGTTGCTACTGAGAAATTCCTGATGGAAAAACCCAATAACACTTAGCCCGACCGGGTAATCGAACCCATTATCTCATGATCAGCAGTCGCGCTTGCGACCACTAGACCAACGAGAACTTCACGCCTGTATTACATGAATGAGTAAGCAGAGGTGTATAGTACACATTGTTTAAGTAGGTTGTTTGGTTGTGGTTGATCTAGTAGTGGCAAGCGCGACTGCTGAGCATGAGGTCCTAGGTTCGATTCTCAGGTCAGGCAATTTCTTATTGGGTTTTTCCCATCAGAAATCTCTCACTAGCGGCCTGGAGTATGGATTTGTGCCCGGTTGATGGCAATAGGCTAGCCCCCTATTACATGGGACTTAAACATAACTGGCGAGACTGAGGTGTACACACAGTTAAATATGTAGATATATATATATATTTTATACGCCTATACTCCTATTTTTTCATAATTAACATCATATTTGTGTAACCGTTCATAAAAGACACCTCTCTTCAAATTTCAACTTTGTAGTGTCAACAGTCTCGGAGTAAAATGGCTGTGACATACGGACAGACGGAGAGACGGACAGGATGAATCTGTAAGGGTTCAGTTTTTGTCTTTTGCCAATGGATCCCTAACAAAGTGGGCATGAGCGTCTCTTGTATTAAAATCTGAAGCCTACAGTTTATTTTTTGGTTAAGTAGTTGAGCGGTGATGGCCCCGTGGACGTTACTGCGAATTCCAAGTTGAAGGTCGTAGGTTCGAACACAACAAAACACTTTATTATATCATCAAAATAGTGGAAGAAACCATCGCTAGGAAACCGGTACATGGTATACAGGGTTATTAAAAAAACCGGCTAAGTGGCAGTTGGACTCGCGCACCGAGGGTTATAAACTTGTAGGTATTTTGTTACGGTTTTTCAGAATTTACGGTTTTCAAATTTTTTCCTTAACATGTGCTGTAAGACATTGCTTCTTGCCAAATTTCATGATTCTAGGACAACGGGAAGTACCCTATAGGTTTTAATTCCCTTTTGAAATCGCAAAATATGCGACATAAACGGTCATATTATCTTTTGATCGCGTTGACTTACAAGTTTGATTTTTTTATTGCTCAAAAGGGTAGCAGATTTGAGTATTTCAGCTTATTATCGCCACGCGTTCCTGAGAAAAAGGGTCTTGACAGACGGACCACAAAGTGATCTGTTTTTGCCGCGGCAGTTTTGCCGTTTTCTGAGGTGCGGAAGACTAAACACACTAACAACCACTTACAGGCAGCTTTTTACAACACATTTAATAACTCTTGTACTATGACTTTTAGAACAATAAAAAAAAAGCACGTTTTATAGTAGGAAATGATCTAATCAGTTGTGTAATCAATTTTTTTGCGGATTTCCAATGTCATAGTAGAAAAGTCAATAAATGTGATGTAAAAAAGCTACCAGTAAGTGGTTGTTAGTGTTTTTTTGAATAATACTGAATACATAAATACACGTATACCTAACTTAGGCCCGGTTCTTGTCACAGAGTGGAGGCTTCCCAGCGGTGGGAACGGTAGTGGATGATAATATGATTAATGGTAAGCACACATGAAACTAACCATAATGTTTAGTTCACATTAGCTCATCAAAACACACTACTAAAAAACTTTTTGCAAAAAATATTTTTTGTTTTTAGTATCTCACACAAATCTTTGTCATGTATCAATTTCACTTTGTAACTAGAATTAATTAGCATATCATCCACATAGACGAAGAAGAAAATTTATTTATTTTTATTTATTTGGAACAACAAACAATTACATAATAAAGCATAGGAGAGACATACAACTTAAAATTAACAATTATGTAATCAGCGGCGTTATTCACAGAATATATAAACAAAATATTAATAACACGCTTCAAAGAGAAGTTAAAAGTGACAAAAATATGAATGAAAACAAAAAACAGTGATTTTAAACTTTTAAATAATACGTTAGTGCATTGATTATGAAACATAATAATCTATGAGTAAAAGGACAAGATGTCTAATTCCTTGATTGCCTTGTGAGTCGAGTTTCGGAATCTTCCACGTGCTGCACAGAATAAATCGATGTCAAGAAAGTGTTTATTATAATTGTCAACAAGACGTCGCAACGGTGCTCGAATACCAGCATTTGTTCGACATGCTCTCACTGCAAACAACGGCTTGCGCACTGCACGCAAATGCATTCTTCTAGGAACTAAATAACAAATTCTGTTGCATATATCAGAACAGTCGTACGTGTTTCTGCAGAGGTCGTACAAGAGCACGGTCTCCAGAAACATCCGCCGGCCAGTAAGACTTAGAAGATTATATTTTCTCAGTAAATCGACATAAGACACCAAAGAGTGAAAGCACCTATAAGTCATAGTTCTTAAATATTTCTTTTGTACCATTTCCAAGCAGTTGGAATATTTAATGTATAGGGGATTCCTGCAACTGTATACTCTAATTGAGATCTAATTAAGGTCTTGTATAGATAAAGGTAGGTCTGAGGACGCACGAATTCAGTGGCTGATCGCATAACAAATCCGTACATGCGCCAAGCCTTGTTTACAATTATATTTATGTGTACATCAAGATGAAGCTTAAAAAATGACACCCAGATCGTGAACCATGGTAACTCTATTTAAAGTGACATCATTTAGAGAGTACTGGTATCTGAAGATGTTTTTGTTTTTGGTGATGTTCACATAACAACATTTAGGCACGCAAAGTTTTACTTTATTACACACGCAGTATTCAGACAGTCTATTTAAGTCACTTTGCAAAGCAAGACAATCGCTAGTGTTTTTAATCGGCCCGAATATTTTTAAGCCATCTGCATAAAAAAAAAATTTTGAATTTTGGAAACATTTGCCTATGTCGTTAATGAACAAAATAAATAGAAGGGGTCCCAATATCGATCTTTGAGGAACACCTGATGTCACGGCTATAGAAGATGATTGATAACCATTAATCACAACGCGCTGCATCCTTTTGGAAACATACGACGAAAACCACCTCAACAGGTTCCCACGTATACCATTAAATGCAATTTTGCGCAATAGCAGCTCGTGGTCAACCTTATCGAACGCCTTCTGGAAATCAGTATAGACTGAATCTACTTAAATACCTGCATCCATGTCATTAAAAATGTATTCCGAATATGCTACAAGATTTGTTACCGTAGATCTTCTTTTAATAAATCCGTGTTGTTGTGTAACAATAACATTATGTAGCAACGGATAAAGTACACTATGTACAAGCTTTTAAAAGAGTTTCGATAAGGTCGACAATATTGATATTGGGCGATAGTTCTCAACGTCATCTGCAGGACCTGACTTGTGCTCCGGTGTTACGTTAGCTCGCTTCCAAGCATCAAGAAAGATTCCTTGTGACAGGGATCAATTAAAAATAATTTGTAGAGGAACGCAAATGTTCTTAGCTGTATTTCTAAGAAATATTGCTTGAAGTGCATCGGGACCAGGCCCTTTTGAGATATCCAAGGATTCCAGATGCCTTAAAACCTGCTGAACTGAGAATTGAATATTGTTCACAGCAGTACAGTCCTCAGAACAATCTGCGTTTGAGCAGAAATCATTTGACAAAGTGGAAGGTTCATAGACAGATTTAAAATATACAGAGAAAAGATTGCAGATTTCATTAGGGTTGTTCGAAGATTGATTTTTGAAACGCACAGTAGAGGGAATTCCTTTGGATGACTTACGGTTCGCGATGAATTTCCAAAAATAATTGACATTTAGTTTAATACTGTCCTCAACAGTATTGATATACCGGTCATAACAATTTTTGCACTCAACGCGAAATCGGGATCTAAAAAGCGAAAACTGTTCATAATCTGAAAAAATACATATTATAGACTATAGACGATAGCTCATAAAGTACCGAAGCAAAGTTAATACAATTATATGGGACCACCGCGCGAGCTTCTTCTACCAAATAAATGATAAAAGAATCACTTAAATCGGATCAGTAATCACGGAGAAATCGATGGACATACATGAAAAAAACGAGAAAGGTGCTGGTGGAATACATTACCACCTCCTTTTTTAGAAGTCGGTTAAAAAACAACTTTTATCAATTATTATAATAATTGATAAAAGATGCTACTCTGAAAATGTTATTAATTTCTCTTTTAACTAATTCTAAAGAAAAATGGTAATTTATCAAAATCTGGAGATGGATTACAGCTCTTAGGTACTTATATTAACAGTAACAAAATAGATTAAATATAAAACTAACCTCATTCTACTTCACAACACTAAAAACACACTGGTTAAGATTCTTTTCATAAACAAAACTCCACCAATACACACTGTAACACGCACATTTTTAATTAAATAAATATAGCGGCACTGATATAAAAGCAAACGGCCTCATAGACAACCGTGTATTGATTCGATCTTGTTCGCTATGGTTCAAGTTCACATGTTACTGATGTAAACAAGTTGTTTTTATCTTTACAAATAAATAAATTTAAGTGTCTGTTTGTAATTTCAAAATAAACAGGTTTTACTCAATGCATGTGAAAGTATATACGGTACATAATACTTATATACACCACTATTTTTTAATTATCTCTATCCGTACCCGTTACTGGTCATATTTGTGTAATCAAAAATCAATAAAAATTAAATCTCAAAATTGTCCACGAAAATTTGTCATAACTAGTAAATTCATAATTGAATCAATCATTCATAACAATTACCAACAGAAAATAGGTACTACGCGCAGTGCTTTACCATTCCTGTCGCCATTCATAGGTCCCGGCAAACTATATTTCCATAAATTGAGTGACATTTTGGGAAATAAACAAACGGTTATAACTTTGCTGTTTATGAATATTATTTATTGAGACTTTACTTATATAATAACAAGACCCATATATACTAATAAGCCCTTTAAGTATTTGTATTAATTAAAAAATAGTGGTGTATAACAAAGAAATTTTATTTTTAACTAGCTGACCCGCGCAACTTCATTTGCGTTTGGATTTACCCGTTTTTGCAATCTTTTTCATAAATGCTCCGCTCCTATTGGTCGTAGCGTGATGTTATGTAGCCTATAGCCTTCCTCGATAAATGGGCTATCAAACACTAAAAGATTTTTTCAATTCGGACCAGCAGTTCCTGAGATTAGCGCGTTCAAGCAAACAAACAAACAAACAAACTCTTCAGCTTTATAATATTAGTATAGATTTTTTGTCTGTTTGTTCCGGCTAATCTCCGAAATAGCTGGACCGGTTTTAATGGGACTTTTACTGGCAGGTAGCTGATGTTACAAGGAGTAAGGCTATTTTCATTTTGGAAAAAGAATTAGGGTTTGTGCAAAAAAATTATAACCCTTGAAATTGTTATCAAAATCGGACTCAACTTTTTTTTAATTCATATTATTATAATTAATTTCTCAACCGCTAGTTTAAAATAGAAGTCAAACAAGTTGGAGATTCAAAAGCGTGGTTTTATCAACATTATTAGCTTCATGAAAAAAAATTGAGACAATACATAAAATTCAAACTTAATAACTAGTGCACTAACTGTATTAAGCAGATTTTATCCTTTGGAATTCTCCTTATGAGCGTTAACGTCTTACGGCATTTCATACAAACTATCAAGTGATTTTTTTCGAAATGATTGAACCGATTTTAATGAAACTTCGTACGAATAAAAAGGATAAAAAATTGACAGAGAACTTTTCGAAATGTCTTTTTAAAAAAAAAAAGATAATTGGAAATGTCTGTTTTTATGGGTAATCTAATAACGGGCTAATTTCGCAGTAACACTATTTTTCGAAAATGTTCTCTGTCAAGTTTTTAAACATTGTATCCTGCTTATGCTTACGAAGTTTCATTAAAATCGGTTCTGCCATTTCGAAAAAAAATCACTTGAAAGTTTGTATGAAATGCCGTAAGATGTTAATGCTCTAAGTAAAAGCTACAGGATTCGCATGAGTTTTTCTCGAATTTTAATAAAAAATTAAGCTGTCACCTCATCATCATTTGCCTTATCTTATCACAAGACGTTAAGGACGGCTTCCTCCCTAATCAGTAGCAGCTATCGCCACAATTTAATACCTATTTTATGGAAAGCTAATGCCAGTCTTACCACGCCATACCTAGTTACCTGATTAAAATACAAGGTGTAAACAGGCCCTTCACGGTTCACGGGGGCGTCAGCCAACCAGCTTTTTTTTGTGGGTGTAAAATCACGGTTTACGGTAGGACTCAAAACATTGTACTGATGGATGCATTTCATAGCACAGGGCTCATCGAGGTATTTGGCTAAAGTTATAATATTAAAAACTTGTGATTAAAAAAAAGAGTGAAAAACTTTGACTTCCAGTATCTCCGTAACTAGAAGGTTCCCAGGTATGATCCAGATCACAAAAATAATGATAATGATGGGGAGAAGCAGTGCCTTTCGGCTTCTTTAAGGGTCAAGACGAAAGTCTATGACCAGTGTGTGTTGCCAGTGATTACTTACGGGACCGAAACGTGGTCGCTCACAATGTGCCTCATCAGAAGGAAGGAAATGGAGAGGGCTATGCTCGGAGTTTTCTTGCGTGATCGAATCAGAAATGAAGACTGCGAGAACCAAGGTCACCGACGTAGCCCGAAGAATTGCCAAATTTAAGTGGCCTCCCACTAGGCAGACTAAAGACCTGGTGGAGCTTGCGGGGATCCGCTGGATACGAGACGCACGGGACCGGTCAATGTGGTGACATTTGGGGGAGCTTTCCAGCATTGGACGTCTTTCGGCTGAAATAATGATGATGAAGGGTCTTTTTACATTCATTAACACCCGATATTAGTCTCTCTACAGGTATTTCCCGGCGCATTGAATTCTTATTCAAATTCGATGATACAACGTCTACACTATGATGTAATTACTTATGCCATTTCCCCATGACCTTTTCCTTGTATACAGAGTGTACCAGAAAGGTGTAGTCATATTATTTCAGGGTGTAATTCTGGCCATCAAACTGAACCACTATCTCCATCAAACAGCTGTACCATTCAAAATTTCAATATCTAATCGACCTAAATGTATGGGACAGCTGATTATTTTTTCGCGATTAGGATGTTTCATGAAGAAAACTATCCAATTTGATTGTCTGAATCACACCCTTAAAATAAACTTCAAACAACAACGACATTAATTTATTTTCAGGCAACTTTGGCCCATAGAATTTTATACCTTTTTATACACATACCCACCCATATACATGCACACGACTTACTGCAAATAAACACACACATACTTTTCTGGTACTCGCTGTATTAATGTTCCTATTTATGTCTTCCTTTATTAACTTTCTCATATAAATGCTTTATTAACTATAAAGACCTAAAAAAATAGTAAAACTATGAACATGTCCAAAAGCGGAAAAGAATAAAAGATGTATCAATGCAGAAGGTCACGGAATCTAATAAACTCAAAGCAGTTCTGTAGTTTTCTGCCCCCCGCCCCCTCCAATTTGTATGTATGTAATATGCTGTATAAATACTTTGTCATAAAAAATAGGTCATAGCTGCAATGACAGTGATTTTCTGTCCTTGGTCAATTTGACCGTACAAATGAATAAAAAATATTAATGTAACCCCAAAAACCACAAATCTCTATAACAATAACAGTTTATGCAACTGCTGAATTTTTTAAGGTCTTTTAAGGACCGCTACGTAAGGTCAGCAGGATCATAGTCCTATAATAATAAGATCTTATAGATGGTTAATACGCCTATGGATGTGGTTTTATTAGGTATGTATGCCAGAGCTTGACAAATTAATTATTGTATTTATTTTAAGGATGAATCGTTCGTTGATAAAACTTCATTGTCAACTTGCACAAGAATTTAAATCTCAGAATTAAGTGAAATATGTGTCATAGACACATAATTTATTTCCAAAACACTTTCTCGAAAACTGGTTCTTATCGAGTCTTATCACTTGTTCTTACCACACGAGTGGATTTTTAATATTTTTCCGCACAAGTGCGGAAATAAAAATTTCCACAGATAACTAAACTTGTACTGAGTCCAAATGGGTTCAATGACTAGTCGGCGGTGATTGTTTTTTTTTTTAAATCTCCGCAAAGAGCTATGCGTCTTTACAGCGTAATTTTTTTTTTGAGTATTTAAATTGTCTTTATAATAGAATGTCATAGATAAACATGATTATTTAAAACAATTTTCTACTTTTATGAACAAATTAACATTTATTTGTGTTCTAAATTTAAAAAAAAAATAATTTTATATTTTTCATATAGGCTGTTTAGCGGCGTCATACCTTTGATTCTTCTTCAATCTGGGGAAATCAAAACGCGGGAAAAAAGCAAATTAAATCATAGTTTCATAATTCTTTCCGTTCCTATATTTTATTTCTTCGAAAGTGTATTGAAAAACGTCGTTTGATACGCGTGGGGATTTGACACTGCAGTTTTCGGCTCCATAACACCCTCACCTACAGCTCGGGTGTTAATTCCACCTCGAATGCAATAACAAAATTTTCCCACTTATCACTACTATAAAACAAAGTCGCTTCCCGCTGTCTGTCTGTCCCTTTGTATGCTTAGATCTTTAAAACTCCGCAACGGATTTTGATGCGATTTTCAGTAATAGATAGAGTGATTCAAGAGGAAGGTTTATGTATATATTGCACCCGTGCGAAGCCGGGGTGAGTCGCTAGTATCAAAAGTAGTATTCTATTCTTTATTTATTTTCATAAACTATCCACGTGCCACGTGGATCATTAAAATTAAATTATGGAGATTACATTGAGATATTTACAACTCATTTAGAATCTAAATGGACCCGACAAAAATAAATGAGTAAATACCTACAATGCCTACTGATCTGTCCAATTATTTAATAATCTTTTCTTCATTTAGTTAACAATTTTATCACTTACAACCTCTTGGATGCCGGTACTTACTGACTTTTATGGGCGTGTTGACTGTACTGCTTAAAACCTCCCTATTTTATTAAACTGGTTATCTTGGTATGGACATATGATGAAAATGTAGTGAGGAAAATGTTGAGTATGAATGTAGATGGTATGTTGTACTGTATGGTGTCGGACGTAAAGAATAGCACCATCCCATATCTTCCCGTGGGTGTCGTAAGAGGCGACTAAGGGACTTACCAGTGAATGGGCAGCAGCGTTCTCTGTGGTTTTGTGACATCCGTCCTGCGATCATCAACACGCCTGCCAAGCGTGGCGATTATGGCAAAAAAACCCCTTTGAGGGAGACCTATGTCCAGCAGTGGACGTCTTGAAATGTTGATGATGATGAATGTAGATGGCTATAAGAGTAGAGGAAGACCAAAGATACGCTGGATGAACTGTATGAAGAATGATTTGGATAGAAAGGAGATGACTGATGAGATGACGAGGAATAGAGAAGTATGGAAGAAGAAGACATGCTGCGCCGACCCCAATTAAATTAGGATAAGCAGGATCTGTTTTCCGGGCTAGACCAAACAAAAATCCTCCAGATTTGCTAAAATACACTCGTAAACAATGAAAAACATAAAGTACGTGCTTCACTTTTTTTTACAGAACAAAAGCAATTATTGTTATCTCAATGATGTCGGAAACAATCTCACTAATGTTCTTACATATTTTCTTAACTTGTTTATCTTGAGGTCAATGAAATAAAGAAAATCATCATAGCATTATTAGTCTGCAGACAGGAACAAAAGAGACTAACTAACTGTTCAAAAACTAAAGCGCGATATTAAAAGAAAAGTATTGACACTAATCGCTTCTTTACATCACTACATAGTATAAAACAAAGTCGCTTCCTACTGTCTGTCTGTCCCTATGTATGCTTAGATCTTTAAAACTACGCGACGGATTTTAATGCGGTTTTTTTTAGTAGATAGAGCGATTCATGAAGAAGGTTTATAAGTGTATATTGCACCCGTGCGAAGGCGGGGCAGGTCGCTAGTCGTAGTTATAAAACAAAGTCGTTCCCGCTGTCTGTAAGCTTAGATCTTATAAACTATACAACGGATTTTAATGCAGCTTTCAGTAATAGATAGAGTGATTCAAGAGGAAGGTTTATATGTAAATGTGTGTTTAAATTGCACCCGTGCGAAGCCGGAGCGGGTCGCTAGTAAGAGATTATACTTTTTTCTAATGGGTGTAAAAGTACCCTTAACGAAGCCGAGAAGCATTGGTTCTCCCCGTCATTGCGAATTTTTTTTTTGTTTTAGACCATACCTGGGAACCTTCTAGTTACGGAAGATATTGGAGGTCAAAGTTCCAACTTCTTCACTAGTTTTTTTTTGTTACAAGTTTTTAAATGTAAGAACTTTAAATACTTCGGTGACCTCCGTACTATTCAATGCATCCATCAACACGATGTTTTGAGTGCGTTACATTGAGTCCTACCGTAAAACGTGATTTTTCTTCCCAAAGAAAAGTCGTTTCACAGCAAATATTTTGCGTAGTTACTAAGATGTACCGAATGTTTGGTTGATTGCTTCGTGAAGGGTCCGTATACACCCTGAATACTCTGTAGAGCGGAGACCTGGAGGCGTCGTCTTAGGAAAACGTAGGTAGGTTGGTCAGTCACTGGTGGCGCATCGCGCAGTCAATTCAGCTAACAATTTGTAATTTTTCCACGGCATGATTATTCCTCAGGTGATACAGTGTATCCATATGCCCATGGCCAGCCAATAGCTCTATAATCTAAACTATAAATTATGTTTTTTTACTTCTGTAAGGAAATAAATCTTCAGCAACACTTTTTACACATAATTTTTTTGGTTAATATCTTATGATTACACAGCGCCGAAATTTCCTAGCTGGCTGATCCGAAAGAAGAACACTAAAAAAACTCAGAGGTCACAGTCTGTTTTGAGTCCAAATCTAATTTAGGTATTATGTAAGTCTAACAATGCAAGGACATGTCAGGACGGGCCTTTTTAAAATCGACCATTTGCCTGTGTCTGTCTGTCGCATCTTAGACAGCTTAAGCTCTAGGAAGTGGCAAAGAGCTAATATGATCAAAACTCATATCATCTCATTTAGTTTTAAGAAAATTTTATATTGTATTCAATTAGTATTATTTCCTTTATTCGTATTTATACATATAATTTACATTTTTAAATATTTTTTATACAAAGTAACATAAAAAAAAAAACATTTAAAAATATAAAACATAGTAGCCCAACGGCATCAGGAACAGGGTCCGAGCTACCGGTGGTCAGGGCTCTTGAGAGAGGAACCTCCTAACGATACGCGCTGTGTCCAGAAGTACTGCTTTCTGAATCAAGCCCTTGATCCAGCTGCCAAGCGAGAGCCTCCTCAGATGTTGGTCGAGGCTTTTGGTTATTAAGCCATTGGCCGACACGACTATCGGCACAATGACTGCTGTACTCACGTCCCACATGTCGACAACCTCGCGAGCCAGATCTAGATATTTGAATTGTTTATCTTTCTCTGCTTTCACGAGGTTCTCGTCATGCGGAACCGTTATATCAACAATCATTGTGCGACGCTCCAATCGATCTATCACCACAATGTCAGGTTTATTGGCAACAATAGTCCTGTCAGTGACGATAGATCGATCCCAATACAACGTGATATTACCATCATCGAGAACTGGGTCGGGCACATACTTATAGTATGGCACTTCTGATTCCACAAGGTTGTACTTCAAAGCAAGTTGCTGGTGGATAATCCTGGCAACGAGGTTGTGTCTATGCAAGTACTCCCCGTTAGCCAGACGAGAACACCTAGAAATAATGTGTCGGATCGATTCTCCCGGACGGTGGCATGCCCAACATATGTCAACCGTACCATCCTTCACAATGTATTTCCGGTAGTTATTCGTCATCATAACTTCGTCCATTATTGCACAGACAAAACCTTCGGTTTCCCCGAATAGGTCACCGAAACGCAGCCAAGCTACGGACGCTAAGAAGTCTACATCGGGTCCGTGTAGAGCCCGATAAAAGCGTCCGTGAAGCTCCTTGCCCTGCCATACCTCCTTGCGATCATTAGTGTCTAATACTCTAGGTTTGCGCCAGTTCTCAATATTATTTTATTATTAAGATTTGAGAACTTTATGATGTTGTTTAATGGTGATATACCTATAATAGGCATACATACCAGCACTGTTATGTTATTTTTATCTTTTCACATTAATGCTTAGTATGTACTGCTGTTGGTGTACCAAATAAATAAATAAATAAATGAGAGCTGGCGTTTTGGGAGACTGTCTTTTGTAAATTCTTGACGTTCAAAAAGTGTTGATTTTCCTAGTCTAGCCTAGTTAGATAAAGTAACTTTTGAATTAATAATAATTATTATTAATTTAATATTATTAAAGCCGGGGCCGCATATCACAAAACTGGAGTTCTGAGACAGTTATACGGGGTCGCGGTAGACCGAGGAGAAGATAGCGGGACGCCTTGGATGGCTTTCTCGTTAACTGGCGAAAAGATGCGCAACATCGAGAAAAGTGGAAGGAATGGGGGGCGGTCTTTGCCCAGAAGTGGGACAGTTCAGGCTGACAAAAAAATAATAAAGCTGAAGAGTTTGTTTGTTTGGTTGAACGCGCTAATCTCAGGAACTACTGGATCGATTTGAAAAATTATTTTAGTGTTGGATAGCCCATTTATCGAGGAAGGTTAAAGGCTATAAAATTTTACGCGGACGAACTCGCGGGCAACAGCTAGTAATTTATAATTACCCTCCTGGATTTATACTGACTTACCGGATTCTTTTACAACTATTATTTTTGTCTTAAGTTAGAGGATGAATCACACTGACAGGAAATATTTGACAATAGGTAACTTCCTTAAAATTAACATTCACGACACATTTATATAATTTTGGAGTTTTACATGTGTAAATGCAAATTGGTTCCAACAAAAATCCTAGAATAGTATATATTATGTAAATTATGTACAACGGATTTTACCAAAAACGAGGATAATATTTTATCATAACGTGATTTGAATGCTTAGTTTGACGTATGTGTAAGCTTAAGACCTCAATAAAAAATATATATTAAATGGTAATGTAGAAGCTAGGAAGATGGCTAAATGATACTGCTGCTTATAAAGACAAATCTATACTAATATTAAAAAGCTGAAGAGTTTGTTTGTTTGGTTGAACTCAAGAACTACTGGTTCGAATTAAAAAAATCTTTTAGTGTTGGATAGTCCATTTATCGAGGAAGGCTATATAACACCACGCTATGACCAATAGGAACAGAGCAAAAAAAAATTAAGTCAGAAGCGGCGGGTGAAACCGCAAGTCACAGCTAGTTAAATATATTCTCCGGACCAAAGCTTTAGTAATACGAAGGAGCGAGGGAGCACATGCGATGACCGCTAATCGTGTACTGAATGCTCGACTAATATCAATAAGTGAAATGAGGTAAAAATGCACGAATAAGCATTAGTGCATTATGAATGTATGGTCTCACCGTACAGGTAAAAATTATAAAAGACTATGGGCGAAAATGTATGGAGTGCGACTTAAATGTCAAAAAAAAATACCATAGTAAAGTTGAACCACTTTTGCCCTATGCCCTTTATATTTCGTTGGTTTAGTGATACATATTTTTAATGACACCTATAAACTAAACGTTTTAGTTACCACTCGTTGCTTAATTCCAAGAAACTGTGGCCTATGGTGAGACAAAAAACTATCTATAATAGCGTGATAAATAAAATTATGAATCGTGCGTATTTGAGTACAATATATCGTGATATTCGGTAACAAAATAAATTAGTACCTTATTCTCTGACATTGGCACTTTGATCTCACTGCGAAATATTTTAAAATGTCATGTTTCAATATGTTATGAACAGTAATAGGAAGTAGTTCTATACATAATATTATAAATACACATTCTGTCAATGAATGGATCCCGATAAAGGTAGACCACGACCTGAGTATCTTAGATTCCACCTAGGATACTTTTCATCCAGTTATTGTGTTCCCTAACTTCACTAAATCTTATGTTTTGACTATCTTTATATATTTACAAAAGAGTGAAAAGAGTTATTTATCCATACGGATACGCCAACCCCTTCGAACCTTATTAATTTTTATTTATTTAACTATTTATGTACACACAGAAGACAACACAGGAGAATAACATTATAATATATGTGTACAAGGGTACAGCTTATTTCATATGAAATTTCTTCCAGCAGACCCGCAAAAAGGAGAAATGAGAAAGAAATGTAGACGATAGTGTGTAAAAAGGAAGAGAATAGTGTGTATATGTGCCTTAAATAACTTAACCTATAATACTATATAAATATACATAAAAGTAAATATTAATATATACTTTTTTATCTTTAAATTAGATACCTGAAGTAAGAAGTGAAGTAAGAGGTGAAGTAGGAGTGGGCTGCATGGCCACGTAGCACGAATGCGCCCGGAGAGATGGGTAACGATCGTCACTCACTGGACGCCAGTCAGAGGAAATCGCCGTCGAGGTAAACCGCGGCGAAGGTGGTGTGATGATCTGATCTCGTTTGCGGGGCGAACATTGCCAGATATCGCACAAGATAGAGAGGTTTGGAAAGAGAAAGGGGAGGCCTCTGCCCAGTATTTGGACTCAAACAGGCTAACAAATTTGTTCCGTATGGTGTCCGGACGTAAAGAATAGCACCATCCCATGTCTTCCCGTGGGTGTCGTAAGAGGCGACTAAGGGACTTACCAGAGAATGGGCAGCAGCGTTCTCTGATTTTACAACAACCATACTGCGATCGCCAACCCGCCTGCCAAGCGTGGCGATTAGGGCAAAACCCCCCAAATGGTAAGCGCAACTAAAAAATGGCCCCTAGTACCCGGCAGCCCGTCTACCCTCGACTATGGTAGCGGTCGAGGTTACGGCGTGGCAAGGGGTGCGAAGAATCCCCGGACGGGATCAGGCTGCCTATACCGACGACTTGACCTGGCAACATATAACACGCGTACACTCCGGACCGACGAGAAGTTAACGGAACTCGAAGAGGAATTGAGCAGGCTGCGATGGAGTATTGAGGGATTATCTGAAGTCCGAAGAGAGGGTGAGGACACGATAATCCTGAAATCCGGCAACCTGCTCTATTTCCGAGAGGGTGACCGGCAGTCCCAGGGTGGTGTTGGGTTTATCGTCCACAAGCCCCTTGTGAATAACGTGGTGAAGATCGAGAGTGTGTCGACCAGGGTGGCGTACCTTATACTCAAAATTTCCTCAAGATATTTGCTGAAGGTCATACAGGTCTACGCCCCGACCTCGGCACACCCCGACGACGAAGTGGAGACCATGTATGAGGATATTTCCAAAGCCCTGCATGGTTTCAAGACTCACTTCACCGTTGTCATGGGGGACTTCAATGCGAAACTGGGCAAACGAGATGGAGATGAGCTGCAGGTGGGGCAATTTGGGTTTGGAAGTCGGAACCACCGGGGTCACCAACTGGCTAGTTTTATGGAGAAGGAGGGCCTCTATATGATGAACTCCTTCTTCAAAAAGCGCGAGCACAGGAAGTGGACCTGGCAGAGTCCCGATGGTGCAACTAAAAATGAGATTGACTTCATCATGTCAACCAAGAAGCAAATGTTCAATGATGTCTCAGTGATCAATTCGGTGAAAACCGGGAGCGATCACCGCATGGTAAGAGGCACATTGAACATCAATATAAAGCTTGAAAGGTCTCGACTGATGAAGTCTACGCTCCGTCCAGCACAGATCCAGATCCAAAACCCCGAGAGCTTTCAGCTTGAACTCCAGAATCGTTTCGAGTGCCTAGGAAGCTCAGTGGACGAATACAACGATGGGTTCGTGGAAACTGTCCACACGACCGGGTCTAAGTTTTTCAAGACACGTCGTGCACACAACAAAAAACTCTCTGATCATACTCTCGAGCTCATGAAGGAGCGGCGTGAGATGATCCTGCAGTCTTCAGATGAGGTGTGGAAATACCGGCAGCTCAATAGACTGATCTCTAAATCCTTGAAGAGCGACCTCCGCCGCTTTAATGCCGAGCGTATTAAAGACGCTATTGAGCGGAATAAAGGCTCCAAGGTATTTTCAAGAGATCTGGCTATTGGGCAGAGCCAGCTAACGAAACTGAAGACCGACGATGGCAGGATCGTATCCGCCAAACCGGAGCTGCTGAGGGAGATCGAGAGTTTCTATGGGAAGTTGTACACTTCAACTAGAAATCCTGTTTCAACTCTAGCTAACGACCCAAGAGCTAGACTGACCCGACACTATACCGAAGACATTCCGGATGTCAGCCTGTACGAGATTAGGATGGCTCTTAAACAGCTTAAAAACAACAAGGCACCGGGTGATGACGGAATTACGGCCGAACTCCTGAAGGCGGGTGGAAAACCGGTACTTAAGGCCCTTCAGAAGCTGTTTGATTCCGTCATACTCGAGGGGAAAACGCCGCAGGCATGGTGCAGGGGTGTGGTGGTACTCTTTTTCAAAAAGGGCGACATGCCCGGCTGAAGAACTATAGGCCCATCTCACTTCTAAGCCATGTCTACAAGTTGTTCTCAAGAGTCATCACGAATCGTCTCGCGCGCAGGTTTGACGATTTTCAGCCTCCCGAACAAACCGGATTCCGAAAAGGCTTTAGCACCGTAGACCACATACATACGCTGCGGCAGGTTATACAGAAGACCGAAGAGTATAACCTGCCTCTCTGCTTGGCGTTTGTTTGATTCGATCGAGACTTGGGCTGTACTGCAGTCTCTCCAACGGTGCCAAATCGACTATCGGTACATCGAGGTGTTGAAGTGTTTGTACAAAAACGCCACCATGTCAGTCCGACTTCAGGACCAGACCTCAGAACCTATCCTTCTGCAGCGAGGTGTAAGACAGGGAGACGTCATATCTCCGAAACTGTTCACCGCTGCACTGGAGGATATCTTCAAGGTTCTGGACTGGAGAGGGCTAGGCATCAACGTCAATGGCGAGTACATCTCTCACCTTCGGTTTGCCGACGATATAGTGGTCATGGCTGTACAATGCTCGATGACCTTAGTAGAGCTTCCGAAAAAGTGGGTCTTAAAATGAACATGGACAAAACCAAAATTATGTTGAATACCCATGTAACACCCACTCCTATCAAGATCGGAGACTACACTCGAAGTTGTAGACGATTATGTCTACCTTGGACAAACGATCCAGTTAGGTAGGTCTAACTTCGAGAAAGAGGTCAATCGTCGAATCCGACTCGGCTGGGCAGCGTTCGGGAAGTTGCGGGGTATCTTCTCGTCCAACTTACCGCAGTGTCTCAAGACGAAGGTCTATGACCAGTGTGTGTTGCCAGTGATTACATACGGGACCGAAACGTGGTCGCTCACAATGGGCCTTATCAGAAGGCTTAAAGTCACCCAAAGGGCAATGGAGAGGGCTATGCTCGGAGTTTCCTTGCGTGATCGGATCAGAAATGAGGACATCCGCAAGAGAACCAAGGTAACCGACGTAGCCCGAAGAATAGCCAAACTGAAGTGGCAGTGGGCAGGGCACATTGCTCGCAGAACGGATGGCCGATGGGGCCGAAAAGTTCTGGAGTGGCGACCGCGAACCGGAAGACGCTGCGTTGGAAGGCCTCCCACTAGGTGGACCGATGACCTGGTGAAGGTTGCAGGGATCCGCTGGATGCGAGTCGCACGGGACCGGTCAATGTGGCGACACTTGGGGGAGGCCTAAGTCCAGCAGTGGACGTCTTTCGGCTGAAATGATGATGATGATGAGGCTAACAAAAGAAAAAAATCTTAGATACCGAGCTATACTTTTTTATCTTATCGATTTAAGTACTTAAGTTTCAGTTAACATTTTTAAACTCAATAAAACTAGAACCTGCACCAATTAATGTGTTAAAATTATTTGTATGCCTTACAAGGCAGCACATAGTAAGACATAACATTTTTATAACACCATGTACCAGTAGCGAAGGGTCAATTTTTGTAAGAAGTAAGCCGGAGTACATATCCTTAATGTGATTGTATTATTTGTCTATAGAATACTGACTGTACCATTTTTCAAAGGGAATCCGGTAGGAATCGAGTTGTATGGAACCTGCGCCTCTGCCATGTACTTACTTTTACCTATGTGTCACAAATAAACATATTTGAATTTAAAATCTAAAACTGATAACATGATAGAGCACGATTTAGCAAGGAAATAATTATTACATCATTACCGCATAGATGTATCAATCTTCAAGGTCGTTCGGTGCCGCGAGCGGTCAAGTATCTTTGGTATGGATAGGTCAAGGATGAAGCTTCTCGCAAGATTTTTTTATTACTGGGTGTGTTTACCAGTAGCGAAGGGTCAATTTTTGTAAGAGGTAAGCCGGAGTACATATCTTTAATGCGATTATATTATTTATCTATACAACATTATTTTTAGTATATCTGAATATAGTTTGTTCAGAATAAGTAACTGAATCGATTCCAATAATTTTTAAACCATGTTATATATTTTCCCAAAAATATTTAATTAGTTAAAAGTTGGATACCGAGCGACTTTGAGTACCTATCGCAATAATTTAGGTGCCTACTGCAAAATTATTATTATCAATGGGCTCAAGTCGACGCTGGAGGCGCGCGCTGCGTGGTGACCGCGTTTTTGTGCGTACAACTAGGTAACAGAACAAGCATAAAACTTTGTGATTTTTCATGATACAGTTTTGAAATTTTGTACATAGATTCTTTACATAAAAATACTAGACACGTGTATCAGGTTTCGCATATACTAAAACTAATGTTGTAGAATAATGACTGTGCCATTTTTCAAAGGGAATCCGGTAGGAATCGAGTTGTATGGAACCTTCACCACTGGTGTTTACTACAACCTGTAATCCCTGATGGGTAAGGCAAACTTGTTCATGTTTATAGTAGCTACGTATACAGGGTGTAAGGGATACACCAACTAATGGAGTGAATTCAGTACCTATATCATACTAAGATGACCGGTACAAGAAATTATTTCAGGAATGTTATGGGAATCCAATAAATTTGATTTGTTTTATTTCCTCATACGCAATGTATCGTTACCGTGGCAAAACGCACGTAGCGAACGGCAAGCGCGACGACGAGTTTGATGAACTCTGTAGCTAGGCAGGAAGTGAACAGCTGATTTGACACGTCGTTCGTTAGTTTATTTCAACAACCATTGTTGAATTTTTGGTTTTAGCCGTATTATTTACATAAATGGAGTGCAGCGTACAGGGAATGTAATTTTACACTGAAATAAAGGAACAGTAACTGAAAAAAAATTAAATTAATAAAAATTCCGGTGGAATATGATTCAAAATAAGGAGCTGAATGCACCCTGTCAGTTTGTGGAGGGCTGTCCCTTACACCCTGTATTATGCCAGTTATGTTTAAGTCATAAAGGTGGGGATTGCCATCAACCGGGTGCGATTAAAAAAAGAAATACCCGGCACTAATCCAATCTCCGAGCTTCTACAAAAATTTTGGCGGAAAAAACCAAATCAGATATAGAAAAGAAAAAAATAATAGGAAAGAAAGAAAGAAAAAATAAGAGAAGAAAGTGAATAAGAGAAGTGAGTGAGTAGAATAAGATATAATAAAAATACGAAAACGTATGATACATTCTCATTTACATTTGACCATAAAATATCTGTGACCTCAACAAGTCCTCAAGCTAAAACTACCTTGGTATTCCGACAGTTTGGACGTCTTATTTAATTAAACTTTTAAAATACTAAAATATCGTAACAGGGAAAAAGGGATCTAAGCAATCTTTCAAAATGACCTAAATCAGTATATCAACAAGGTGTAAACAGACACTTCACGATGCCGTGTCAACCAAGCATTCTAATCAAGTAACTACGCAAAAATCATTGCTAGGATACGACTTTTTGGGGTAAAAAATCACGGTATCGGTAGGACTCAAAGTAACTCACTCAAAACATTGTGCTGATGTGTGCATTGAACAATACACCCCTGTATTGTTCAATGCACACATCAGCACAATGTTTTGAGTGAGTTGCTGATGTGTGCATTGAACAATACACCCCTGTATTGTTCAATGCACACATCAGCACAATGTTTTGAGTGAGTTACTTTGAGTCCTACCGATACCGTGATTTTTTTTTCGAGGAGGTATTTAAATTAAAGTCACAACATATTAAAGTTTTGAAAAAAAATCTCAAAAAAAAAAAAATCACAATCACAGCACAATGTTTTGAGTGAGTTACTTTGAGTCCTACCGATACCGTGATTTTTTTTTTCGAGGAGGTATTTAAATTAAAGTCACAACATATTAAAGTTTTGAAAAAAAATCTCCTATAAAGGATATACCCCACTCATGGTCTAGAACAAAAAAATGCCTTTAGGCTTCGTTAAGGATATTTTTATAGGCAAGATACATTATTTTCTCCCTTGAACTCGTAGAATTTTTCACGAACATAGAACCGGTAATAACTCTTCCTAGTTAAATACAGGTCCAAAACTTAAGGTCAATTCTATCGAGAAAGGCATAACTTAGCCAAAGTTAAGGTCAAGACTCTAGAGCTAACAAGCAAAAATTTATTTATCTAAGGCCTTAGCATTGAGCGAGATTAATAACTGTTTTTAAACACATATTATAATGTTCGGTCTTCCGCTAAATGTTTTACATGTTTAATGCCTGCATTACATGCGACTTGTAAGTTGTTTCCGCGAAAAAATCTTGATGCTGAGCGTCATTCGATAGAAACTTAGATAAAATCTCCTCGATTTGATATAAGCATCATCATCTGCCTAGCCTATTTCCAACTATGTTAGGGTCGGCTTCCAGCATAACCGGATGCAGCTGAATACCAGTATTTTACATAGAACGACTGCCTATCAGACCTCCACAACCCAGTTAGTACTGGGTAATACAAAAGCCCTTGGTAAGATTGGTTGTCAGACTTTTTGGGCCACTGACTACCTGTAACAACTGTCAAAGATCTACAAATGACAGCCGGGACCAACGGCTTAACGTGCTTTCCCAAGCACGGAGGAAACTCGGTATGTTATGTGTGGTCACCCATCCACAGAGCAACCTAGGCAAGCACGGCTTAACGTAAAGATCGATCCAAGCGGCTGTTATTATTTACCCACGAGCAATTGGCCTAAAATAGAATTGGTGTTAATCCACAAATTATCGCATACTAAATATCGTGTCTGTCGTGTGTGTGTGAATAAATAAATAAATTATATATTACCACTAAGTTCAAGTACATTACAATGTTTACAGATTAAAGTTCTTAATTTAGCATTAGAAAAAGAAGTACAGTAGGTTCAACCCTGCCCCCTAAGATACAGGCCAGATGTGCCAGAAACGGTCCAGGCACGATAGTGACAGTACTGTTGCTGGCACGTCAGCGGAGCTGATGGACGCTACTGATTGCCAAACTCGTCGCGAAATTTTGGGCTGATTGAATTTATATTACCGTTGAGACGGTTTGAAGAAGATGTTAAGGTTATATTAAAATTATGTTAAGGGGGTATCCCTTGGGCTTGTAACATAAGTATACATGTGTCACCATACTTTACATACCAAAGAATTACCTCTTTTAATATCCTTGTCAGATAAAGGACACGTAGGATGATTTTCCGCAATAAAAAATAGTATAAAAGTGTACTAAAATAGTATTAAGTGGGCACTTAACATTTGATCCATAGGCTCAGCACGAACGCGTGAAGTAAAAGTAACGGAAATAGTACGATTTTAAAATTAAAAAGTGCTTGTTGCATAAAGTCAAAAAAAAATACAAACCAATACTACCTACTTCTTTATTTTTCTCTAAAATCTTCCTACATTTCCTTCTTTCTTGGTTCCTTTGACCACTTTGCTAGAGAGCAAATTTTTTTATCAGACTTGACCTTATAATCACCCTGTGTAAACTGATTTAACTCAGTCCGGACTGAGTTTCGAGCTTTACCGTCATACAAAATTTAGTTTGTATGTCAATTTCTCCCAATACTAACGTAGTTTTAAGACCTGTCTATGGTCCAAACAATTACTTGGTCTGAAATAAATGTATTTTATTTATTTATAAAGTTTCGTTAGTGATCGCAAAAAAATAAAAAGGCGCCAATTTTGTGCATTGTTCTTTCGACCAAAATGCTAGAGGATAATATTTTATTTATTTTTTTCGATAATAAAATCGTCGCGTTTACGCCGTGCGTTCGTACTAGGGCATCCTAAGCTCCTGTATAATAGTCTATTTATTATCTATAACCTTCGTGATATTTCTAGCACCGGCTGTCACAATTACTGATACTGGTTTTATAATGTGAATGGTCAATGGTTATTCGTACTAGGTCAAATTCGAATTTCTTTTTTGCTTTCTTTTTCTTTACGCCCTTACAATAAATAAGGGTGGCGACAATTTTAAGGATTGACTCAGCATCAATTCCCTGACTAGTTATATTATAACATAATACACACAAAAAACATGTAAAAAAAAAAAATATAAAAAAAAATCTACTTAGGTACCTATTAAATCATTTGGGATTATGTCAGAGGAAAAAGTTAATTAGAAATCTATAAAAACGTACCTTTTTCAATTCAAAATTTTATCATCCAATAACTCCAATTATATTAAAACAAAACCAAAGAGTTCTAGAAAAACTTTAAATTGTCTTTTAGCACAGTCACACACGGAAAATCCCTTTTATTCTATTTATAAAAAAATAAAAAATGCTTCTCGATTTGAATTTGGCTCGCGTTTCGAAACAAGAACAATGTACGGACGTGTGTTACGCGACACGCATGCGCTCGACTAGCCGACCAAGTTTAAGGACAACTCGGCGTCGGAGAGTGACCGCGGGTATTATGCGAGATGCAGCCAGTATTTATATGTAAATAATTATTTTTTTTACAAGCCGCGCACTTGATTTATTAACACTGTAACAAGATAACATTGTTAAAACCAAATTCTTTAAGAGTAGGTAAGTAACATAGCAAACGATGTGCCGTGTGTCTTTTGACGTTTTGTAAGTGCCCATTTTCATTCTTTTTTTATTGTTATGGTGATTCCCACCGATTCAAATTACGAACGTCCGTGCAAACTTTCATCCTCTAATAGAGGATGAAAGTTTTAAGCCCTTTAATTACAAAAAAATCTTTAGTGCTAAATGTCGATAGAAAATCTAACACTAAAGATTTTTTTTATATCGGGTGCAATATTTCAAACTTCTAGCCCTAGCGGTTTATACTGTGAATTATCTGTCAGTGAATTTAAGAATTTTATAAAGAACTAGATTTGGCTCGCGGCTTCGCTCCCGTTATGTACGAAATTTAACCCACGGGAACGTTTTAAATGTAGCCTATGACACTCGGGGATAATGTAGCTTCCCGTTAGTGAAAGAATTTTCGGAATCGGATCAGTAGTTTCGAAGATTACCCCCTACATACAAATTTACAAACAAAATTTTACCTCTTTCTTATATTAGTTTAGATAAAGTTACCAGTAACTAGACTACAACCTGATCTATCGGCACGAACTACTTACAAGAGAATAGCTAAACTTATTATTATTATCATTCATGTCCCACTGCTGGGCCAACGCCTCCCTTCCCTCTTCCCCTATCCATTGCAGTAATTGGCCATTTTTTTAAGAAAAGTGGCGGGTTCATCCCGCCCATCGGCTTCTGGTCCTGCCACGTTGCCATTTGCTGCTGTTTGGGATAGCTATGCTGTGGCAAAAATATGACTGACAGTTCAAGGTGTGCCGTTCATATTTGTAAGTATGTAAAATGCAGATTCATAAAAAAATACCTAACCAATGTTGTTATGTTCAGAATATTTGAACACAAAAACATCTCGCTGAGATCCCGATGCCAACTTGCTTATTAATATCCACTTATTTCCTGACTTTTTGACACAACGAATCGTTGCAAAAAATAAATAAATATTAATAAATGTTTAACATATTAATCGATCATTTATTTGTGATGCATAATTACATAATCAGTTAAATAAGAATTTATTCGTTGGTCTAGTGCTCGCAAGCAAGGTCGGGCAAAGTAATATTGGGTTCATCCATCAGAAATCTCTCAATAGCAGCCACGGAGTCTGGATTTGTGGCCGGTTGATGGCAATAGACTCGCCTACTAAGGGGTGTAACAAGACCCTTAACGTAGCCGAAAGGCACTTGTTCTCCTCGTCATTGCGATCATTTTTTAGTTCTAGACTATACCTGGCAACCTTCTAGTTACGGAGATATTGGGGGTCAAATTTTACAACTTTTTCACAAGTTTTTTTTTTTAAATACATGTTTTCAATGTAAGATTTTTTACTTTAAACACCTCCACGACACCCGTACTAATCAATCCATCCACCAGCACAATTTTTTGAGTGCGTTACATTGAGTCCTACGTGATTTTTCACCCCAAAAAAAAAGTCGTTTCCCAACAATATTTTTTGCGTAAAGTTACTTAGTTTGATGTACATAATGCTTGGTTGACGGCTTCGTTAAGAGTCTTGTTACATACGTTACGTATATGGGAACCATAACTAGCGAAATGAGGGTGTGCTGTTAGGTATTTCTTCTTCTTCTTCAACCTTTGGCCACCCAATGCTGAGTGCAGGTCTCATCTAAATCTCTCCACTCTTAGCGGTTTTGTGTCATGGCTATCCAGTTTTTTCCGGCCAATTTAATGAGATCGGCTATCCAACTAGTTGGTTGTCTACCCACATTAAATTATTATTATCAATGAGATCAAGATGACGCTGGAGGCGCGCGCTGCGTGGTGACCACGTTTTTGTGCGGACAACTAGGTAACAGAACAAGCTACAACTTTGTGGTTTTTCATTATACAGTTTTGAAATTTTGTACATAGATTCTTTACACAAAAATACTAGACACGTGTATCAGGTTTCCCATATACTAAAACTAATATTGTATAGGTACCTATCAGGGAACCAAAAAAAGGCACAAAATTAAAAAATAAAATGGACAAGTTCAAGTTGGCCTTGCTTTGTGTATCCGTACAAAGAGATTTAAGATACCATAGAGACGCGAAGAAATGTCATAGAAAAAATTTGAAGGCCATGAAGCAAAATTATATAATTGTCAAGTTTCACACGTTACACTTGTAGGTAACTTAAGGTACTGCAGATGAAGATTACGATTTTTTTCATATTGTCTCGTTTATTGTTTTTTCTTTATAAAATATGTCTTTGATTCCGTATCTCTAGGTAAATTATCAATTTAAGGGTTATTTTTATTCAATTACTCACGTAAGCATATACAGCGTGTACCAAAAAGATGTGGTCATATTTGGGGTGTGGTATAGACCATCAAACTGAAAAACTTTCTGTATAGGATCAATATCTGGAAATCAGGATGGCAACCAATAGTTTATCTTTTAAAAATAAATTTCGCGAGTACATTTGGAAAAAGCTGGCAGTTTAGTCACAACGGTAATATTTTCCCCATTGTTTGTCTTTTATTTTAGTATATTCGTGTAAATGTTTAGTTACATTTATATATATTTTGATATGTATTTGATATTATATTTATAGTATTTCATATATCCTTGTAGTTTATCTTATTACCACTGATTGTCTCTGCATCATCCAAAGGTTGACTGATAGAAAATGCCTATGGCATTAAGTCCGCCTCTGTACTTTGTGCTTAAAGTGTTAGATAAGTAAATATCAATATCGTAAAAAAAACATCAGCTGTCCCATACAAAATTTCAATGCTACTCGACCCAAATGTATGGGATAGTTGCGATTTCGATATTGGCCTCTTGGAGAAAGTTGTTCAATTTGATGGTTTATACCACACCCTGAATATGCCCACACCTTACTGGTACCCGCTATACAGGGTGTAAACAGACCCTTCACATAGCCGTTAACCAAGCATTCTGTACATCAAACTAAGTAACTTTACGCAAAAATTATTGCTGGGAATCGACTTTGTAGGACTCGATGGAAAGCACTCGAAGCATTGTGCTGATGGATGGATTGCATAGTACGGGGGTCGTGGAGGTGTGTAAAGTAAAAATCTTACATTAAAAACATGTATTTTAAAAAAAACTTGTGAAAAAGTTGGAACTTTGACCCCCAATATCTCCGTAACTAGAAGGTTCCCAGGTATGGTCTAGTACAAAAAAAATGATCGCAAAGACGGGGACAACAAGTGCCTTTCGGCTATGTTAAGGGTCTATTTACACCCTTTAAACTCGTACATTAATTACTATAATGGACATAAAATCATAATAAAAATAATGTACATGTATCAAAAGCAGAAAAGAATTAAAGGGCATCAAAAAATTCTTCCGCATCGAAAGTGGGAAAGTCCCCAGAAGGCTGGCAGTATTGACACGTTGGATGGCAACTGACCCTAAACTGTAGATAAATATATTTATATGACGACGTTGGAACCAGAGTGATCTAGGGCACAACAGTATGTAGATGCACCTCAGTACTTAGATCAGTGTGACATGGTCCGCACCAATTCTATAGTGACATGTTGTGATCCCTCAAGGAAGAAAGCCCTTAAGAGCACTTAGATAAGTGTAGCATGGAAGAATTATGATTTTTCTATGCCATTGTGTCATAACCTCAGTATTGGTAAAAATGACACTTGGATCACACTGGTTCCAACATCGTCATATAAGGTCCCATTAAAATACATGGACAAATTTGAACATAGCGTTCAATACGTCTAACCAAAAATGTCCAAGCAAAAAAACACTGATTAAATTGATTTTATTTTGACCTAAAATCATTGGATAACCAACATTTTTAGTGTATTTTCGTTAGCAGATTTTTTTCCTTACAAGTATATAATGCGTTTTTTTTACCTTTGTCCTTATTTTGGTGGTCTGAATTATTTCTAAATGTTTGTCCAAAATCAAATCAAAATCAAAATCAAAAGTCATTTATTCAAACTAGGCTGAAAATCAGCACTTTTCGAACGTCAAAGTTACATAAGACAGTCCCCCAAAAATGCCCGCCCGTCACCACTTCCTAGTGCTTTAGCTGGGAAGAAGAAGTGGTGGAACAAACTCCCCAGCAGCACGTCTGTCTGTTTAGTTATATAAACTTGATTCTATACAAATCGAAAACACAAAACATTGGATTACATTACACACTTACCATACGTTAGCTAGCACGCGCCAGTATACCAACAAAACAATGAACAAACTGTACTCAAGCAGATAAAAATTTCAACATAAAAAAAAAGACGTAAATAGAACTTAATACCTAAATAAAAGCCTCCAGGCATAAAGGGCGTGCCCGCTTACATAAGGCAATTGCTGTAGCTCGAAGTGAGAAATGATAAACTAGCCCCATCGAAGTAAAATAAGTAAACAATTACTAATAACAATTAAAACTGTACCTAACCTGTCAGTAGGAAAGCTAATTCTGGAGAAAGAACACAAACATTGTCTTGAGTTAATCACAGCGACCAACTATTCTTATCGTTTAAGTAGTCATTGATACAATAGTATGCCTTTGAACAAAGGGTGGATTTTACTTTAGTTTTAAACGCATTAAAATCTATTTTAATGGAACCTTATATATCATGTACTTATATATTTTTAAATAAGCGGATAATTTTAACATCTGCCTCAGAGAGAACCCGAAAACAGAACTCTAACGAGATATTGAAAAAGTATGTACCTACTGCGTTTTAACATTTAGTGCCAAGGCAAACAAGTGGAATTAATCTTAAAATATTAGATTAATATCCTAAATTTCTTGCGAATCCAGGTCTTATAATAAATATTTTGTTTAATTTTTTTTGCCCTCCTAATTGCTTGTTTATTAAAACTAATTACTACATCGTGTCTGTTTGTAATTTCAAATTACAGCTTTTTACTGAATGTATTTAAAAAAGTATATGTAACCGTACTTATAACTTTTTTTTTTAAATTTGTCTGTTTGTTCCGGCTAATCTCCGAAACGGCTGGGCCGATTTTGACGGGACTTTTACTGGAAAATAGCTGATATTATAAGGAATAATATACATTATTTTTTTTTAGGAAATAAGTCGAGTAATTAAACCAAGATTTTTTTTATTAAATTCCACGCGGACGAAGTCGCGGGTAACAGCTAGTACTTATTATAATATACTAGCATGTTCATACTTAGCCTACCTCTACGGTATCCAATTCTAGGACATGAGAGGTAGTGGGCTCTAATCCACTGTTTTTAGAAATCACATTTCTTCGAAGTTTTGGTTCAGGCACATGCCAGTCACACTGATTTCCTTCGCCGCTTCAAGAGCAGTGATGAACTAAATCACACAGAGTAATTCGGATGCCTGAGGATCCACGAGTTATGTCGGGGCCGTTATAATTCAATTTGCAAAAGTCACAAACTATGTTAGGGTCCCGTATAACTCATATCTGACCTCCACCTAGCTAACCTAGTTGGGTTGGGTTGACTGGATAACAAAGAAAGAAAAAGTATTTATTTGACTCGCACAGGACAAAACCCGACCAAACAGTAAAACAAAATTAAATAAAAAGAAAACAACCAAAAAACTACATCGGACCTGTACGGAACGTGAGAGGGAAAGAGCCTCACGTCCCAGCCGCCGCGGGAGACACCCTGGGCGTCGGGGGTCTGGGGGTAGGCGCGGGCCTGTGGACGGCGAGTTATGGGCTAGCTCGCCGTCCAGCCGTCTTATGACGACAGGCCGTGTCGACGGCGCGTTCGTGTTCCACGCGCGCCTCAAAGAGATGTCAGCAACCACGTAGGGGTCCGCACGGGCCGATGCCTGCCAGGGCTGCGGGACTGTTCAAAAGAGATACCGCGGCCCTGGAACACAAAGGGCAAAGAAGAAACATGGATGGGTTTTAGTCCCTTCCGCTCCACCCAGAGCGGGGGGGTCATTTGATGATTTCCCACCCTAAAAAAAAGGGGCCAAAAGGCTGTATCTCGTCATGGTGCTGGTATTCTGGTAGGGGCCTAATGTAGTAACACGATACCCTTTGGTAAGAGTGGTTGTCACTTGGTTTCCAGTGTGGTTCATACACTATAGTTTTCGGTAAATTCCAACACCACGCCGGCCCTCGCTGCGAAGACGCGTCACCACGGCAAGACGTCGCGCCGCCACGCGGCGGCAGCGGGCTGTGACGTTGAGTCCAGGCCTTAATGGACTAAGTAATTATTAAATTAACTTATCAGTAATTGCTTGTCACATATAGCATAAACCCATCTAAAGGATGTAAATAGACCCTTAACATAACCGAAAGGCACTTGTTCTCCCCGTCTTTACGATCATCTTTTTGTTCTAGACCATACCTGGGAACCTTCTAGTTACGGAGATATTGGGGGTCAAAGTTCCAACTTTTTCACAAGTTTTTTTTATACATGTTTTTAATGTAAGATTTTTACTTTACACACCTCCACGACCCCCGTACTATTCAAACCATCCATCAGCACAATGCTTTGAGTGCTTTCCATTGAGTCTTACCGTAAAACGTGATTCTTCACCCCAAAAAAAAAAAGTCAATTCCCAGCAATAATTATTGCGTAAAGTTACTTAGTTTGATGTACAGAATGCTTGGTTGACGGCTATGTGAAGGGTCTGTTTACACCCTGGATAATGATAAGTTATGGTATCATTTTAATACAGATGTGGTCGGTGCCTTTGTTCAATATAGAATCTATGTTGACCTGAAGCTGACCGAGAGTTTCAGGACAGGCTTCCAGTGTCCGACTGAAGGTCGGTTTAATAACTCTAAGAAACTCAGTTCAAGATTGGCTAGAAGTGAATAACATCGCGTCACTTGATTAAAATCAACTTACAACTTGCGCGCATTCGATACAGTTCGTTTTAATTTCGGCGGTTGCTAGAAACCTTCGGCTTCGGAAGGTTTTTTTTTGGCTGAAGGTGGCCGAAGCCGGAACCGAATCTTCGGTCTGACACTACAGGCGTCATTCAGACTTAGGCCCCGTTCACAACCTCAGTCGAAACGACTAGTGGCAAGCATCATGTGCGCGGGTCTCTTATTTCCTTTGCGTACCATCGCTCTGCAAGACACGTCGCGATAACTCGTAGCATGCTTCTTCCATTTGTTTTTATGACAGCCGCTGTCGGAGGAAGCGTGATGCTTGGTCGTGTGGCTTGTGGTTATGACGTGCGGATACTTATCATCATCTCATCATTTTCCTCCCCTTGTCCTATTCTACTTGGGGTCGGTGCAACACGTTTTCTTCTTCCATTCTCCCCTGTCGGACGTCGGGTCATCATTTTGTACTTTCTCTATCATATCATTCCTTACATTCCTCACACAATCTATCCATCTTTTCTTTGGTCTTCCTCTCCCTTTCCATCCATCGAAGGTTAAGATACGTAAATCCTACTAATATTATAAATGCGAAAGTTTATGAGGATGTAGGGATATCTGGATGTGTGTTACTCTTTCACACAAAAACTACTGAAAGGATTTGGATGAAATTTGCACACAGGTAGTTTATAACGTAGAGTAACACATAGGATATCCCGGTAGTACGATCCCGTGGGACAATGACCGAAATCACCGCGTAATAATGAATTGTGTGTGGGAAATCTCGACGACATCAATAGAATTGAAGTGCTCAAGATTCTATCGGACTAATGTATCTTTCAATTAACAGTCATTAAGTCTACGTCCAGCTGGAAAAATCCTGCCTACTGGAAAACTCGTGATGGAAAAACCTGAAGTTTGAACCTAGGACTCACTCAGCAATAGCGCTTGTGAACACTAGGTAAAGTAATTAACGAGCTAGTCGTAATGAACAAAACTAATAGCAGGTAGGGACATTGTTTGTCCGTCAATATGAATCGAGAAACAAGTTCATAATTTCTTGTTTACCTATACATCTGTGTGCCGATTAGTTACTGAGGCCCTAGCATGAACACGCGACGTAATTATGTAATGTAAATTCGAAGGATTATAGCTCGTGGCTAAATAATAACAGCCGCTTGGGTCGCGTTTGCCTACGTTGGTCCTTGGATGGGTGACCGCCCATTACATACCGAGTTTCCTCCGTGCCTCGGAAAGCACGATAAGCCGTTGGTCCCGGCTGTCATTTGTAGATCTTTGACAGAAGTTACAGGTAGTCAGTGACCCGAAAGTCTGACAACCAGTCTTACCAAGGGGTATCGTATTACCCAGTACAAACTGGGTTGTGGAGGTCAGATAGGCAGTCGCTCCATGTTTTCAGCTGCATCTGGTTATACTGGAAGCAGATGATGAAATTCAAGGATTATTATTTTAAGGGTGCACGGGATTACACGGGCATAAAATTCAATTTTTGTCCCAGCTTCCTCAGCCCAGATTATTCTATCCCGATCGCACTATCAAGAAGGTTATGTTCTGGCTGTGGGACTTTTCGAAAGAGATACCGCGGCCCTGGAACAAAAAGGGCAATGAAGGAACATGGATGGGTTTTAGTCAGTACAAATCTGACACTCCCTTTCGCTCCGCCCAGAGCGGGAGGGGTCATTTGATGATTTCCCACGCTAAAAAAAACAAAAGGGTGAACTACACTATTGATGGAACGATGACAAATACTCATCATCTGCTTAGCCTTTTCCCAACTATATTGGGGTCGGCTTTAAAAGCACTATGATGACAGGGGAGAATGGAAGAAAATAAAATCGTGTTGTGCCTACCGCGCGACCCCAAGAAGGTATCTAATATGGGACAATTACATGAAGATGAAGATGATGTAATGAAAAGTACAACTATCTCATAGTATTTTGATTTATACGGCCAGCATAATTTTATTATTCGTGTTACCCAAAGATATTTTATATTTAAGCCTTTATTTACTGATAAACTAATTACAATAAAATATAAATTAAGTAAAACATAACTATTGCACTTCGGTGTCTTCGTCAATCAGCGCATCCTTTGACGCATTGGCCTCCCCCGGGCACACAAAGCACCAGCTGTCTCCACTGTGTCATCATCCCAGCGTTTGCTATGTCTTCCTCCATTTCTTTTCAACCCAAAGATACTATTAAAGACTTAAAACTAAGTAAAAATTATGTGCGAAGCGAGTATTTTCAAGAGTTACGTCTACTTCGCAGTGTCTCAAGACGAAAGTCTATGGCCAGAGTGTGTGTTGCCAGTGATAAAATACGGGACCGAAACGTGGTCGCTCACAATTTACTTGCGTGATCGAATCAGAAATAAGGACATCTGCGAGAACCAAGGTAACCGACGTAGCCCGAAGAATTGCCAAACTTAAGTGGCCTACCACTAGGTGGTGCAAATTGCGGGGATCCACTGGATGCGAGACGCACGGGTCCGGTCAATGTGGCGGTACTATGGGGAGGCCTACGTCCAGCAGTGGACGTCTTTCGGTTGAAATGATGATGATGACGTCTACTCCGCGCGTTTCCGCTAGGCCTACCGGTAATCTTGACCGTTCGAAGTTCGCAAACGTTGAACTCGTGATATTCAAATCTGTAAGTGAGGGGTAAAGTTAAAGTAAATAAACAGTAATAATTCTCAATGATCCCGAGTACCGTTAGTGACAGCTACCGTTAGTCGCTTTACTGTTTGATGGCGTTAATTTACGCATGAACAATACCGGAATGCGGTATTAAAATAAAAAACTTTTTTCGCAAAAAAAGTCAATGAAACGAACAAAGTCACCGACTCCCGAAAGTAAAGTTATTTTAGACTTTTTTAGTATTTTTTTGGGAGTCGGTTTTTTTTGCAAAAAAGTTCTTTTATTTTTCCCTTTTTAGTTGTAGTATCCCACACACTTTTTAGTTGTAACTTTAAGTTGTTTAGGGACTATCATATGGTGATACGATGATCCCTAAATAGAATATAGGTCAAGAAAAAAAAAATACGTATTAAAGGGATCTAACTCTTATAACAAAAACGAAACGAAACGTGGGTCGTCCGGCGGCGAGATGGGCAGACGACATAGTTGCCATCGGGGGAAAAACCTGGATGAGGCTGGAACAGGACCGTGGGGATTGGCACGAGAAAAGAGAGGCCTATACCCAGCAGTGGGTGAGTTCGGGCTGTGGATGATGAACTCTTATACTACTCAAGCGAAGTTAATATTCATATAGATCCACAGCGCGGTCTTCCTCCGGCCAAGTACCTAATCAAGGAGTAATCGGTATACATATATGAAAAAAAAAGATCCTAGTGGCTGGCGGAATACATAATCACCTTCTTTTTTAGAAGTCACACCTAATAATGTGTAGTACGACGCTAATACACTCTTTTTCTTTTATACTTTTGCTTCGGCCCACTGTATCATCATATTCATCATCATTAATCCTACATAATATGGCACTCGGCCATATCGTAGCGTTCTTTATTTTTCTTCTCTCTTTTTATTCTCAGCTACAACATTTTTTTTTCATCAAGTCAATACCCATAACTCACTTTACACCACCACCGATCGATCGTTGTCATTTTTACAATCGATCGATTGGTGTGGACACCCATACACATTTTTTGTGTTATTTTTTTGAAGTCGTTTTTTTTGCCAAAAGTTTTTTTTAACTCATAAACTCTCCAAGTATAGTTAAAATTTATATGGGTTATGTTTTTTATTTCTTCCTCTTTCTTCTCTCTTTTTATTTTCAGCTAAAGGATTTTTTTTCATCAGGTCAGCACCAAGCAATAACATAACTCACTTTTCACCACAATTCGATGAATTTTGAATGAAACTGCTTCGCAATACAGCAAGTTTCGATTTCCAAGTATTCAAAAGTAAGCTCTTGCATTTGAAGAAGAATTTGATATCCATTGTCGTTTATTTCTCTCATTTTATTTTCACTTCTTTATTAGGGCACCATGCTTCAGTATAATAGTCGTCACATCACATTTACACTAATATCATGAACAAGTAAAACTTGTTAGTTTGGTTTCCCCCTCTGATCCCGGAAATACTAACCCAATTTCGAAAATTCTTTCACTGAGAGCTGGCAGCGAAGATTGTGGATGGAGATGGTGGTGCACCGCGCGGACAGGTGGTGAGCGCTGCTCGTCCGCGCGGTTAGGCGGAGACAAGTCAATAAATGCGACGTGAAATCTGCTTCACCACCCGACCGCGCGGGCGAATAGTGTCATATGAAAATCGTTATGGGAATCGGGAAACTTCTTAATCCCCGAGTGTCATAGACTATTTGAGCGAAGCCTCGGTCAAAGGCTAGTCAAATATTTTCAGAGAAAATTTTCCGTGATTTACCACGAACGTGATCCCATAAGCGTTCCGTTTCGCCAATTTTGGCACGGAGCTCTAAAACTAAGAAATATTGGCACTGCAAGCTCTGTTTATACTAAAAGTTTTTAATAAAGAAAATACCAGTTTATCTCATTTTTATGTCCTCATTTCGTCACTCAACACTTCAGACATCAGAAATTTTTATCTCAGACGTGATAAAAATTCGATTCGATTGATTGATTTTTTTGATTCGATTTTAAAAGTCGTTTTTTTTCATTTGCCATGTATTTTATTTGATTTGCTGATTAAAGATCAGTTTTAAAATGGAACTGAATTGGTCAATTGGGTGCTAAAAAAAATCAGGGGCCCTACCATGACGTCTTAAAGCAGGAATAATTCCAGTGTGGGTAAGAGACTGATAGCCTTGTCTGGTACAATTCTTAAAATTCGCTGCTTAAACGTGCAATTTTGCACATATACAGATATAAATAGAGTTTTAAAGCATTAAGGAAAAAGATTTTTTAATAAGAATAATTTACTTGTTAAAAATACAGGTCTTAACAGTTGTCAAAATTGGTGGTTTAGGCACAAACCATTTTTTTTCCTTTTAGGGCATGCCAATCAACATCCTTTAATAATAATTCTTTAAAGGCCTTTTCCCGACTATGTTGCGGTCGGCTTCCAGTCTAACCATAATGCGCCTGAATACTAGTATTTTAAATGGAGCGACTGCCTATCTGAACCCCACAACCCAGTTAGTACTTAGTAATACGATACTGGAACTCGGTATGTAATTCCAAGAGCTGCTAATATAATACCATTATTATCTGTATAATGCGTATTATATGCGCTAATAAATGATTTTGAATTTGAAACAAATATGGCGGCGCGGGGCACATGACGTTCAATCAATCAGCGCGAGAGGTGCCTTCCGTCGCATGCCCTTTCACAATTAGACGGTTTCACTTCGATAGATTATAATCTACCGAAAAGTAATGCGTTAAATAGTAAGCAGTATGTTGCGGTTCACAATCTTTTGATAGATTATAACGTAACGGTTTTTACAATTTTACGTTGACATATACAAAAGGGGATGACAGTTTATGATAACTTATTTAAAGTTTTTTTTTCAAGCAATTCATCAAGTACTTCGGTAGACATACAAAGATAGCTTATACAACATTATTTTTAGTATATGCGAAACCTGAATATAGTTTGTTCAGAATAAGTAACTGAATCGATTCCAATCATGTTATATTTTTTCCCAAAAATATTTAAAAAAGTTAAAAGTTGGATACCGAGCGACTTTGAGTACCTATCGCAATAATTTAGGTACCTACTGCCAAATTATTATTATTAACGCTGGAGGCGCGCGCTGCGTGTTGACCGCGTTTTTGTGCGGACAACTAGGTAACAGAACAAGCTTATAACTTTGTGATTTTTCATGATACAGTTTTGTTTGTACATAGATTCTTTACATAAAAATACGAGACCCGTGTATCAGGTTTCGCATATTCTAAAACTAATGTTGTATATGTATAAAGTTCGAGAGAATAGGTACCTACCCAAGTGCCCACCCACTTAATAGCAGAATCCGTAAAATTATAAAACACTGTAACTTTATTACAAAGTTGACGGGTGGAAGAATTTAATGAAAAATTTAATAATTTACGAAGCTAAGATCAAGATTTAAGACGAACAGATGAAATACTGACAGAATGATGCATTTTAGAGCAGACACCGAGATTTATTAAAATCAGATGCACGAAATGCTGTTTCAGTATGAAATATTTTACACAAACAAATAAGTCCTGTTAGTTTTAGACAAAGGATAAAATGGAACAATCAAACACCCAAATTGTAAACTTTATATTTAGTAACACAAAGCTTGAAACACTTGAAAATAATGTGATTGTGTGCATAAAACACAATTATGACAAATATGAACTAACCAACATATCTGAAGGGACGTCTAACACATCTACATATTATTACAGTAAGTATCAGTCATAGATATGATATAGAGAAGTCTTAAAACGCAGAGGGTCGCCCTCAGGCTCGATGGAGCGACGATCTCTCCAGAGGGCTGATAGCAACTAGATGAGAGTTGCGAGAGGTAAGTGGCGTGCGATTGTAGAGGTCTATGTCAAGCAGAGGAGTGCTATAGGCTAATGATGATGAAACACTGTTTTAAGCTTTAACGATTTAAAACTAAACTTATACTGTCACTTACGGGATATCTTCCGTGATTGTTCATAAATGAACAATCAACAACACAATGAACAATCACGAACAATCACGGAAGATATCCCGTAAATGACAGTATAAGTTTAATGATGATGAAGTCTTAAAACTAAGTAAGTAAGTAAGTAACAAAAGTAAAAGTAAATAGCATATGCGGTAAGATGTATGTACAGAACAATTTTTTTTTTTTTGCGGTTAATGTCCGCTGGGCCTTCGCCCAGCAAAGGAAAGTTATGGGGGAGGCGAAGGCCTCCCCCATAACTTTCCAAGTACTTTTCGTGTGCCACCTGGAACCAGAAATTACAGTGCGCGTCCCGGTGGCATACCATGACGTCTTAAAATAGGAGTTATTCCAGTGTAGAAAGAGATGGCGCTAGACGACCTGTATAGCTCTGTCTCTTTCCCACACTGGAATTACTCCTGCTCTAAGACGTCATGGTAACCCCCCAGGTCATCTCGCCACCTCTTTCTGGGCCGGCCTCAGCGATGACGTCCATCCACAGGCACCCCCGTTTTGCCTACGTTAATAATTCTTGGAGTGTGCCAAAGAGCAATGGAGCGCAGCATTCTGGGTGATAAAGATCAGACCGTACGGAACACCACGCAGCGCTCCAAAACAAGAACAAGTATTAAAATCGTTCGTATTTACGATAGTTGGTAAGTTAAGTTTAGTCCATATGCTAGCCCCACTGAACATAAAAACGAGTAGTTTAGCCCGCGGCTTCACTCACAAAAATTTGTTTTCTCGAATTTCCCAAGAGCACCATATGTTTTTCTAGGATAAAAGGATGTGCTTGTCCTTAGACTCAACATACATTATTCACCCAATTCTCTAAATCCGTGGTTCTGGTGGAGGGGTGTCAAAACCAACACTACTATTGGAGTACCTCTTTTTTGCGGCTGAAGGGGCTTTCTGCCTACTTGCATTTACATATCGTACCTACTAAGCTGAATAGTAGATAGGTATTTGCTATTCTGGAAAGTTCCGCCAAGGTATGGAAGTATCTGACGCAGTCTGTTTTTCGATACACTCATAGACTCTCGAGTAAATATATTACTTCTAGGCAAGCGTGTTCCATCATTAATTGACTTATTGTGAGGGTCGTAGGATAATTATTAGAGAAGGGCCGTCTATGACTTTGGACAACTGAGTCGCTCGCATTGACTACATCACTCTCGCACCCGCTGCGAGCCATGATGAAAAATAATAATTTAGAATTTCTATAACTATAGAAATTCTAAATAATTTTTTGTATAATTTAGAATTTCTATTACTATAATATTATAAATTATTTTTTTCGAGACATTGCAAATTATATTTTCTTGATTTCAGTTCAATGATTGTCTACCGAAGGAAGAGTCCTGATTCCTAGAATAGAAAAGAAAAATTTTAAATGATTATAAAATAAAATTATTGAAAACTAGTACTTCGCCCGCGACTTCGTCCCCAAAAGTTGTGATAGCTCGGCTAATTTGCTTGATATAAATATAATTTAGCCTATGTTACTTCCTGATAGTTTAGCTTTCTATTGGTGAAAAATGGTTAAAATCGGTCCAGTACTTTCAGGTCAGAGCCTATTCGGTACAAACAAAAGAATCTTTCCTCTATAAAGAGGAAAGATTCTTTACTTACTCCGCCCCCTTCTTTTTCTTCTTTCTTTACTTTTCTTTTCTTTTTTTCTTTTTTTTTCTTTCTTTTTTCTTATATTATAAAATATCAAGTATAGATTAGTATAGATAAAAGTTATTATTTTCATTTAAATTACTCCGATGCCGACTTCTTCTTCTCCGTGTCGCTGACACGACAAATATTTATATTCTGTTTGCCCAGAACTTCGCCACTTCCACCACGACGTCGGTGGCAGCGCAAGGGTCACTTCGAGTGCATGGTTTTGGGCTAAGAGGGCAGGATAGGAGGTGGACCATAGTTTGCGACACAGCTCCACAGCCACACCCCGCTGCCGACTAATCGCCGACTACAAATATGGCCGGATAGTACATCTCTTGTAATTAATTGCTTTTATTCTTCTTCTTAGCGTGTCGATGGTAATCTAAATTGTGTCAGCCCAGAACTGAGCTACTAGTTTGGCGTTTTCGGTAGCGTCCATCAGCTCCTGTAGTGGACAAACAGTAGGACACGCAGGAATGAAATGACTCTGCCCTGGAGTGGTGCTGACCACTCCAGGGCAGAGTCATTAATGAATCTCCACCTGAGCAGGTTTTCCTTGCTGCGACCAACCTGGGTCCGGAGTCTATTTAAAGATTTCCAGGTCAGCCATGTCAACTCATGTGTTTTTATTGACATTGATCATGACAATGATCTATCGAAATAAGTAATATTTCAAAGACTTTTATTAATTATTTTATTTTTATTAATTATTGTTCGATTTAGTTGACATTATTTACTTTTTCAAGTACCTGTGATATTATTATTATTTATTTTTTTCTTGACTTTATTTTACTTTTTCAAGTGTCGTATTATATATATATATATATTTTATTTTTTTTTGTTTATTACTGTGAATATGAGGACTACGTGGGTGATACTATTATTATTATTTTAATTTTTTAGTTAAGTTAGTTTCACGATTGTCTGGCAGTTTGAGTACTTTATGCGGCCTAACCAAAAGTCCTTTCTTTGGTATTGTTCGTCGTGTCGTTGAGCTCCTTGGATTACGAGTCGAGCTACACGATCACTGACAAATGCTTGCACTGTCTGGACAGGTCCACTCAAATCTGTGTGGTTATTTCTTCAAAATACCATCTCGGACATTAATCTACATGGTCCTCATATGACTTGAGCAATGTCTGGACTTTAAAAGAGACTGTGACCTCTGAGTTTGTTTCGGATGTTTCTTCTCAGAGTAGTCAGGTACGAAACACCGGCCCCACCTAGTTTTAAAAAACAACATGTTGTGACATGTAAAAGAGTTTTGTAAACCAATTTACAGAAATAAATATGATTTGATTTGATTTGTATGGACTTAGATCAACATGAAACTGTACTTACTACATGCGCCTGCAACTAATTTAAAAGATCATGTTGCATTTTAGGGTATACTAAAAAATGCGAACACATTATTTACTTTTATCATTATTATGCAAGGAAGGTAACATTCCTGTTCGTTAGCATGTATAAACATCACATTTTTGAGGGTGCATTGACTTTAAGCAGCCTTAGGTGAAGACCTTTTTTAGTCTGACAAAGTACACACGACGGCACATGAAGCTGTACATTTCCAGTATAACTTGGCCGCGCTTTGTATAGATTTCCTATACAATGAGAGATCCGCATAAACTAGTTTTGTGTAGCTTGACTGGCCGCCGTCGTGCATACAAATGAGCTTTTATTTTAAATCTTTGAAAGAGACAACAAAACTGCATGAAACTTAATGTCAGAACAAGTCCATTTTTTTTTGCGAATATCAAGAACTTGTAGGATAAAAGTTGTTCAGTGTCCCGGTTCTGAGAAACCACACGGAAGGTTTGCGTTTATTATGTTACACCTTGTATAAAGGGTGTAAATAGACCCTTAACGAAGCCGAAAGGCACTTGTTCGCCCGGTCTTTGCGATCATTTTTTTGTTCTAGACCATACCTGAAAACCTTCTAGTTACGGAGATATTGGGGGTCAAAGTTCCAACTTTTTCTCAATTTTTTTTTTTTAATACTTGTTTTTAATGTAAGATTTTTACTTTAAACACCTCCACGACCACCGTACTATTCAATCCATCAGCATAATGCTTTGAGTGCGTGCCAACGTCTTACCGTAAAACGTGATTTTTCACCCCAAAAAAAAGTCGGTTCCCAGCAATATTTTTTGCGTAAAGTTACTTAGTTTGATGTACAGAATGCTTGGTTAACGGCTTCGTGAAGGGTCTGTTTACACCCTGTATGTTCACGATAAAGTGTATATATTCTCTTCAAGATAACAATATGATTAATATTACGGATCTTATTGTATCCATAGTCCAGTACACAAGAGCTACATGATTGCTTTACACCCAACCTGTAAAATAAACAAAATATAATTTATACATTTATCAGTGTTCCTCTGCGCCGCAATGAACATCAATTGGCTGAAATAATGGTAAAAAAATAATGCGTTTAGGCATTGCTTGCTCCACGTTTCTATGCCACCCTCATCCAGGATACAACCAAAATGGCATCAATGCTCATCTCGCCGCTGGACGTCAAATACCTCTCTTTCCAGCCCTTGGACGCCAGTCGGTCACCGCTTTACTCCACCTGCCATCACCGCGCCTTGCTAGATGAAGTATTCATTTAATAAATAGCAATGAAAGTCTTGGGCAACGAGGAGCTCGTGGCTAAATAATAACAGCCGCTCGGGTCGATTTTTAGGTTAAGCCGAGCTTACCTAGGTTGGTCTGTAGATGGGTGACCACCTGACCATACATTACATACCGAATTTCCTCCGTGCCTCGGAAAGCACATTAAGCCGTTGGTCCCGGCTGTCATTTGTAGATGTTTGGCAGTCGTTATAGGTAGTTAGTGGCCCGAAAGTCTGACAACCAGACTTATCAAAGGGTACCGTATTAGGGACCCAGTACTAAATGGGTTGTGGAGGTCAGATAGGCAGTCGTTCCATGTAGAATACTGGTATTCAGCTGCATCTGGTTAGACTTGAAACCGATCCCAACATAGTTGGGAAAAGGCTAGGTGATAATCGTGTCGGGTAACCAACGGTAATATGACGGATCGATCGAGCTTCGCCCTTTGTGAGATGTAATTACAATTTAATATACCCGGAATGAAACTATATACATACAAATTACGCCTAAAGATTAAACCAATAACTCTCACAATAAAATCAGATGTGTGTCTGTATAAATTGGACCATTGTTCTCGGAAACATGATACATACTATTTTGTCGACGCAAAAAGATAAAGGTACTCTTAAATAACACTTAAAAGGCGACCCTACAGTTTATAAGCTCATTGTAAACTCTTGAGATATGGGATTCTGATTTGCAAGATTCCACAAATTTTTGAAACACAATCGATGCTTTAAGAAAGATTGATTGTATCTCCATGGGTTCAGAATGATTTACTGAATACGTGGTAATCGTTTGTGCGTCCTGTATACTGACCTTATTGTAGATGTTCTTCGGAAAGGTCTGGAGCATTGTACTCGTAACGTGCGTGCGTGTATGACCAGATGTATGGACGTGGCAAAAGGAGTATGTAAGGATCGTAGCAGGTGAGGTTCTGTAGCCTCTACTTACCAGTGGAGAAAGCCGTAAGTTTATGTAGGTAAGTACGATTTATGAAGACAAACTTGACGGCCTTCTATACGCAGAGTTCAATAATCGTAAGTATTTCTTGTAGCAACTGATTCAAAAACTTGATCAACATCCTCATGCAGCAGCAAGTGCCCTTTGCAGTAATAAAATAAGTACTTGCCCTAAGTAGGTAAATCCGGATTTGTCGTACGTCTGGTTAAATTATTCAATATTTTTTGTACATTCCGTACACTCACCTTTTGGTCCAGTTGAAAACCAGAGTCGGGCACTTGTTGTCCGCCATTTTGCTGAACTGGGCCTGTTTGACGCAGCCGTGAGGTACACAGTATTATCTCTCAGGTTCAGATTTAAGTTTTATTTATTTTTAGATGTTTATTATTGTGTGCACTTGCGGCAACTGTATTTTCGTTCTTTCATTTATTTAATGAATAGATAGTAACACACCCCTCAGACGAGTTTCAATAATTATGTTCAAGAAGCGAGGCACACGACGGTATTTATCATTTTTTGGAGCCCTAAGTCCCTGGTCCCTGATACAGCCAGAGAGCGACGCGGCAGACCCCGTAGAAGATGGCGGGACGAGATGGACAAAACTAACTTTTTTTTTTTCTTTTTTTTTTTTTTTTTTTTTTTTTAATGGGGATAGGCGTTTGCCCAGCAGTGGGATGTTGTAGGTTCACAGTAAAATTCTTCATTTATTTACTTAGTAACGATTGCTTTGGGGCAAAGTTTCTCCATGAAAGCGTAGTGAATAAGCGACTAAAATAAATTTTACTTGGGCGACCAAGCAAAGCGGGCGTCAGCGAAACTTTATAACATTTATAGTTTTTTGCTCACGTTCAAATGAAAGAAAAATACGGAGAATTAACTCACTTTCCTGTTTCCGCGTGTATTCACATAAGCTTAACTTTGTAGTATTTTAATATGGAAAATCCGTATGAGCCATATTTAATTGAGATAAAAGAACGTAACTTAAACGGACTACTGTTTCGCTTATTCGTCAGGAAAAAGCATGTTTTGTTAAAAAAAGGGGCAAGCATAGTATGGAACGCCCTCCTTTTTTTTTGCATGGCAACTCACATCACGTCAACCTATGAGGCATCCTGTGGGTGCCTTAAGTGTAAGGCCTCCAGCCAGGGGCAAAAACGCCCTCCATCTAGTCTGAGGACCTTTAAAAGATGGCTGAGACCTGGGACAAGCAGGATTCGGAAGCCACAAGACAGGGTAGTGTAGCTCAGCTTGTTAGAGGCCTACGTCCAGCAGTGGACTGCTATGAAATAAATTAACTGATTGAGGGAAATATCTACAAATCTGGGTCGGTAATTATAAAGTCCTACATAATTGGAATGAACAAAACGAAAGGCAATGTTTTTACAACACTTTTCCATTCACTCTGTAAATAAAAGTAAAAAAAATCATAGACAAAATACAATTTTATTCCTTTTCATTTCGTACCACAACAGTACGATTGTAATTATTTTGTAGGAAAACCCTGTCGTTCAAGTTTGTTTGTAAGAAATAATTGAACATGTCAACCGCAGAAAAGAATTATAAATACGTTCCAGGCGCAAATCTTTTCTTAGTAAAAGAATAATTATTTTTTAATTCATGAAAAAAGAAAACTGTTTTTGCTCTACGGCTTACCAAAGTCAATTTAGGCTCAGGCTAAATATTTATTTGTTTGCAATGCAAAGTTGGGTTGAAAAGCTGGTTTTCATTGAAAAACTAATTTTATTTATATTGTAAACCTGAAATAACTTAAGCCCAAGTTTAAATTCCCAGGTGTAATAAAAATCAAGCACCGCAACTTATTACAAAAATAATTTGCCGCCAAAAAAAAAAATAAGTGTCTCTGGTAATATAAATAAACCGCGCTTTTCTTATTTCAGGACAATGGCAAAGGAATTTCGCCGCATACAGCCTGGTCTGTCATGTTTTATTTATACAGATTACATTGGGATGCTGATGTAACACGCTCAAACGTCTCTAAGGAGCATTTCGGTCGAATCACTCACACTTTCTTTGAATAAGTTTGCTTTCCATCAGATTGTTTGCGTGGATTTACTTTTTTTATTGTACAAAGTAGTTTTTGGTTGATGTTTAATTCAGCTGTCAAACTTCCAGTGAAAACCTATTCAGTAGCAATAGCGCGCGAAAATGTTCAAACAGTTTTAAATCTGTCAAATGTTTTTTTTTTTTTGTGTGCCTTGACTTTTTACCACGCCACCCGCCTGGCATATTTTTTTTGTAATTAATCGCTAAATAAGCTCATGATCCTTAAGTGACATAATAGTTAATTATGTAGGTACCTAGTTATAGGATGTTTTACAAGTTGTTAAGCATTTTAAGTAAACCATTGATGGAAATATAAAGTACACTTCTAATAAAGTAAGCTAATAATATTGCATATGTTTATGTCATACAATCGTGGAAACTTCCCACTTATTTACATATTACCTACATTATTATGTTTAGTACTACCTAAATACACAAATGAGGTAACTTCATAAATAATACCGCAAATCGTGTCTTGCATCCATATTATTGGATTGCCTGTCATCATAGGAAGCTTATGAAAAAACATAGATTAAAGAAGCATTCACGTGGAGCGTAGACTCTGTTGGTGCCGAATTTGCGCTCAGAGGTAAAATAAAACATAAAAAATTGGAACTTCTATCTCTCTCTACTCCTTTTAAAGCTAACATAAACAGACCGTCAATCCAGTGACTTGACATAGACCTAACATGAAGGCTAAATGCTGCTACTGCAAGTAACATGCACATTTGATTTTATTTCAAATAATGCTATGAATGCCCTTTTCTATCACCTTATTTATATACTAGCTGACCCGCGCAACTTCGTCTGCGTTTGGATTTTCCCCGTTTTTGCAATCTTTTTCATAAATGCTCCGCTCCTATTGGTCGTAGCGTGATGTTATGTAGCCTATAGCCTTCCTCGATAAATGGGCTATCCAACACTAAAAGAATTTTTCAATTCGGACCAGGAGTTCCTGAGATTAGCGCGTTCAAGCAAACAAACAAACAAACAAACTCTTCAGCTTTATAATATTATTATAGTATAGACTAGCTGTGCCCGCGGCTTCGCTCACGTGAGCGCACATTCTTTTGTCATTCTCAAAGTTTATGAACGTAAGCAAAATATAGATGCAACTCATGATCTATCCTAGGCCCCAACGGTTAATATCCTTAACAATTTAAAAAATAATCTTTCAGCTCTGAGAGCTCAATCAACCGATGGAATCGACACAAACAAATGTGATGGACACAAACGATGGAAACAAAATTGAGAATTTGCAAAAATCATGCAAATGAAAAATACTGCAAACGCTTGAATTTAATGTATTTAGCAATAGAACCAGAAAGACTATGCGCTTCGAGAATCTTCATGTTTCCAAATTAACACGAATATCGCTAAAAGCTTCTAAGTTTGGTTTTTCTAGGCATTGTAGTGCATTCATTCCGCACTTTTAGGATTTTAGTCGTATAATTGTAATATTCTAACAAAGGTGATACATAAGGGACCACCCATAAATTACGTCATACGAATTTTATGATTTTTTCACCGGCGGGGTCAAAAAATCCGTCCTTATCAGAAGGTCAATTTTTGTGAGACTCCCGCCTCCCAAGTGTGACGTCACATATTTTGCAATATTACATGCTGCCCGCCGATAGAGTTGGAAATATTTCTTTAATAAATTTTTCGTTAATAGTTCAAATTTCGTGTTTTAAAACTTAGCAATATCAGTTTTTTAAATGTGACGTCACCAAATTTAGGACCCCTTCCACCCCTTGTCACACAATGTCACACTTTGTTGTCACCCCCCACCTCTTTAACGTATGACGTAATTAAATTACGTCATAAATTTTATGGCTGGCTCCTAATAGACACGTACTTCCATGGTAGCAGCAGCTAACTGTGACTTCCTGGAGTATCTAAAGTGTCCCTACACCTGCGATTTAGAGGACTTACTGTTAAAATCTCTACTGAAACCGCGATTAACGTAGCCACCTGGGTGCTAATAATGTGATAAATCATCGATACAAAAGAAGAAGAAGAACATGGGAATTATATTAGATCTCATATTTCCGAAGATAGACCATGATTGCCGAAGCGGATAGTTTTCCAAGCACTCTGATGAACGGGCAAAAAAAAAAGTTGAAGCGTAGACGCAAGTATTACGCAGATCGATGTAACAAATAGTGTTGAAAGCAAGCCATTTGACTATTCACTATATTTATGTTACTACTGACTTATTAATATTTTGCTCCGAAGTTCAAATGCAAGTGCAATCATGGGCATTTAAACGTTAAAGATATGCCGCGAGTGAAACAATTGCTCTTACGGATATAACTCCTCTTCACTCTGGTGTACCTACCATTATAAATAAGCCTGTCTAGTATAAAAAAAAATCTTATGTTTCCTGAGTCAAAAATATGTTTAATATACATGAAAAAAAGCATAACAAATGGGTTGCCTGATATCATTAAGTGAAGACTATTTAAAATTGCGACAACCGTGGGGCTTGACCGATTTTACTTAGACAACCGAACGTTATGGCATCGTGTTTGTAATAAAATTACCTATCTTTTCTTTTAATACATATTTTAATAAGAAAATAGATGAGTGGACATATAGTATCAATTTATCTATTTATACCTTACAACTCTGTAGTAGGGACAAAAAGATGACTACCTAACAGATTCTTGGCTTGATTGCTTTGTAGATATTTACTCTAATTCCATTCGCAATGTTAGTTTGTTCATATAAGTATTTTACTCCGTTAACGTAAGTTTTAAATAGCCGTTCTGAGGCTCGTCACTGCCGTCGGATTTTAGCCTTTTCCCACTCGCACAATGTGGACATGATCATTAATCTACTAAGTTATTAGTATTCGAAGTCATTTCGGTAGGCACATATAAAAATACGAAATCCTGAAAGTCCTGTTTTAATATTCAAACGAAACTATTTTATTTAATTTGTGTGCGGGCAACATTGGAAAAAGGTGATCTGGTTGAATTTGACAACGTCATTGTCTTATTTTGGTATTGTCCCCATAAAGTTTTTATTTTGTGGGATATTGTTTATCTACCTATTATCTAAGAACTAATCTTATTTAATACATCATTTCACTGGTCACCATTAAATATAGTAAAATCCAAATAATAGTAATTTTATTATTTAAATAAACTTCAGGTTGAGTTGCTGTAATTGCCTAATATATGTATAATAATAGCTTTCTCGTATTACATTTTTTTTTTATTATTTAATTGCCTCGGAAACGAAAATTTAAAATATTTTTATAATTTAATTTAATAATGTTATATTCTCAGCCTTTCCATCATGTCCTACTTTTTACATAAAATGAATGGTCACCTTATTAGAAAGAGACTAAATTAGCGTTAACCTCTCTTTTGGTGGCAATTTTTTAATGCAAGCAAGAATTGCAGTTGTACACACGGCGGCACATGAAGCTGTAAAATTCCAGAATAAATTGACCTCGCTTTGTATAGATTTCCTATACAGTGAGAGATCCGCATAAACTGGTTATGTAAAGCTTGACTGGCCGTCGCGTGCGTACGTAGTACTTATTACTTCCGTGCAAAGAGTAAAGTCAAAAGGAAAAATAAAACAAAATTAGTTTTCAGCCATTCCGAGTGACTACACTACGACTAAAACCTATTTACGTAAATTATTTTTATCATAGAAATCGCGTATGAGGTTACTAACAAAATTTTAAAAGTTAATATCTTTTTCGTCTGTTGGTCGATTTTGATGAAATAAACGCTAAATAATACCCACAACAATGCTTCTTATTTTGTAATATTTAGATTTTGAATACAATGAGGGGTTTTTACGTGATGCGCGCACAAACGAACAGACAAACCGACAAACCGACAAACCGACAAACCGACAAACAGACAAAAATTTAAAAAAAGATATTTTTACTTTCTATTACTTATTTCTCGCACTTTCCAGTGACTTTTTTGCAAAAATCTGTAATGTACAGACACGGAAAGTCTACGATTTTATTATATGTATAGATAACACATACCACTATCATCACACGCTTATCTAATACAATAGTGTAGTTATGGTTAAGTTTAAATTGCTTACAAAGATTAAACTTACAATTATATTATTTGGGAAAATATTAACCGGGTGAATAAAAAATATAATTGGCAACCAATATACTGAATGGGGGACTATTGTACCAAGTAAGTAAATATTTATCCGGTCATCGGCAAGGAGAATATAGGAAGCAAGAGCGAGCGAAGGCTGAGAGAGACTTGTGGCACCCCGACTCGGACAGGTTAGGTTCGAAGGGGATGGCGGGGTCTAGTGGACGAGCGCAGTGAGCGAACTAAGACCCCGGAATCCCCTTCGTGTTAGGTTACTTTAAACCCTGCAAACAGCTAGTGGTTAATAACCTTGTTTTAGGTATTTTTCAGAGTCCTTCACTATAGCTGCCAACCTATTATTTTTGCTACCCATTTTAATAATTTTTAAAACCTTAAATCAGATTAGGTTGTCGCCGCGTTAAATACATGCCATATTATTTTATCAACCAAGACGAATATTACAAAATGCGGCCCGAATGAATTCACTCAGCGTACAATTGAAGCAGTCTATCAGTTGTGACACCATATTAAGTGTATGCAGCGCGCGTCAGCGATGCGTACTGCAGCAGGTTGGTGCGAGCGGGCGGCACCCACAGCAGCGGCGCGCGGCGGCCGCCTTCGTCGACCCTCGTACCCATCAGGTACACACAACCCAACCGTGCTTAGAACGCCCGGGTTTTGTATTTTACCACGCATAATCTTAAATAAGTAAGTGGCGAGAGCTACTTCCCTTCTTATTTATAGTTTATAATAGCACACCATGCCCAGCACAAATAGAGTAGGATATAGCAGCGGATACCCTGGATATACACCATACAGCCTTAAGTATCACAAACTTGTTCTGGATTCGCTTTAGCAATAGTTTGTACTTGGCTTCATGTGGCGACCAGACGACTGCATTGCATTCCAAATGACTTTTTACAAGCGCTTCGTACAACGATCTCAGAGCACTGATGTTCGTGAGCTGGTTTCCTAACCAACCCTAAATTGCGGTATGCTTTTTTACAAACATCCGTGATATGCTTAAGGAAATTTTAATCAGTTATAAAGCTCACGCCTAAGTCCTTAACCTCTGAGACACGTTGCAGTCGGATTCCATCCATACAATATTGATAATGACTTGCGTTGCGAGCACGGGACATTGATAACACCGAATATTTGGCCACAATTGAAATACAACTTATTGCTACGGCTCCACTCTCATCGTCATCATCCACAGCCCGAACTCACCCACTGCTGGGTATAGGCCTCTCTTTTCTCGTGCCAATCCCCACGGTCCTGTGCCAGCCTCATCCAGGTTTTTCTCCCGATGGCAACTATGTAGTCTGCCCCTCTCGCCGCCGGACGACCCACGTTTCTTTTGCCAGTTCTTGGACGCCATTCGGTGACAGCCTTAGTCCACCTGTTATCACTGCGCCTTGCTAGGTGTCCTGCCCAACTCCATTTGAGTTCCGTAACGCGATTTCCAATATCGAAAACCTTTGTGCGTTTTCGAATTTCTCCACTCTACTACTCAATTAATATCCAGCTGCAGTATGTCATGATCAGTCTTCTGTATTATTCTAAGAACCAATTATGACATAGAAAGATTCCTGTTACATAATAGATAAACGTACGTTTTTTCACGGGTGACCACTGAAAACCAACGCTGTGCTGTGGGCCCCCCATAGCACAGCATCATGCTGAGTGGTAACCTGCTTGTTGAAGTCACGACGTGCAAGCTGTTAACTTTTTTCTTTTTTTGTTCCGTCCTGTTGAATTTATAGTTTATTGTTTTTTTTTTTGTAATTTTGTAAGATGCCCGTCATGTCCCTGCGACAATTTATTATTATATATATTATAAGCCTATATCGTCCCACTGCAGGGCAAAGGCCTCCCTTCCCTCCTTCCACATTTCGCGGTCTAGTGCGATTGTAGTCCAATCCTTTGCGAAAGAGTCCAGCTCATCCCGCCATCTCCTTCTGGGCCTGCCACGTTGTCGTTTGCTAATATTTGGTATCCACTGAGTGGTAATTTTTGACCATTGCTCCTCCGACATTCGGCAGACGTGACCAGTCCAGTTCCACTTCAACCTAGCAGCTGTAAGGCCAGCATCAGCTATTTGAGTTTTGGAGCGAAGTATTAAGTTTCTGATGCGGTCCGTAAGTTTGACACCCAGTATACTTCGCTCCATAGCTCGTTGGCAGACCCCAAGTGCGGACTTCTGACGTTTTGTAAGCGACCACGTTTGCGCTCCATAGGTGAGGGTGGGGAGAATGCACATGTCCATGAGCTTTCGCTTAAGTGCGAGAGGGAGCGATCCCTTCATCAAATGTTTCATCGACCAGTAGCTCTTCCAGGCATTCTCGGTGCGTGGAGCAACTTCTGCGGCAAATAAATATTTTTTCTTTCTTTCTATAAATAACTAAAGATATGAAAAATACATGCAAGCTATGAAACAACTTGAGTACCTACCACATAGGTATCTGCTTTACATCGTAACTTCACGTTCGCCACTGGAAATGCGCTAATAAATGAACGATTCGCATACATAATTTGCCAATAAAATTACTAATTACATTCTTATACTGGAGGGATGAGTAAATCAGAATGCATAATAGATAGGAAGATAATATTATGGATGTGTAATCCGATGCAAATCCTTAGGTATTACATAACATCACGTCTGTAATCCCCGATGGATAGGCAGAGGTGTACCTAATAGTACACCAACATTTATTTATTTTAAAGTTGCATGTTTGTCGGTCTTTTACAGATTGTACTTCGGTGAGTGTGCTCAAGAGCTCCACGAACTCATTCCACCATCTCCTTTCTTCCATCGGGAGTCTAGACGTACTGCAGGTTATCACCCATACCTTGTCGATGTTCCACACATTCGCACGAAGCGCTTTGCTACATCATTTATTATGCGCACAGCCAAGGAGTGGAATTCCCTGCCTGCGTCGGTGTTTCCAAGTTCATATGACCCCAATCTATTTAAATCGCGAGTTAATAGGCTTCTTTTGGGTTAGCTCGTTCCATCGTCGACCTCATCTCTGTCCTCAGGACTAGATTGAGGTCAAGAGTAAGCCCATACAGAATAAAAAAAAAAAAAAAAATTTAAACTTCATGTACAAAAGTGGTACTCTACCAGCCAACCTTTGAGTTAAATAAGAAAACTTTGTGATAGGGGGGGCATTTCGCCAGTTATGTGTAAGTCCCATTTACGTACCTAATAGAGGGCCAGCCTATTGACATCTAAAAATTTGACCGACCCGAGAATCGAATCCAGGACCTAATGCTCAGCAGTCGCGATTTCGACCACTAGACTAACGAGGCAGCCCTTAGGTATTAGTCAAGGTAACAGAGTGCCTTTTCTACCTTTATGAAAACCCAAATATCACTCTGACCCAAAGAGCAGCGCGGTGGCTCATAATTTGTTCAGTCGCCAGCACATCAAGGTACTACAATCGGTCAAATTTCTTTAATAGATTTTCAACTTTATCACTAAAGATTTAGATTCAAGGTTGATTGGAAAAATTTGACAGTTTCGGGTAGCTTGATGTGCGTACGACCCCGAGTTACGAGCTGTTCAAACCCGGGCACTTTTTTTTGTTAGCCTTTCTTGTCCCTGCTGGGCACAGGGCTCCCCTTACTCCTTCCAAACGTCTCACACAAGGTCAGGGACCTGTTTAAAAAACGTTACAGATTGTAAATTGTAAGTTACAAATCTACAGTGTACAATGTACCAACTATTTTACATATTTCTGGTTTGAAATGTAATTGTCATACATTAAAAAATTGTTGTAACAACCCAGAACTGAGCTACTAATTAGGCGTTTTCGGTAACGTCCATCAGTTCCTGTAGTGAACAAACATCAGGACACGCAGGACACGATATTAAGTGTCTCATAGTTTGTAGAGTAGCAACTTCTAACAACTACTAGTAGAAGTATTGACGGTATACATATGAGTAAAAGTTTCATAAAAGGATAAACTTTACTATTTTGTTTTGAGTGCCTTTTTTTTTTGTTTTTTCGACCCCCCCCCCCCCCTCCCGCTCTGGGCGGAGCGGAAGGGAGTGTCAGACTTGTACTGACTAAAATCCACCCATGTTCCTTCTTTGCCCTTTGTGTTCCAGGGCCGCGGTATCTCTTTCGAACAGTCCCGCAGCCCTGGCAGGCGTCGGCCCTTGCGACCCCTACATGGTTGCTGACATCTCTCTGAGGCGCGCGTGGAACACGAACGCGCCGTCGACACGGCCTGTCGTCATAAGAGGGCCGGAAAAAGGATAAACTTTACTTTTTTTGTTTGGAGTGCCATACATTGAGTTTTACCGTAAAACGTGATTTTTAACCCCAAAAACAAAAGTCGTTTCACAGCAATAATTTTTGCGTAACAAACTAAGCTGCTAAACAGCAAACTAAGTAGACTTAGTTTGCTGTTCAGAATGTCGGTTGGCAGCTTCGTAAATCGACCGTTTACACCTTGTAGCGTCTCACAGTCCATAACGGCCAAGAAAACACTCACGGAAAACCGTACAACAACGTTTTCCTTGAAGAAATGACCAAGTTAGGTAATTCCGCATTCACACACCCACACAACCAGGACCCGATCTAACATTATTACCCAGTGATTCAATAAGAACGTGGCCACTGACCTAATTTGTGTTCTCCTAATAAAATTACCATTTGTTCTTTGTTAAGAACTGAATTAAATGCTTTCCGTAATAAAAGGGCTGTGTTTTTCGTATGTTTTTCCCTGTTTGTAGTTTTCCGGATGAGGAAAAGAGCCGTGACAAATACCTAGTTAGGTAGATAGGTACTTACGTGGCTTTTCTGACATAACAACTGACGTCAGACGTCACTATGTTAAAATTCTTAGCTGGTTTAGTTTTGTCAAATTGAAAATAGGACGGAAGGTCTGATCTGACTTGGGTACCAGAAAGAACGTGGAAAGGTAACTAGGCGTCAATTCTGCAGGTTCTAGTACCCCTGACTCGAGCATAGTTTGGATTTGTAAGGTCATATTGGGAGAGGTTTTGGTTCAGAACTATGGGACTCGGAAATATTAGTGGCTGTTTAAGTATGAAGGGTATGCGTGCCCCGTTCAACAGTATATATATATTTTGTCTGGCACACCCAGATTGCTCCAAACATATTGAAATTGCTTTAAACAGCCACCTTGAAATGTCCGATTTGTTTGTGTTTGAGAAGAGGTTGTGAGCTTCGCAGATAGTCGGAAGGTTCTGTAATCAATCTTTTGGAGTAAAGATACTGAAATCTTCTAGGAAATTAGTCGCTCTGGGGTAAGAACGAAGACAAAAAAACTACCTTACCTGTACCACATCACATTTCGTCAAGGGGCCTAAAATATTCATAAATATTAGCAGAATCATAATAGGATAATACCTAATACAATTCGTTTGTGACCATTTTAAGAATTTTAACGTGATTCATATGATACTTCTAAATCGGTATTTTAGACGCCCAGATATGTTGGGCTCCCGTGATAGTGAAGGCAAGCCTATAGCCACAAATCCTGACCCCGGGCCGCTTGTAGAAAAACCTGATCGAAAAACCCAGTAAAACTTTGCTCTACCTAGGAAATAAAGCCAGGACCTCATTCTCAGCAGTAGCGCTTGTTACCAATAGATTAGAGAGGCAGTCTAACTAACTTACAGCCGCCATAATCGTAAGTGATTGTTCAGGTCGACAACTGCTAGGGTACCCATCAGCGGCGAAGGTTTCATATTACTCGATTCCTACCGGCTTCCGTTTGAAAAATGGCAATCAGTAGTCTATAGACAAATAATATAATCACATTAAAGATTAATAATATGTACTCCAGGTTACCTCTTACAAAAATTGACCCTTCGCTACTGCTACCCATCGTACCTGGTACACCATCGTCGATCGCAAAACGCTTTCCTACCATCAGGCGATACGTAATATTGTTATTTATGTAACACATAAGTACATATATACATAATATTATCATCATGGGTGTCCCAGAATAAAAATAGACCTTTTTATTCTACACTTGGAATTTAAATGACCGTTTAGTGCTGCTCTTGAATGTTATTACGAGGTCAATAAAACTATAAGCAGTTTAATCGCATTGTTATTCTTTGGTAGTTATAAATAAATCGCTTTTAGATATAAAGAATTCGATCAAAAATATTTAATTGAACTTAAAAAGTATTTATTTTGACTTCGGAAAGGTTTGTGTTATCATTTGACAAATAACTCGGTGTAGCCAATCGCAGAAACATTCTTCAATACATATTGAAAAACATATCTTAACTGTTTTATTATAAAGTTGATTTTGCAGTGTTAATAACGAAACGTTTGTCACGATTTATATTCGTGCAAAAATAAACCCAAGGACTTACACCATAGATGTTATATTGGTCCAATTTAGGTAAACCGTAGATAGATAATTATAACAATTTGTGTAAACATTAAAGTGACTCAACTTTCAATTTACATTCCAATCTCAGACAGTGCACATGTCAATAAGCTTTAAAACATGGCGGATAAAATTTCAGTTGTGACAGGAGCAAGCAAAGGCTTAGGATTCGCAATTGTTAAAGGATTATGTCAAAAATTCAATGGAACCGTTTACTTGACCGCAAGATCAGAGAAAAACGGTCAAGAAGCTGTGGAAAAGTTGAAAGAACTCGGATTAACACCATTATTCCATCAACTCGATATCAGTGACGATAAAAGTGTGAAAACATTTGCGGATTTTATTAAAATAAAACACGGATGCCTCGATGTACTGGTAAATAATGCGGCTATTTTAGATTGGGACGAAGTTTACCCAACTTACGAAGCGGCGAAAAGAAACATTGACATAAATTACAGAAGCTTGCTAACCATTGAGAATTACTTGTTTCCGCTGCTAAGAGATGGCGCTAGGGTCGTCAACATTTCGAGCGCCTGTGGCCATCTATCGAATTTAAAGAAGCAATCCTGGATTCAAACGTTACAAGACCCGGATTTAACAACAGAACAAATAAACGACTTTGTTGACGAATATTTGGAGAGCGTTAAAGATGGGACGTTTGACAAGAACGATTTCGCTGATGAAGGGAAGCATGCGGAGCATAGGGTGTCCAAAATTGCTTTGACAGCTTTGACGAGGGTCCAACAAAGGAAATATGCTGATAGAAACATCTCCATAAATGCTGTCCATCCAGGACACATGAAGACTGAAATGGCCCAAGGTGGAGGAGAAGTAGAACCTGACCAATCAGCTGAGCTTGTCCTCTATCTAATTCTGGATGCCTCCCCGAAGTTGAGAGGGACTTTCATGTGGCATGATAGAAAGTTGATCGATTGGAGCGATGCTGAAGCTGATTTTGCTTGCAAAGACCTTTGGTAAAACAATGACTTGATTTTTATGTAAACCTGCCATACCTTGATCATTTTACAGTAAAAACGCTTTGGTAAAGTCAATTTGTTTAATTTTGTTGATCTAGACAGTGTTATCTTGACATTGACACACACAAATCACACAAACTTTCCATTATTATTACTATACTCTTTGCAAACTGCTTACCTTATAACAGTTGCAGGTGTGACGATGTTCATGCAGATGATCTCAGTCACTACTAGATGTCGCTGAATACAGTTGTTTTATGAGTGATACTTACTTATTGTGTTTGCTTTAATAATGTATTAACTCTTTAATAATACCATAATGTAATTTGTATTTGAAAAAATGATCATAATATAACAGAAAACATTTTGAGGTTCTATTTATTTATATAGTGACAATGTAAAACTGCGTGAAACGGAACGTAAATGACAAGACAGCTGATGCTGAGCCGATCGAAGTTGACACATGTCAATCTGACAATCTACAATTCGACCGCGGAATTCCGTTTGTGGGTGTGATTATTGAATTAACATTCTAAAATAAATCGTAGATTAATATTGAAGAGAACATAATTTTACAAAATTGTGAATTAAATAATATTTTGTATCGCAAAAGACGGTGACTCCCATTTACGGATTGACACTCTGTTGGGTAAGTATTTTTTCCGCATTTTCTTTTAGAAAATTATTTCAGTCACATGCACTAAGTATGAAAAAGAGGAAAGGAATACACACTGACATAATTTATGTCATATCAAAAATAAACTTTGCTGCAACAGTACAATTTTAGCGTTAATGTTTTTTTAATGTGACAGTACAAAAAAGGCCGACGTTAGTTAACTAAAATAGATATTTTGACGCCTTGACCTAGCTAGTGCCATTATTATTCCTAATGCAGTATTCGCCAACCAGTTCCCGAGTTTAAAAAGTGAACAGACCTTATGATGTTTTAAAAAAAAAAGTGAATATATTTATGTAATGTGCAGAGGTTTTATTGTTAGAGAACTCTTTTATTGAAATTCAAATATGGAATGCGGAAAATAACCTTGGCTGCTAGTGTTGTGATGTTTTTAGTGAATTGTGAAGGTTAATCATGTTAGGTTTTTTTTTTAATGTATGAAAACAATGTTAGGTGTGATTTTATGATCTATTGGACTGTGTAGCTTTAATGTCAATTATATTGGAATAACCTTGAGCTTATGATAATTAATTCTAATTTAAGGACACAAGGTAAACCAGGCTGCCTCATCAGATCATATAAGCTAAAACTGTGATCTTACCATAAATGTATGTTTTAAATTAACTGCTTAATGTATCCACTAAGGCCCATACATTAAAAAAATTCCATTCTCATATAATAGGAAGTAAGAATTACATAACAGTATAATAGGAAGTAAGAATTACATAAAAATTACATAACACATTTACATTTTAGATGCGCAAACAAATTAAAAAAAAAAAAACTGACAGATGGTTAGTAATTTAAGTAGGTATTCTTTATTTAAAATCCAGGTCAAGGAAACTTGCAAAAGAAATCTAGTCTGTAAAAATTTCGTTTTTCAATTAGCAAAATAATAAATTGAGCTTTAACAGCCAGAGTGTAAGGCTGAAAATTGTATTTCTAACAGCTAATTAAGAAATAATTACTGTCTGAAATACTTAAGTCTAGTTAAGATAAGTACTGCAATGCAGACAAAAACAATTTTGAATTTAATTATAGTACTAGGAGTATTTTAAGGATTGTAAGTGGTCTTCAATATTTTCTGCCTACTCCCATAGGAAAATAGCATGAATTTATACATTTACTTAAAAAAATACTGTAATAATGCCATGGTTAATCATCACCTAGAAATTCAATACATGTATGTATAGGCTGTATGACCCAAATAGCTTTTGCCGTTAGAGAAAGTTGAATTTGAAAATGGCTGTCTATTGCCAAATGACAGGTCCTTGATGTTGAGTTTGTTCACTATTTTTATTTTATTTTAAACTAGCTTTCACTCGCAGCATCGCTCATGTAATGTACGGAAAGTTCTCACGGAAACTTTTTAAATCTAACACTCTGCGATAATGTAGCTTCCCGCTAGTGAAAGAATTTTCTGAATCGGATTAGTATTTATTTTCCCAACTATTTTGGGGTCAGCTTCTAGTCTAACCGGATGCAGCTGAATACCAGTATTTTACATGGAGCAACTGCCTATCTGACCTCCACAACCCAGTTAGTACTGGGTAATACGATACCCCTTGGTAACACTGGTTGTCAGACTTTTTGGGCCATTGCTATGGCTACCCGTAACGACTGTCAAAGATCTACATATGACAGCCGAGACTAACGGCTTTACTTGCTTTCCGAACCACAGAGGAAACTCGGTATGTAATGGGCGGTCACCCATCCACAGACCAACCTAGGCATGCACTGCTTGACCTAAAGATCGACCCGAGCGGCTCCTCTTACTTACAAACAAATGTTACCTCTTAATAATGTTAGTCTAGATTGTTATTTGTTAAATGCCCTGTTGTTATATTTATTTTAGGAACATGTTATGAATAAAGCAGTTTTACCTTAAAGACTACTTTTGAAATAATGAAGACAGAGTTTCCTCTGCTGGCAATAAAAACAAATGGTGGTGGTGGTAATGGTGGTGGTGGTGGTGGTGGTTTTCATTGGTCTGTTTGAACGTAGCAGGAACTTTAATTATGAGAATACACCATACAACTTGCATACTTTAACAAAAAATGATTGTGATAATAAAATCTGACTTTATTTCAATGTTTGACTGAAAAAGTGCAATATAACCGTTTCCATTTAGAATTTGAGAAATGCAGTCAGCAACTAAAAAGCGAAGGTAAGTCAGAGGCCCATGGGCGGCATAAAAACTCTGACACCAGGTTAGGCACTTACCACATGATAAAGCCAAGAAGAACAATGACAAAAAAACCAAAGTACCTACATAGTCACACAAAAAAAATATTTATTTAAATTATTAAACTTTAAGTAATTTAAATTGTTCAAATAGTCTTACTGTCCGGAGTGACAGAGTCTTATCATAAAACACTAAAAACAGTTGTTTTAATTATCCAAGGAAATGACTCATCTTCCAATTAGGAATGCTATTTTTTTATTAACAATATTGACTTATTCTAATTAGGTGTCAAATATTATCTTATCTTGGTTTATATGTTTTTTTTTTGTTACTAAGCAAGTTATAAGAAAAAAAAAACGTGTAAAAATAATGGCAAAGTCATTGAGTCTGCCTTTGTACAGTAATTTTATTATTGTAAAAAAAAAAATTATTAATAAAAATAAAATGATATAGTTTGCCTCTATTTATTGAATCTCAAGTTATTATTATAGTATTGTTATATAATACATAAAATTATACATAAGATTTTATCAGTAGAGAGGTTCTCTTTGACTCTCAAACTGTTAATGTTAAAAGATGTACTACCGAGTGGGCTGACGGTTGACCACAGGGTGGAAGTGCCCGTGAAATTTAAATTTGCTTAGGTTTTTTGCAATTTGCAGGTCAGTGTCAGGTTGTTTGTTGATGAAATAAAGAGTCGTGCAAGTAAAACTTATGTAGTTACAGTCATCATCATCATTTCAGCCGAAAAGTCCACTGCTGGACATAGGCCTCCCCCAAGAAGGGGGGTTTTGCCATAATCGCCACGCTTGGCAGGCGGGTTGGCGATCGCAGTATGGTTGTTGTAAAATTAGAGAATGCTGCTGCCTATTCTCTGGTAAGTCCCTTAGTCGCCTCTTACGACACCCACGGGAAGATATGGGATGTAGTTACAGTACTAAAATCATTAATAGGACCCTCTAAGTTCATTTAACCCCATTGAATAACTATTTCATAATTAATGGGGTTAAATGAACTTAGTTTTTTTTTTTTTTTAATAGAAACATTGCCCCACACTAGGATTCGTTTTACCTGAATCGTGGGTGCGTTTACAAACATTTAAACTCACATACACAAACAGCCAGACCCGGAACAACTACCTATAGGCCATACAAATATTTGTTCCGTGCGGGAATCGAACCCGCGACACGAAGTGCAGCAGTCAATCGCTCAGCCACTGCGCCAACCGTGCCGTCAAAATATATTGATGATTTTAATGATTATAATTCTATAACTACATAGGTGTTAAATGCGCGACACATATGCCATCAACATACAACCTGACACTGACCTGTAAATTGCAAAAAAAAACGGTAAGAAAAATTGAATTTCGTGGGCTACCGTGAATAAAGTAGTACTAAATTCTGAAATTATAGTCCTTTTCTCGTCTGTTTTACCTCTGAGAGCTGCAATAAAACACCAGTCTTATTGCTACAGTAATAAAGACAACTATAACTTTGGCAGACTCGCCAGTGACGGCAACCTAAAAAGAAAGTTTTTGCTCATTATGTTTTTGGCAGATATGCAAAGTTAGAGGTAGTCGCCAGCACGCCAAGTTTCCACAAACTGTCAAATTTCTATAAATGATTTTAAACCATAACTTGTTGAAAGTTAAGTTCAAAATCGAATGAGAAAGTTTGACAGTTTGTGGTAACTTGATGCGCTGCCGACTGTACATACCTACAATAATTGTGAAGTACTGTAATTTAGACGTGGATAGTTATGAGTGAAAATGATTAATATTGTTAATTTTAATGTAGTTAGTCTAGTTACTAAACCTTAACGCAAAAAAACTACAAACACCAGCGGCCAAAATTATAGTTAAAATGTTACATTAGATACTAAGTTAAAGTTGCATCCTAAATGAAAGCAAAATGTCACTCTACAACACTCAAAATAGTGTCTGAAATCCTTCAAATGATCAAGATCTAAAGTAAAAAGAGACACCATGACTTCAGTGCAAAAAACAATAAAGAAAAAACAAATGACTGTAAAACATTTATAACGAACATCAAACTCTAGCACAATTACAGAAAAATCAACGTTATTCCTAACATCACAATGCTTATAATAGTGCGTTCAGTGCGCGCCATGGCGTCTTTCGCGGCGCAAGCGGCCCTCCGGTCTCGTTGGAGCTCTCTCATAGAATCAACGAGCGTCGACGTGCCAGGGGAAGTGACGGACGGCGTGCGTTCTGTCGTCGGATGGCTGAAACAGGCACGGAGTTTTTCTTGTTGTACATCGATTGCTGCTCTGAATGTATACGTTTGCAGGCTCATCTGATCATGTAGGGATGGTTTATGCTTAGCTAAGCCAGCTTGAGGCAAAGGCGAGCTCCTGGGTACAAATAACGTGTGCAAAACCCTGTTCCACGAAAGCAAAGACGAACGAAGCAGAGAGGAGCCGTGGAAGATGCGACCAATCACAAGAGAGACGACAAAAGCGATGTAGATGTCACCCAATGTTGATTCTTGTCTCTTTCCGCTCCGTTCATGTCTGTGGAAACCAGGTCTATAGCATAAATCATCCCTAATATCATCTGTGATGCTGCAACACAACGGGTGTCATTCGTCCGCAGTTCTTCAACCTTTTCATAAACCGTCACGGAAATTTATTGTTAAGCAAATTGACACCGTACGTCAAATTACCCAGTTATATTTTATCTATTTTGTATAACTGTCAAAAAAAAATTACAGTTATATTTTTTATACACAGAAGTAATTAAGTTGGTAGTCAAGTTGCGTAACAATTAATTTCCTTGATGTCACTGCGCAGGAGGATGCCTCATGCATGCTCAATGTTCATGCTCAGAGTGGCAAAGATGTTCGGCGCAGATTTATACAAATGTTGGCGTGATTACAGTTTGTCTGGGTTCTTAAAGTGGTTTGCACAGTCAGTATTTTACAAAGAAGAATGGCGAAAAAGAGGTCAGAATGCTTTGCAATTACTGTACCAATATAACCTTATTCAGTTTTCTAATACGATGTTTCCTTCGTTTTAGTGTTAATTCCTAAATATTCGCGTGCTGCATATTACATCGAAAAATGTTTGAAATTCCTTACTGCTGGCTCGGTAATTTACTGACGTTCAGGGAAATAGCGTAGTATTATCAGCTTATAATGTTGCCACTACTTGGGCACAGACCTCTCTGAACATACCAGCGGGACCCGCGTGGTGGACCACATCACAACTATATACCGACCTTTAATGAGTCCTCCGCCTTGCCCCATCAAAGACACATTAAGCTTCCACAAAGTCCTAACAATATCCCACAGGTTATTTGCTTTAAAATAACCATAATCCACTTAGGTATTACGATACTAATTGAACCAACGTGATCAAGCTTCAGAATATTCCATTTAAGTCATAAGTCATTTATATCGGAAAAATAAAAGAAAAAAAAAATAATAAAAGCAACAGCAGCAGCAGCAGTATTTAAATTGATACCTGCGCGAGGACTCATTAAAGCGATCGGTCTATAGACAATATATCTTGTTTCTTTTGTAAGACTTATATGAAACTCTACCACGCTTAGCTTTTATTTTAGTATCATACTCGGACCCGTGTATCTCCAAGCTCATGCTGTTGTCTAGTATACGCAAAATTATGAAATGCTTGTTAGAAGCCTTTGCCACAGTTATATCACCTGATCTAAAAAGTTAACACGCAGTCTTTGAGACCATAAATTAGGCTGTTATAAACAAATGTATATTATTTGGCAGTCACATGCTTGTATTTCATTTTTTGTCGTAGCGATGTCAGACGACAGTGATTGATTTGACGAAAAAACTAAATTATCTGAGAAAAATAAAATATTCCGCTCAACGCCTACTCACTACTAGACAGTTCATTGCTCAATTAGTTTTACTAGTTTGACTACTTCAAGATTCCAGCAATAATCAGGGTCAAATAAAATTGGCTAGCGAAAATCTTCAGACGTTTGCTAGCTGCCTCATTGATCTAGTGGCCGCAAGTGCGACTGATAAACACGAGGTCCCGGGTTCGGTTCCCAGGGAGCACGAGGTCCCGGGTTCGATTCCCAGGTCGGGCAAAAGTGTTATTGGGTTTTTCCAACACGAATTTCTGAGTAGCAGCCACGCATTCTGGATTTGTGCCCAGATGATGTAAATAGGCTCGCTCCATATAATATAAATGGCGAAATGTGGGTGTACTATTGGATACACCTCTGCATAACCTTTCGGGGATTACAGGCGTGATGTTATGTTTACTAGGTAATTTAAATTGACGTTCTAAATTGAAATTTTTAACAATTGGTTACATAAGAACTCAATACCATATTGTGAAAAGTAGCCCCAAACAAAATTCTCCGTAATATAGTTGGCACGCGACCCTATAAAATGTTAAATACTTTGACGGAACTTCGTGCCATCGCACGCGTACATGACAACGACCCGTTTTCTTAATGAACTGTTAATGTAGCACGTAATATACAGCTGAAATGTGGTCTCATTTCCATCTCATTTGAGCCTTATTTCAAATTCTCATTGACTTCTCGAATCAGCCTAGCTTTAGTTATTTTCATCCTTGCTTTGGCTTGTTTAACCAATTGATTTCGAAAAAAGGCATAACCAAATTTTTTAAACAAAAATAATAGTTTGTGTCTTAAAACGTTCAGATAAAGTCTAAAATAGAAAACACTTTCCGAAAGCTTCAATACAATTCTGTATGAAACTATACAAATGCACGTTTTTCCATTTAGCTAATCTCGCAATATAAGTACGTAGCTGATGGAATCCCCTTCGTGTAACTAACACCCACAGAATCTAGAGGAGGTACGGAAACAAATACATGTTAAAGAAAATAGTCCGAAATGTGTAGGTGATCTATTCTTAGTCTTAACGTAACACGTAAATAAATATAAGTAAAATGTAGTTGCTCCAAAATGTTATTTTAAAAGATTTTTACCGAATATTTTCGCAGGATCATACAACACCGATGTTTATTCACAACTGATATGACTAATGTATTTTGTTAAAAGCAATGTAATCTGGGCAATTTTTATCTCTCCCAAAAAACTGTAACATAATACAAGAGACAGACAAACTAAACACGCCAACATATTTAGTAGAAAATGTTAATTCACAAATGCTTTTATTTTTCTATTCACACGTAGTTGTCGTATTTAGCTCATAATTTCGCACTTCCGGCGTTGTAATTGCATACCTTCGCTCTTTGATGGTCGCATTCCATGCTGTAGTGCGGTTTAATATGCCTTACAGCTTTGCCGATCGATGATTTTCCTGATGGAGTCTAGCAACTTTTGCAACGAATGTACAGCCACAAGGACTAATATGAATACCTCAATTCTAAGAGATATTCTCGTGGAATATTGATTGCAACTTTGAGAAAAGACCTGTTTCAAAATAAGAGTATTCTGGGTTCCTAGTTCCTAAGTACGTTCGTAAAAACATACAATTTCAATCAATACAGGAGGAGAAAATCACTCTTATATGTTACTAAGTGTAATAGTGAGTGAAGTACATATTGGTGCTCGTGTCTGTACCAATTTTGGGTTTAATTATCTGCCAAGGTCAATTGATGGCGCGACGCTATATTTTTTGCGTTTGTACGATTAAATGGATCAGTGGAATCGGCAATTAGACCGTCTCCTAACCTATACTTAGTCCAAAAAGTCCATGCGAAAACGGCTGCAAAAGTTATCAGTGTAAAAACATGAAACCATTGGAGCTCGTATAATTTTGATTACACAAGGGACTTAATAACTCTCGCTCAATGTCAAAAATGTATGGAATAAATAATTTTACGCTACACTATAGTAAAGTCAGGGAAATTTATTGTGAAGTAAATTGACTACCAACCCAAACAGTCCGTAGATTTCTATTACAACTGTCATTGTTTGCTGTCAAAAAATGACAGTTGTAAGTTTTGTAATATAAAGGCATAATTGATGGAGGGAGTCAATTTGCTTAAGAATTAAATTCCCTGGCGGTACATTGACATGAAAATGATAAATGTAGGTATTCAACACTTTCAAAATAAATGAAGCGTTTCCTCAGTCTTCTTGAAGGTATTAAAATACATACTTGGCCTTGCGCAAACACACTTAGAAACCTAGATTATTCTAGTCGCACCACGCATGACCAAAATCTTATAAATGTTGTCTTGCATGATAGAAACTAATTATTAATTAGGTTTAAGGTGGAAGCGCCAGGGAGGCCCGCGATATTCAACTATTTCATGAAAAAGTAATTCAATGTTTGGTTAAATGAACTTAGACGGTTGTATTGATGATTGTAATTCTATAACTACCTACGTATTACTTGAGCGACTCATTTTTCATCAACATACAACCTGACACGACCTGCAAATTGCAAAAAAAGTGAATTGGCGGGCTATCCTGACGCTTCCACCTTTATTTAAATGTTACGTATCCCATAGACAAAGTTCGCATAAATGTGAATGACTTAATGCGAAAAAAAGAGGACTTATTTTATTTTCTAAAAAGTCTTGATCTGACCCGAACATCAACAGATTTTTGCTGTAAATGAAATGAATAAAGTCCCGTATAAAACGTTCAGGTATTTATGACGCTGACTGTTACGACTCGTCTACTTAAGTATGGGATTAGGAATTACGAGACCTGCCGTCTCGTACTTGCGACTTGCCTTTTGCTCAAACATTTTTTGTGTAAACGGCAATGTAATGAAACGGGAGGATAATCCTACTTTTAATAAAGTAGCTACCATTTCTATAGCCATTCTTTAAGTAAATGCTGACTGCACCGAGTCGATCTGAGGACAATAAGGTCTATTTATAGAGGGTTTATTAAATAATATGGCTGAAGGACACGCAAATCATAAAAAAACAAGTCCCTTATTATAATGCTGATATTATGAAAGCAACAACATACGCAGTGTTTTGTTTCGAATATAATAATCAAATGCACACAGAAAAACAAAAGAACACGCTCATCATTATTTGCATTTAGCGAAGGTGATTGCAAATAACAGTTGTGATAATATGGAGAAGGTAACTGTGAAACTGCTGGCGCCGATATAGCTATAGTTTCAAACATTTGGTTGAAAATCTGTTGTATTTCAAAATATCTTGATCTCATTGATTGGACCTAACTCTGAACATGCGATCTACAATGAGCTTTCGACGACCTTCCCTATTGTCTAATTCAATTCATTAAGAAAAAAACACCCAGTTATTTCCCCGAACGCCAGATCTTTTCAACTCGGCTGCACCGCCTTTTAGCAGCAGACGGAAATTCTGCATTTCGTTGCAAAAATCAAAACTGGCTGGAGTACACAAGCGGTTTTCGATGCCAATAATGAAAAGGCCGTCGAAATCATTGATCCACCGCCTCCTAGTAAATCTGAAGCTGTAAGAAAACTCCTTAACAGTACAAATAAAATCCTTCTAAACCATTTCACAGTACTGCAAAGAAATCCCAATTTAATCGGAAGTCCCTAGCTATACAATACAGTAATAAATCCAATCCGACACGGCTAACCGCTCGTGTATTGATATGACCTTCGCCTTGCACCCTAGCTCGCAATTATGGTACTTCGCGATGTCCCCACTGGCAGTAACTGCTGTGAGAATTTAGCATCCGTAGGATATGGATATTTTTAGAAGGTTGGGACGGATCTGCATCGTTTGAATGTCCGTCTTACTTGGAAACTCTGTAGTTAACCATTGGGATGAAGTTTTGGATCATGGAAATAAATACTTTAACAAAAAACCGGTTTTCCTGCTATGAATGCAAAGCAGTGGTGTGAGGAGTATTCATTCTTCTCTCCTGTCTACTCTTTCCAATCTTGAAATGCGAGGCAGCTCATCCAGCAAAAGCAAGTCCTACGAATGACGGTTATTGTTATTTTGATCTACCAGCTACACCTACACCTTTTGACACAGAATTCAGCAGGCTCTAACAAACCTGCGGCGGTCTTCTATTCTTTCCTTACTGCTTTTCATGCAGAATTATGAATCAAATCAGTTTTAATACTTTTGATATTCTCTTACAGCAATGCAGCAGTTCTCTTTTACGATTTCTCATATTTCGGCTCGCCTAGCCGTAGGATTCTTCTTGGTCGAACTTCGATTAGCCCTGTAAAAATCGTCTATCTTCATGCACACGACTCATCGCTATACGTCTTCATCTTCTTCTCCATCCTAACATTACCCTGCTACCTCCAGGCATCGCTAGAAGTACGTCAAGTGGGCAGACGCGCCGTCAGTCAGCTGGCAGGCAGAGGCATGGGGGATGAGGTGGTCATCATACACTTCAACGATGTCTATAACATCGAACAGACTACCAGTAAGTATATATTTTTCATTAAGAAGTTTAAGATCTCGATACACTTCTTAAGTTGATGTTTAAGGGAGTGTCTTATTTATCGACGCGAAATCTGCTTAAGCCAGTCCGATCCGATCATTGCATGGATGGCCATGAAGCTCTTTTCCGGCTCAAGCCGATTCTGCGTTTTTAAGTGTGGTCACTCCATAGCTATTTAGACAGTCAGACTGAGATTGAAAAACGTTATTTAGCACGGATTTTGGCTTAGATATGTTCCCATATTTACCCTTTGGGGTTGTATCTCATCTAGCAGCATTTTTCCATGTTCCTATTCTTTTCTGGAGCCCAGAACAGTCAGCTGCTAGAGCGAGAAACAGCGTGCTGCCGAGCGCATCATCTTCTCTGTTACTTGTAATTTGCCAGTTGCGTGACATGACAGTTTAGGAACAATGCTTAGCCAAAATTCGTGAAAACTAACGTTTATCAATATCGGCCAAAAACAGATTAGCTGAAGTGGCAATCGGCCGGCCTTATTAGCGGTCGAGCCAAATGTTCACGCGTCCTTGAGCTGAGACCGCAAATCAGCAAACACATTATTGTTCAATCTTCGCAGATTGAACGATAATGCATTAATGAGATTTGCCGAAGATAGTTCGGTGACATTCAATTATAAAGGCCTATGGCAATCAGCAGACTGTTAAAGGCCGTTGATGTTAAGATGGTATAGCTCAGTTCATCAACAATTTCTGTATCTTCTGCCAATACTTTGCAGTTTTCCATCGCCTTGGAGTAATCTTGTTCGTCTATTTCAGGCACAGAGCCCGTGGGAGGTGCCTTAAGGTTCAGCACAGCAGTTAAGGCACTTCAGCACTTGAACCCCTTAGTACTGTTCAGTGGAGACATATTCTCACCTAGCATGTGTAAGTACTTTAATTATGAGTTAATACTTTGAACCTTTGGCAATTATAGGTGATAAAGAAGCCACAAATGGTAAAGCCATTGATTTCTCGCCACCTTTCGTGACTCTTGATGTTCAATTAAAAGTACGGGGGTCGTCCTTTAATCACGTGAGATTCAAAACGGGGGGAAGGGGTAAGAAAAAAGTCACGATGGGGGGGTTGAGATAGAGTGACAATGACGTGTATTTTTCCGAGAAAAAAAAAGGAAATGTGTGACGCATTAAATATTTTTACCAATATTGGATTGATTTTTATTATGTGACCACGTAAAAACTCGAGCAATCGAAATTGGGTCAAAAAAATTACTAAACGTTTCTCTTCTTTGTCTCTCTGATTTTTCCAATAAATAAAAATACACGTGATGTTGGGAGGGGGCGAGGAGGGGTGGCCTAAAACCTCACGACGTATCTCCGAAGATGGAGGAAGGGCCTAAAAAACCTCACGTGGTTAAAGGATGGCCCCTTATGTGCGTATAATCTTTGATCAATGCTCCTTTCGACACTCGGTCAGAATCATAATACGTACACACGACGACCAATCAAGCTAAACAAAACCAGTTTATGCAGATCTCTCATTGTAAGGGGAAACCTGTACAAAGCGGGGCCGTGTTATACTGGACATGTATAGCTTGATGTGTCACCGTGTGTACAAATAGTTTGACTACTTTCCTACCTGATACCACTCGTATACCGTAATTATAGACACAAGTAAGAATAATTGTATCTCGCCCGATATCACGTCGGTGGGACACGAAGTATTAACGTATAGGTATGTATGGCTTCCTTGATACAGCTGAATCGACCAAATTTGTGTGCGTTCCTAACCTTGGAGGCTATAAATGTCATTTAAATCACGCTCGTAACACCCAAAGGGTTAGACAGAGAAGTACAGAAGTGTGTTCGAGTCCAACGTAATACACAAGACTGTGTTGCCATCAACTGGGCACATATCCAGACCCTGATCCAAGGCTGAGAGTCCTGAAACTACCGTCCGCATTGCACGAGCTCATGTGAGTCTGGTGATCGGACATCAATAAGGAGGAAGAGGCGAAAGCCACCGCTGAGAGGTCGCAAACGTCATGCAACGCAGTAAAACGGCGCAGTTTTTAGTGGGTGCGAGTGACCCCCACTTAACTACACCGGCCGAGGGGCGGTAGGCATTTTCTTCTCTTAAAAAAGGGATGAGAAAGTCCTGAAGAAAAAGCCTAACCCGCCTGTGAATCAAACCCAAGACCTCATGTTCCTCTGTCGCACATAAAATAAATCAAAAACACAGCCACATTGCAAACTAAACAGTAAAAATCATGTACGAGTAATACTAGCTTTTACAAACGAGTGCATTCTTATTCCAGTGAGCACGTTCACAAAAGGCGAGCAAATGGTGCCGGTGTTGAATGAAATCGGAACGCATTGTGCCGTGTTTGGAAACCACGACTTTGGTGAGTGAAAGTCTTCATTGATAACATCTAGAGAATTTATTTTGGTACTAGCTGTTACCCGTGAGCTTCGTACGCGTGATTACGTACGTGACGTTATTATAAAAATATTAGTTCCCTATTATTTTTGTATACAATTTCAAGGGTATTAAATTGTTTTGCACGGAACCCATTTCATTTTTCTAAAATAAAATAATCTAAAGACCGACCGCTTTAATGAGTCCTCGCGAAGGTATCAGTTTAAATGGAATATTCTGAAGGTTGATCACGAATTGGTTCAATTAGTATCGTAATACCTACATGAATTATGGTTAATTTAAATCAAATAACCTGTGGGATATTGTTATTGATGGGGCAAGGCGGAGGACTCATTAAAGCGGTTGGTCTATAGTTACTCCTTATAACATCAGCTATCTGCTAGTAAAGGTCCCATCAAAATCGGTCCAGCCGTTTCGGAGATTACTCGGAACAAACAGACAGATTTTGTTATAAATACCGTATATAGTTTCATTATGCATTCAGTATAAGGCTGTTATTTTGAAATTACAAACAGACACTTCAATTTTATTTATTTGTATTGTAATGCATGCAGTAAGCAAATGAAAGCAAGCGAAATAAAAATTATAAATCAGTGTAGTCGTATTTCCGTTCACTATCACTTTTCCTGATAACAGCTGGTACAATACCCAATCATAGAGTAAATTGCACAATTGACTATGCTTTATATACTTGAAATGGTGATCGCATTCGCCTGTAATACAATCACAATCATTTCTCGCAATACGATGCTTTAATGATCATCCACAATTTACGATTCATCCACATTGCGTTTTTTTTTTATGTATAAGGTCTATCTTTTCATACACGAATTTTTTTTTACGAAATTATTATAATTCTAAATTTTTTTGAGACTTTTTGCATAAAACCTTTACTCCCATATTCTTACAATGACAGTAGGTAAATACGACGTAGTAAACTAGCGTAATGGATGTTTAAAAATAAGGAGCCAGTATTTATTTTGTGGGTCAAGTAATTTTAAATTATTTATTTTATATAAAAAAATATACTCAGATAAAAAAAAATCCCTGGAAATGGCTTCGTTATAGCCGTTAGATGATTCTCTGAAAATATTTCGTGTATGAATAGTTAGACCTTATATAATATTTTACTAGAAAGCAAAATAATACCGCTATGTAACATAACTCACGCCTGAAATCCCAGTAGGGTTAGGCAGAGGTGTACCGCGAGTTATGTTTAAACATACATATGTATGTCCCATGTAATAGGGGGTGAGCCTATTACCATCAACATGCTCCTAATCCTATTATATCATTTCAACGACTGCTCCCATTCCAGATTTTGGCCTAGAAGTTCTGTCAGGCCTAGTAGCGCAGTGCAACTTCCCGTGGTTGATGTCCAACGTGATTGATAACGAGACAGGCAGACCTCTGGGCGACGGGAAGATCACGCACGCTCTCATGTGCAATGGGCACAAGATTGGCTTCATTGGGCTGGTTGAACAGGTAATGTAGACTCTAATTTGTAGGTGGCTAGGTCTAAAGTGTCTCACACGCTCTCATGTGCAATGGGTACAAGATTGGCTTCATTGGGCTGGTCGAACAGGTAATGTCGACTCTAATTTGTAGGTGGCTAGGTCTAAAGTGTCTCACACGCTCTCATGTGCAATGGGCACAAGATTGGCTTCATTGGGCTGGTCGAACAGGTAATGTAGACTCTAAAGTATAGTTAGTTGGGTCTAAACTAAGATTACTCACGCTCTCATGTGCAATGTGCACAAGATTGGTATCATTGGGCAGGTTGAACAGGTAATGTAGACTCTAAAGTATAGGTAGTTGGGTCTAAAGTAAGATCACACACGCTCTCATGTGCAATGGGCACAAGATTGGCTTCATTGGGCTGGTCGAACACGTAATGTCGACTCAAATTTGTAGGTGGCTAGGTCTAAAGTGTCTCAGACGCTCTCATGTGCAATGGACACAAGATTGGTTTCATTGGGCTGGTTGAACAGGTAATGTCGACTCTAATTTGTAGGTAGCTAGGTCTAAAGTGTCTCACACGCTCTCATGTGCAATGGGTACAAGATTGGCTTCATTGGGCTGGTCGAACAGGTAATGTCGACTCTAATTTGTAGGTGGCTAGGTCTAAAGTGTCTCACACGCTCTCATGTGCAATGGGCACAAGATTGGCTTCATTGGGCTGGTCGAACAGGTAATGTAGACTCTAAAGTATAGTTAGTTGGGTCTAAACTAAGATTACTCACGCTCTCATGTGCAATGTGCACAAGATTGGTATCATTGGGCAGGTTGAACAGGTAATGTAGACTCTAAAGTATAGGTAGTTGGGTCTAAAGTAAGATCACACACGCTCTCATGTGCAATGGGCACAAGATTGGCTTCATTGGGCTGGTCGAACACGTAATGTCGACTCTAATTTGTAGGTAGCTAGGTCTAAAGTGTCTCACATGCTCTCATGTGCGATGGACACAAGATTGGCTTCATTGGGCTGGTCGAACACGTAATGTCGACTCAAATTTGTAGGTGGCTAGGTCTAAAGTGTCTCAGACGCTCTCATGTGCAATGGACACAAGATTGGTTTCATTGGGCTGGTTGAACAGGTAATGTCGACTCTAATTTGTAGGTGACTAGGTCTAAAGTGTCTCACATGCTCTCATGAGTAATGGGCATAAGATTGGTTTCATTGGGCTGGTCGAACAGGTAACTATACCGTTAGAAAAGGCTTGTGTGCCAAATGACATCTACATAACATCAAGATTGTTATCATCGAAGGGTTATACAGAGGTTTACGTAATAGTACACGCACATTTCGCCAGTTATATTTAAATCCCATGTAATAGGGGCAAGCCTATTGCCATCAGCCGGGTACAAATCCAAACTCCGTGGCTGCTACTGAGAAACTCCTGATGAAAAAACCCAATAACACTTTGTCCGACCTGGGAATCGAACCCAAGACCGCGCTTGCAACCACTGGACCAACAGGGCTGCCTTTGTAAACATGCATCTATTTTATGGATACTAAAATTATTCATGGTTTTTTTTTTTCAGGAATGGCTAGAGACCTTGGCAACGATAAACCCAGAAGAAGTGACGTTCTTAGACTTCGTACAAGCTGGCACGAAGTTAGCCTCGCAATTGAAGCAAGAAGTAAGTCTAAAACTATCCAATCCACTCTTTTTCGGGTTCCGTACCTCAAAAGGAAAAAACGGAACCATTATAGGATCACTTTGTTGTCGGTCTGTGTGTCTGTATGTCCGTCTGTGTGTCTGTCTGACCGTCTGTGTGTCTGTCTGTCCGTCTGTGTGTCTGTCTGTCCGTCTGTGTGCCTGTCTGTCCGTCTGAGGGTCTGTCTGTCCGTCTGTGTGTCTGTCTGTCCGTCTGTGTGTCTGTCTGTCCGTCTGTGTGTCTGTCTGTCCGTCTGTGTGTCTGTCTGTCCATCTATCTGTCCGTCTGTGTGTCTGTCCGTCTGTGTGACAGTCTGTCCGTCTGTGTGTCTGTCTGTCCGTCTGTGTGTCTGTCTGTCCATCTATATGTCCGTCTGTGTGACAGTCTGTGTGACAGTCTGTCCGTCTGTGTGTCTGTCTGTCCGTCTGTGTGTCTGTCTGTCCATCTATCTGTGTGTCTGTCCGTCTGTGTGACAGTCTGTCCGTCTGTGTGTCTGTCTGTCCGTCTGTGTGTCTGTCTGTCCATCTATCTGTCCGTCTGTGTGTCTGTCCGTCTGTGTGACAGTCTGTCCGTCTGTGTGTCTGTCTGTCCGTATGTGTGTCTGTCTGTCCGTCTGTGTGTCTGTCTGTCAAGACCCTGTATCTCGGGAAAGCGTGGAGGTATCGAGTTGAAATTAAAACCATATACTCAGGTCTAGAATCCCTTGAAGCTATGATAAAATCAAAATTTCTAAGTTTACGTAAAAAAAAAAATACGGCCGTTTATGCCGCAATAAACGTATATTTCGACACTCTCAAGGGAATCAAAATTTATAGGGTACTTCCCGTTGACCTAGAATCATGAAAATTGACAAGTAGCAATGTCTTACAGCACATGTAAAGGAAAAAATCTGAAAACCGTAACAAAATACCTACAAGTTTATACGGAACCCTCGGTGCGCGAGTCCCACTCGCACTTGGCCGGTTTTTTGTTATCGTGTGGTTAGTGCTTAACCTGGTGTCAGAGTTTTTATGCCACCCATGGGCCTCTGACTTGGCTTTACATGCCGTCGAGATCTGTCAGGCATTCAGATTTCCTCACGATGTTTTCCTTCACCGAAGCAAGTGATAATTATATAACACGCACATAAATCTGAAAAATCAGAGGTGCGTGGCTTGCGTTCGAACTCGAGACCTATGACTTGGCAGTCCGACGGTCATACCACTAGGCTATCACTGCTGCTTAAATGTCTAAGTCTAAATGCTAAAATAAGTACCTGTTTTCGTTAGTTATACATGGTTTCCTAACTATGACTTAATTGTTCCAGGGTTGTGAATACGTGATAGCTTTAACACACATGCGGACACCAAACGACATAAAGCTAGCTGAAGGGTGCAACGATATCGATCTCATACTGGGAGGGCACGACCATGTGTATGAAGTGTTACATGTAAGTACATAAGATTCTTAAATTTATTCTCTAGGCTGGATTTGTGCCCGGTTGATGGCAATAGGCTCGTCCACTATTATATGGGACTTAAACATAACTGACGAAATGTGGGTGTACTATTAGGTACACCTCTGCCCAACCCTTCGAGAATTACAAGCCATGATGTTATGTTTATCTATACACTGTCAACTCTGATAAGTTCCCTTCTCAGTTTTGCACTTTTAAGTTGACAGTTGTATTAGAATGGCAGCAGTAACGCAAAGCCAAAGCGGATATCAAGTACCGTTTTTGAATCTCAGCCTAAGTAAAAAAAACGAGTATCGAAAACGACCATCCAAAACGACCTCCTGCCAACCTATTCACAAACGCTTCGATTCGATTTCGATTCAGAAAGTATCAATATGTAAAAGTATGAAAGTAAAAATATGTAGCTCGCTCGGTTTCGTGATGCCAAAAAAATTCAAATTCAAATATTTTTATTTGTTGAGCATAGGTAGGTTAGTTACAGGTGTTATAGTCATTAATGAACTCTATGTCAAGCCGTTATCGGCGTACAAATATTTTCGAAGAAACATGCTGATTATAACAAATTGTCAAATAATTCTAATACTATTATCACAATGTTTAAATAATCGAATACAAATTGTCAAAACAGAAAAACATTCCAATAAGGTATAAAAATAATAAGTTCTAGTATAAACAAGCAGAAACAAAATGTAGTCAAAATATATCAGTTAAATATTCGTTCACCGTATAATATGCTTTGTCGTGTAATATTTTCAGGAGTGCCCTTTTGAAATCGTGAATGTTTTCAATATCTGTAGTTCCCCTAGGGATCTTATTATAGATTCTAGGTGCCATTCCTAAAAAGCTTTTTTTATAAAGAGCCGTGTTATGTGGTTTAGCGCATATCTCTCTGTGTCGTCGTTTAGATCTCAATGTTTCAAATAGATGGAAATTAGATTTGACAAATACTGCTGTCTCAAAGATGTATATACAAGGCAATGTTAAGAGTGTAAATTTTTTGAAGTATAGCTTACAGCTATCCGTAAGTTTCAGCTTAAAGACAGCACGCAAACATCTTTTTTGGGCCTTAAATGCAATTTCCTTGTCAGAGGAATTCCCCCAGTATATTATTCCAAAACGTAATGTAGATGTAATGTAAGCCTTGTAAGAGATAAGAACAATGGACTCATTTACAATTTTTGCCAAATTATGAAGTGCATATGAGTACTGATTTAGTTTTTTACAAACAGATTCCACATGACATTTCCAGTTTAGGTGCATGTCCAAGTGGAGTCCTAAGAATCTAGCACTGGGTGTTTCAGTTATTGTTTGATCTGCATAAGTTATGTTTAAGTTTCTTCGTTCTTTGATCAAATGTCATAAGCTTTGTTTTATTTATATTAATTTTTAACTTATTTGTTATATATAGTCATACGACTTGTCGAATCGAAGCGTTTGTTAATAGCTATGCACTTATACAGGTCTTCAATCAACCTCCACAGAGATGCGCTTCAAGTAAATAAATTGCCAATATCTGTTATCATTTCAGATAAACAACAAATACGTAGTAAAATCCGGCACAGACTTCAGACAATTCAGCAAGATCAGCGTCAACTTCACTGAAGAGGGCGTGACGGTCGACATCGCGGAGGTCGGAGTGACTAGCGCCTTCGCCGAGGACCTAGTGCTGAAGGAGAAAACTGACAAATATTCCTGTAAGTACATCATCATCAATTACCAAGCTTGTCGGAGCCGGCTCCAACTCTAATTGGATGTAGCTGAATATCAGAATTTCATACGGAGCGACTGCCTATCTGACCTCCACAACTATTTAACTGAGTAATACGATACCCCTTGGTAAGACTGGTTATCAGACTTTCGGGCCACTAATTACCTGTAACGACTGTCAAAGATCTATAAATGACAGCCGGGACCAACGGCTTAACGTTACTTTCCGAGGCATGGAGGGGTTAATCGATTATGTAATGGGATGGTCGGTCACTCACATCAACCGACTGACTCTCCGTTTATTGTATTATTTTACCGTTTAACCAGGCCTGTCCAACATACGGCCCCCGGGCCACTTAACGGCCCGCATAGTTCTTTCATCCGGCCCTGCCGAACTATTTAAAACTTGAATAATATCGCGCGAACATTGCTTAAAAAACGTCCCGACGTCAGTTATTCCCACCCTACTTCACCTACCCGCGAATGCAGTCTAGTCCGGCAAGTCCTTAGCATTTTTTTTTGGTCCTCTACGGTTACAAAAATAATAAACTTGGCCCTCCATAAAATTATGTTGGACACCCCTGGTTTAAACTTATAAACACAAAGACAAATTAATTTAAAAAACAATTATATTTCATCCCCTCTTCCACAGCAATGATCGAAGGCAAGATGGACGAGATCCTCGGAAAATTCTGCGTCCCGCTGGAAGGTCGGTTCTCGTGCATCAGACGGCAGGAGTGCAACCTGGGCAACTGGGTGTGCGACGTCCTGCTCGCGGCCACTGGAGCCGACCTCGTGCTGGTTAACTCGGGCACCTTCCGCTCCGATCAGGTGAGTCATAAGGGATGATGGACTGGTCTGACTTACTCGAGGAGCAAAAGTCACCTCTCCTTCAAGGGAGAAGGAAGGACGGTGACTTTTTAAAGGATGGTCAGAAGCCCCTAGAGTCTAGGGACATCTGAATATCATTCAAAAAAATACCTCAACAAGGAATAACAAGTTTTATTTGATAAAGTAGATAGGTCTTACAAAGATCAAGACTCACATCTTACTCAAAATACTAGCAAAATGTGAAATCTCATGATGTTCGTACCTACCGGGTTCCTTAAACCAAATAAAATAACATCAAACCTGTTAACCTTGAAGTGTTAGACAGACGTGTAAAGGTATCTACACCCACATTTCACTAGTTATGATTTAGTCCTATTTAGTAGGGAGTATTTTTTACCAAATATCTAAGGACAGGCAGGACATCACTGTTGGTATACTTGGATCTATTGAAGTCGCCTTGTTCAAACTTCAGCGTTACTTTATGCGTGTTTAGAAAAATATTCAAGCTAGTAAAATATTCAAGCTAGTAAAATAACACAAACTCACTCATCTCTATTCCAGGTCCACGCAGCCGGCGACTTCACTCTCCGCGACCTGTCCACCATCATCCCCATGCGCGACCCGCTCGTCGTTGTGGAGGCTACCGGAGAGGTCATACTCCAAGTGCTGGAGAACGCCGTCTGCAAGTACCCCAGTCTAGAGGGACGATTTCCTCAGGTGTGATTATGGCTCGTGGCTAAATAATAATAGACGCTCGGGTCGATCTTCAGGTTAAGCCGAGCTACCCTAGGTTGTTCTGTTGATGGGTGACCACCCATTACATACCGAATTTCCTCCATGCCTCGGAAAGTACGCTAAGCTGTTGGTCCCGGCTGCCAATTGTAGATCTTTGACAGTCGTTACAGGTAGTCACTGGCCCTAAAGTCTGACTGCCTGTCTTACCAAGGGATATAGTATAACCTAGTACTAATTGGATTGTGGAGGTCAGATAATCTTGAGCAAAATATATGGATTATTTTAACCCAAAACTATGCTAACCATATTGACGAATGGTCTCAAATGCTGAATTGTATTATCTACAATGATTTATAGATCAATGTGACGTACAGTCACGAGCACCAATATGTAAACACTTAAATACTTTAAAAAGTGTTATTCTCCTGTTCTGATTAAAATTTCACGTTGTTAGGAACATAGTATTCTGGAACTCAAATTTTTTGAAAAAGAGTATCTTCAAGTTACAATCGTTATTTCTCGCGAAAATGGCTTTTAAATTTAAAAAAGTGTATACATATTAATGCTCGTGACTGTACACGTGGCCCGTCTAAAACATTAACATTATTTCCCAAGCCGGTGTCTACTAGCACAGATGACTAGCAGGCGCCAGTGCTCCGTATATGAGTCCTAATTGATCGCTCAAAAATATTATAACTTGTTGAACTTTCAACTCACGGCGTTTAGCCGAGCTTTGAAAATACAATAGTTACAATAGTAAGACGGCGCGGTTGGCGCAGTGGCTGAGCGATCAGCTGCTGCGCTGCGTATCGCGGGTTCGATCCCCGCACGGAACAAATATTTGTATGACCTACAGGTTGTTCCGGGTCTGGGTGTTTGTGTATGTGAGTTAAAATTTTTGTAAACGCTACACGATACAGGAGAAATTCCTAGTGTGGGGCAACGTTTTTTTTTTAAAGAAAAAATAAAAAAGAAGAATGTGTATCAATCTACTAAAACTCTTTTTCTACTCTTCCAGGTCGCCGGCGTATCATTCGCCTTCGATCCCTCCAAGCCTCCCGGCCAGAGAGTAGCCGAGCAAGTAGTGAAGATAGGCGACGAGTACCTCCACAAAGAACAGACATACCGCCTTGCAGTCAAGCAGTACTTACAGAAGGGAAACGACGGCTTCACCATGTTACCGCAGTGCAAAGTTATTGTAAGTTATACTGACAAGAATGTATACAACATTAGTTTTAGTATATGCGAAACTTGAAACACGTGTCTAGTATTTTTATGTAAAGAATCTATGTACAAAATTTAAATATCACAAAGTTATAAGCTTGTTCTGTTACCTGGTTGTCCGCATAAAAACGTGGTCACCACGCGGCGCGCTGCGTACGTGCCTCCAACGTCGTCTTGAGCTCATTGATAACAATAATTTGGCAGTAGGTACCTAAATGATTGCGATAGGTAGTTAATGTCGCTCGATGTCCAACTTTTAATTTTTTAATATTTTTGGGACCAAATGTAATATGGTTTAAAAATGATTGGAATCAATTCAATTACTTATTCTGAACAAACTATATTCAGGTTTCTAGGGGTTTATAGGGTGACTGTTAATAAGTGACCGATACTTATACACGTGATTGTACTCATGATAACAAACAACGTTCCCAAAGAAACATTTTATTTTATACCTACTCGTTCACTTTTATCTCAATAACTCAACAGCCGTATGAAATTCGCGCTCGCGCGCCTATGGCCTATCAGCTGTTAGCCGCGTGACGCTGTTCTCATTTTATCGTACCGTGCAACAGTGGGTAGACAGAGCACAGTGGGAGACAGAACGGCGTCACGCGGCTAACAGCTGATAGGTCAAAGGCGCGCGCGCGAATTTCATACAGCTGTTGTGTTATTGGGATAAAAGTGAACGAGTATAAAAAAAATTCTTTGGGAAAGTTGTTTGTTATCATGACTACAATCACGTGTTTAAGTATCGGCCACTAATTACCAGTCACCCTAAATGGTACAGCATGTAGGTATTACGAGGGTAGTAATAAATAAATAATTAAATCAGTAGCGAAGATTCTGTAAGGTCAACCAGCCAGCACATACCACGGACGGCAGGACAGGGGATTTTGCCACGGCATGCTAGCTACGAGACTCATGTATGTTAGTCTACTACTCCGACGCATATCGTCGCATGCCTTAGCGTCCTTCAGCTGGTCGTCGTATGCCTAAAATTGTCGTTGCAACGTCTCTTGCGCGGCATCTTGTAGTGTGCTTTTCAATGCCGCGAAGGAAAATCACACACTCGCACAGCGGCGCCTCAGGGTTGGCACATATCGGGCAGCCGAAAACGGTAGTAACAGTGATGAACGAGTATGAGTCAAACTACACGATAACTGACAAATGCTTAGTATGCTCACACCTCAAATTGGTGTGAGCTGGTAGACAGGGGGGTCTAAGCTTTACATTGTTTCATATTTATATCTTATTTCATCTGTAACCCGCAGATCCCAGAGGACATGTGCCCAGAGATCGGCATGGCCGTGCAGAACCACTTCGCGGCCATCAACGTGCGCACGGGCAAGTCGCGGCCCAGCAAGCATCGCCAGTCGCTCGTCACGCTCAGCAGGAGGTACACATACTTTATTTTTTACGAGATTAATAGACGCTAGGGGTCGTTCATACTAGTATGGACAGATTGTGAACCGACTGCGCACAATGGCAGATCATCAACAATCTCCTGACCTAATCCCAATTTATTTGGGCTCGGCGCAACATGTATTCTTGACAAATATTTCAGATGTCCATAAATAAATTTAAAAAAAATAAGTGTTTAATTACTTTTTTTAAATTTTAAATAAAGAAAAAATATTTATTGGATATGCACAGGGCAAAATAATAAAACAAAATAAAAATTAAATATCTCGACTTGGCACACGAGGTTGTCGACATGTGGAATGTGAACTCGGCTATCATTGTGCCGATCGTCGTGACGGCCAATGGCCTTATAGCCAAGAGCCTCGGCGACCATCTTTCGAGGCTCTCCTTAGGCGGTTGGATCAAGGGCCTGATTCAGAAGGCAGTACTCCTCGATACGGCTCGCATTGTGAGGAGGTTCCTGTCTCTGGAGCCCTAACCACCGGTAGCTTGGACCCTGCTCCCGACACCCGCGAACCGCCATTTTTTTATTTTTAAATGTGTTTTTAAAGGAATATTTAAAAATGTGTAGATAAATGAATAAAAGAAAACAAAATTAAATAAAAAGAAAACATACATTAAACTAAATTGGTCCAGTATGCTGCAAAACTTAATAATAATGTTAGTTTCCGATTTCAACTAACCTTTGTATGTCCAGGCACAGTCTGGTCAAAATGCTAGACGGCAGTGAGCTAGACGGCCCGCCGCCCCTCCGCCGCGCCTCGTCCGCGGCCGTGGAGCCTGCCTCGCACTCCGGACATCATAGGTATGCTAAGTAAGGACGACAGGCAGGACACACTGGTTTGATATACTTGTAGTCATCTGTTGTGATGTTGTAGTGTTGGTAGGTTACATTTTAACAAGAAGTTTAACATAGTGTCATCAGCATCATTGCAATGCCCTCATCTCAATTTATTTGGGGTCGGCGCAGCATGTCTTCTTCTTCCATACTTCTCTGTTACTCGTCATCTCAGCAGTCGCCTCCTTTCTTAGCCATATCATCCTTCACACAGTCCATCCATCGTTTCTTTGGTCTTCCTCTACTCTTATAACCATCTACATTCATACTCAACATTTTCCGCACTACATTTTCCTCATTCCTCCGCATCACATATCCATACCACGATAGCCGATTATCACACAAGCCAATAATTAAATTAATATAGTGTTTAATTGTTTAGTTATTAGCAGTGATCGGAGTAGGTACAGCTACTTTGGTTCAATGACCGCAAAGTCGATGTTAAAATGGGCATTTCCCCATTCCACGGCAAAAGGATTGCCTCCTATTCATCATCTTCCTGTCCTTGTCCCATTCTACTTGGGCTCGGCTCAACCCATATTACGCGGGACTTAAACATAACTGTCGAAACGCCTCTGCCTAACCCCTCGGGGATGACACGCGTGATGTTATGTTCTGCAGATTGAAACTTTAGTAATATGTTTAGGTAATTGTGTACAGCTGAAATAGGTTTTTTCGAAATAAATTGACATTGTTACTCGTTAGCTCTGTTTGTAAAGATTTGCATGTTAAAAATACATTCTTTGATCACTTTAAATCTATGACCGTTCACTGAATTAATGGTAAATTAAATAAATAATGAAATATTAACGAATACTCTTATACAGCGACGCACGGCGCAACATACTCAGCTGGCTAGAACATATTCAGTACATCATTCTAAACCCCACATAGAAATTTATCTTAAGCAATTTTCAAAAAAATCAGCTGTTGCCTACAAAAGTGCAACACCTACACGGTCAAAATATATGGAACTGCTGATTTTTTTCAAAATTATTATGTGGGGGGGGGGCAAGAATGATGTACTGACTACGTGATAACCACAGATATAGATAGACCTAGATAACGCAAGTATCACGATCTGTACGAAAACCAAGCGTGCCATTTTTTGACTACCTATTATGACGTCACAAGCACTATTTAGTGATGGAAAAATCAAACCGATTCAAAGACGCCGCCGCGTACGGCGCCCCCCTCGTCCTACCCCCCGCCATGACGCCCACTGACGTCCGACTAGCGCTATGCTCCGATGCAGACTGAGCGCGAAATTGGCCACTTACGATTTTTGTACGTAAGCTAGGCACGCGAAGTAGTTGCTCTCGCGTTATCTAGGTCTATCTATATCTGTGTTGATAACCGTTTGTGAGTCGTTGTCGCTTCCACCCTGTATAGTTGCCAAGCCTAATATTACTTATTTTATTCACAGGTTAACCCGCCGAGCATCACTGGACGATCTCGAACAACAGTCGTGTGAGCTGGCGCCTAAACTTGAAAATAGGATCATTGTCCTCAATAAACCTGAGGTTAGTACTAAACCCAGTTTGTTTTATCTAAAACTGAGAATTGTTAAAGTCTTCAGTAGTTCACTTCCTGTTCAACAACTTGCAGTTGTTTGAAACTAATATGAGTTTGTTTAAGCTTTGATATGAATCAGACTAAAGTTACAGTTCCCACTGCTGGGCCACACCTCTGTGTGGGGCGCAGGGATACGGCCCTGCGAGATGGATTACGATCCACCACGACCGTGCCTCGGAAAGCACGTTAAGCTGTTGGTCCCAGCTGTCATTTGTAGATCTTTAACAGTCGTTGACCACCCGGTCAAAAGCCCTAAAGTCTGGCAACCAGTCTTACCAAGGAGCGTCGTATTACCCAGTTACTGTGTTGTGGAGGTCAGATAGGCAGTCGCTCCATGTAAAAAACTGGAATTAAGCTGCATCCGGTTAGACTGAAAGCCGACCCAAAAATAATTTGGAAAAACGCTACGCAAATTGCTTTTTTTTAAATAATTATTAGATGATTGAGTTAATGATGTTGATGATATCAGTAAAATAATAAACGCGATGACATTGTGATAATATTTTACATATATTTTTTTTTTAAATTTACGCCCTGGTTCCATACAGAATCCTTTGCTTCAACTATATTTTCTTCATAATTTCCAAAAATTCTAAAATATTTTAATTTTTTATTAATTAGGATTTTGCTCGTCTCGGACTTTTAGTAAATGGACACAAAAACTAAAGTAGACAACATGTATACCCTGGTCGCTAGCGAAGTAGCAACTATGCTTGTTAACAAAATAGAAAAAATGATTTGTAAGTATTTTTGGAAATGGTTGCTGGGATACTTTCGAAAATAATCTTGACATCATTCGCAAAATCTACTCTTCCCCATGCATGTCATGGCCGTTTAGACACATCCTCCAATGTCTTTCAAATATCCTAATTTTACACTTTCTAAAGTCATAATTTAAAGAGCCAGGGAAACGAGCATTTGCACGTAAATATACAGGGTGTAAGTTATAACATGTATAGAGGGTGGAAGTTAATGAAGAACGCAATAAAATCATAAAAAGTGTAAGGGGCATGAATGCACTAAATATAGCGTTAAAATAAGTCGACTTTTTATAAAAAAAAAACTGCAATATCTATATCTATCTGTCAAAATGTATGTAAGGGGGCGTCCATTAACTGCGTGAGGCAATTTTGGCGATTTTTCGCCCCCCCTGCCCCTTGTGTGATATATCCTGAGATTTGACTTGACAACGGTGACTTGACTTTGACTTGGGTGAGATTCAGCTCGACGCCCCCCCCCCCCCCCCCCGCCTAAACGCCTCACATAATTAATGGACGCCCCCTAATTTTTTTTTTTTTACTCGTCGTTGTCCTTTACACCCTGTGTAATGATTGCATTCTCCATATCACTAATAGCGTTTAGTTGTAGAACATTGCGTCTGTAACGAAGGCATAAAATACATCGATGACATCTTTGCTCTGATTCAATCACATTCCAATGCATGAACTAAAAGAGAGAACAACATCTGGACATACTCTTACATCTATCTGAATCTGACTACATCTATGTGCTGGAAAATCTACTACACACGTACCTATTAATATAAGGTGTAAATTGACCCTTCACGAAGCCTTCAACCAAGCGTTCTGTACATGAAACTACGTAACTAAACGTAAAAATCTTTGCTGGGAAATGACTTTTTTTTTTATGTGAACAATTCAGTTTTTCGGTAAGGCTTTTTTGTAACGCACTTAATGCATTATGCTGGTGGATGCATTGAATAGTACAGGAGTCATGGAGGTGTTTAAAATAATAAAATTTAAAAAAAAAAAAAAAAAAAAAAATGGAACTTTGGCCTCCAATATCTCCGTAACTAGAAGGTTCCCAGGTATGGTTCAGAACAAAAAAAAAATCCAAATGACGGGAAGAACACGTGCCAGTCGGCTTCGTTAAGGGTCTTTTAACACCCTTTATAGTTCCACATGGATCTTTTGGTGCGCTGCCAGCTTATCTTTCAATATTTCACGAATTTTCGCCCAGCAATGCACGTTTTCAATGATATTCAAGCGCCAAAAGGTCCCTGTAATATTGTAATAAATAAAATTATAATACCCTGTTACCTCTCCCCAGGAACTCCAGTCACTAATCGCGGAGCGTTTCCGCTGGGAATCCGACACAGTGATCCGCGAGGTGGACGAGGGATCCCCCTAAGAACTACCCTCCTTCTACGGCTGCTTCGTTTGGTACCGACACTTCCAAAAGTAGCGCCACAGAAGGTACCGTTCTGACACTTTTTTGGAAGGTACCACACTGTAAAATAGAAGGTTTATTTGATTTGGAAAGACTTTTTTAGGTACCAATGACTTTGAGTATGTTTTTTCTTGTGTGTTTTGTGAGAATACGGGATTATTTTTAGTAAAGGTACCGGTGTAGAGTTGTTGTGTTGTTAGGTAAACAAAATGTATGATTTTTTGGAATGGTACCAAAAGTACCACGTGAAAAATTGCGAATTTGTATAAGTACCGTTCCGACAGTGATTAATTTGTAAATGTTTAAATAGCATCGGTTAATGAAAACTATTTTTTGGAAAAAAAATAATTCGTAATAAAAATCAGTGGGTGTGAATACTTTTAAATTCCACGTTAAAATCTTTTGATCATGATGTTTGGTAATTACATTGGTAAAGAAGGCGACCGGATGATGTTTGATAGTTGATGAATATAGAATACTTGTCTTATTTAGCAGCTAATTACAATATTTTGTGTGCAGAATAAGTTCCATGCTATTCGAAGCAAAGCAACGAAAAACGAGGTAATTATATCGACCTTTGACTTTCTTTTATAGAAGTTGTATAACTAAAATAGTAAATTGGTTAAGAGGGAATAAAAAAATTGTCGCTTAAACTGGGGATCACAATTTACCAACAAGTTTCCCTCATTTTAGTCACTCAATGCCGTTTAATCGCGTTGGAGGTATTTTAACTTGGACAAAAATCGAGCTTGATTCTGAGAGAAGAATAGGAAAGGTAGAAAGTTGGAATATCTTATGATGAATAAAATTATAATAGTCGCCTTCTATTTAAGAAATATTATCGATTTTTTGTAAACGAATTTTGAATCGCATTCTTATTATTACAAATCATAGTAATCATGTAGTTACATTAAAAGGAGGCGCTACTATAACTTGTCTTTAAAAACATAATATGATATTATCAGCCTATAACGTTCCCACTGCTGGGAGGCCTATTCTTAGTGAGGGAGTGGGCTGTTGTCCACTACGCTAGCCCAGTGGGGTTGATAGGAGCACATGTCTTCGAATTTTCAGTTCTAAGACTTGCCGGTTTTTTTGCGATATGTGATTAGTTGGAATAAAATGAAACATTACTTTAAAAAACTTTTAATTTTGTACAACGAAGGCGGTTCTTGAAAAGAACTTTATGAAATTGTATACTTTTCTTAATCAAAGTAAATTATGGAAAGGTTACAGTAGCGCCATCTACAATAATATTCCGTCTATTTTTACGTTCAATTATATCAAAGATCAAATCAGATCGGAATAGACATCTACCTCATGCATAGTATTCCAGTCTTTGTAATATAGATAACTATAGTGTCAAAGATATTACTAATTCACTTAAATCATTATGATTTTGACGGTGTTAAGTCTCAAGAGATTTCACGGGAGAAAAATAAACGTTCTTGCATTGGCTCTTACAGATGTTTGAAATTGAGGACCCATATTACTTCGATGCTAAATAAAATACATCAGTGTATTATCATCATTCTGGGCCTATTAAGCAATCCTACAAAACATACATACTTACTAAAAATAAACACCAAATAACCGTATTGATATGTTCTGAACACTCATTAAGACAACATATTTCTGGCACTATAGTAATCTGTAAATATTTCGAAATATCTAGGATTAAAATGCTTTTAGGCTTTCATACTAAAAAGATCGGGGACATACAAAATACGATGTGAATGTGTGGCTAGTTGAAATCTATTGTAGGGATCCTACAAACGGATAATGATCATTCATTCCGTTTTCAGAAAATGGTAAAATATTTAAAGCTATTTCAAGCAGCAACGACTAAACGTGTTCAATATATTTTGTCCTTTGATGGTCGTCTTCAGTATCAAACACCAGATTAACAGTATGTCTCCACCATACATAGGCCTAGTCTTCCGTCAAATACTTTAATATAAATTTACTCTGTTGTGAATATTTCTATCATTCATGTTTTATGGATAGTCCCACTGCTGGGCTTCTATGCCCAATGTCCGATATTGCTAGTAAGAGTAATTAGCAAGTAGTATTTACTTAGCTTGAAAGTGGAATAAAGATAAAAGTGACATTATTTTTAAATACAAAACGAGGGTATTAGCTTGTAAAATCAAAGTCATCTTCAGTCATTGTTTTTGGCAATTCTTTCATTCATTTAATGGATAAATAGTATTTAAATGCATCTGCTCTATTGCAAATTCTTTATTGATTGCATGTTAGATTTTCTCTTCGAATTGTAAACAACGAGATTAACTCTAGCTGCGTTTATAAATACCTATGTTGCATCGTCGGACGACATCTAAACGCTTACCCTTATAAATCATTTAAAATTAATGAGCTAGAAAGGTAGGTACTCCAAATCCTCAAATATCTTCCAACCCGTGTCACTTTTATCTTAAAACAAATATATCGTTCTTAATTTGCCAAAAGCACACATATCATAAATCAAAATACATAATTATAGTATTTTGAATCAAAACTTCCATACTCAAAGAACTAATATTAAAAAAAAACATTACATTATTTATTAAATCATGCATAGTATTTTTTGGAGAATTACATAAATAAATAAATAGATATTACGATTTTTCGATAGGTAAAGAATATTTTTATTTAATGCCTTGAATCTAGAATTTTGCCCAAGATCTGCGCATTGGCTGCGCCATTGGGTTTAAGGCAAAATAATAATATAATCAAACTAGTATTAAGAGTTTATAACCAGCTAGATAGCTTAGTACAGCCACATAATAATAATATTTTAAATAGTAGAGTGAAAGAAAACAGAAATACACCAAATTACATTACAAAAACATTATGGTTAGGTAAGCTTCTTGGCTCTATGTCCTGACGAAACATCGATATTATTGAAAGTTCCAAAAAATCCAGAAATAAAATGCGTTTTTCATGCCTAAGCACCGCGGATACATTTTGTCATAAAATTAGATAAAAACAAAATGACAAAATCACATTGCTTGAGTTAGAATGTTCGTTTCATATTTGCGAATTGCGTCTAAGCATCTGCGGCCCTAGCACCAGCCTGCGGTGTAAACGTAACTAACGTAACGTTTTTAATCGAATATACAATTATCTTATAGCATTTAGTTAAATTGTTTGCAACAAGCACAATCAGTATCGTCCATAGATATGACTAAATTCTTAAAATTTTGAAAATATTACGAGTATTTTTAATTTTAATATAAACGTTGCGTGTACACCATGCTCTCTTACTTGGGCCTCTGTACTATCCAAAGTTGTAAATATAAAACAAACTATCAAACACTATTTTTAAAAGAAACACAAATACACTGCTAATACTGCCTACTCTGCTGTGCTGTTTTATGTAATATTTATAAACTATTTCTATAATGCTATCTACACAAATCACGAAATACACACACAAACTTATCTAAGAATAAAAATAATTAAATTATTTTAAAAAACACTACGAAATAAATAGTATTTTGATGTAAATTATTGTCGAAGTAAGTTCAGCAGTTTATGCTTTGAGTATTATGTTAAATACTCAGTAAAATTAAGCAATCGAAAATAATGATGTAAGATACCAAAAATAAGTCAAAATGAAAATTGTGTACTATTTTTTTGTAAGATGTCTCCACTATTTGGAATATTTAAAGTTTAAAACAAAATAACGAATCCATCTAAAGTGACAAACCGCTATGGATAAATTGGGCACGTGTCTTGGATACCAGACGGATAAGATACAGAAGAATCTGTCCAATTTCCGCAGGCCTTCCGCCATCTATAAGTCTTTGTTTGAGTGATGCTTAACCGCATTAAGATGAAAAATAAACTCTATGTATTAACGTTTTAAGTGTACAACTGAGTGGTAAAAAATATAGTTTTACGAGATCCTGAAACTCCAAATAGTTATTAATTTAGCTAGTATTTAAAAAATCTACGTACTATCTACTGTGGCGACATCTACATTTAAACTAAACAAAAAGTAACTAAAGTTTAGACTAAACGCTATATTTTACATACAAATACAGTATTTTTACCAGTACAATGTTCGTGTAATATATTTAATAAGTAGCTAATTTTGTTCTAGTTTGTTGAAACACTAACTTATGTCAGTGCCTTCGCAAGTATAGTTTGTTCTGTATATTTTAGAGTAGGTCACTAAAAGTACCACTTTGGTACTTTTTAGTGACAGCACATAAAATACACTGAGTGATTACATACGTTTAGTGGCACCGTTGACACTTTTTGAAATTCATATTAACACACAAATACAGATTTTTTATTTAAAAAATATAGTTTTTGAAAAGATTTTTTCATGTATAATCTACCTAGTTGTTTTGTATATTCGTAATGTTGTATATTTAATTAAGTTTTAAATACAAGTCAAATGTAACAATTTAGTCACAAATACATTCGTTTAACATAATGCTTTTAGAAATCGAGCCTTATAATGTAAGCAATAAGATTGCTTTTCATTGTCGCTTGATAGCCAGTGTTTTATATTAAGTTGAGATTATGGATAATTGTTATTTGTTGCTAACTAGTGTCTTTATAAAAATGTCTCTGCTGTAAAAAGCTATTATTTTCTTATATGAATATTCTAAGGAAATGACTCCGTATGTGAGTTTATTGTCAGAAACTAGTAACGCCTGGTTTTTGAGATACTCATGTCAACCAATCATAACAGCTTCAGGCCTACTGCTGAAAGTGGAAGCGTAGCAGGGTAGCTCGTGAATTTCAAATTTTCTTATGTTTTTTGCAATTTGCCGGTCAGTGTCAGGTTGCATATTGATAAAAATATGATTCGCGACCATATGTATATCGTGTATGAATTTAAAGAATTATAATCATTAAAAACGACTGTTGAGCATGAGATCCGGAGTTCGATTCCCGGGTCAGCCACGGACTCTGGATTAATGCCCGGTTGATGGCAATAGGCTCGCCCCCTATTACCTGGGACTTGAAACATAACGAAATGTGGGTGTACTATTAGGTGCAACTCTGCGTAACCATTCGGGGATTACAGGCGTGATGTTATGTCCTGACACCTACCTGCAATTTGCAAAAAACGTAAGAAATTTGAATTTCACGGTTTAGCCTAGTGCTTCCACCTTAACTAACACGGTGCTCCACAGATATAGATAGACCTAGATAACGCAAGTATCACGATCTGTATGAAAACCAAGCGTGCCATTTTTTGACTACCTATTATGACGTCACAAGCACTATTTAGTGATGGGAAAATCAAATCGATTCAAAGACGCCGCCGCGGACGGCGCCCCCCTCGTCCCCGGCCATGACGCCCACTGACGTCCGACTAGCGCTATGCTCCGATGCAGACTGAGTTCGAAATTGGCCACTTACGATTTTTGTACGTAAGCTACATAATAATATGGCACGCGAAGTAGTTGCTCTCGCGTTATCTAGGTCTATCTATATCTGTGCGGTGCTCTTAGTAGCTAATCGTAGCGAAAGGGACGTGGTGATAAGTCGGTCAGTTCGGTCAGGTCGATTAGTTTAATGGTAGTCCTGTAACAAAAAATTTAAATCTAGATTGGTCAAAGACACAATCAGACTTTTTAAAACCGAGGGTTTGAAAATTTTGATATAAGTGGGGAAAATTTGTTATTGCATTCGAGGCGGAATTCACAACCGAGCCGCAGCCGAGGCGTGGTTAACTGCAGTAACAAATGCCCACGTATATCAAACGTCGTTTTTCGATACAGTTTCGAAGAAATAAAATGAAAGAACGAAATGTGTATTGAAAATTTATTTTCTCAATATTATTATTTTCTGGTGCAGTCTATTTCTTATTATAAATTGTTCACTATACAGGGTGGATGGGACACCAACGCACAAACGTTTACCACGTATTCAGTACATCATTCTGACCCCCCCCCCCCACACGTAGAAAATTTTCATCGGTATTTGTTTTTAATCAGCCGTTCCATACATTATGAATAGCCAAACTTAAGTGGCAGTGGGCAGGGCACATTGCTCGCAGAACGGATGGCCGATGGGGCCTAAAAGTTCTGGAGTGGCGACCGCGAACCGGAAGACGCTGCGTTGGAAGACCTCCCACTAGGTGGACCGATGACCTGGTGAAGGTTGCAGGGATCCGCTGGATGCGAGACGCACGGGACCGGTCAATGTGGCGACACTTGGGGGAGGCCTATGTCCAGAAATGATGATACATTTTGACCGGGGAGCTATTGCACTTTTGTAGGAAACAGCTGTTTTTTTTAAACTACCCTACCACCCTGTATATTATTGTTGTAACAACTAACAACCACTTGAAATTCTAATTTCTTCTAAAAATGAACAAAAAATATTTTAATGTAACGATCAAGAAATAAATGATATATTTTAAAAGTGTGACGTCTAGGAAGTAATAATACATAATAGTTATTAAATAATAAGTGTTGTGATGAATATAAACTAGAATATTAGTGGTAAAGATACGCACTCCATTTTATTAGTGCTAGAGCACTGGACTATTTAGAAACGGATGATTTTAGCGGACATTATAATAAACCCCCCCTATAATAGGCTCGCCCCCTATTACATGGGACCAAAACATAACTGGCGAAACGTGGGTGTGCTCTTAGGTACACCTCTGCCTAACCCTTCGGGGATTACAAGCGTGATGTTATGTTATGTAAAATTAAAAAAATGGTACTCTTTTATTCTACAAATTTGAGAGGATAAAATTTTATTGAAGTTAGTCATGATAAAACAAAAAAATTGAAGATCAATGCATGCAGAGGGTTTTCAGATGACATTAAAAAACACACGTTATTAACAGTACAAATAAAGTCGAATATTCCACAAATATCCAGTTTCTTGGGAACAGTCTATACTCGCCAGTGAAAACTAATTTGAATTTTATGGCACTAAAAATAAGTCCCGTAATCTAATGTTATAAAAATCGTCTGCCTTGCAAAAACTACGCTACATTATAATGTCCGCTAAAACATACGTATTAAGGCATATATTAGCACGCCATTGCAAGTGATTTCAGTGAATCTTCGCTAGCTGTACGAATATTGTGATATATTTAAGAGTTACGTTGCTGACTATTGTTATTGTTTTTTGATTTGTCTATTATTATAGTTAGTGTGAATTATTATGTTGTTTCCTTTATATTATCCTATATACCTACAACTAAATAAAATACTGCCTCGTTGGTCTAGTGATCGCAAGCGCAACTGCTGAGCATGAGGTCCTGGGTTCGACTCCCAAATCCGACAGTATTATTGGGTTTTTCCATAAGAGATTTCTCAGTAGTAGTTACGGAGTCTGGATTTGTGCCCGGTTGATAGCAATAGGCTCGCCCCCATCGCATGGGACTTAAACATAACTGTCAAAATGTGGGTGTAATATTAGGTACACCCCGGCGAAACCCTTCAGGGATTCCAGTGTGATGTTATATATGTATGTAAATAAAATACACAGTGGATAAGATCATGTTGAGTAAATGAAATCGTTGTATTACCCCACAGATGATTTCCTAGAGATTTATCAATAGCACCCCAGAGATTAGTAGTTGGCATAATATTTCTCTCTGCTTCGAAGAGCATGTTAAGAGGGCGTATTTTGAACGCTGATCCTAAGCCAAAAAGATCCTGCCCCCATGTTTCTGATAGCACTCCATGCATGTTGGATTGCCGTCGCACCACCGGTTAAAAACGACAGCCCCAGGTGACGACCTAAGATCTCCACGTAAAATGGAAGGTCACCCATCCATGGACCAACCTCGGCAAATAAAATCCAAAAATAAATATTAGAAATCATTTATTTACACTTACTACAACGAATAAATATCGCATACTCGACCATCACAGTTATTTACAGATTTACACTCAAGTTTATTTATTTTTTCACAGTATTTTTTAAGTCGAATTCGATTAAATCGTTCCTATAATAACATACTAACAAGAAATAATATATACAAGGTGTAAACAGACCCATAACGAAGCCGTCAACCAAGTATTCTGTACATCAAACTAAGTAACATTACGCAAAAATTGTTGCTGGGAAACGACTTTCTTTTTGGGGTGAAAAATCACGTTTTACGGTAGGACTCGATAGAAAGCACTCAAAGCATTGTGCTGATGGATGAATTGAATAGTACGGGGGTCGTGGAGGTGTTTAAAGTAAAAATCTTACATTAAAAGCATGTATTAAAAAAAAATGTGAAAAAGTTGGAACTTTGACCCCCAATATCTCCGTAACTAGAAGTTTCCCAGGTCTAGAACAAAAATATGATCGCAATGACGGGGAGAACTAGTGCCTTTCGGCTTCATTAAGGGTCTATTTACAATCTTTATATTTAATTAAATAGTTATTGCATTCCACGAGCCCGCATCAAGCATTGTAATTTCAAACGTATGTCAATACGCATAAAAGTCACTCGACGCGCGCTTGTGATTTGTAATCAAATAGACGTTACTAAATTTTTATTATGAGCGTCGTCAAATAGCCTGTTATTTCTCCATTCTAAAATGTAGTTTACTACCTGTACTTAGAGCTCATATTTAGATTAATACCTCTATCTCCTCACAGTCATATTATTATCAGCTAAATATTTCTAGATTTTCGTAGAAATTAAGTCACTGTACATTAAATTAGTATTGTTTTTCGTACCCTCTAATTTCTATACCTGCAAAATTTGATTATAGATTCCTACAAAAGCATTGGAATTTATTTATAACCAGTTTTTTACTTAGGAGAAAATCACAATTAATTATGGATGTTAGGAATATTACAATGTTAGCCTCATTAATTTTATCACTATTAGTATTTACATATATTTAAATGTCATATTATTCTTTGAATGAAGAATTAGATGAGACAAATTATACAGTAAATTTCATGACAATTATTATGAGCATGTCGTATAAATACCACAGTTGTAACAAAGTATCATAAACTTTGCACGTGTGTGAGTGACTAGCATAGAGAATTCAGACCAGTCAGATTAGGGGGGAATCCACAGGGTAGTAGCCCGCGAATTTCAAATTTTCTTAAGTTTTTCACAATTTGCAAGTCAGTGTCAGGCTTTATGAGTCGCGGCTGTACTAAGTCTGTATTTAAAGAATTAAAATCAGTTTTCAATGCGGTTAAATGAACTTAGAGGGTTGTGTTGTATTGAGGATTTTAACTATAACTCAGTAAAGCCATATTTGTCACGAATCATGTTTTAATCAACATACAATCTGACACAGGTACAAAATCCAAAAAAGAGTAAGAAAATTTGAATGTCGCGGGTTACCCTGGCGCTTCAACCTTAAAGAAAGTCACTCACTCACACACTTACTGGGTGTAAAAAGCTCGTATTATTTTATTCTATACCATTAAGAATATCTGCGAATATAAATCAAGATGTCGTGACTCGTCATTAATATTCGTTACTTTATTTTATATACTTTCTAAAAAGTTATACAGTGTTTCAAAAGTTTATTTTGGCTGACATAAGTATGTGTTAAGTGTTCTGGGGGTCTACCATCACGTCTTAAAGCAGGAGTAAGTCCAGTGTAGGAAAGAGATGGCGCTAGACGATCTGTATAGCTCTATCTCTTTCCCACACTGGAATTACTCCTGATATAAGACGTCATAGTAACCCCCTGGGCAGATATAGTTGTCCCTACATGAGGACTACAAGCTAAAACTAAAGATTTTGTAACTAAAAACCTAGTTAAGCCATTTCACATGCCCTAAAAATAAAATTTAAGATGCATAACCGAGGCAATTTTGTTTCAGTAAGTGGCAAAAATATTGCCAAAGTTCACATAGAAAAGTGACTAATTAATAGTCCTTTTACACCCTTTTAGTTACACTGACAAATGCTATACAATACCAGCCATTCAAAGGGTATTTCGGAAACTAAATCTCATAAATCCACCTTAGCTCCGATGTTACTCAGCGGGATGGCTTGTAGCTCTGTTCTGAGGCAGAGGAACTCTCCGGCTACACATGTGATGCAGGCACAGGCGACGCTTAGTGCCCACCAAGAGAAGGTTGTGGGGAACGAGCCGTTGTACAGCCAGCAAGCGATGAGGTGGATCCCGTGGTATGTGCAACTGGAATGGGAAGAGACAGAGATTCATTGTACATTATTTTTGTAAAATACAGTTCACTTTAAATTCGTTTTTCATTTAAATGGAAGAGATTTTTTTTTAATGTAGTTTTTAAAACAGACTGCTCCATAAATTTATAAAATAATCGAACAGTTTATGTTGTGTCTAGCTTGATAATATGTAACAACATAAAAAATTTTGAACAAAAGAAAAGTGATATCAAATAATAATGTTGATTTTGTTTGTTTTGTAGACTGATAAGAGATCAAATGAATTTCCCACCCTGGAATTGCGGTCACCAGCCCGTTATACAATACAACAAACTTTTTTATAATGTAGGAAGAAAGCTGTACCAAGTAGGTCAGTACTTTAGCATTATTAAATCATTTACTTAAAAACATTCCTTTAGACATCTGTCTTCCTAATTAGCGAAGTCCTACAACTGTGGATTAAAACCTTATTGAATAACTTGAAGACGAGTGACTGTTCGCAGAGTAGTCTAGTAAGAAGCCTATGTTAATCACCAGATGCTACATGATGGGCTAATAATTAGAATAATTCAATTAATAACTTTTACAACCAGAATCTGGAATGATAGTTATCAGTTAAGTTTAATTTGGGAGAGAGCGGTGGCCCAGTGGTGGTGGTCCGGACTTATGAGCAGTAAGTCGTGGGTTCGAACCCAGGCAGGCGCATTACTTTGTGTAATTTATTTTCATCACCACTGCTCTCAAAACGGTGAAGGAAAACATCGCAAGGAAACCGGCATGTCCTAGAACCAAAAATTCGAAGACACGTGACATCTACCAACCCGCACTGGGCCCGCGTGGTGGATTGTAGCCCATTCCCTCTCATAGAGAGGAGGCCTGTGTCCCAGCAGTGGGAACATTATAGGCTGATTATACACAAGTTTAATTTTAACAACACTGTTTACCCAAAAGTTCTGCCAACCACAGGGATGACACTCTGCTTCTCTGCTGGTGAATATGCCTGTCCAGCATGGGACTGCTCTGCGCACGCACACAGTGGATACAGATGAGACTACTGATTAAACCGACCCCAGTACAAATGCTGTATCTACTGTCCGGCATCCTAAAGTTCGCAGGACTATAGCCGTATCGAGAGGACGAAGCTACAAGCTGACTCTCGCCATCCAATGCACAGCCACGTCTCAGTGCCCCAGGGGCTGAAAAGTCGTAAAAGTTTTCTTGGATGCGTGGGTCCAGCTAGTTCAGCCAATTTCAACACATCCACAGCAAGGTGCAATCTCTGGCGGGAGCGGTTTAAGCCCCCTGACAACTTCAACAATCCATCAAAAAACCTTCCACCTGGGCACACGTTCCCGTGGCCGACTTGGAAATCCCTAAACAGACTTTGAACCCAAGTTGGCCGGGGCAAAGACAATCTCTGCAGATGGGGGTCATGGACGGCTCAGACCTCAAGTTCGTAAGCAGCGTCTCTCCACAGACAATGGGCCACCTTCCATCTTGCATTGCATCTACCTATCTACTTGCGCTTGTGGTGATCTGGCTACTGCTTCGGTGAGGAGGATTCACGTGGCTGAGTTTTGGGCTAAACATAACATTTGAACTTTTTGCCATCAATACACTAAGAAGAAGAAAACTGTTCATGCTTAAAATACTACTGTTTGTTTTCCCAAATAAATAAATAAAGTAAGTCCTCCATGTTTTTTAGCTTGTCGTAATTTTTTTTTTAGTTAAGTAACTAAAAAAAAAATTACGACAAGCTAAAAAATCAGATTTTCTGTTAGACAATCGTGCAACAGTTTACTCATACTTGACATTTTGTAAGCTACTATTTATTGACTGATGTATTTGTGTTGATTCTCATCCCAGAAACAGGGCTTTAGTGTTTCTTACCTAAAGTCTAAGCACAGTTTAGTTCTGCCGACAGTCATCCACAGAACGAAGGCTCCAATAATTGCATTCAGTACAAATGCAAAGATGACCGAGCGCCCCTCATTGTCTCGTACATGTATTTCCTGCAATACATACAATTTACTAAGATTTTTTCTAGAAGAAATCTGGGGATGGGATAGTGGAATATATTTGCAGTATGCAGACACCTACAAAATTAGAGAATAAGTAATAACAATATCATAACCAACGTTAGCAAGATAATAGTATATTTACAGATGACTCATAAGTTTGTTTATAATTGACACATTCTTAGACAGTAATCTTGTTAAAGATAAACATACATGAGATGTTTGTACAAGTATTTGTTATGAATACCTGAGTTTATATGAGGTCGGATAACTTAGAAGCGATATAAAATTCGAAACTTACATGATATTCAAAGATATGGTCCAAAGTTCTAGTGGATCCCGTCAAGTCCTGCATGAGAGCGATGATCAGACACAAAGAGCAGTACAGCACAGACTGCATAGCCACTATCTGCGAGACGATCAAGCAAGGATCCCATTGAGTATAGCGGAACGAGCCCGTCAGCTTCTTTATTTTCGACATTTTAATCAAAAAATTTCACTCAAGAACTGAAAACTTTCAACTCTTTCGAAGGGTTTTTAAGTAGGTAGTAGTTTATTTAGTTGCTTCCGGGTGTTTATGTGTATAACTGTAAACATATGGACTTATTTATGCGCTAATTTGACGAAATTTTAATTTATATTTGATAATACCCAATGACAAGGGAAGAAGTTCCAACGCGAACGTCAATGTCGTCAATGTCAATTTTTTCATTGACATGACATTATTATATCAAGTTTCCATATCAGAGTTATTTCTGATTTTCAGCATGCAAAGAATATTTTGCCCGTAGGAAAACCCATTTTTGATAAAATCGTTTTTAAACTTTGTTCAGTGATGAGCACAATACTACTAATATACCTTGTGGTCTGCCTACTGGATTTTTGCTGTGAATGTTACTGATTGATGTAAAGCGCTGGAACGCAACTGCGTTTTGTTTCTTCATTGCGTTCTCTCAGTAGTTTTGTTGCTGTTTTGCGTTTTTTCAGCTATTTGGAACGAATTCTAAAAATTCTCAAAGCTATTACTAATTTACTACATCATCCAAAATTTTACTTTATAAAAATAGTAAAATTACAGATATCCCAAAGCAGTAAAATGATTACAAAGGAAACAACAACTCATTCAATATAATTTTATTAAAATCTAAACATAATTTAATTTGGTATTATCTTGTGTCGGGTGTATCACTCTACTCCTTATTACAGAGGAGTAATACCGTGCTGACTCGCGCGGTGTTCGGGTCCGGTTGGGATCCGAGAAGTCCACAGCGTAGAGACCGAATTTTGCGCTTAAAAAATATAATAATAAGGTTAGTTATTTATCAGAGCCACGTACTTTCCTACTAAGTTAGCAAAACACCTAAGCAGCTGATGTAAAAGTCTCATTGAACGAATTTTGGTTTTCATCTGGTCTACTTCGAATCTGCAACTCGAGCAGCATAAATTATTAGGATTTATTTATAGGTTTAATACTAAATACTTACATGTAACCACTCATCCATTCGAAGTTATCCATTAGAGTCCAGGCGGCGTACCCTGTTACGTTGATGCCGTCGTATATAGCCAGAAGAACCTGGAAGACAAAAATATAATATCAAGTAGGTACCTATGTAATATTATCATGGCCATATCGACATATCGATCAACTCCCCCACAACAGATGAAAGATCCCATTCATGCGGTGTAGTGGTTACAAGACTCTTCACTAGGAGTCACTGTTCCGTTTCGGTTCTGATCACCGTTTCACTTATCAAGTAACTAAAAGTTCTAGTAACTCCAAAAACATCGCCAAGTTCTCTTTTATTTGACAAGCTAAAAGTTACCTGTTCCAAATATTCCCTGTAGTAGTCCAGCCGCTGCGTGTCCACGAGGCCGGGGTCTAGTGAGGGCACTCCGTTCTCGGTGATGACGATCTCCTTCACGTCGTACGTGGAGTTCAGCCAGTGCAGCTGCTCGCGAAGGCCTTCAGGATATATCTGGAAAGATTAATGGAATGGAGTTAATCACTACAGTTAGTAGGATGCACCAAGGAATCCATGGATGCGTTGTGTTTTATATTTGTGTCTGTCTGCATCCTGTTTGACTAGAAGCCGACCTCCATATATGTGGGAAAAGGCTACGAAGATAATTATCAAGAAACTTGTTGAAGTGAGATACTTATATTTTTTTCAATGCCCTTATAGTTTTAAAAATTACCTACTTAAAATATTAAAAGTTCTTTAATTATTTTGATTAGATTTTTATCAAGCTATTGTGTCGACATTATATTTTTTTACAGATACCTACAACATTGTGCTCAATTTACAAAATAAACTATTGCTTGTTTCATGTGAACTGTGTCGCCGATCATGAATTAAAATTCATCATTCACGTTTTTTGACTTTCGGAAACTGTTTCGATGGAAACTTGTTCTTTTAGGTATCTACTTCTAAAACTACTACTAAAACTAGTAAAAACATTACTAGTAAAATCATTTAAGTAAAGCTGTGGACACGGATCTTTCGGTGTTGGAATAACATAATAAGGAAGGCACTGTTGGTTTTAACGACATTTTTAAACAAAACACAACATGGCGGTTTTAATTAAAATTTAAACTTGTTCTTTTAGGTATCTACTTCTAAAACTAGTAAAATCATTTAAGTAAAGCTGTGGACACGGATCTTTTGGGGTTGGAATAACATAATAAGGAAGACACTGTCGGTTTTAACGACATTTTTAACAAAAAAACAGCATGGCGTCGTTAATTCCAATTTAGGCCACACGCTAAAATATCCTTGTACAGCTATAGATCATAGTATAAACTGTTGTTTCTCACCGCAAACCAGTCAACCGCTGTGGTCTTCCATGAAGGATCCTTATCCATTACAGTATTCAGTTCCTCTGAGCCGTCGAAGAACCATTTTCCCGGAAGTTCACCTGGCTTTGTCCTTCGCACTAGCCTAGTTGTGTAGTGGTTTAGCGCGTAGTAATCGTATGTTCCTGGAAAATGGGTAAAATAATTATTTAATTATTTGTTAATGATACTTCCCTTCATTAATTAATTTAATCTTAGAATCACTGCTGGATATAGGGTTCGTTTCTTTCTTCCATACTTTCCGATTCCTTTCCCTTACAACTCTGTCACAATCCTACTCTAATTCAGTGACCTGAGATGGTAGCTTCAAAATATTTATTTGACCGGGCTGGTTTGATGCCCGTACAGTGCATTTGGCACATCGGTTAGCCCAACGTTTGGTGGCGTTCCACTTCTGGGAGCTTATTTCACTTAATATTTAGCTGTTTAAGACACTCAAGGAAACTGAGGCCAGTCTTCTGACCGTTAACAAAAAGTAGTAGCAATTTCTCATAGAGAAGATCGGGATGTATGGGTACCTCTAACCAGTTCTATTTCTTCGGGAGTGAACGGCGGCAGTCTGGGATGTGAGTAGCCTTCCTTCCTCGCGATGTCATTCAACAGTTTCTCTAGTTTACGTGGCCATCCACCTTCCTTGGAGAAGATGGCGTGAGCGTATCGACCTTCCTGAAACGATAACTAAGATAAAATTCAAGAGCAAGGTCCAATTCGCCCTGATTTTCTTTTATTGCTTAGTTGCGGACACATTTCAGTGAAGGTTTCAGTGGATTTGACCTTAGAAGCATTGCTGTTATACTCAGCTAGGTAGATGCACCTAAGCAGAAGACCATTGGACATTTTCGCCAGTAAATCAAATAAATAATACCAGAAATTAACAAACTATATTTTCAAACAAATGATTATAATATAAATCATACATACCCAGTGATCAATAGTTAGATCAGTGACTTCTTGATCCTCTGGGGTCAATGGCTTGAACCAGAAGAATAAAGTTGCTATCGACACCTTACCTAAATGGGAATTAACAATGATTAAGCTAGCAATTTCTTTATTTTATTTTGTTATCTTGAACAGTCACCCCTGGTTAAATCCCTCTCCATTCCTGCCAATTCTGTCGTGTTGTGCTTCTTCTCGCCAATTCAGGAGGACGCCATCCAATTCGTCCCGCCATCTTCTCTTCGGTCTACGGCGAACCTGTATAGCTTTCTCAGGGCTCCAGTCTGGCGATGTGCGGGCCCACAGTTGTGCCGTTATCTCAGATAAACGTTTTTTCGTGTTTTTGTAATATATTTAATATTACAAAAACACTGCAGCCCATTTGGAGGACCTCAATCTTGTCTTGAGGACAGAGGTGAAGTCGCCGATGGAACGAGCTAACCCAAAAGAAGCCTATTAACTTATATTCTTTTAAGCTTTATGAGCTGCGTCGGCAATTTGCGTTATAAGATATTTCTGATTGTGGAAAGCATGGTAAAAAGATATGTCATGTTATGTTTACCATTGTATTTATCCCTGTAGAGCTCATCATAAACTCTATACGCCCTAGCATGAGCCATCAGCACGTTCTTATTACACAGATACCGGCCCAGCATCGGGTCATCAAAGAATGGAGCGGCCTGCTTCTCATAACCTCCGTCGCATTGTATGTAAGGCTCGTTGATGGTGAGCCAGTACTTCACGCGGTCGGCGTAGAGGGAGAAGACCACTCCGGCATAGTCTGCGAACCAGTCGGCTATGAGGGGGTTTGCCCAGCCACCTGGAAAGAACAAGCGGGTAATTGAAGTCTGATAAGCTAAAAGCGATCTTCTTCTAAAAAATCCTGCCGCATACTTTGTCAAGAAGACGAAAGCGCGACTATTATAATCATGAGGTTACAACTTTAATATCGGGTTCAGGCAGAGACATTCATTGAATAGTTTGTCATTAAAAACTAGATTATCGTAATTGCATTTATTTGTTTTATCATGTAACACTTTACCAGCCCCTACAAACAATATCGAAAAACTTACCTAAATCTTGCAAAGACAACGGTAGATCGAAGTGGTGCAAAGTAACAAGAGGCTGGATACCCTTCGCCAGTAGACCGTCGATTAGGTTGTTGTAGTAGTTCTTGCCATCCTCACTGATGTGGTTGGAGTATCCACTCGGAAGTAATCGGGTCCAGGATATTGAGAATCTGATAGAAGAGAAACCGACCGCTAAAGAAAAAACTGGTACTTATTTTTCCAAAACTTACCAGCGAGAATCTGGTTTTTATTACTATTTTACATTCAAATTGGGATGTTTTTAAAATAGCCTCTACTAGTGCCAAAAAATGAACGGTGGCTGATCAATTATTTTATAGTTCGTGCCGAGAGAAAAAAAATAAGAGAAAATAAATGTCCTGGCTTCATCTTCTTCTCGAATCGATGACTCAGATTGTGTCCGACCAGTATGTAGCAACCTGGACAGACCTGTCGTATGCCTCATTCAAGTCCTGGTGGGTGTTATTAGTTGTGCACGACAGGCAGAAGAGAAAGTGTGGCATATTCTGCATTGGGGCTTCACACTCGCATTGTGTGTGAGATGGGTCGATTAGGCCTCATATAGCCAAATTGGATCGGCAGCGGCTAACCTGAGCTGCTACTGCACTTCGTGACTAGGGGCTAGTTTTTCTGCCGATGCGATGAAGTGTGGAGGGGGGGATCTTTACTCTGTGCAGTGTGCTTCGTTCGCCTGCCGCGATGTGTTCCGACGAGATGGTGTAACTCAAACACAAAGTCCTGACCCAAAGTAGAACTTGGGACTATGTTGACATCATTTAGCATAGGTACTATCGGGGATTCGAAAGACATTTCCAAGTAACTGACTTTTAACATTATCAAAAACGACCACCAGTTGATGCAAATGAGACAATGTCATGATTACCTGTACATGTTGAGCCCCAACTCCTCACACATCTGGATGTCTCTCCTCCACAAGTGGTAAGAGTCGCACGCCACGTCTCCGTTACTGCCATCCACCACCAGATCGGGACGGTCGTGCAGGAACTTGTCCCACACACCCAGTCCTTTATCTGGAACATTATAAAACAAAAACTTGGTCTTCTATTACTCTCATTCCGTCATTTTACAAAATCAAAATTATTTTATTTCACATAGGCTTACATGGGCACTTATTAAACTTTGAGAAAAGGTGCACGATTCGGGTGGTTTCGTATGGAGAAGAACCAGCAAGAAACTCCAATTCAATTCAATTCATTTATTTGCAAAAACATGTGTAGACAATGGTTAGACCTGCTGTCTTGTATGGATCAGAATGTTGGGCCACAAAAGGGATGAATGAAAGGCATTTGCATGTGGCGGAGATGAGAATGCTAAGGGGAATGTGTGGTGTTACGCGAATGAATAAAATAAGAAATGAGTATATAAGAGGAAATCTGAAAGTGGCGCCGGTGATTGAAAAGTTGTGTGGTAATCGGTTGTCGTGGTATGGGCATGTGATGCGGAGGAATGAGGAAAATGTTGTGAGGAAAGTTTTGAGTATGAATGTGGATGGGTTGAGTAGAGGAAGACCAAAGAAACGATGGATGGACTGTATAAAGAATGATATGGCAAGAAAGGAGGTGTCGGATGAGATGACGAGTAATAGAGAAGTATGGAAGAAGAAGACATGCTGCGCCGACCCCAAATGAATTGGGATAAGGGCAAGAGAATGATGATGATGTGTAGATAACATACAGGTACTCTTTGGCTCAACATGTTTGACCATTGCTGGTTTACAAATTAGGTCAAAAGACCATAAGATTTCAAAAAAATTAAATGCAAAGAATAATAATCAAAAACAATTAACTAATTCATTTACATTATAGTAGACTTTTTCTGTCAGTATTTTTTTAATGTTTTCTTAAACTGATCTGTATTTAATATTTTTACACATTTAGGGATATTATTATAGGAGATATTATAGGGGATATTATTAAATGATTTGGTTCTACAATATTATCATGTTACAGCATTGGTACTTAAGTATGAGGGGACAGCGTACTCAGCGTAGGCCCGACCATAAGTCGTTGCTTACTACACAAAAAACGTAAAAGAAGATAAAAGTTAACAAGCATCTATGAATCTACAAGGCCTACAAGTTCACAATTCACACATTCACTAACAATCGATAAAAAAAGAACCTATACAAAGGTAAAAAAATATTATAAAAATACTCGACTAAACAAGTGACACAAACGTTGCCAATTCCAATTTTAGTCTAGCTTAGCCTTCTTGCCAACGTCCAGTCTGCCTGTTTTGGAACGCAGCGTGGATTTTCGAACCCTGTTTTGTCTTTTGACACCCAGAATGCTGCGTTCCATTGCCCTTTGGCAAACTCCAAGGCGGAATTTCAGAGACTTGGTGAGTGACCAGGTCTGAGCACCGTATGGTTAAGACGGATTTTGTGGAGTGCCATCGGAGGACCTATCTAATAATGGACTGCAATAGCTTATGTTATGCTGAATAATCGATATGGAAGTATTGTATCTATTTTATGCTACTGTCACAACATAACCATATCATCATAATGACTCACCACTGACATTCCAGGCACCCTCTACCTGGTACGATGCTGAAGCCGCCCCGAACATGAACGAAGGTGGGAACTTCAGCTGTTCTGCGCTCCATGATCCACAGATCAGAATACTGGAAAAAACAATCTTACAGCTAAACGAAACTGCTCTGAAGCCCGTCGATAGGATCGGTTGGTTCTGAATACGGACAGTCGGACATCTCCATACAAATACTCGCAGAAGTTATAATTTCATTTTTTTTTTTTAAATTTCATGTACTCTTAGGCGGACTTAATGCCACAGGGTATTCTCTACCAGTCAACCTTTGGGTCAAATAGGACAGCTTTGTGTTGCGTCAGAGTACAAAAAAATTAGGCAGACAACATAGTTGCCATCGGGGGAAAAACCTGGATGAGGCTGGCACAGGACCGTGGGGATTGGCACGAGAAAAGAGAGGCCTATACCCAGCAGTGGACGAGTTCGGGCTGTGGATGATGATGATGATGACAAAAAAATTAATACGAAAAATACAATTTTGTTAACATTTAATATGTAGTAATTACCTATATTTTAATTTCCTTTATTTATATTTTTACAAATCATTTACATTTTTAAATATTCCTTAGAAAAAAAAAACATTTAAAAATATAAAAAAATTGTAGCCCACCGGTATCGGGAACAGTTAAATTACCTCCATTAAACCTTTCGCATCGACCGTGCCGAACGCGGGCCCTTACTTTGTGCTCTTTTTACCCGACTGCGGTGAAACCCAAAAGGAGGGTTATGTTTTTATTATAAGCTTTTATTTTAATAAAGCCTTGTTAGTTAGTAATAGTACCTATGCATTGGTCAAATCTTTTAACTGAATTTCAAACCAGTTCCCCCTAATCATCATCATCATCATTCTCTTGCCCTTATTCCAATTCATTTGTGGTCGGCGCAGCATGTCTTCTTCTTCCATACTTCTCTATTACTCGTCATCTCATCAGACACCTCCTTTCTAGCCATATCATTCTTTACACAGTCCATCCATTGTTTCTTTGGTTTTCCTCTACTTATATACCCATCAACATTCATACTCAAAACTTTCCTCACAACATTTTCCTCATTCCTCCGCATCACATGCCCATACCACGACAACAGTTCCCCATAACCGTATGAGCTGAAATTTTACACACACCTTTGGTACTGGGGCCAATTCATTTTTATGTCAGATATAACTTGATCCTGCAGCCAGGACCGTCCCCTCACGAGAGAACTCCGCAACGGTAGCACGGACATTTAACTCATACGCGTTCAATGAACATCGCTTAACCTATTTTTTTTATTGTAATAAAAGCTTTTTTTCTTAGTTTATTTTTTTTCGTTTCATATCATTTCGTCGTAGCTCCTTTGTAGCTCTACGATGGACAGATTAATACATTATTAATTTACAAACAAATACTACAGAACGTGTTTTTAATATCATATTTTAGCATACAAATAAACAATTAAATAAATAGGTGACCAAGCTTCCTAACTTGTATGTATGGTATTGTATAACGGGCTGGTGTCCGCAACTCCACGTCCAATGCGCGTATTTTCCTAAATTATTACGTTTTAAAACAATTAAGATATTATCTTAAATAGGTATTTCCGTCATCCTTGTATCTTTTAAGAATCCACATTTTTTCAGCTTCGGTTACATGTTTACAACATTTTAAAGTTTAATTCATCATATTTTAAAGGTGTTGGCCGTGGGTATCCACCACACAAAGTGTCTGGCAGCGGAGGAGGTATATCACCATAATATCCCTTATGTAATATAAAGAAAAACACGATTTTTACACTTTCTGAGTCAAGCGCTTGATCCTGCTGCCTAACGAGAGCCTTCTCCAGAGGTATTGATCGAGGCTCGTGGCAATTAAGCCATGGACTGATACGACTATCGGCACAATGATCGCTGAGTCCACATCCCACATGTCAACAACCTCGCGAGCCAAGTCAAGATAGGTACTTGATTTGCTTATCTTTCTCGGCTTTCACGAGGTTCTCGTCATGCGGGAGTGTTATGTCAACAATCATTGTGCGCCGCTCTGATCGATCCACCACCACTATATCACGCTTATTGGCTACAAAAGTCCTGTCAGTGATGATGGAATGATCCCAGTAAGTACAATGTGATATTGCCATTTTAGAGAAGTGGGTCACATAATATGGAAGTTCCGATTCCACAAGGCTTTATTTTAGAGCAAGTTGCTGATGGATAATCCTGGCTACAAGGTTGTGTCTATGCAAGTACTATCCGTTAGCTAGACGAGAACACCCGGAGATAATGTGCCGGCGATTAAGAGTTATGTTTGTTATCACTCACAAAAACTTAATACCTATCCGTAGATTAAGATAACTATGACATAACACATACCTGAATACAACCACACTGATATAACTCATTCTCACGACTGAATTGTGTCGCGAACGGAAAAAAAAAGTCCTAAGTTAATTTAATAACTGTGAGCAAGGCAATCTGTGTTAATTTACAATGATTTACCTGTTATTGTGTGCTCATAAATTTATGATTCATTCAGTAAAATGGACGGAAAAACTAAATACCTACTTAGGAGATTGTCATAAATCACTGAACTAAGAACTTATTTAAAATTTAAGTTTCGAGAAATTACGTGCGTACAGCATGGATGGAATCCGACTGCAACGTGTCTCAGAGGTTAAAGACTTAGGCGTACGCTTTATATCTGATTTAAATTTCCGTAAGCATACCGCGGATGTTTTTAAAAAAAGCATACCGCAATTTAGGGTTGGCCTTACGGCTAAGAAACCAGTTCACGAACATCAGAGCTCTGAGATCGTTGTACGATGTGCTTGTAAGAAGTCATTTGGAATGCTGTCGTTTGATCGCCACATGAAGACAAGTACAAATTAATGCTAGAACGTATCCAGAACAAATTTGTGAGATTCCTGTACTTAAGGCTGTATAGGGTAACCACTGCTATATCTGCTGTGTTTCTGGGCATAGTAGGCTATTATAAACTGGAAGTAAGAAGGGAATTAGCTCTCGCCACTAAACCCCTTCGCACACGGATCGTAAGCGTAGTCGTATCGTAAGCGTATCGTTACGACGCTACGCGTACGAGAGCTGCAGTGTTGCACAAACGAATCGTCGCGTCGACGTACCGTTTTGGATATCAGTTAAAATCATGGCGTCAACGGCACCAGACGTTTTGGATGTTGAGGATCTTACTTTCTCTTCAGACGAAGAGGATTTTTTGTTGTTTGATTTTGTTAGAAGTAGAAAGCGACGTGCTTATTGGATCCATCTCATCATCATACATTGGCAATAATTGTAATCATAATAGTAAAAAAAAAAAATATTATAATATTTCTTACCTGTCCAGTTCATTTTTAACGATATTTCTGCTCAAGCTTTGTCTGTAACATCTTTTCTTGAATATTCACTTAATGAATGATTATACAACATTAGTTTTAGTATATGCGAAACCTGAAACACGTGTCTAGTATTTTTATGTAAAGAATCTATGTACAAAATTTCAAAACTGTATCATGAAAAATCACGAAGTTATAAGCTTGTTCTGTTACCTGGTTGTCCGCGTTAAAACGTGGTCACCGCGCGGTGCGCCCGCGCCTGCGCCTCCAGCGTCGTCTTGAGCTCATTGATAATAATAATTTGGCAGTAGGTACCTAAATGATTTCGATAGGTACTTAGTATTGCTTGGTATCCAACTTGTAGCCTTTTTTAAATATTTTTGGGACAAAATATAACATGGGTTAAAAATTATTGGAATCGATTCAGTTACTTATTCTGAACAAACTATACTCAGGTTTCGCATATACTGTATAGACGAGGGTAGTCTTCAACCAGTTTGACGAATTGAATTATTTTTTTAGTCATATTGAAAGTTAAAAGTCATAAGAAATTGAAATTCAGTTAAATTCAGGTGTTTTTATAAAGAAAATAATGAAAAGTTAACTTTTTACGCTTGTGTTTTTACGCCAGTACGCTACGACTACTACTATCGTAATGACAATAAACAAGTCCTACGATTCACTGCAACACCGCTTCGTATGCGGACTTGTTTGAACATGTTCATGCTCGTACTGCTCTCGTCATACGCGCAGATTACGATACGCTTACGCTACGACGTCGTGTGCGAAGGGGTTTACATATTTAAGATTATTCGTGGTAAAATCCACAACCCAGGCGATGGGTACGTGGGTCGACGTAGGTGGCCGCCGCTGCTGTGGGTGCCGCCCGCTCGAACCAACCTACTGCAGCACGCGCCGCTGACGCGTGCGCTTCATACACTCAATATGGTGTCACAACTAATTGACTGCTTCAATTGTACTCTGAGTGAATTCACATGGGCCACATTTTGTAATATTACTCTTGGTTGATAAAATAATATAATTGTAATTCTAATCTTTGTAGACAATTTAAACTTAACTCTAACTACACTATTGTATTAGACGTAAGCCTGTGCTGCTGGTAGTGGTATGTGTTTTAAATAAATAAAATGTTGCAGGTGCAACGGCATGCAACTTTAAATGTGTACCTACTTTAAAAATTATCTCATTCTTAGTGGCATTATACCTCAAGCATAACATAGCACATTTATGGCCAACAATTTCCTGAGACCTCAGATTGATGAGCTGAGCAGTACTATATCATGCACGTAACTTATGTTGCTAATTATGCGGCGAAGTCAAGCCCTCCTGTCTCACACCACATTCCAGACCGTACCTATGAGATCGATTGAGCATCTGCCCACCAAACATCTGGTTTTTTTATACCAATATTTCAATATAATGTGACGAAGATGTACGGAATTAAAACTTGGTATACTATAGTTGCCTATTGCCTACAAAGTATTTAAAAAATTGAGCAAAAAAAGAATTAAAATAATATGATTATAGAATACCTACATCATCACACTAGTACACACGTCACTAGTAGTTACTTCACTACTTTAAACAAAATCATATGTTAAATATTGTTTAGAAACCTGTTGTCCAAATAGTTATTATTAGAATGCATATCGCCTGTGATACAGGGTTACCCTAGTACAGGCATCGAACTTTGTAATACCTACATTATTTCTAAGATTTATGATGTATTGTGCCAATTTTAACTTAACTTTGAATAAAAATTTATTATTTCCTTTATTTATTTTATAACACACTTATTACATTTTTAAATATTTCTTAACAAAAACTATATAAAAAACATTTAAAAATATAAAAAATAGTGGTCCGCCGGTAGCGGGAGCAGGGTCCAAGCTACCGGTGGTTAGGGCTCCAGAGACAAGAACCTCCTCACAATACGAGCCGTATCGAGGAGTACTGCCTTCTGAATCAGGCCCTTGATCCAACCGCCTAAGGAGAGCTTCGAAAGATGGTCATCGAGGCTCTTGGCTATAAGGCCATTGGCCGTCACGACGATCGGCACAATGATAGCCGAGTTCACATGCCACATGTCGACAACCTCGTGTGCCAAGTCGAGATATTTTATTTGTTTCTCTTTCTCAGCTTTCACGAGGTTCTCGTCATGCGGGATGGTAACATCGACTATCATTACGCGGCGCGCTGATCGGTCTATCACTACTATGTCAGGCTTATTGGCGACAATAGTCCTGTCAGTAATGATAGACTGATCCCAGTACAGCGTGACATGGTTTTTCTCGAGAACTGGGTCGGGCACATACTTGTAGTACGGTACCTCAGATTCCACAAGTTTATATTTCAAGGCAAGTTGCTGGTGAATAATCCTGGCTACTTGGTTGTGCCTGTGCAAGTACTCGCCGTTAGCCAGACGAGAACAACCAGAAATAATATGTCTGATGGACTCACCCGGACGGTGACATGCCCGACACACGTCAACCGTCCCGTCCTTCATAATATATTTCCGATAGTTGTTCGTCAACATAACTTCGTCCATAATCGCACAGACAAAACCTTCAGTTTCTCCAAAGAGGTCGCCGAAGCGTAACCAGGATACGGACGCTAGAAAATCTACATCGGGCCCATGAAGAGCCCGGTAGAAGCGCCCGTGAAGCTCCTTGCCTTGCCATACTTCCTTGCGGTCATCGGTAGTAAGTACTTCAGGTTTGCGCCAGTTCTCTTTAGCCATGGACAGCGGGGTGAGTCCCTTGTCCACTGCGACCACATCTCGGTGCATACCCACCTCGACTTTTAAAAAATATTCTCTGAGACTGCACATCTCGCGGTTGTGAAGGGACTTCGCGTTTAAAAACCCTCGACCCCCGCACTTCCGCGGGATGTACAGCCTCATCACTGATGATCGTGGGTGATGCATCCGGTTTGCGGTAAGCAGTGTACGAACTCTCCTATCCAGGGCATCGAGTTCGGTCTGAGTCCATTTGAGTACGCCGAAAGAGTACATTAAAACCGGCATGACCCAACCGTTGAAAGCGCGCACCTTGTTTCCGCCTGAAAGAAGGCTATGTAATACCTTGTTCAGGCGTCCAAAGAAGCGCTCCTTCAACGATTGCTTCATGTCAGTTACGTTAATGCCTAACGCTTCCGACATACCCAAATACTTATAGCTTTCGGATGAGGAGAGGGATCTCAGGTGTATGAAATCCGAGAGCTGAATTCCCTCGGATTCCATAATCTCCCCTCGCTTTACATACATGACTGCACATTTGTCCACACCAAATTCCATCCTGATGGCGCTACTGAAAGTTTCAGTTACTTTCAGTAGCTCCATCAGTTGCAATTTGTTGGGGGCAAAGAGTTTCAGATCATCCATGTAAAGAAGGTGAGATATGACCTGACCACCTCTCCTCAACCGGTAGCCTAGACCTGAATCCTCCAGCAATGTGCTCAGAGGATTCAGGGCTAGACAGAACCATAGTGGGCTCAGACTGTCGCCCTGGAATATTCCCCGTTTAATCCATACAGGTTCATCGTTCCCCTGGATCTGTCGACATCCTGGATATCGAAGGACCGTCCTCCATTGCCCCATACACGACTCAAGGAAGGCGCGTAGAGTTGCATCTATCTTGTACAACTCCAGCACCCTCATGAGCCATGTATGTGGCACCGAGTCGTAGGCCTTCTTATAATCTATCCAGCATGTAGACAGATCCTTGCGGGATCGACGAACCTGTTGGCTAATGGCCATGTCGATGAGGAGTAGCTCCTTAGTACCACGGGACCCATTCCTACATCCATTTTGAGAGGCAGACATAATGGAGTTTTTGTCAATGTGTGTATTAATTTTAGCTCTCAAAATGGATGTAAGAAGTTTATAGACCGTAGACAAACACGTGATCGGTCTATAATTTTTGGGTTCCGCGGGACTACCTGACTTATGGAGCAGGTGGGTAACGCCTGTTGTTAAAAACTGCGGTAAGGACCCAGACTCTAAGGATGACTGGAATTGGGATGCCAGGCAAGTGTGTGAACTACTAAGCCATTTGAGCCAGAAGTTGTGCAGTCCGTCCGGTCCCGGTGACTTCCAGTTCGGTAACGGACGAACTGCTCTGGCTATATCTAAAGGTGTAATCAAAATTGGCTCCATTTCTGGGATAGGTTCACACACTCGTTCGACATCACGCATCCAGTCAGCCTCAGTATGACAGACGGGCACCGACCAGATGCTGCGCCAGAAAGAACTCGTAGCAGCATCATCCGGGCGGCACACGTCTGTCATATTTAGCTCGGGTCGCTCCCAAGCTCTGTATACCCACCTCTCATCGCTCTGGAACATGCGATTCTGTGAGTACCGATCAACCCGCCGCTTATACCTCCGAATACGGTTCGCCCATGCATAAACTTTCTGTTTCAGGAAGTCGATGCGCTCTGTGACACGGGACATGTATTCTTGAGGACTGATTCCAGTCCCCGAGAATGCCCGCCTCACAAAGCGCATCACACGTGGTCGTGTATTGCCCTCCCTGAAGCAGTGTAGTTTGCCGATGAGTACCCTGGCCCCGTCGATGCGGCGCTCGATCCTGCGCTGCCAGGCTGGTACAGCTGGTTTTGGTCGAGTAGCTACGTCACAATTTGAGAACTTGACGTTAGCTAAACGACATGCCGCAACAGCCCCACAGTACAGGATCGAGTGTGTATCAACGAGGTTCTCGCTACTCTCGAATATATTCTCGAGTTGCGAGTCCAAGGCACACACCAGCGCCCTATTTTTATTATGCATGGGTAACCGTGGTAATCGGGGCCTAAGTTCGGTAGGAGTGGATCGATATTCACGAAGCGCATCTTCCAGAGCGCTCCTCAATCGGTCGTTGCACTGGCTACTTACCACAGCAACCCTATCATCTTCCTCTACAACAGCTGGGTTGAACCGCGGCGGGGTTGCGTCAATAACTGACGCTTGCACCGCGGTTTGTGCCGGAGTTAAAACGATACGGTTGCTCAGTACCTCTGAGCGCAGCCTATCAAGTACGGCGTCGTCCAACATGTGATTGCGTTGGATGACCCGTACCTGATCCGACAGTCGTTGGGCCGAAACGTTGACGGTTGGTTCAAGTACCTGGAACAGAGACAGCATCCCAACACGGTACGCAGTGAGGTTAGTTCCCCCCTCTGTAGACCCGTAGTATGCGCGCATGACGTTCTCGTTAATGGAATGAGTCCATCTCATGCGCTGCACACAACCACCGGCAGCGGGGACCCGGCTCGGGGCCGGATGGCCCCTAAGTCCCAAGCTTCTCGGTGGCCGGCCTCTCCCCTGCCGACGTACAGGTGTTGGCGACGTCGGCGGAGAGAAATACTCGTCGCTCGAGCTCGACGCAACTGCCACTGCCGGTGTCACAGCACTCACGATGGGGCTGGATTCCGGCGGCGGCGAGGCGGAGCTGAGCGACGGGTCCGGAGGTGGTAGGCGTGCGCGTCGGTAGGCTGCTCTCGTAATCATTTTTCGGTTATCATCTTGTATCTTATATGTAATTTTCAGTGCTTGACATTTTTGACGACGCCGTTGACAGGCGTCATTTTTTCATCAACTGTATTTAAATTTCTTTTTGGTTTCCAAATTTTCTGTTTTATATTCTGATATTTCCTTTGGTATCTTTAGGTAACTAATATAAATACTTTTGTATTAAAACGAATATTAATATTAAAATAAAATAAAATAAAATTGTTCGATGATGTAACCAGTGATTGACGTACGGGGTTGCCAGTATATTATTATTATTATTTATCTTCATCATCATCATTTCAGCCGAAAGTCGTCCACTGCTGGACATAGGCTTCCCCCAAGTGTCGAAACATTGACCGGTCCCGTGCAAATACCTACATGGTGAAAAGCAATTGCATGTGGCTGAGTTGAGAGTGCTAATAGGGATGTGTAGTGTAACGTGACAAGTACCTACAATAAGGAAGGAATGATGAGGTAGGTACATAAGAGGAAGTCTTAAAGTGGCGCCAGTAACTGAAAAGTTGTGTGGTAAACATTTTTTTGAGAAAAAGGATCTTGGCGAACTGACAGACAGATTTTACTTTACTGCACTACCTTTATGGGTATGAGGTAAAAAGGTTGAAAGTTCTTCTTGGCTCCTGGCACCATTTGTTTTGTGTTCGGCTAACACGGGTTGCAGACCGAAAACTAACCTAACTTAGTTCAGCTTAGCTCGCATAGCTGACGCAGTTTTTCATATTTGTGTGCAGTCTGCAAACTATAAGCTATGTGACCTAGCTAAAATATGCGATGCTAAGTTAGTTGGGTGTGCCGATGCGCAGCTACACGAGCTAAGCTACGCGCCTACCCTGGCACTCCTTCGTAGTTCCTTAACCAGTGCTGTCCAGTCTCTAGTGTCTTGATTGCCGAGACTGAAGGAGTTGACATATACAAGGTCCGGAATGTCTTTTCTTTAGATAATAATAAGTCTGTATTAATCTGCTTTTCTTTCATCGGAACTTTCTTCATCGATTAAGTATACAGGGTGTAAACGGACCCTTCACGAAGCCGTCAACCAAGCATTCTGTACATCAAACTGAGTAACCCTACGCAAAAATTATTGCTGGGAAACGACTTTCTTTTTTTGGGTGAAAAATCACGTTTTACGGGAAAACTCAATGTAACGCACTCAAAATATTGTGCTGATGGATGCTTTGAATAGTAAACAGGTCATTGAGATATTTAAAGTTAATTTATGACCTTAAAAACTAGTACTTAAAGAAAAACTTGTAAAAAAAATTTTACTTTGACCTCAAATATCTATATACAATAATAGGTATGGTACACAACAAAAAAATGATCGCAAAGAACAAGTGCCTATCGGCTTCGTTAAGGGTCTTTTTACACCTTTTATTCATGGCGAGCGATATGTCCGTCAAATTGAACTTTCACAACACTGACCGAGCTTTCGGTTAGTTCTTGGTGTGCACGGGACTTAGTTCTAGTTTAGCTTAACTGGCTTTGTTTAGATTCGACAAAGGTGAGGTAAATAAGGATTAAATTCGTAAAACAAAACTCCTAAAACTTAAACAATTTATTGATTCAACAACATAACATAACCCAAATCGCCGAATGGTTAGGCAGAGGCGCACCTAATAGTAGGAATACCCACATTTCGCCAGCTATGTAATAAGTCCCATTTAGTTAGGTGGAGCCTATTGCCATTAACCGCACAAATCCTGACTCCGTGGCTGCTATTTAGAAGTTCTTGATGGAAAAACCCAATAACACTTTGACCGATCCGGGAATCGAACCCACGATCGTATTCTCAGCAGTCGCGCTTGCGACTATTCGAAAAACATTACCTATTAATGATTAAAACTAGCTATACGTAATTAAGACCATTGCTTAGAAGGTCGTAGGAGCCAGTCTTGGTCACTTTGGGAGTAGTATCTTGCAGACTCGCGAGGCATGCGTGTGCGCAGGGGATCCGTAAAGTTTACTGCGTAGAGACCGAAGTTTTCACTGAAAAAATGGCATAACATCATTCAATAAATCATAACATTCTATAATATCGCATCAGTAATTCAAGGAGAATGCTGTGCTGGAGGTTCCGCCACTTCTTCCCAGCTAAAACGCAAAGAAGTGCTGAAAAGTGGGCGTTTTGGGGGACTGTCTCATGTCGTCATGATCAAAATTGAGGAGTGATGCAACGGACAGTACAAAAAGCACTACAGCAACATAGTACGAAAAGTATTACAGCGCCATCTAGGCCACAAAGAAAAAACTAGCATGAACATTCTGAGTATAACGACTGCCGGGCAGTAGCCCACCAGACTCAACACCCGTCTGATCGGAAGATCCTCCCTCTTTTATGAGTGATGAAGAACTTTACACCTTGTTCTTCATACCTCTAAGTGCTAATTTGAATAAATGGCTTTTTGATCTACAAGATGTGGCACCTAAATCTCACCAGTTCTTTATGTTTAAGCCCCATGTAGCGGGAGGGAGAGTCTACCATAAGCCGGGTAAAATTCCAAACTCAGAGCTCCCGAGAAATTCCTGATGGAAGAACCCAAGAGAAAACACTAGCCTGGGAACTGACCCCAACCTCATCCTGAGTAGTAACGATAGCGACCACTACGGATCTATGGATGGGCCAAAGGCATTCAAGCCAACCGGCTAATAATAAAAAATAATAAAATTAAAATAATCGAAAAGAAAAGAAGACCGTCTTTTCGTTGTAGTGAAACAATTGATGGACTATTCAAATAAAATAGTACGTTATACCTTACACGTAGTTTACATGTATCCAGCAAGCCACTCGAAGTTGTCCATCAATGTCCAATGAACGTATCCCGTCACATTAATACCATCTTGAATAGCGAAGTATATCTGCAAACATACACTCACGTAACATAACGTAATCAGCCAATATGTTCCCACAGCTGGGACACAGGGTTCCTCTCTATGAGAGGGAATGGGCTGCAAATCTGTAATCCAGCTCGCGGGCTCAGTGCGGGTTAGTAGATGTCACATTTGTTCGAAAATTTTAGTTCTATGACATGCCGGTCTCCTCACGACGTTTTCTTTCATCGTTTTGAGAGCAGTGGTGATGAATTAAATTACATAAAGAAATGTGCATCGAGGGTTCTGAAGTCCATCAACAAAGATACGGGCCCGTCCGAAAGTAGCTCGAAACTTCTAAGTGAATCCTACTCCGGATTAATGATTCGTTCGCTTTTGAAAACACATCGGAAGTAGGGACGACTGCCTAATCTTGTTGTCATTCATTCTTAGTTCGGGCCCCTAACTAATATTATGTCCGTAAGTGATACGGAGTAGGAAACTCCCGTAACAACTATTTATCTTAAAATTATAAAAAATATATATTTGAGATGCTCACAATGGGCCCTTTCATTTAATTTTGATATGTAACACGATATAGTTTGCACAACTTTTTTTTCATTTTCTAATTTACCCCCCAATAGTGGCCCCCATATTTAAAATTCATTAATTTACGTTACACGTCCGTCTTTGGGTCACCGAATTACATAATTATGTGTACCAAATCTCAACTCAATCGGTTCAGTAGTTTCGGAGTAAATTGGCTGTGACAGACAGACACGCTAGTGATCCTACAAGGGTTTCGTTTTTTTCCTTTTGAAGTATGGAACCCTAAAAAAACCATGAGCGTGAAATTTTCATTCTGAACCTACCTACTACCTACTAGTGCATTTAGAGCCAATTTTCTAGGAAGTGTACTGAAAATATTCTTTGTTTTAAAAAGTATGAGTAAGACTATGCCCACTAGTCCTACCCGTCACCGACCAACACAGTCGCGCGTCGTCGCGTGCCTTGCACGGAGCGGCAACAGCGCGAATATTTTATGGATGCCGCAGCCACGCGCCGATACGCTCCGTGCATGGCACGCGACGCTGCACCCGGTGCGGCGGCGGCGCGCGCAGTTCGTCCGCGAAACGTTGAGCATACGGGTTATAACCGCGTATGTTGACCTTTCTAAACCCGTTATAAATCGGTTGCCACCACTTGCCACTTTGTTACCGTCAATTCAACAAAACTCACACATTCGATGTTAAAATGGAGGAAGAAAAACTAATTGAATTTGTTCGCGAACACGAATTTATATACAATTTAAAACATCCGAAATATATGGATAATGTTAAGAAAGAAATTGTGTGGAAGGCAATTGGGGAGCAACTAAAACAATCCGGTAAGTTTTTTAATATTTATTTTCATATATTTAACTATGACATGTGTAGGTACTGAGTTAATTATATCAATTAGAGTTACATTGATGATCGAATCTATAATAGGTATTTAAACATTTAATATATGTAGGTATTACAAGCCGGTTAAATAGAGAAAGCGAGAGAGAAAATACTTTTATTTTCAGTGTGTTTTAATTGCATAATATTTTCATTAGTATTTATTAAGTTACCTAGGAACGGGACTACTACGGGGGTACTTCGGTTTGTTTGTAACTTAATATTATATAATATGTCCTACTTACTGTGTTTTTCGCATTGTTGTTTTTCGATGAAAGCAATTGGTAAATAATTGTATAGAATGGTGGGGAGCGTGAATGAGAGCTACCGCCATTTATTAAGTATCCTTTGTTGACCGGTTTAAAAAGCATTTTTGATAACAAAACAAAGCCAGTCTAATATAGAGTTGCCATACTTCGGTAATTTTCCGCACATATCCGGAATTTTAGCTCATAATATGTCTGGAAATTTTATTCTAAAACGACCGGAATCTTTCAACAATCACAAAATAACAAACGGCCCATACTTAAATAACTTTTAATTTAATAAAACAAAATTAATAAATTCAGTTAAATTGTACAGACGCTAGACGCCAGCCCAAAGAGTATAGTAATAATAATGGAACGCCAGCCCGTCAAGCTAAAAACTGTCAAATTTTTCCAATCAACCTTGAACCTAATGCTTTAGTAATAAAGTTGAAAATCGATTAAAGAAGTTTGACACATTGTAGTAGCTTGATGTGCTGGCGTCTGTACATAAACACAATTTTTTTTTTCAAATATCTTGAATTTTATTAGACCGGAACAAATTGCAGACATTTCGGGAAGATTCTTTTCTCGAAAAATGTTATCGGAGGGCCAAAAGAGTCTTGTCGGATTATCTTGACTACTAGGTAGTTGAAAAGTCCGAGTCTGGCTGGCTTGAAATAGTTTTTGCTGGTGTGGCAACACTACAGCTAACAGCTGACTTTTAATGTTAACCTAAATAAACTACATTTCTTTGTTGTTATTAATGCATTTTTCCAACTACTCGTCAAGTAAAAAGCTTATTAATGTGTATTTTGTGTCAGATTCACTTCTTCTTCGTCGTGTCGATGATTCCCTTTTGTATAAACATAAGATTCACTTGACAACTTGGGCAAAATAAGTGTTATAGTTTCAATGTGAACTGTTACCGGCTCAAGGGTATTTTGATATCAGGTACATTACTATACATTCTACTTACTATTATATTGTTTACGTGCTATAATTTCACCATCAATTACATAGTTCACCTTTTATGTCGGTTATAGTACGATACCAATGACTTTTGGAATGTAAACATAACCAAGAAAGGATATGTTTACATTACAAAATTATGTTTGGTGAGGTGACAGAACTCGCTATCTATAGGCACTTAAATCATTTCTTTTCCGTTGATACTATAATATCTTAAACCTGTTGCCATAGCTATCTACTCTTCCAATTTATATTCTTATCGGTTTCCAAACTAAAATCATGACTGTTTAGTACCGCTCACGCTCGCCAAGAAGAACTTAAACTGAATTTGAGCGAATTAAAGTCGTCTAATCAGTCCTGTGACCAACTAATTACGGAATTAGATAACAATGAAAGGGTACTCTTTAAAGCCTATGAAAAGAATAGGAAGTAAAAAAAAGAAATGGGCCAGTTATACAATCAATACACTAATGGCATAGAAGACTGGGATAGGCTCCATGTTATTGTGGACGAGTTCAGCCAGTGTAGCGCAGAGTACAAGCTATTGATCATAAACATTTATTATAACAGCGAGAGCCAGACAAAAAACATTACATTTACATAAACATACACACATTACATTTACATTTTTTTTTTTTTTAATTTTTTTTTTTTTTTTTACAATTTCATTTCTTTTTAATTTTTTTTTTTATTTTACATTATTTTTCATTATTTTATATGAGGCTAGATGTCAAATAACAGAACTTTAACCAATCATAACATCATTGCCTCACTGAATCAAAGTCTGTTCAGTGACTTAGTGTCTATTGCCCCGTCAATGGTTTTTGCTGTGAATCCCTCCTCCACAGCAGATTTGACAGGCGAGGATGATTCAAAGTTATGTAATTCAGTGATGGCACTCAACAGTAAAAATACATTAAAATCAATAAACACATTGTTACAACACAAAAAATAGGCAAAAGTAAATAAACAAAGACTAAATGTACTCAAACAATTAGGTATGACTGTATTCATTTAATTTGGAACAAAGCACTAGGAAGTACAAAATTGACACAGAATACCTGCAATCCAAACTTGACCAGCTTCTTCTTCTAATTGTAACAATGTTCCTTCCATATTACATGGTTTGGGCCCAGTAGGTGGCCACTTGACCAACTACAGACCCCGTAGCATGACCACCGTAGACAAGGATTTCTTTGACGGAAGAATCGACAAAATGACAGATTGTGTCGACACAATGAGAGATTTCTTTGCACTATCTATCATTTTGTCGATTCTTCCGTCGAAGAAATCCTTGTCTACGGTGGTCATGCTACGGGGGCTGGAGAAGCTAAGTTCAAAGACTAGCAAATTATTATACCTCTGGACATCTTATGAGGGAATATGAGTTGGCGATGAATGATCTGGTAAACTCACAAACAAACAACTGTGAGCACAGTCAAACAAATTCCCCTGTACAGTCACTAGCAATGAAATGTAAACAGACAGCAACTTTTAAAAGTGAATTTCTCCTACTGCATTGATTTTCTGTTTATTATTTTTATTCAATTCACTTTTTTTAAATATTAATTTACATTTTTAAATATTTCTTTAAAAAAAAACATTTAAAAATTTTAAAAATAGTAGCCCACCGGTATCGGTAACAGGGTCCTAGCTACCGGCGGTCAGGGCTCCAGAGAGGAACCTCCTAACAATACAAGCCGTGTCCAGGAGGTACCGCTTTCTGTTCATAATTATTATTTATATGTATTATTTTTTTATTTTCTGATTAACTTTTTACGTTTTCATGAACATAGTATTTTGGAAGCTATCCTATAATTTTGCCATTTCATTGGTCGTGACTGTACATACACCAGACCATTAATTGACCACAAATGTAAAACTTACCACCTTACCATAGGTCTCAACTCAAACAAATTATAACAACCCGGCCAAGTGAGAGTCGTACTCACACGCTCACAGGGTTCCGTAGCACCAAACAATATAATAAAAATATTTTGAAGGCTCATTCATATGTTGTATTGTATTACATTCAACAGCAAAACTAAATTTGTTTTTCATAGTATGATAATGAAAAACAAACTTACTGCTGTAGTTTGATGAAAAAGTCCTATTATCTCAAAAACTAAACATTAAATCTTATTTAAACCAATTTTCGTTGAAAGTGTTTTTACGTTCTACAATCCTAAATTTATTCAGAAATTAGAGGGGTTAACACACATTTTATCACTTTGGAAGTGTCTATCTTTCAAACGATTGACTTTGAGAAAAAATGATATTAGGAACCTCAATGTCATTTTTAATGACCTATTTATAGACACCCCGCACGTATAGGGTTAATGAAAAAAATTAAGTTAGCTTCAGCTTCATGTATGGGGAGACCCCCTTTTATCTATACTATACTAATATTATAAAGCTTAAGAGTTTGTTTGTTTGTTTGCTTGAACGCGCTAATCTCAGGAACTACTGGTCCGAATTGAAAAATTATTTTAGTGTTTGATAGCCCATTTATCGAGGAAGGTTATAGGCTACACAACATCTCGCTACGACCAAAACGAGCGGAGCATTTATGAAAAAGATTGCAAAAACGGGAAAAATCCGAACGCAGACGAAGTTGCGCGGGTCAGCTAGTTTTTGTATAAAAATCGTAAAGCGGTTCACAGAATACATCTACCTACCAAGTTTCAACTGTGTAGTCCTAATAGTTTTGGAATAAAGTGGCTGTGAATTACAGACAGACATGACGAATCTATAAGGCTTTCGGTTTTTCCCATTCGGCTACGAAACCTTAATTAGTCTTGGAACAAAATCATAGATGGCAGCATAGGTAACAATTATGAAATTAACATCCACTAAAATCCGTTAAAGGGTAGATTTTGGCTGAAGTAAGAGTAGTAACAATCAAAACTTCCTTGTTTAATGCTGATTTATCTATTCACATTCATTTATTCATTCATTAATCACGTAATTTCAACATAAAAGATTAATAAAGACTTTTACTTCAATTCGAACCCATGTAATAACAATTTGTTAATAATTTTATTTAGAGCTCTTTGCAATAGATGGCGTTTTACTCAATTTGGCACATTACTAAATTTATGTTTAGTTGTTTCATTATAAAGAAATTCAATAGAAAAAAATATAAAAATAAAAATAAGAAATCTTTTAAGATGTATATGGTACATATTTTATTTTTCATTTTACTGGACACGGAACTATAAGGAATTAAGGATTACACGTTTTAAGGTGAAAGCGCCAGGGTGGCCCGCGAAATTCAATTTTTTTTTCGCGTTTTTTAATTTGTCGGGTTTTATGTTGATGAAAATATGATTCGCGATCGTAACACGTATGTAGTTACAGAATTATAATAATTAAAATCATCAATACAACCCCCAAATTCATTTAACCCCATTGAATGATTTTTTCATGAAATAGTTGGACCCTGGAAACTTTACAACAACGAATCTTGCACATACGACGATCTAAACTTCGGATTTTGATTTAACCTCAGGATTTAACAAAGTGCACTCAATATGCCTCCCAGCAAGTGTTCATATTTAAAGTGTAACAATACATCGAAAGATTTCTCAATGTTTCGGTTTCCAACTGGACATGCAGGTCGTTTGGCAGTTTGGTTGAGAAATTGTGGTAAGTGTATTTACTGCATAAATATTATGTACTCACTTTTGAGATACTAATTAATGATAAAAATCAAATAGCAAATGACTAAATACCTACATTAAATTGTATAACCACTGGTGGTAAACGTCCTGACCTCGCACATACACAGATTGTCAGTTTTAACTGCTCACTGCACAAAACTAATTAAGTTAGGAGGGCATGGTCAAAAATGTAGTGTAACATTAATAAATAATGTGCGATAAAGACTCGATAAAATAAAATATGTACTTACTATAGCCACCACAGATATAGATAGACCTAGATAACGCGAGAGCAACTACTTCGCGTGCCTAGCTTACGTACAAAAATCGTAAGTGGCCAATTTCGCGCTCAGTCTGCATCGGAGCATAGCGCTAGTCGGACGTCAGTGGGCGTCATGGCTGGGGGTAGGACGAGGGGGGCGCCGTACGCGGCGGCGTCTTTGAATCGGTTTGATTTTCCCATCACTAAATAGTGCTTGTGACGTCATAATAGGTAGTCAAAAAATGGCACGCTTGGTTTTCATACAGATCGTGATACTTGCGTTATCTAGGTCTATCTATATCTGTGATAGCCACAGATAATACAGGGTGTAAGGGACAGCCCTTCGCAGACTGATGGGGTGAATTCAGTTTATCATACTAAGATGACCGTTACAAGAAATTATTTCAGGACCGTTATGGGAATACAATAAACCTGATTTGTTTTATTTCCTCATACGCAATGTTCGTTACCATGGCAAAAGCGCAGCGAGCCTTCGGCCGGCCGCCCCGCCAAGCTAAGCGCGCTCGCGCCACGTCACGACGAACACGTCTACAGACTAAAAAAAAGTTAAAGAAAATTAATCCTATCTTCGAATCGCTCCGGTCGCATGAGATACGGCTGGAAGTGGCCTCCATGGCGTTCACACACATTGGATTAAAAGTTATGTTATTTTTTGTGAAGATACCAATTTCCTACATAAATTAAGTGTACGAAAAGATTCGTATTTTAGAGTTAAGCCGTAGATTACAGTATAATAAGACTAAATAGACCGCGAACGGCCAGGATGACGTTGTCCCAGTGGGGCCTGAGGTACGACAATTTTGTTCTTGGATTTAAGCTGTAAACTACAGCATAATAATACTTTAAATCGGCCGTCAAGGGCCGGGACGATGTCGTCTCAGTGGAGTCTGAAGCATTGTTGGGAAATACAAAAATCCGGATGGTGCATACAGGGGTGAATCAAGTTAGTTCTAACATATTCGTTCACAAATTGAGGTCTAATAAGTTGGCAACACTGTTGCGATTGGGCATTTTTGTACAAAACCGTAAACGCCGACGACGAGTTCGATGAGCTCTGTAGATAGGCAGAAAGTAAACAGCTGATTTGACGCATTTTTTTTTTAGAGTAGATATTTCAACATCGTCATCATCGTCATTGTTGGTTTATTTTAGCTGTATTATTTACATAAACGGAGTGCTGCGCACAGAGAATGTAATTTTACATTGAAATATAGGAATAGTAACTGAAAAACGTTAAAAAAATAAAACAAAATCCTGAGAAAAATTCCGGTGGAATATGATTCAAAACAAGGAGCTAAATGCACCCTGTCAGTTTGCGGAGGGCTGACCCTTACACCCTGTATAATACTAACGTCTATAGCCTATTATAGGTACTCCAAATTGATTTTTAATTTTTTTATAAACCGAGAAATAATAGCTCAATAATATACACTTAAAATGTGGCCATATAATTAGTCAATAACATATTGTTTGTGATTTTAGGAAATAATACGATAGCCCACCTTAAGAATCAGGAACTGCGGAACAGATACCTGTGCATTACACATTTTGATGATAAATTCATTCAAAATAAAACTGGCAAAAGAATAAGAATATCAAAACTGGCAGTGCCTCAACACTACAACGATGAGCAAGTCTCGGTCATGACGCCACGTTCATCACATTCACCATGTTCATCAACATCGCAAGGTACCTATTTTTTGGGATAATCACAATTGTACCTACCCTAATTTATGAGAATTCAAATAAATGGGCAATTATGAATAATTTAAATTCTTATATAAATAAAACATTAATTAGGGGCTTGGAGATTTGCAGCGATTTAAAAAAAAATGAAAATCACCCGTCCTCCTACATACTGCGGACTATTAATGGTGTACTTCAGCTCCCCACTAAAGAATTTTCTGAAGGCACTGAGATTTCTAATGACTTACCGCTTAAATCAAGATGTGCTTAAATTGGATTTTTTAAGAATAAGAGCTGGTTGTTGTCGGAACCCGACGCCTAGAAACTTAAGAGCTATCTTCCGGTCCCATCTATTAAATAATTAAATTATATTCGATAATACTAATTGTGAATCTGATCAACACATTTGTATCTACGCCGGGCGAGAATCAGCAGCAGAATACACAACCATCAACAACATCATTCGCCGAACGCCGAGCCCTCATTACATTAGAAACTTGTTCCATTGTGTATTTTGCTGGCTGGTTAGGCAAAGTGTGTGTATAAAATTCTAATGATGCAGTTTTAGTTTTTGTCAAAATCAAGGGCTAAACTCCTTCAACGACTTTTCTTTATTTCTAGAAGGCTATCACAAAAACTCATTCTGTGTATACAGGGTCAAATTAAATTAGCAAGCGAAACTTTACCCACGTGTTACGTATCGATACCGAAAACAAAAAAAAACAATATATTTTTTTCGGATTCTGTCACTTAAATTAAGGCAACTAAACGACTGTTGTGGTATGGTTAGACATAATCTAAGTTAATTTTAAATGTTAATTAAGAATTAAATATAAGGTACAATAGCAGCTGATACAAAGGCGGGTCAGTATCATGCTGTATGTTTATTAAAATATGATCAGCGGCCGTAATACGTCTGTAAGAATTGTAATCATTAAAATCAATGACTTTTTCATGAAATATTTATTCAATGAGATTGTATGAAGAGGCATTCGCCGTCGCCGCATCGTAAAAATTACTAGCTCACTCACACATATGAAACTGTTATGCCAACTCGAGATTTTTTTTGTTGTATTGTCATTACTTGTCGTTGAACGCACGGTGTGATGTAGAGAATCTATATAAAAACAACGCCATCTGGTAGTATCGATACCACGCCACCTAGTATCTAAGCCCACTCCTAGATGGCGTTGTAAAACTACAGTTTCTGGCAATTAGAGAGACTTTGATGCCATCTGTTGAAAAAATGGAGGAAGAAAAATAGCCATCTCAACAGCCAGACTTAGGGAGGTGTCATTTCTTTGAATGGGATTAGGTATCTGTACGTACTATTATATTATCTGTGCGGCAGCCATGTGTTGATTTGCCTATTCTTATGAAAAGTTCCAACTAAAACAATGAAAACAAAGTGTTAATCATGACTTACGTAGTAATATTTTGTGATGACATTGGAAAAGACCTAGGTCATTTGTTAACAAATGAATATCTAGGACACTCAGTTATAAACAACTGTATGCCAGGATGTTTTTATATCATAAAATGAAAGCAATTATTAAATGTAACTTTAAGCTGAACACCGTGTTATTAATTTTAATAGGTAATAGAAGAAATGTGAACAAAGAGGAATTCCTCCAGTATAATAGATTTTATCCAACTTAAGAATTTATTTATATAGCATAAAATCCCTTATGCCTAGACTTAATTATCTAATAATATAATTATAAATTCAATTAGATACCTCAACGGTCCGTTTTTTTCTTTTTGAGGAATAGGTATCCTAAAAATCCCAGAAAACTTCGATTTGTTTCTTCATCATATTTGGAAAAATATTGTAAAATGAAACGTGAGATTTTGTAAAATGCTGTTATAATGCCCTTAATAATTAGAACTAGTTTCGGCCCGCGGCTTCGCCCGCGTAAATACATTATATTATTTATGTACATAGTATCTCAGTATTATATAACTGTAAAGTTTCATCAAAATCAAAACTATCGCATTTACAATATTAGTAGGATACTTACTTTACCCACGATTAGTTTTTACCACCCATATACATATAATACATTTTATTTTACAGCTGGTGATTGTAAGAAAAGATGGCAATGCCTCAGAGATGCATACAGGAGGGCTTTAAATAAAAAGAAAAGAAAAAGCGAACATGAAGTCAAAAATATGAAACCGTGGAGATACGACAGTGAAATGGCGTTTGTGGCTCCTTTTTTGATAGAAAGAAAAACTAAAGACTCCGTCGGTGTTACAAGCGGTGATGAACTGTCTGATAATGGCGAAGAAAATAATGCGATAGAATTCAACGCTTCGGAAAAGCCCTACATCGACATTGAGGTTGACGACACTCCTGCTGAAATTAGTGATGCTAACAGTACAATATCAGACGAAGTTCCTCAAAATGAGTCACAACAAATGTGTACCAAGAAGCCAAAAGCAGTAAAGAGAAAATTAGACCAATCAGAGCCAGCTCAGATCAGAGACCTCTCGTCAGAGAGATCAGTACGTGCTGTGTTAATGGCAAAACTGCTGGACGACCAATTTGAGCCGCCCCGGGGAAATGACGAGTTAGATCGCTTTTTTTTAAGCATTTCTGATACTGTTAAGAAGTTCCCACCGTACGTACAAGCACTGACAAAAAATAAGATATTTGCTCTGGTGTCTGAGGTGGAACTACAGCAACTTGCCCCGTCTAGCTCAACTACATTCTCCTTCAACCCGTCCCCGCAGACGTCGACTGGTGCAATACCGACCTGTCCTGACAACCAAAATGAGCAGATACAACAGTTTTTCCAAAAATTTAATACTCCTAAGCAAAATAAAAATAAATGAATATTAAGACTTTTTGTAGTTTACTTACCATGATCAGGAGTGTGCGTTACGATTGCTCCGCCAAGTTATCAAAACAGAAAAAAACCTCGCCAAAAAATTGGTCGAAATTTGTCAAAATCAAAGGGTACAAACGAAAAATTTGTCAAAGTAGAAATAAAGAAGTTATAAGGGTTTTAAGTTGGCCGCGCGAACGAAATGTGGAGGATTGCGCGGCCATGGAGATCTCAGCAACTACTTGGGTTAGAGATCTAATTCTTTTTGTCAATTGAATACTGAATTGATGATAAAATTATCGAAAAAATAATTATAAGCTCTGGATTATAGTGCAGTGAGAACATTATCGGCTGATTAAGCTGTTGAAATCCCATGTAATAGGAGCGAGCCTATTGCCATATTGGAGAGAAAACCAAACTACTGAGAAATTTCTAATCAAAGACCAACACATGGCTCGATCTGCGAATCCAACCCAGGACCTCTTGCTCAGTAGCAACTCTTGGGACCACTAGACCAACGCATGGTCGGTCACGCATGGTCTCATTGAAACATGGGGTCACAGTTTCCTTACGCGATTTCTTCTACCCCTTTATTACTTACCTATCTTCAATATCCAAAAAGACGCTCACTGCAAACCAATCCACAGTACCAATAGGCCATGAAGGATCATTCTCCAGCACTACGCCTAGTGCTTTCGATCCATACAATGGTCAGGATCCTATCTCCTCACCAGGCCTGGCCCTGCGCACCTTTCTTGTAGTGTAGTGGTTTAAGAGGACTACAAGAGCTAAGTGACCTTGAGTGACGCACGCACACATTTACACAATAAACGTGAACGCCATCTAACGACGACGCCCAAAACAATTAACTCTCAAGACTAATCTCTAGAGAGATTACGCCCGAGTATTCAATAGATGGCGCGAAAGTAAGAACAGACAAATAAAAATGAATATTAATAATGAATTGCAATTAAAACACTGCATTTGGGGTGGTAACCGTTATATGTGTAAAACGCCTCATTTGGAAAGTATCCAAATACTTATTTTATTCGGTGTTACGATATTAATTATTGCATTTCATAATCAATAGGTACTTTAGTTAATTATTTAGACATATTTCTTATTTCCAAACAGTAATATTGACAAATTAATCAAAACAACGAAGTATTTGATTAGATGAATAAGTACTATTATCAATAACTTCACAATCGTGATCGTCGTGTGAACCACTGTTTCCAATCTATAATAAAAACAGAAGATTTCAAATTACTAAGATATGTCAATTCTAAATATCCTAGTTCTATGGTACACAGCAGAAGGTAATTGCGTTTCGTTTATTTTTTGTATAATAAGAGTTTGAAAAATTGTTAGCCACAAGTAAAAGATTAGGTACGCGCGGTAATCAAGCTATAAAAAACCAGTTTATGCGGATCTCTCATTGTATAGAAAATGTATACAAAGCGAGGCCAAGTTATACTGGAAATGTATAGCTTCATGTGCCGCCGTGTCTACCTAACATTCTTACAATTTTATAATTCTTATTTATTAAAAACTATATCAATAAAATTAAACTCTTACTTGTGATAAGTAACATCGCAATTTTCAGATGAATCTGTTATTTCGCAATGCCCGTTACCAAGTAAGTAAGCTGCAGTCTTTCAACAAAAATATTAGGTAGGTATTTATCTGTTTTTTATTGTTTTTCTAGTCAAAGAATACAAAATAGTACAAGGATGAACACAGGGCGACACACCAAGCTATAAATTTCCAGTATAACATGGCCTCGCTCTGTATACATTTTCCTTACAAAGAGAGATCCGCAAAACTGGCGACGCGGCCGGCGCGGCTAGTCCTTAGTCCAGCAGACGGACCTGCCGCGTACTTGCAAATTCATACCTAAACTGCGCAGTGCGCCTGGCCTGTTATAGCTTAGAAAAAACGTAGGTACTTACGCATTGAAAATAATTTCAGTGTCGATATTTTCAACTTTCTCCAGTAAAAATTAATTACATTTCAAATGTTTTTTTTTAGTTATTTATTTTTGAGTATTTAATTTTATATGAATATACTGCGTAGAATTTTAGTTCAAAAAGCAAAAACATAACATCACTATCCTGGAATCGAACCCGGATTCTCTGGATTGCAAATCCATACCTCGACCAAATGCACTGCAGTAACAGTTACACTACTGATCGAAATAACTGAATGTATGCGAACTATACATCCATCCGTCAAATGTCCAGAAATACGTTTCCAAAATTCATAGTTTTATATCGTTATAAAAATTAATATTTAGTAATACTAAAATGTTCTTACGTTTTAATATCGTTCATATGTTGGGCGTTTGATTTATATGAACTTTTTTTAGTTCTCGTAATGGGTTTCACTTTATTTCCCATACTTACAAATGACCAGAAGTATCTTATTTATTACGCTATTTTAACTTAAAATATTTTATATTTACACGAAACAAAAATATTTACGGAATAAAGACATAAAACAATGAATTTATGAATAAAATTATACAAAACAGTAAACAACCTTGGCGTAATAATGCGGCGAAAAATGCGGCAAAACGAGCGACACGTCCGTATAGCATCAGGCCTCGGCCGGCACTGTCGGTACACAGGCGTTTACGCACACATGCGCACGTATTTTGTTCAGAGATAAAAATATGTGATTTGCAAAAAATCTATTGATTGGATTAAAAAACTAAAACAGTATCACGTTACTTTGTTGCGTGAAGAATAATTTGACAAAAAATCAGAATGATTGCATGTATATTAGTATAGTTTTACTCGTTGACAGAAATGTTTAGAGGCATCTTTGCGATTTTTTTCTATCGTATCAAATTTTTAGTATTATGTTTTCAACACAGTATCGAACTAGCATATATACAGAAGAATATCATATATTTTTCTGTGTTTTTTTACTGCAGTGGTTCTATATGATCCACGTATTGTAAAACATGCTTTTAGCTCTTGTAGTCGCCTTAAGCCGTAGAAGTCGTATGTCCCTGAAAATATTTTTGGTTGTTAGTATAACTGTGTAACGGGACTTCATCGTTGATCTAGTGGTCGCAATCTCGACTACTGAGCATGAGGTCCTGGTTTAGGCAAATTTTCATTGGATTTTCTCCATCAGGAATAATTTCTCAGTAGCAGCCACGGAGTCTATTTGTGCCGGTTGATGGCAATAGGCTTGCACCCTATTACATGGGACTTAAACATAACTGGCGAAATGTTGGTGTACTATTAGGTACACCTTAACACCATCATATCTGCTTAACCCTTCGGGGATTACAGGCGTGTTGTTATGTATGTGTCACCGTAAAATTGTAAATACTGTTAGATTATAATCTATCTCGCGAGATTGTAAACTGTCGAAAGATTGTGAACCGTATCATACTGATTACAATTTAACGCATTATTTTTCGGTAGATTATAATCTATCGAAGTGAAACCGTCAAATTGTGAAATAGCATGCGACTGAACGCACCCCGCGCGCTGATTGGTTGAACGTCATGTGCCCGCGCCGCCATATTTGTTTGTTAATTCGTTAGTTATCGAATGTAATCAAACAGTGTCATGCCATGGCGACTGTACAACAATCAAACATACTTTCCTCTAACAAGTTCAATTTCTTTAGCTGTGAAACGAGGTAGCCTTGGAGAGTTATAGCCTTCTTTAGGAAAGCACTCTCGTCCAAGAACAGCTGGATTTTCAGCGGCCAACCACCCTCTTGTAAGAAGATGGAATGAGCGTAGCGACCCTCCTGAAAAGGTAAATAGACTATAGTAATTTTTATCATCATCTGCCTAGCCTTTTCCCAACTATGTTGGGATCGGCTTCCAGTTTAACACCAGCTGAATACCAGTATTTTACATGGAGCAACTGCCTATCTGACCTCCACAACCCAGTTAGTACGATATCCCTTGGTAACACTCATTGTCAGACTTTCGGGGCACTGACTACCTATAACGACTGTCAAAAATCTATAAATAACAGCCGGGACTAACGGTTTGACGTGCTTTCCGAGGCACGGAGGAAAGTCGGTATGTAATGGGTGGTCATACATCCACGGGAAAACCTAGGCAAGCACGGCTTAACCTATAGATCGACCAGAGCGGCTGTTATTATTTAGCCACGAACTCATACACACGCTTTAAGACACATTTTGTGTTCTCAGTAAATTACGACTAAAAGTATTTACAAAAATCTCCTTACAAAAATAAATATTATATCTAGAATTCGGATTATACAGGGTGTAAGGCACAGCCCTCCACAAACTGATGGGGTGAATTCAGTATATCATACTAAGATGACCGGTACCGGTATTTGATCTGATGGATAATGGAAATAGATTACTTACATAAAGTAATATGCTCGCCTGGATTCGAAATCACGAATTTACTACACGTAATCCAAGGTCTTATCTAACTACTGGCCCACTACTGCTCTAATTGAAAATTTACTATTGAAATATTTACTTAGTAAGAAAGGAACAATAAATTGTTGAAGTTAGACAGGCTGTCGCTCCATGTAAAATACTGGTATTTATTTGCATCCGGTTAGACTGGAAGCCGACCCCAACATAGTTGGGAAAAGGCTAGTCAAAAGATGATGAGTATAAAAGGATCAATATAATTTAATAAAAGACCTTACCGCTCGCGTTCCAGCCTCCTTCGATCTGATAGGACGCTGAGGCGGCTCCGAACATGACCATGATGTAAAGTTCGCATTTTTTAAACTCCAGTTTCCGCTAATCAGTGCACTGTAAGTATTTTAGGTAGTTGACTTAATCGACCTACTTCAATGTTTATAACTAGCAAAACTCTTTGAATTTGATATCTAAAGACGATAACTTGTGGAAATCCTCAATGGATATCTTCCGCCCAGGGGAGAGCAGAGGAGTCTGTCAGTCTCGTGCTGACTAAAACCAGACCGGTGTACCTCGCACACATGCGGGGGGCAGCGGGATCTAATGCTGCTTCCGCTGCCCCGGACTAGTACAGTGCCTGCTTAACCTGCGGGCCTCGTCCTCGGGGGGGAGTGGGTATACAGCGGCTCCGGGCCCAATGCGAGTTGTCATGGCAAATGTCTTCGATATTTTGCTTTTAGGACAAGCCGGTTTCATCACAATGTTTTACTTACGTTTTGAGAGCAGTGGTGATGAACACAAAGAACCCTGCTGCTCCTGCTTGGGTTCGAAGACTGCTCTTTAGTTTTGACTGTAGAAAATGCAATTAACAAACTCACCAAAACACGATGGCGGTGATAAAGGCATTGTGAAGACTAACAGTGTAACAGTCGGTACAGTGTGTGCGTCAGACTAATAGAATAATGTTGATTACGAATCTCACTTTGTCATGAATGCATCGTTTTTTGTGTATCTCAGAGACTGTATTCTAAATGCATGGTAATTAAAAATACCTGTGCTCTAATAGTAGCTTTTAGTTTGAAAAATCGCTAAAAAGTTATTTTGCGATTTATTCGGAAATTGAAATGCACCATCTGTGATCGGTTAGTTTGTTCAAGACACGGAATTGCTCTCTTAGCGATCTTACGTGTATTTTTACAAAATAAACTACCCTTGTGTCTGCTGTGCCTCAAATGTATGAGGGCCACCCAAGCACCGTAATCGTATATACGATTGACACAAGTGGTTTTAGGCAATTGATTGAAGCCTGAAATTATACCTACCTATGATCTTCTCTTAACACTCTCGCGGTGAATCTACGCGGGTTATGGATAGCATCCGCAGAGTTCGGGCCAGCTCCTACTGCATCCTGGTGGCATTCGCGCAGAGGTTTGATTGTCAGTACCTCAGCCATTGCTGTATGGTTAATTTACTGAGCTATCGAAATATACAGGCTGTAATGTAACATAATAAACGCTAATCCTCTCGTGAGTTGTGTCAGACCTTGGAAATTCATAACTCTTTTTTTAGTTTTACCGCACCGGAGGTCTTGCTTTTATTATGTTTCACGTTGTATATTGTTATTTGTTGTTTAAAATGTGTCCCTTTGTGTTGTATGTTATGATCCTTTGTTGGTTGTAATAAATGCTTCTATTATATCATCATCATTCTCTTGCCCTTATCCTAATTCATTTGTATTCGGCGCAGCATGTCTTCTTCTTCCATACTTCTTTATTACTCGTCATCAGACACCTCCTTTCTTGCCATATCATTGTTTACACAGTCCATCCATCGTTTCTTTGGTCTTCCTCTGCTCTATTCTTTCTATTATAATCAGACTATAATGTTGAGAACTCCTAGATCACAGGTCTCTTCCTCTATAAGGTAGAGGGAGATTGGTAGATGCCACATATCTTCGACTTTTTGGTCCTAGGAAATGCTGGCTTCTTCGGATTATGGACATCTACTATCAAATATAATTATGTTTGCAAAGGGTGTAGAATTAAAGAACCTTACGAAGAATAACGAAGAGATAATCTTTCTCGTTCGTCATGGTCATCATTTACATTTATGAAGTCCCATGCAAGTGTTACGAGATTATCGTCGAATAGGTACATATTACAACAAGATTTTCTTATCTAATAGGATGCGTTCAAAGCCAAATTCGTTTGATAAGAGTATGTCGTTCTTTTTATCACTTGAAAATCTTAGAGAAGATGACAGCGTCTGTTTGTGATATTAATCCGAAGAAGTACCTAAATAAAATAGGCATCATGTTATGTATAATCATCTCCGCAACGCCAATCATCTTCTTTTTACAAGATTGTCCAAAAACGAGTGTTATGTTTTCATAAATATTGATGGATGGAGAGAGAGAGGATGACCAAGGATACGATGAATGGATTGTGTGAGGAATGATATGAAAGAAAAAGGAGTAAATGATTGCATGACGGTTGACAGAGGAGTATGGAAGAAAAAAAAAGGGGTTGCGCTGAAATTAAGTAACAGGGGACAAAGGATGATGATGTTTTCATAGTTAATGTCATGTTTCTTACGAATCGCACAGAATAACGATTTGTGCGCTTGCATATCGACTACTGCGTAAAGACCGAATTTAGCGTTGAAAAAGGGCTGACGTTAGTCATTCGGTCTGTTTCTCAATACATCAAAAACTAGAACTGTTCTTAAGGAGGTCTGCTGGACTCAGGATGGCTCTCTGTGATAGACAAGGGGAACCCAGAGGGTCTTTAGCGAGCATGTTCAGCAAGAAAACTTGATAGCTGGGTAGATTACACCCCGATCAGAAATTGCAAAAAGTATATTTGAAAAGTTTCAGATAGGAGCTCTGCATGCAGGCCCACTTTCAGATTTCAACGAAGGTCAAAACAAGCAACGGGATGTTCAGCAACATCATCTACCTAGACTATTCTCAACCATATTGGGGTCGGGATGCATCTGAATGCACTAGTATTTTACATGGAGTGACTGCCTATCTGACCTCCATAACCCAGTAACTGGGCAATACGATACCCCATGGTAAGACTGGTTGTCAGACTTTCGGGCTTCTGACTACTTGTAACTACTGCCAAAGATCTAAAATTGACAGCCCGGGACCAACGGCTTAACGTGCTTTCCGAGGCACGGAGGAAATTCAATATATAGGTAATGGACGGTCATCCTTCCATGAACTAACCAAGGCAAGCGCTGCTTAACCTTGTAGATCGACACATGCGGCTGTTACGACACGAGCCACGAGCTCCTCGTGAACGGGATGTTGCCGTTCTATAATTAATTACTTTTTCAATTAATATTGTGATCAACTCACAACATGATCAGAAATTAGGCATTAACATATCCTTGTGAATATTTAAATAAAATATGCAATTAATGAATGCTTCGAGGTGTTAGTAGTGACCTTTAGTGTGTCTTATGGATATAGCACGAGCATTTTCCCTTTGTAGGTACCTACAGACATAGTGACACCATCAGGATAGGTCTGGCGACCAGCGCCAGGTTAGCCCGCGATATTCAAATGACGTAACGACTTTTTCATTAAATACTCATTCAATGGGATTAAATGAACTTAGAGTGTTGTATTCATTTTAATGGTTATAATTCAGTACACAAATACGTGTTACGGTCGTGAATCAAATTTCGTTCAACATAAAGCCTGACATTGACCTGCAAATTGCAAAAAACGTAAGTAAATTTAAAATATAAAATTTAAACGGAACAAATATTTGTATGATCTACAGGTAGTTGTTCCGGGTCTGGCTGTTTGTGTATCATAATCAGCCTATAATGTTCCCACTGCTGGGACACAGGCCTCCTCTCTATGAGAAGGAATAGGCTATAATCCACCACGCGGGCCCAGTGCGGGTTGGTAGAAGTCTCATGTCTTCGAATTTTTGGTTCTAGGACATGCCGGTTTCCTCATGATGTTTTCCTTCACCGTTTTGAGAGCAGTGGTGATGAAATAAATTACACAAAGTAATGCGCCTGCTGGGTTCGAACCCACGACTTACTACTCGCAAGTCGGGACCGCCACCACTGGGCCACCGCTGCTCTGTTTGTGTATGTGTGTTTAAATCTTTGTTAACGCACCCACGATACAGGAGAAATTCCTAGTGTAGGGCAAAGTTACATAAAAAAAAAAGAAATTCGCGGTCTATCCTGGCACTTCCACCTTATCTCTCGTCGCCTGCGTCTTTGCTCTAGTCGTCGTAAGTGCTGATGTTGAGCATGAATACCTTGGTTCGATTCCCAGATCGGGCACAGTGTTATTGGGCATTTAGTTCTGGAATTTCAGAAGCAACCACGGAGTCTGGATATGTGCCCGGTTGATGGCAATATACTCGCCCCCTATTATATAGGACTTAAGCATAACTGGCGAAATGTGCGTTACACCCCTGCCTTCGGGGATTACAGGCTTGATGTTATGTTATGTAATATGAGTGTAGACTAGTACGTAACTATTATATCAAAAACCAGTAACAAGAAATGTTATGTCACATGAGACAATCAATTATTTATTATTCAAGGTAACTGTCGATTACTGCAATTCCACGTAAAATTAAATGATCGAGACTGTAATGTTTTACTTTTGTTTGGAACAGTGCTTATTTATTACTAGCTGCGCCCCGAGACCTTCGTCCGGGTGAAGTTATTATAAAAATATTAGGTACTTCCCTATTTGAATCGGAGTTTGTTGACTATTACTTGGGTTTTAATTTTTTTGAACGGAACCGTTAACCTTTTTCTAAAATAAACGTAGCATTAGTTACTCAGCTTTCTGCCAGCTAAAGTCGGTCAAGCCGTTTCAGAGATTAGCGCCGGCACAAACAGACGGACACACAGACAAAAACAAATGTTTTTTTTTTGTTATAAGTATCACAATTATATACATTCCAGACACGCACTTCATTTTTTTAAAAGCACGGTCAAGACCCCTACCACCCTACCAGCAATCCAGCATCATACTGGAAACTTCCTTCCTCCGAGCACGTTTGCTTTTGCGAATCTCCACTGAAGCCGACCAACAAAGGCAAGAAAGTAGTGGGGAGCTCTGGGACTCCTCACTCAGTGTTCACTTCGGCCAGCCAAGAAATGCAAGCCAGAGATGAGGCAGTTAAGACTTCTCCCAGGAGATCAGATCCCTGGGTTCGCTACTCCCCAATAGCTTGTCAACTGCTGCCTTGTAGAAATAGGTTCTGAGCTTCATTACTAAAGTTGCAGATGTTGGAAAAAAAAACAGCCAAGCTGAAGTTGGAGTGGGCTGGCTACGTAGAACGAATGCGCCGGAGAGATGGGCAAGGATTGTCAGCCACTGGACGCCTGTTGGAGGAAATCGCCGTCAAAGTAGACCGTGGCGAAGGTGGTGTGACGATGTGATCTTGTTTGCGGGGCGAACTTGGCCAAATATTGCACTGAATAGAAAGGTTTGGAAGGAGAATGGGAAGGCCTTTGTTTGTCTTTGCTTCTATGTGTCCCATTGCCAGCAATGGGACACACAGAAGAAGCCTATCGAAAAATAAAAAAGTCAGATTAACGATGTTCCACATAACTTTTCCCGGCGTTTATTCTTCATCTTCGTGTCGCTGACGCAATGAAGAAAAAACAAAGAAGACGCACATCCTTTAAATTTAAACATAACAACATCACGCCTGTAATCCCCGAAGGGTTAGTAGGGGTATCTAATGGTAGTACCCCCGCTTTTCACCAGTTATTTTTAAGTCCTATGCAATAGGGAGCGAGCCTATTTTCGTCAATAATACATAAAGTATTGTTGGATAAATATGTCACCCCTTCAAGACTTTATTAGCAAGGGTCTATTTTTATCTTACAAAATGTGTTCTTGTTGTAATATTGAACTCGTTTTAAACGAGAAATTACGTAGCTACTATAAGACAGCTTTTAACGACAAACTCAGTCAGTTTTATGCTAATTTCACCAATCTTATAAGGTAATAAAAGGCCATAAAAGGTAATAAAAGGCCCTGAGATTGCCCTTGCAAGGCGTTGTGGATTTATTCAATGAAACCTTAAGATTACCTTGTTCACAGATAGCTATAATAAGTATTTTTATTACATTAACGACAGGAAATTCAGTCGTGAGAATGAATTTTATCGGTGTAGTTGTGTTCAGGTACGTTTTACTTTAAACTTTATCTTAATCTACAAAACAATGTGAAGAGGTATCGTTGAAGGTAAAAATCGAAAATATGACTTATTTCTAAATAAAAAGTAGGTTTAAAACAAAATCGTTTCGCCGGTACGTATTTGCTTAGAACTTCTAAAATACGGAGTGAAACTTTGGAACTGTCCTGTTTCACCCTCGCATTTGAAAGGGTTAAATGTTATTTGTATCCTAAAATGAAACTAATCCATTTAAACGGGGCGGAAGGGACACCGAGGCCTTCAAAGCAAGAGTGAACAGGCATCTTCTGGGCACGCTCGTCCCATCATAGACCTCATCTATCGCTTTCCATCAGGCGTGATCGACGTCAAGAGCAGGACTTGGAAATAAAAACAATACGGTTGCGACGTCTCTTTCACCCCGTATTTAAATTCCTATTAAAGTCTTGTTCCAATTCATTGTTGAGTCTAATTTCATCCCACTTTTAGGTATTATATACATTTTTGCGTTGTACTGGCATGTAATCTGCGAATAACTGGGTTTAATGTACAGAATATTGGTGTACTATGAAGTACACCTCTGCCTAAACCTTTGGAGATTACAGGCATGATGTTTTGTAATAATAATCTCGTCATAGCGTCGAGGTTCTCTAGAGCCCTTATCTGAGTTGTTCGTATTGTCAGTAATCTATTTTTTTTATGCATTTAATGTATCTCTGGACATATAACAAATAACCAGCAAAAATGAAAACTGCGTTCAAATTCAAGCAGCAGTTTTTTTGCGGTTTTCGCGTAAAAACATACAGACAGACAGACAGACGGACAAACGTTCCAAGAACTGTTGGTTTCTGTTGCTCTAATAAAGACTCCTCCCCCATTTTTTTTTTCAATATCTGCAATGTACAGACATCGGCCTGTTACAATTTTATTATATGTACAGATAGATTAAAAATCCTGACAAAACAAGTGAAAGTGAAATAAATGAGCACCGGTGCCGAAATGTTGTGGCTCCGACCAAAGCAGACACTTTAGTTTGTGAACCTTATGTGCATAGCCTTCAAGAACTTTAAAAATGTTTTCTAAAGGTCCGAGACTCCATAGTGCCCAGATAGCAAAGACATGGAAAAAATAAACTGACTGCTTCGTTGTTTTAGTGGTCGCAAGCGCGACTGCTTACCATGAAGTCCTGGTTTCCATGACCGCGTCGGGCTAAGTGTTATTCCATCATGAATTTCCCAGTAGCAGCCACGTAGTCTGGATTTGTGCTCGGTTGAAGGCAATCGGCTCGCCCCCTCTTACACGGGACTTAAAACATAACTGGCGAAATGTGGGTTTACTATGCATTAGGTACACCTCTGCCTAACCCTTCGGGAATTAAAGGCGTGGTGTTATGTTATCAAAAAATATAATAATAATTTATTTTATCAATACTGCACCAAACATCATGAGGAAACCCGCAAGTCCTAGGACCAAATTTTTAAAGACATATATGAGATCAACTGACCCACACTGCGCTTGCATGCCAGTAGTGGGAACATAATAGACTGATTATGTATAGATACTAGCACAGCTAAACATTATCAGTAAAGGAATGGTATTTTCAGAAAAAAATTGACACTTGAATGATATTCAAGGTGTATTCCCGTTGAAACCACTGGCATGGCCCCACTAGTGGGGTCAACGGGAACATTTTTTAATTATTTTAATCAATTCCCGCTGACCCCACCAGTGCGGCCAAAGGCAGTGGGGTCAACGGGAATACACCATATTCAAGTATGTTATCGGTGAACATTCATAGTGAAAACGTACCTATTGCAAAACAAAATGAAGGTTTAATAGGTCCGATACAAAGCACACGACAGTATAGGCGTATTCAGTATATCATTATTTATGTTTTTTTTTTTAATCACCGATGAAAAATTTCTATTTGGAGGGCTCAGAATGATGTACTGAATACGTGGTAACCGTTTTCGCGTCGGTGTCCCTTCCACTCCGTATAAAAATATTAAAAAAAATTAAAGTTTCATATAACAGATGAATGTATTTACCCTAAATTATGAATAGATGAAAAAGCTATTAATTTGCGTAAAGATGTTTTATTTAAGGGGGAATCGCTAGGGCAGTCCGCTAAATTCAAATTTTCTTACATTTTTTTGCAATTTGTCGGTCAGTGTCAGGTCGTAGGTACGTTGAACAAAACATGACTTTCGGCCGTAATACGTACGTAATTCCAGAATTATTACCATAAATCCAGCCCTCTTAAGTCACTTTAAGCCCATTTAATGAGTTTTTAACCGACTTCAAAAAAGTGGAGGTTTTCAATTCGGATGTTTTTTTTTTTTTTTTTTGTCGGTTCGGACGTAACTGCGTCATATAAAGGGTGTTAAAAGACCCTTAACGAAGCCGATAGGCACTTGTTCTCCCCGCCATTGCGATCATTTTTTTGTTCTAGACCATACCTGGAAACCTTCTAGTTACGGAGATATTTGAGGTCAAAGTTTCCACAATTTTTTCACAGGTTTTTTTTTTGTTGAATACTAGTTTTTAAGGTTATAAATTGACTTTAATTACCTCAATGACCTGTTTACTATTAAAAGCATCCATCAGCACAACGTTTTGAGTGCGTTACATTGAGTTTTACCGTAAAACGTGATTTTTCACCCAAAAAAAAAAAAGACGTTTCCCAGCAATATGTGTCATAATGCTTGGTTGACGGCTTCGTGAAGGGTCCGTTTACCCCCTGTATAGACGGATATGCAAAATTCTTTCTTTTTGTTCGAAAGGGGTTTTTCATGAAATAGTCATAGGGATTGAAGTCTCTAAGTCTTAAAAAGTCCCTTGTTCCACTTCAGTACCCCTTACCACGCGCGGTCACGTTGTAAAACTGCCTTGTCTAATTTAAATGACAATTAAATATTAACCAGTTTTGGAAACAACAATAACAATTGTTTTTAAGTATTTAAGGCAAAATAATAAAAAAATCAGAACGTGTAACCGACCGAAACGACCATTTTGCTTCTTAATTACATTAAAAAAGATTAAAATCTTTATTGTTAAAACGCCGAATAATCTGGGAAGGTTGCTAACCTATTTACGTATTTCATTATAATGTTAATACCTATGAGAAAATATCAATCCAAGGATCTTTTATTGCTTGAATGACGTAGATAGGGGGTGCTGTTGCTTAACATTTAAATCTACAGGGTGTAAACAGACCCTTCACATAGCCGTCAACCAAGCATTCTGTACATCAAACTAAGTAACTTTACTCAAAAATTATTGCTGGGAATCGACTTTTTTTTTTGGGGTGAAAAATCACGTTTTACGGTAGGACTCGATGCAACGCACTCAAAGCATTGTGCTGATGGATGGATTGAATAGTACGGGGGTCGTGGAGGTGTGTAAAGTAAAAATCTTACATTAAAAACATGTATTTAAAAAAATACTTGTGAAAAAGTTGGAACTTTGACCACCAATATCTCCGTAACTAGAAGGTTCCCAGGTATAGACTAGAACAAAAAAAAATATCACAAAGACGGGGAGAACAAGCGTCTTTCGGTTATGTTAAGAGTCTATTTACACCCTTTATAAATACATAGGAGAAATGTTTGAAAAAACAAGGTAGCGAATTTAATCTTAAAAAAATGGCCACGTGCCATTAGATCTTTGTAAGTTTGTACAGATAACACAAAAAAACGGCCTCGTTTTCTTTGCGAGTGGTATAATGAAAATATATCACCTATTCAAATCGAATATGTCTACGGCGTAGCTCACGGGAGTCCATCGTAGACCGCTACGCCGCTGCTACGAGTAAATGCTACGAACTTTAGAGAACTAAACAAAGACATTAGAATATTTAGAACACTGAGTTGCCCTATTTCACACCATGGGCCGAATAATCTGTTGTATTTACTTGAAATCATTAGTTTAAAAATCAATATACTTTTATCGTCGATATTTTTAAAAACGATATTCGATTGGTACCCATCACATTTCTTAACTTTGACTAGCTAATTTAACTCCTTATTTTTTTTAGTGCGGTTAGTACCCCCTCCGGGTTTTTAAGCACCCATGGGCCTCTGGCTTGGTTTTACATGCCGTCAAGAAATATCTCTCAGGCATGCTGGTTTCCTCACGATGTTTTCCTTCACCGAAGCAAGTGATAATCATAGGCACATGAATCCGAAAAATCAGAGGTGCGTGTCTTGGGTTCGAACTGAAGACCTATGACTTGGCACTCCGGTCACACCACTAATTTAACTTGGTTTTATTTATAACAAGTTCATATGACCCCAATCTATTTAAATCGCGAGTTAATAGGCTTCTTTTGGGTTAGCTCGTTCCATCGTCGACCTCATCTCTGTCCTCAGGACTAGATTGAGGTCAAGAGTAAGCCTATACAGAATAAAAAAAAATAAAAAACTGGCTAGTTCTGGGCCACGGTTTCTCCCACGTGGAGATCGCAAATTATCGCAAAAGAACAAAATACGGGGATAGCAAGGACCCTTAGTCCTATCCCTTTGATCATGATCTATCTGTATGCCGACATCTGTTTCGCCGCGCACCGTGCCGGCAACCCGTAAAAAGTTATTAGAAAGACATACTGAGTTTTCCCACTGATATAGTATGAATTGTTATTCTTTCTAGTATTCTGATCTGTGGATCATGGAGCAAACCACAGCTGAAGTTTCCACTTTCGTTCATGTTTGGGGCGGCTTCAGCGGCGTACCAAGTGGAGGGGGCCTGGAATGTCAGTGGTGAGTAACTGACGTGTAAAGTGTAAAAAAAAATTGTGGGTAAAGGGTGTAATCAGACCCTTCACGAAGCCGTCAACCAAGCTTTTTGTACATCAAACTAAGTAACTCTACGCAAAAATGATTGCTGGGAAACGACTTTTTTTTTAGGGTGATAAAACACGCTTTACGGTAAAACTCAATGTAACGCACTCAAAACATTGTGCTGATGGATGCATTGAATAGTACGGATGTCGTGGAGGTGTTTAAAGTAAAGTTATAACATTAAAAACTGGTATTTAAAATGAAACTTGTGAAAAAGTTGGGACTTTGACCCCAATATCTCCGTAACTAGAAGGTTTCCAGGTATGGTCTAGAACAAAAAAATTATCGCAATGAAGGGGAGATTAGGGTCTTCGGGATTCAGGCTCGTTAAAGGTCTTGTTATACCCTTTATACCTCTGTCTAAGACTTGGGGGATAACAGGTGTGACCTTAGCATTTTAATTGTCTGTTTATTTTAATTTGTTGGTGCAGTGGCTGAGTGATTAGCTACTGTGCTGCGTGTTGCTGATTCGATTCCCATACGGAGCAAATATTTGTATGGCCTACAGGTAGTGGTTCCGGGTCTGGCTGTTTGTGTATGTGAGTTCACGCACCCACGATACAGGAGAAAGTCCAAGAGAAGGGCAACGTTTTTTAAAAAAAAATACGTTCCGTGCTGTAAGCTTCAAGAGCTCACGCTATCTGTTTTTCAATTATTTCAGCTCAATATTAATAAGTTAGATGTACCGAACGCAAGTTGACGACAGGTGTTTTTATACTCTGCAAGTTTTTAGCATTCGTTCATGTTAATTAATCATTGTAGGTATCGTAAAAACCGCTGCAATGTTGGTTACACACACATAATACTTATATACGAATTGTGATAGTCTTGTTTTCGACAAGTCTTGTAAAAGACTAACAAAAATCTCACACATTGTATTGACGTGGTATTGTATAACTATTTAGTTCTTTTTGGTACTGTCGTGACTCGTGTGCATTTTTGAGAACTTTAAAACTTGTTTTAGATTTAAACAAAAAATAAACAAAGAAAAAAAAGTAGTGTATCGTGTTTTTCGATGACGGGTTGGAACAGTGAGAGTCGGGTATTAGTCGATAAAACATGTAATAGAATACATTATACATGTTTCAAACATGTAGAATACTTTATACCTTGGTGTCAACGCTGTATCATTAACATTAAGCCCTTATCCTCATATTCCAGATAAAAGCGTCAGCATATGGGACAAGCTCCTACACGACCGTCCCGAGCTGGTGGCAGATGGCACTAACGGAGACGTGGCGTGCGACTCCTACCACTTGTGGAGGAGGGATATCCAGATGTGTGAGGAGTTGGGGCTCAACATGTACAGGTACATAAACTTACAGCTTTTTCCCATGGGGTAGGCAGAATTTACAGGACACCACCTTCTACGATACATACTCCTTGTTCTTGCAAGTTCATACATCTAATGGTCCCCTCTCAGTTAATCGTCTTTCACCCATCCTCACTAATAGTACACCCACATTTTGCCAGTTATGTTTAATTCCCGTATAATATGGGGCGAGCATATTGCCAGCAACTAAGCCAGGCACAAATCCAGACTCCGTGGCACCTCCTGACTCCTACTAAGAAATTTCTGATAGAAAAACAAACACACACTTTGCGCGACCTGGGAATCGCACCCAGGACCTTATGCTCGGAAGTTGCGCTTGTGACCACTAGACCAACGAGGCTGTCAAACAAAACACTTATTAGATGAAAACGATTACTACAAGATGGACTCCTTATCTTCCAGATTCTCAATATCCTGGCCTCGTCTGCTCCCCACTGGTTTCCCGAACCACATCAGTGAGGACGGCAAGAACTATTACAACAACCTGATCGACGGTCTACTGGAGAAGGGCATTGAGCCTCTTGTCACTATATATCACTTTGATCTGCCACAGTCTTTGCAAGATCTAGGTAAGTAGTTATGGATGGTGTAAAAGTGCTATAAAAGTATCGTCGAATCCGACTCGGCTGGGCAGCGTTCGGGAAGTTGCGTGGTATCTTCTCGTCCAACTTACCGCAGTGTCTCAAGACGAAAGTCTATGACCAGTGTGTGTTGCCAGTGATTACATACAGGACCGAAACGTGGTCGCTCACAATGGGCCTTATCAGAAGGCTTAAAGTCACCCAAAGGGTAATGGAGAGGGCTATGCTCGGAGTTTCCTTGCGTGATCAAATTAGAAATGAGGACATCCACAAGAGAACCAAGATAACCGATGTAGCTCGAAGAATTTCCAAACTTAAGTGGCAATGGGCAGGGCAGATTGCTCGCAGAACGGATGGCCGATGGGGCCGAAAAGTCTTAGAGTGGCGACCGCGTACCGGAAGACGTAACGTGGGAAGGCCTCCCATTAGGTGGACCGATGACCTGGTGAAGGTTGCGGGGATCCGCTGGATGTGAGACGCACGGGACCGGTCAATGTGGCGATGCTTGGTGGAGGCCTATGTCCAGCAGTGAACGACTTACGGATAAAATGATGGTGATGAAACAGGGTGGACAGTTCATCAACTGACAACCAGTCTTTCCAAGGGCTATCGTTTGGAGATCAGATACATAGGTAGTAGCTCCATGTAAAACACTGTCAGCTCCAAATAATTGGGAAAAGTTTAGACGGAACACGATGATGAATTATGGATAGTTTAGATCTACCTTTTTGCAACATTGTTGAATGGATCCCGAGATCAACGAATTGTTTACTGATGTAATACGATAAACGCAAGATAAGCTGTTATTGCAATATTCGTCTACATAGTTGTTTTATGATTATGGCTTAATAGATATCTGATGATCTCTTTAACTGCTTAAACGATAAGAATGTCATCAGGACAGTGCATTTTCTATGTACGGTGATAGAACTGACGAGCACATTTTGAAAGGCTAATAAAGATCACTAAGCATAGCGTTTGTTTTTATGATTGTCTTTCTGTGAGTCACAATAAACCTTTTTCTTTTTATCTTCCCGAAAATATACCTAAGTGCTGTAAGTTTCACGAAAAACTCTATTGCTAGTTACCGGGCAAACGCCATGCTTTTTAAGGCTAGTGCGCACAGCCAAGGAGTGGCCTAGATTTTCGTATAACCCGAGTTACTAGGCTTCTTTTGGGTTAGCTCGTTCTATCGTCGATCTCATCTTTGTCCTCAGGACAAGATTGAGGTCAAGAGTAGTCCCATTTCATATAAAAAAGTAAGTATAATGAATAAAACATCCCTGCCCCTCTTTTGAGCTTCACTGCAGTCGGTAGGCAAAAACTAAATATTTCTATACTAAAACGGGATATTTTCTGGATAGACAGGTTTTGTAATATCAGTATTTTAAGATAGTGTGTGCGATGGTCTGTATGTTGGTAGACCGTATAAATAAAAAAAATCTTCAGATGTCCGTTCTTTTTATTTCAAACAGACTATAATTAAACTATTCTTTGCAGGTGGCTGGGCAAACCCCCTCATAGCCGACTGGTTCGCAGACTACGCAGACGTAGTCTACTCCCTCTACGCCGACCGCGTGAAGTACTGGCTCACCATCAACGAGCCCATGAATTTATGTGACGGGGGCTATGATCAATTTTCAGCCCCATACTTTGACGACCCCAATGTAGGCCGGTATCTGTGCAATAAGAATGTATTGATAGCTCATGCGAGGGCGTACAGGATCTATGAAGAGTTTTATAAGGATAAGTATCATGGTAAGGGCTTGCTTTCCAGTTCATGAATGCGTCAAAAACATAATCTTTGGCAATGATATTATAAAGAAAGATACGCTGCATTCATACTGAGCGGCGTTGTCACGACTGCGAAAGATAATACGGAACGTATGATACAGAAAGAGATAGGGTAGAAATTACGACAATTGTCTGAATTTGTCTGCAACAATTTGCGCGCGCTAGTGCGATATCTACCTCTTTTTATTTATAATGACATCTCATTTATCTTTGGGCAGAATAGTGAAGTCTAAATTCACTTTTATTTGCTTTTATTTGAATTAGTCTTGTTTTTAATGCACAAACTACATGGTTAAACTAAACTATCCACAGGAGCAGTGACGGCTCAGTGGTAACACAGCCTTGACTTACAAATTGTAGGTCGTTCGAACCCAGGCATACACTTCACTTTGTGTAGTTTATTTGATCACCACTGCCCTCGAAACTGTATAAGAACGTCATCGCGAGGAATCTGGCATGTCCTAGAACCAAGAATTCGAAGACATGTGAAATCTACCTATCAGCACTGAACCCGCGTGGAGGATTATGGTCCACGTACTGACACTGAGAGAAATTCTTTGACCCAGCAGTGCATTACAAACCAATTATGCTATCTGCAAGATAATAAATATCAACCCTTCGCGGCCATTATGACGGTTAAAATTCATCGAATCAATTCATTCACCTTTTGCAGGTAAGGTGTCGCTGTCAATTATATTCTTCTGGTTCAAGCCATTCACGCCGGAGGATCAAGAAGTCACTGATCTAACTATTGATCATTGGGTAATCATTTGTGCCTATTTACAGCCAGTTGTCTATAACGTTGATGGCAATTTGATGGTAAATTATCTGATCCTGTACAATTTACGTAAGATTCTTTGACGCGATGCCAAAATCAGAACTATCTCTATCAGAACCATCTTGTTTTTGCGCTCTTGGTAATCATTTATGAATTTGTCTGTGGTTAACCCGTGGTTGTGACGTTGGTTCCGACTGTCACGTGCCAAAAGCCATGGAGCACTATATCAATAGCCTCCCAGCTATTAAAGTCATTTGAGCAGCAAAATAACTTTGTGAACGTGTCTTACTCGATATTTGTTTTACGAAATTGGCAACAGTGTGTTAGACTTTCAGCACCTTTTTTCTGTTTCAAGGCAGGTCGATACGATCATGCCATCTTCTCTAAGGAAGGCGGATGGCCACCTAAACTAGAGAAATTATTAAATGAAAACGCGAGGAAGGAAGGCTACACGCATCCCAGACTGCCGCCTTTCACCCCTGAAGAAATAGAACTGGTTAGAGGTATGTTTGTTTTTTATCTATGGTGGGTAGTGTTGTTTCTTTCTCTTACACATACATAAAAGCACACTTTTTCCCCGTGGGGGGTAGGCAGAAACTACAGAATGCCACATGCTATACATGCGCGCCTGGTGTGGGTACTATATGCAAGTATGTACCCAACCTTTTTAAAGAAGTCTACACTAATTATAAAGAGATTTTGATGTAGAAGCAGTTTATCTCCAAAACTACTTATCCGCTTTCAGAAAAACTTTCGCAGATGTAAAGCTACTCTATTGCCAATTGCCATAGGGTATGCATGGGCTGGTCCATGAATTCAAGGTCGCTCAGCCAGCTATGGAACGGGCTGTGCTTAGAGTCTCTCTGAGGGATCGAATCCTGAACGAGGTGATCCGACAGAGAACCAGAGTTGTCGACATAGCTCACAGAATAAGTAAGCTGAAGTGGCAATGGGCAGGTCATATAAGCCGTAGAACCGATGATCGTTGGGTTAGACGTGTTCTTGAGTGGAGATCGCGAATCGGGTGGACGCCCTCAGGCTCGGTGGAGTGACGATCTTCGCAGGTTGGCTGGTAGCAACTGGATAACGATGAGTGCCGTGCGATTGAGGAGGCCTCTGTCCAGCAGTGGACGGCTGTAGGCTGATGATGATGATAGTTTTGATCAGAGTTGTTATGGATATGATATTTCGGATCTGGATACGGATATGGATATAGGAATAAAATTAAATCGGTTTCGGATACGGTTACGGATGTGTAATTATTTCGGATTATCCGTTAGTTTCGGTTACGGATATTAGAATGAAGTAAAATATAAACACAAATAGTATGTAATAATTTGGTTTTATTTAGTCTAGGTTATCATTTGGTATTATAATCAGTCATATAGGTCAGTAACTGTCCGAAACTTGTGAAATGGATACGGTTACGGATATGTGTTTATTTCGGATATCCGACGATTTCGGTTACGAAGCTCCATAACATCCCTGGTTTTGATAGGTTCCTTTTCTTCGACGCGGAGGCCAGGTTACGGGCAGAAGCTAATTACCAATAATTTCAGTGTGTATCATTTTAGGGCGTCCCGTCCCTTCATTTTATCTCCTCTCCTCTTTAGTTGTTAGTGTGTTTACGGTCTTTATTATTTATTTTCAATATATCCAGGAACGTATGACTACTACGCGCTAAACCACTACACAACTCGGCTGGTGCGGAGGACGAAGCCAGGTGAACCTCCAGGGAAGTGGTTCTTCAGCGGCTCAAAGGAACTGAACACGATCATGGATAAGGATCCTTCGTGGAAGACCACAGCGGCCGACTGGTTTGCGGTGAGCGTCGTTTAACGTGGGAAGACAAGCTTTTCTTTCGTCCGAGGTTTAGGAAGCTAGATATTTGTATTTATAAATGTTTATATTAGTTTTTCTGACATTCGATCCGACAGATATATCCTGAAGGTCTTCGTGAGCAGCTGCACTGGCTGAACTCGACGTACGACGTGAAGGAGATCGTCATCACCGAGAATGGTGTGCCCTCACTAGACCCCGGCCTCGTGGACACACAGCGGCTGGAGTACTACAGGGACTATTTGGAACAGGTTTGCACGTTCTACCCGCATTTTTCATCGGTACCTTTACAGTTATTTTGCCTTATGACTGGACTGCAGCCACATCTTTAGGTTTTTAATGTTCCGTACACGAAGGGTAACCAACAGGATCCTATTACTAAACCTCCGCTGTCCGTCCGTCCGTCCGTGTGTCTGTCAGCGGGCTGTATCTCCAGATCCGTAAGAAGTAGAAATTTTCATAGAATGTGTATTTCTGTTGCTGCTGTAACAACAAATAATAAAAATATATTATAAGGGGCTCCCCTTTTATGATGGTACAGAACCCTTCATGCGCGAGCCCGTCTCTCACTTGGTTGGTTTTTTAACAATTCAAAAGTGCCTGTAACTGCGTTTGAGTTTAACTGTATTTACAGTGAATTGTTGACGTGTGATTCCAACACTTTGTCGTAAAGTATTGTACAGCGTCATTTGAAATTGTTTTTTAGTCTGAGCTTCGGATGGCGCAATAACACTTGTTCCTTAGCCCGTATTCAGGTAGTCGAATGACTTTGCTGGAATTGGTTACCCGATGCATTTATTAAACTTGTCATCGCAATGGAATTCGAGCTAACGACCAGGAGTAGTTTGAATGAAGTCGAGTACAAAAACAATGAAGCTGGACGATTTTGTCCGAAGACTGATTTACTCGAACTTCAACCACAAGTGTAATTGTGCCATGAGGTTAAAAAAGACCACCAGACATTAATAATTAAAATGCAAATCAGCAACTATTATAATATTGAAACCTTAGGTACCTACATTTGTGGCTCGTGTGAAGACATTCAAATATTTACGAACGACTCGTGGTAATGAGATTCAATTCTTAACCAACCACTTATAAGTTTTACTTTACAATAAAAACCCTAAACATAAACTTTTATCAGACATCTAAATACAGGGTGTAAAGGGGCTTTTCACGAAGCCTTCAATCAAGGATTATGTACATCAAAATGAGTAACTTTACGAAAAATATTTTTTTATTTTTTTTTTGGAACACGACTTTTTTTTTGGGTTAAAAATCACGTTTTACGGTAGGACTCAACGTAACGCACTCAAAACATTGTGCTGATGGATGAATTGAATAGGACGGGTGTCGTGGAGGTGTTTTTTAGTAACAATCTTACAATAAAACATGTATTTAAAAAAAAAAAACTTGTGAAAAAGTTGGAACTTTGACCCCTAATACCTCCGTAACTAGAAGGTTCCCAGGTATGGTCTAGAACAAAAAAATGATCGCAATGACGGGGAGAACAAGTGCCTTTCGGGTTCGTTAAGGGTCTTGTTACACCCTTTATTAACTTTGAGTAAAAGCACGTTTGCTTTCCAGATTCTGCTGGCCATAAACGACGGCATCAACGTGACTGGGTTCACCGCCTGGACGCTGATGGATAACTTCGAGTGGACGAGCGGTTACATGTACGTTTAGTTCTGGATTAGTCAGGTTTTTTAATAAAAAACCGCCTGGATTGATATATGATGATGATATCTGACTAACCCAGGTAGGGACCTAGGTGCTAAGGTTTTAGTCAAGTATGTGAATCTGCTGGATGAGAAAAGCATAGGACCCGTCGACGTTGCGATGCTAAAGCGAGGTCCATAAGTGAACCGCGTTCGGCTTTGTTTCTTACTTCTTTATCGTGTGGTATGTGCCTAACCTGGTTTCAGCGTTTTTATGGGCCTCTGACTTGGCTTTACATGTCTTCCAGAAATACCTCTCGCATGTTTGGTTTCATCACGATGTTTTCCTTCACCGAAGCTAGTGATAAATGATGCCTTGGGTTCCAACTCGTGATCTATGACTTGGTTGGTTGGCTTACGACGGTCACACCACTAGGCTATCACTGGCTTTCGGTTGATATGATAAATTGATGACACTGATAATATAATGTTACAGAAAGCTAGGATCTAGTTAGAATCCAGGATGAGATCAAGTGGTGTATGTCCCTTGTGTAGAAATACCTAAGTTTACGAAGACTTGTTAAACTAAGGTTAAAATTGGAAAACACACTATGCCTGAAACTAGCGCTAAATAATCTTCTTCCAGTTCAAAATTCGGTCTCTACGCCGTGGACTTCACAGATCCGAACCGCACCCGAACACCGCGTGAATCAGCGCGATACTTCTCAACGGTTACAAGAAGTAGAATGATACACCCAACTCAAGACAATACCAAATTAAACTATGTATAGATTGTTAATTAAATTATAATGTATATTAAACGTGTCTTTTTAATATCTCGGCTTTTTTGAGCTGATACGATCCCCCTGAGGACCTAGACGCAAAAACATTATACTGGCGACAACGATTATTCTAACCTTACATCATCACATCTTCCAAGCTCATCGTGCTGTGCTGGCACTGTCGCTGCTTCTACAGAGAACCTCAAGCGGCGTAAATACACCACTATTTTTAAATTAGTACAAAAAAAAATGGAGCTCTATCCGTACCCGTTACTGATCATATTTGTGTAATCAAAAGTCAAAAATACGAAAATTGTCCACGAAAATTTGTCATAACTGGTAAATTCAACAAACGCTTATAACTATGCTGTTTATGAATATTATTTATTGAGACTTTACATATTTAATAACAAGACCTTCTCTAATAAGCCCTTTAAGTATTTGTACTAATTAAAAAATAGTGGTGTATACGATATTTTTTACCTTTGTGGAAACGATATTTTCGAGCCGTTTGGGGTTGAAACTCTGGGGTCGTGGGGTCCGAGTGCTCATAGCCTGTTCAAGGAAATTTCGAAACGCCTAGTTGTCGCTTCCCGTGACCCAAGGGCTGGCTTTTACCTTGGCCAGAGGCTAAGTGTTGCCATACAACGTGGCAACGCCGCTAGTGTCTTGGGCACATTACTAGCTGACAGCGTTGATTAGGAGTTTTTCGATGCCTTTTTATAGTTTGTTATTATTACTACAGGAAACGGGATATTTTTTTTTTTTTTTTTTTTTTTGAGGGTAGACCGATTTGTCTGCTCATAAACACCCACCCGCAATAACTTCAGTTTATCCGTGATCATGGTGCTTGCAACAGCGCCGAAATATCGGGAACTCAACAAAAATAGTAAACATGGTAAATATCCCGTTTCCCGTAGTAATAATGTTAGTGACCATGATAGTTTAAAATCTTAGTTTGTTATTAGTTTACTTTATAGTTTTTAATTAATAATGTGTACCAATCTACCTAGTTAGTTTACTCTACTTAATAAATAAAACCGATACCATAGTCTGTTGATGAGGTGTTGGACCCGCCACTCCTCCTCAACTAAAACACTAACACAAATCCAGGCTCCGTGGCTGCTATTGCGAAATTGCTGATGGAAAACCGCACTAACACTTTGCACGGCCTGGGAATTGAACCCAAACCTGATTCTTAGCAGTCACGTTTGAGAACACTACACCAAGGTGGCAGTAAGCTTGTTGTTCATTTCGCCATTTATTATCAAAAGGCAAAAGACCATTTATATTGACTGATCAAACTGCGGTGAATCACACGATTCACACGTAGACCTTGAAACACGACTGGTCACGTCGATTGTTTAATGATCATGAAGTCATGGTCAGACTTTTTACGCCAATTTGATCCTCGCCATTCAAATTAAGCTCATAGCATACTTGTAAGCACTGCATTAAATCGGAATCGTCATCATCATCTGCCTAGCCTTTTCCCAACTATGTTGGGGTCGGCTTCTAGTCTTACTGGATTCAAAATTTTACCTGCTGCGACTGCTTAACTGACCTTCACAACCGAGTTAATATAGGGTAATATCATACCTCTTGGTAAGACTGGTTGTCAGACTTTCGTGCCAATGACTACCAGTAACGGCAGTCAAAGATCTATAAATGACAGCCGGAACCGACGGCTTAACGTGCTTTCCGATGCACGGAGGAAACTCGGTATGTAATGGGTAATCCACGCATTAACCTATGCAAGCGCGGCTTAACCTGATGACCCTAGCGTCTGCTTTCGGCCGGATTTGAATCATCTCACCTTACTTTTACTAGCTGATACCGATCCGAGGCAACGTTGTTAAGATGCTAATAAGTGGGCGTTGCAGTATGTCGTTTAAAGTAGAAGTGATGTTTATCCCACGGATCATGTGTGCTTATTTTATTTTTTAATCTTAAATGGGCCTACTCTTGACCTCAATCTAATCCCGAGGACAGAGATGAGGTCGACGATGGAACGAAAAAACCCAAAAGAAACCTATTAACTCGCGACTTAAATAGATTGGGGTCATAATTATGAACTTGGGAACACCGACGCCGGCAGGTTTTTCCACTCCTTGGCTGTGCGCATAATAAACGATGTAGCATAACGCTTCGTCCGAATGTGTGGAACATCGAAAAGATATGGGTGAAAACCTGCAGTACGTCTGAACTACCGATGGAAGAAGGGAGATGGTGGAATGAGCTCGTGATGCTCTTGGGCACACTCACCGAAGTACAGTTAGTAAAAGACCGACAGACATGCAACTGCGCCGGTGGGCCAGGCTATGAAGCCTGGTACCAACCAGCTTATAGTCACCAATAACCTTATAAAGGCCAGCGCACACCGGTTACGGAACAAGGCATTTTATCTTAACCCAACCTAAATTCATCATTAATTTTCAAACTTCCTTTAATATACTTATTCCTTATAGCTACGTAGAGGTAAATTTAAAAAAAAACCCGGTTTGAGCTGGCCTTAACTGTGCAGATTTCATACCGCATGCTGCGCGGGATTCGCGGCAGTTGCACCAGACCTTTCCTTATTTGTAGATAACAGTATTTTTTTTTTATGTTGTTTTCAACGACAATTAATTCAGTCGTGAGCATGAGTTATATCTGTGTGATCGTGTTCAGGTGAGCATGATATAATAGTTGTCATTATGCATATAAATCGTTTCTAATTGTCGGGTAAAAAACCAGTCTCCACGTGCAACTCAAACCTTCTAAACAAGATATTTTTTCAAGCAGTTTGGTGCAGTTTGCAATCAAATATTTTTAAAAGAGTAACCATGGAGTTCTTTGCCGGTTCTTCTCCATAGAGAACGACCTACTCGAACTGTTCCTCTATCTTTTGAAAATTCTGTGCCTATTTTTACGTGAAAAACTATATTTTGATTTGATAAACTTGGTGACATCTGAGATTGAGAAAAAGTAAGTGTCATAAACTGCATCTGACTGCTTTAGAAGTGTTCATGTTTTAAACTTTTTAGTTGTTTTTTTTTTCTACTGTCTACCTTTTGCAATGAAAATTAAATCTATATAAGGTCTAACTATTCATACACGAAATATTTTCAGGGAATCATCTAACTGCTATAAAAAAGCCATGTCAAGGGATTATTTTTTTTTATCTGAGTAGGAATATTTTTATAAAAAAAAAAAAATTAAAATTATTTGACCCACAAAATAAATTCTAGCTCCTTATTTCTGAACATCCATTACGCTAGTTTATTACGTCGTATTTACCTACTGTCATTGTTAGAATATGGGAGTAAAGGTTTTATGCAAAAAGTCTTAAAAAAATTTAGAGTTATAATTAATTAATTAATTAAATATTTGTGTATTTATGGCAACTAGGCCCAATTGTTAGTAACATTGTTCTTAAAAACTATTGTTAGTAAACAAAAATAAGCAAAATACAAAAAACAAAATTATTAGGTGTGGGGTCTTCTGACCAGTACCTCCACAGCGTGCGACAACCAAGGTGCGTCGTACTTCTCCATCAACATACTTAGGATGCTGTTAGAACTAGACCGCGCTCTTGACAAGATGGAATTTGTTTTTTTGCGCATTATGGCGTAAAAATCATCAGTATGCGCAAACGAGAACATACCGGATGCACTACAATAGCGCGGCAGTCCCAACAGCATCCTGAAGCAGTTATTATATTGAATACGCAGGGCGTCTAGCGATCTCTTAGTGTGCCTTTCCCACAGGCCGCTCATGTAGAATGATTGGCAATATGCTTTAAACAGCAATCATAATAATTTCGTAAAAAAAAAACACTCAGATTTTTTTTTTTTGTTGCTATGTCGACCTTACGACTTATAGAAGTTACTCTTAAAATATTTCGTCTATGAAAATATAGACCTTATATAGCCGTGGGCAGTTTACCAGGGACATGCAGTATTGTCTCTCTTCTCCCTGTAGTCTATCTAAAGGTTACTGATACTGTTAGCCTGCGTCATCCCACTGCTGGGAAAAGGCCTCGCCCCATGACCCCAGTTGTTTCGATACCAGGTTAATGTGGACCACTAGTCGTTGGTTTTGTCCAAGTCGTCCCGCTATCTTCTTCGAGGTCTACCGCGACGCCTTTTGGCTGTGTCAGGGCTCTAGAAAGTGGCTATTTTGGTGCACAGCGCATTGGGCATCGGCAGACGTCTAATCCCACTTCAGCTTAGCGGCCTTTTGAGCAACGTCAGTAATTTGTGTATTGGAGCGCAGTGTGGTGTTGCGTCCACGGTTAGTTATCTAAAGATTGTCTTCAGAAGATCGCTTTTAGCAGTAAGACGACCCATTGTGTCACCCTATGTTAAATTTCTCCTATTTTACGGCGTGTAATTTGCTTGGTGTACATAATAAAGAAAATGTTATATCTATCTGTGTCAGTGAATGCGCTCATACGAGCATTATCAGCCAGCACTAGAATTTGAAACAGGGTAACTGGGGTATTTTAGAATAGTAGGAAAAACTAGCAATGTATGTTGATCATTTTGTGTACCAATATAAATAAAAATCAATCGTCATGTATGAAGGATCATCACTTGAGGACGATTTTTTTGTTGTTCGTAATTGCCGGGTCAGGGTTTGTATGAAAGAAAATTCGTTTTTTTTTTTTTACTTTCAATTATTACTCAACTTAACTTTAAACATAATATTAGTAAAACAGATTTCAGACAATACAACATTAGTTTTAGTATATGCGAAACCTGAAACACCTGTCGAGTATTATAAAGAATCTATGTACAAAATTTTAAAACTGTATCATAAAAAATCGCAAAGTTATAAGCTTGTTCTGTTACCTGGTTGTCCGCACAAAAGCGTGGTCAAACGCGCCCGCACCGGGCCTTCAGCGTCGTCTTGAGCTCATTAATAAACATAATTTGGCAGTAGGTACCTAAATTATTGCGATAGGTACTTAATGTCGCTCGGTGTCCAACTTGTAACCTTTTTTAAATATTTTTGGGACAAAATATAACATGGTTTAAAAATTATTGGAATTGATTCAGTTACTTATTCTGAACAAACTATATTCAGGTTTCGCATATACTAAAAATAATGTTGTATATTCGAGAGAGATCGATCAGGGTGTCTAAAATAGCGACTTTTACAGAATCATAATAGGCCAAGACCCAGTAGGCAGTACAATGAATTGTCAAAGCAATCTGACATGGACATAGCCCTCCCAGGTTCTGTATGGTGTCCGGACGTAAAGAATAGCACCATCCCATATCTTCCCGTGGGTGTCGTAAGAGGCGACTAAGGGACTTACCAGAGAATGGGCAGCAGCGTTCTCTGTGTTTTATAACAACCATACTGCGATCGCCAACCCGCCTGCCAAGCGTGGCGATTATGGCAAAACCCCCCTTCTTGGGGGAGGCCTATGTCCAGCAGTGGACGTCTTTCGGCTGAAATGATGAATGATGATGATGATAGCCCTCCCAATCTCTAAATTAAAAAAAAAATATTACCACTACAATAAATGTAGAATGATAATTATAATTTATATTTGGAACAATTTTATTACTTATGATTTCTTGTCATCAAATGCTTTTTATTATTTTGGTTTTTATTTTGTTTTTTGTAATATTTTATTTCTTTGTTAACACCTAGTTATATGTGCATGCTGTGTCTTCTGTAATTGAACTTAAAAAAAACCTTTGTATAACTGTGACCTAGATCCAAATAAATCAATAAATAAATAATTACGTTACAATTCGTAAAACGGTCACGAATTGACAATTCATAATATAAACTGCGTCTGTGTCCATTTTAAGAATTTTAAAGTAATTTTTATTATTATTCTGCTACAGCGGCCATTTTAGACCCCCAGCACGTTTAAAAACTACATAAGAGTTCCCTTAACGCCTGTCCTTCGCAACACAACTTCCTTGTGTGTTGACCTGGGGAGAAAAATTGAAACAACAAACTCCTCAGCAACACATCACCCGTCTAATAGGTAATAATGTGCTCAGTATTCAATTTTGTTCCTTTTGTTAAAATCTTTAAGGTGCTATTTCAGTTTAATCCAATATCAACCCAATATCCACTTTTCAATAAGTTTTTTAAGCTCCGCAGCTTTGATATGGTCACGTTGCAAAACATTAAAATTATAGAGTTAAGTACCTGCTTTTTAAAAGAACATTAACAACGCTTACGGCGCATAATATGTCAAAATCATAAAAAAAATTAAGAACATGAGATGTAGCCTAATAACGGCAATTTTAATTACATACATAAATCAAAGCCATGACACAATTAAACATTAAATAAGACATATAATAATACAATAAGGTAGGAATAAGAAGGAAAAAATAGGTAAGTTAATAAATAATTTAATAAAAGTGTATTAAAAACATTAAAAAATACAAAAAATGTATATTTATTAATTTGTTTTTATTACAAACAGTATTCTGGAACTAATACTACAATGCAACTGGTCTTTAAATCTCAAAGTTGCAATCGTTGTTCCTTTAGAATAAAGTAAACTATCAATAACAATTGGTGTTGGCAGAAAAAACTGCTGCCTGCATCATATAAGCGAGACATGCGTACCTATTGTTGATGTCCATGGGAAATAATAGCACCGGCGCACACTGACGGCACGGCACGCGACCCGTTAGCGTCGCAATTCGCTTACCGATTTTCATAACCATAAGCATGAATGCCTAAGGATGCCGTGGCAAAGTTACCGTCAGTGTGCGCTTACATGTAGGGATGCCGAAGAATCTCCTTGCCGTGCCGTGCCGCCAGTATGCGCCGGGCCTAATACGTAATTTTAATTTTATGTCTACGGCGAAGCAAGAAAGCAGACTGAAGTATTGTCGTTAGTTCGTTACGAAGATGTACTAAGATAGAAATAATGGGGATCCTGTGCTGTACATCAAACATGTGGCATATAAAAACATCGAAATGACTGTTCTTTATCTAACTTTAATGTTAATGGTAAAAACTCATATTCTTCCGGATAAATGCCGGATAAAAACCGCACCAAAATCCAATGTGCATTTCAGATGAACAAAACGGTCACAGCTACACGATATGTGGCGTAGTATTGCACAGTAGTTAACACAGCAACTTGACATTATCTGACAGCCGTCTAGCCAAACCAACTCCTGAGTCATTCTTAACTCACATTTCTCCATAATTTTCAGTATTCTGATCTGTGGATCATGGAGCGCGGACCAGCTGAAGTTTCCACCTTCATTCATGTTCGGAGCGGCTTCAGCGGCGTACCAAGTGGAGGGTGCCTGGAACGTCAGTGGTTAGTTACAATATTTCCTTAGGTTTCTGTCTTCTCAAGGGACACCAGCATTGTCTGTCTGTATTATTTTAAGCTTTATATGTTCTTGCCAATTATGGTGCACCTCCAATCCTGCTCTGGTGCCTTAATGCACACAAAGTGTCACGAAGATGAAGACAGTAATAGGTATCCAGTATTTTTATTTCACTATCAACTAACCGGGCCAAAAGTTCGGTAAACTATGAACATGGCACTGTTGGTTGAACGGGAACTATGCGCGAGTTCGACTCGCATATTATGGCAATGTTTTTTCTACAAAAATACTATTCCGTTTTAACCTCATTTCAGACAAAAGTCCTGGCTTATGGGACAAGTTACTACATGACCATCCCGAGCTGGCGGCAGATGGCAATAACGGGGACGTGGCGTGCGATTCCTACCACCTGTGGAGGAGGGACATCCAGATGTGTGAGGAGTTGGGGCTCAACATGTACAGGTAAATGTCCCGTCTTCCATTTATGTTGCCTCATGGGACGGTAATGTTTACTGCCAAACATTGCCCTTCTCTCTCTCTGTCCGCTTGTCTATGTTGGAACCAGACCGCGCTGGTGCGAGGACATTGCGACTTATTTTGGAACTTATGATGCCTTGCTGCAAAGACGTCACCTTACTTAGTGTCAAGTTACTAATTTAACGACCTGAGGGCTATATCGATAAAAGAAAAATCGTAAATACACAAAAAATTATGGAGTGGAGTACCGAAAAGCTTTAGGTGAATCCCGTTGAAAGCCGTTGCGAAAATACGAAGATCTTTCCCTCTGGCTACCTTTTAAATTTAGAAGAATACAAAAGTATAGTCTAATAAGACCTCCCTCTTTTCAGGTTTTCGATTTCCTGGCCGCGTCTCCTCCCCTCTGGGTACCCGAACCTCATCAGTGAGGACGGCAAGAACTACTACAACAACCTCATCGACGGTCTACTTGAGAAGGGCATTCAGCCTCTTGTCACTATTCACCACTTCGATCTGCCGCAGTCTTTACAAGATCTAGGTAAGCATTAACGGCAAGAGGCATTATCAACCAGCAGCTTATCATATTGCCACAGCTGGAAGTGCTGGAACGCAGGCGTTCACTCAGTAAGAGGAAGTGTGCCGTGGAATCTACCACGAGGGCCTTGTGCGTGTAGGACCTACACGCAACAGGCTCGCCTACTTTTCTACACATGGGGGATGTCCCATTTCTTCGAATTTTCGCTGAAGATGCTGGTTTCCTCACGATGTTTTCTTTCACGGTTTTAAGAGCGGTGGAGAAAATGCACCGAAAACAAATGCTGTTTCAAAAAACAATAAGACATTTTTTGATTAATTTTAACTAATAGAACTTTAATCTCTATTCCATGATTCATTATTAGTTATATTGCAGGCATTTTATGATACATAACTATTACTGATTCCAAAGAATGATCCGACCCGGATCATAATTACCAATACCGGACCAATTGACTAAATATTTATTGTAGGTACAATAAACAGACGAAAGATAACTTTGAAATCATATTCCAATAATTTTGAATTTCCAAAAATCTAGTCGTTTTATGACTAACTAGATTTCATTTACAGCTTAGGTAGATGATTAGAACTAAATTAGTGGTATTTGCACTTTAAAATTGTTTATGATGCTTAAATTATAATCTTCTAGATTGTTATCAATAACATAACATCATGTCACCATCTGTTATCCATGACAAATTAGGCAGAGGTGTACCTAATAGTACACCCACATTTCACCATTTATGTATAAGTCCCATGTTATAGGAGGCGAGCTTATTGCTGTCAACCGGACACTAATCCAGACTACTCAGACTACTGACCAATGCTAATGGAAAATCCCAATAACACTTTGCCCGACTTGGGAATCGTACTCAGGATCCCCTCTCAGCAATCACCCTTGCGACCACTGGTCCTATAACCTCTATCTTTAACGAAACATTCTTAGGTCACGTGGTCTTATTGCAGACTACCTGGTTTAGTTTAAGCATCATAATCCTCCCGTGATAAGACTTTTCGGGTCCGTCTGTTTTTGTATGTGAGCTTAAATGTTTGTAAACGCACCCACGATACAGGAGAAATTCCTAATGTGTGACAAAGTTTTTATAATTAATGATATTTTTATTAAATATGAATGTAACTCTATAAACATTTAAACATTGGGCAATTATTAATCGGGCGAATAAAAATTTAATTGGCGATCAATATACTGAATGGGCGACTATTGTACCAAGTAAGTAACTATTTATCTGGTCGTTGCGGCAAGGAGAATATAGGAAGCAAGAGCGAGCGAAGGCTGAGAGCGCAGTTTTATATTATCTGTGGCTGAGAGAGACTTGTGGCACCCTGACTCGTATTATGTTACTTTAAACCCTGCAAACAGAAATAGGTTACTACGGTTGCTACGTCGACTACGTCTTATCTACAATCTAGTGGAGCTGCCAACCTATTATTTTTGCTAAATCAGATTAGTTTGTCGCCGCGTTAAATACATGCCTAAAACATTCCAGTGAAATAATTCTCAAATACTGAAATCTTTCCAGGTGGCTGGGCAAATCCCCTCATAACAGACTGGTTCGCAGACTACGCAGATGTGGTATTCTCCCTCTACGCCGACCGCGTGAGGTACTGGCTCACCATCAACGAGCCTATGATGATGTGTGACGGGGGATACGCGCAGTATGGAGCCCCATACATCAATGACCCAGCTGTGGGCCGGTATCTGTGCAATAAGAATGCGCTGGTAGCTCATGCTAAAGCTTACAGGATCTATGATGAGTTTTATAGGCATAAGTATCATGGTAAGTTTGGCTTGTGTATTACCATCCCATATCTTCCCGTGGGTGTCGTAAGAGGCGACTAAGGGACTTACCAGAGAATGGGCAGCAGCGTTCTCTTTGCTTTTTTAACAACCGTACTGCGATCGCCAACTCGCCTGCCAAGCGTGGTGATTCTGGCAAAAACCCCCCTTTGGGGGAGGCCTATGTCCAGCTGTGGACGGCATCTAACCTCGCGATTGTTCACGTGAATACGTGATCGTGAGTCATATGTCACTGCTTGTTCGGAAAAGTGAAGGGCGCCTTCTGTCGATAGTGCGACGACGCGTGCAGGCTCGACGAACAAAACGGTATGTGCGACGATGGCTTCAGCGGCCCTAAAAACCTAAATACAAGCTCAAATATTCTCACGTTTATTTTCGTTTTCTCACTTTTGTCAACGCGATAGACGCTGCATTGGAAGGCCTCCCACTAGGTGGACCGATGACCTGGTGAAGGTTGCAAGGACCCGCTGGATGCGAGTCGCACCGGACCGGTCAATGTGGCGACACTTGGGGGAGGCCTATGTCCAGCAGTGGACGTCTTTTGGCTGAAATGATGATGATGATGACTTTTGTCAAAAAAACTGTTTAAATTAAATCTTCACTAAGTTATATTGGCCCTGGATCGAAGGATTTGGAAGTCATGAGACCAGGAGAGGCCTTTGAGCAGTGGGATGACATAGGCTAACAGTAATAGATAGTTATATAGTAAAACAAATGCGAGGTCGCCTAAACTTTTTTAATTTATCTCTATTATAGTCCAGTTTTCCAAATATACCATTTTTACAGGTAAAGTATCGCTACCAACCCTGTTCTTCTGGTTCAAGCCGTGGACACCCGAAGATCAAGAAGTCACTGATCTAACTATCGACCATTGGGTAAGTATCTTATGTTTGATGCCATCGGGCAACCACTGCTCTATCCTTAATAACACTGCACAAAAAGCTTGTCTCATCATCATCTGCCTGCCTTTTTCCAACTATGTCGGGGTTGGCTTCCAGTCTAACCGTATGAAGCTGAATACTAGTATTTTTTTACATGGAACGACTGCCTATCTGACCTCCACAACCCAGTTAGTACGGCCAATAATACGATACCCTTTGATAAGATTGGTTGTTAGACTTTCGGGCCACTGACTAACTGTAACGACGCGACGGCTTGACGTGCTTTCCGAGGCACTATGCTACCTTCCAATATACAATAATTCTATGTTTCTATTAGGAGGGCCGATACGCTCATGCCATATTCTCCAAGGAAGGTGGATGGCCACGTAAACTAGAGAAAATATTGAATGACATCGCGAGGAAGGAAGGCTACGCGCATCCCAGACTGCCGCCGTTCACTCCCGAGGAAATAGAACTGGTTCGAGGTATTTTTGTATGAATAGGCCTTATTTCTTATGGTAGCTAGTCATAAAAAACCAACTGAGGTAAGAAGAACTGATATCTACCTGTACAACATTATTTTTAGTATATGCGAAACCTGAATATAGTTTGTTCAGAATAAGTAACTGAATCAATTCCAATAATTTTTAAACCATGTTATATTTTTTCCCAAAAATATTTAAAAAAGTTAAAAGTTGGATACCGAGCGACTTTGAGTACCTATCGCAATAATTTAAGTACCTACTGCCAAATTATTATTATCAATGAGCTCAAGACGACGCTGGAGGCGCGCGCGCGACGCGCTGCATTGTGACCACATTTTTGTGCGGACTACCAGGTAACAGAACAAGATCATGAAAGATAGAAAAGAAGATCATGAAAACATTGATACAGTTGATTCATGATACAGTTTTGAAATTTTGTACATAGATTCATTACATAAAAATATTAGACACGTGTTTCAGGTTTCGCATAAACTAAAACTGATGTTGTATACTATTTTTTGACTTCGAAAAGAACAGGACAGTAGTCAAGTGCGACTAACAACCCTCAGACTAATGCCGGAGTTGTAATACAGGAGGGTTTTCTACCTTGTAGTAGTATATAACCGCATAGCCCATATTGTGTGAGTACTATGTACTAGAAAGCTGTCATTCTCTGGAAACCTACGTCTTTTCTTGACTTGAATGTGCCCTGCCTAGTATGTCATGCTCACTCAAATATCTCGCTGATGGTGACGCGTGTGTCGGATCATTTAGTTCCCTTCAAAATGGTTGAGTTGAATGGTGCCGATACATGCGTCATGTTCGTGAACGGGTGCTGTCAGTTGTGACTGGTCACCTCTTGGTTGTCACGGCTTATTTGAATTAATTATTTTATTTGAATTGTTTTTACTATGGACACTTTTAACTTACACATCTTGCTACTTCGTTCTCACATAATGTACCATCTCTACATAAATGATGTAACCAAGTTATTGTAAAAGTATTCTGATTTAAAAGAGTGTCCAAGGAGTTTCTTGCCCTTTCTTCTCCATAGAGATCTACGTTAGGGAATGGGCAACTACAGTACTTTCACAGTTTTATGCCTTGTGACTGGGCCTGTAGCTACTTTTCATTGTTGTCTTTGTTTCGACAATTCAAAAGTGCCTGTAACTGGCCTACTTGAAATAAATGCTTTGATTTTGATTTTGGCATGGATTATCAAGAATGTTTCACCTGAGATCCAGATGCCTCCTTTCTTCAAACAGGTAATGTGGTCTAAACTAGTTGATGGTTACCAAGGTGATACGAAATCTTAATCTAATCAAACCCAAAAAGATGCTGGTAGCCAACTAATTCTGTAAAAACATGCTATAAAAGAAGTTTATCTTTAAAAATAATGAATGATGAAAAACAGTACTCGTCTTAAACATTGCTAACTTATTTTTTTCAGGCACTTACGATTACTACGCGTTGAACCACTACACAACTCGGATGGTGCGAAGAGTAAAGCCTGGAGAACAGCCAGGAAAATGGCTTTTCGACGGCTCAGAGGATCTGAAGACAATAATGAATAAGGATCCTTCGTGGGACACCACAGTGGTCGACTGGTTTGCGGTGAGATACTCTAAAGTAACATTACGACAGGCAATGTCACCATGCCGCAGCCGTGAGTTGAACGTGAAGTCCTAAGTTCAATTCCCGGATTAGCCAAAGTGTTGTTGGGTTATTCATTGAAAACTCAGTAGTAATCCAAAGTTTGAAAGTTGAGGATATCAGTATGTGGTAAGCACGTAAAGCCGTAGTTCCTGCGTCTGATCCCTCCCCGGTCGTGTCTGATTGAAGTCCCATCAGACTATGAGAGTGAAGTAACAGAGAGTGCACCTGTGTTAAAATCCCTCGTTCTAGCTCACTGAATTACGATCTAAAAGTTAGTTATTTATATTTATCAACATCTGCCTAGCCTTTTCCCAACTATATTGGGGTCGGCTTCCAGTCTACCTGGATGCAGCTGAATACCAGTATTTTACATGGAGCGACTGCCTATCTGACCTCCACAACCCAGTTAGTACTGGGTAATACGTTACCCCTTGGTAAGACTGGTCGTCAGACTTTTTGGACCACTGACTACCTGTAACGACTGTCAAAGATCTACAAATGACACCCGGGACCAACGGCTTAACGTGCTTTCCGAGGCACGGCGGAAACTCGGTATGTAATGGGTGGTCACCCATCCACGGACCAACCTAGGCAAGCACGGCTTAACCTAAAGATCGACCCGAGCGGCTGTAATTTTTAAACCACGAGCTCCTCCACTTAGTTATTTATATTTATAAAAGTAATTATTCCAGGTATATCCCGAAGGCCTTCGCGAGCAGCTGCACTGGCTGAACTCTACGTACGACGTGAAGGAGATCGTCATCACCGAGAACGGAGTGCCCTCACTAGACCCCGGCCTCGTGGACACGCAGCGGCTGGACTACTACAGGGACTACTTAGAACAGGTTATATGATAACCAGTGAAAGTACATTTTAAAGTGAAGAAAAGTACCCAAAATTCTATAACACGAGACTCCTATCCTAACCAAAGCGATCATATCACGAACCTTCGACCATCACGGAGCCTTACAAGTTTTTCGAGCAAATGAGTCGTAACATATGAATGCGCGATCTATAGCTTTGGTTAAGATGTGGAGTGAACGTGAAAGTTAATTGTATTCTAGTCATCATCATCATCATCTGCCTAGCCTTTTCCCAACTACCGGATGCAGCTTAATACCAGTATTTTACATGGAGCGACTGCCTATCAGACCTCCACAACCCTGTTAGTACTGGGTAATACCATCGGGCCACTGAATACCTGTAACTGCTTTCAAAGATCTACAAATGACACCCGGGACCAACGGCTTAACGTGCTTTCCGAGGCACGGAGGAGGCACTTGATTGGTTTTTCAACTACCCTTTTGTTCAGTAGTCGCTTGAGTTCTGTGAGAATATTTGTTCCAACGAGGTTTGTCTTCCAGGTTCTGCTGGCCATAAACGACGGCATCAACGTGACAGGGTACACCGCCTGGACGCTGATGGATAACTTTGAGTGGCTCAGTGGTTACGTGTAAGTTTAAACCTGTTACTATTAATAAAACCTGGTTTCAATATTCTCTTCGTTTGGGAGACTGTTGAAGAATCAAAGTTAGGATCAACCAGTTGAAATTCAAAGCTTGTTGATGTGGCAACAAAACGAATACTATACTATACTGGTGTTATATTCCACACAAAATAATTGAAAAAGAACAGGGCTCTAACTGAAATCGGTTTTTTAATCGAGCAGTAGCGTGGCCTTGAATTACGACCAGTAAGTCGTAGGTTCGAACCCAGACAGGCGCATTACTTTGTGTAATTTATTTCATCACCTCGCACCACCTACGCTCTCAAAACAGTGAAGGAAAACATCGTGAGGAAACCGGCATGTCATAGAACCAACAATTCGAAGGCATGTGACATCTACCAACCCGCACTGGGTCCGCGTTGTGGATTATAGCCCTTTCCCTCATAGAGAGGAGGCCTGTGTCCCAGCAGTGAGAACATTACAGGCTGATTATGCTAAACTCAGTAGCCAAGTAGTGTAAAAAATTGGCTATTTTATTGTAACTACTGTAATATAAGCCTATTTCCTCAAAGAGATAAACAGAGGTCTTACCGTCTTAGTACACCCATATTTCGCCAGATATCATAACTAACTTATTATCATTTGCTTCCAGCGCAAAATTCGGTCTCTACGCTGTGGACTTCTCGGATCCCAACCGGACCCGAACACCGCGTGAGTCAGCACGGTATTACTCCTCTGTAATAAGGAGTAGAGTGACATACCCGACACGAGATGATACCAAATTAAATTATGTTTAGACTAGCTTAATGCCCGCGGCTTCGCCCACGTGAAGTTCTGTAACTGTCCCACGGGATCATACTACCGGGATAAAAAGTATTCTATGTGTTAATCCAGGTTATAAACTATCTATGTGCCAAATTTTATCCAAATCTGTTTAGTAGTTTTCGCATAAAAGAGTAACAAACATCCATCCATCCTCACAAACTTTCACTTTTATAATATTACTAGCTGTTGCCCGCGACTTCGTTCGCGTGGGATTTTTCAAGGTATGTGTGAGAAAAGGTATCTGTGCCAAAGATCCGTTCAGCCGTTCTGGCGTGATTGAGTAACAAACAAACATCCATCCATCCATCCAAACTTGCATTTATAATATTAGTATGAAGTAAGATTGTTTATTAAATTATGATGCTATTTTCGTTGTCTTGTTTTTATTTCGTGGTTTGGTTGGACCTAGATATGGAGGAATAAGGTGTGTTCGTATGTAAGCTGTGTTCTGGCTACAGTCTTTGTTCAATTATATTACTTTTGACAGTATCCGAAATGCAACCTTAACGTGAATAAACAAAAATATCACTGTAATTTCTACATATTTATCAGTGGCAACAGCTTAACATTATCATCTGCCTAGTCTCTTCCCAACCATGTTGGGTTCGGCTTCCTGTCTAACCAGCTGCAGCTGAATACTAGTATTTTACATTGAGCGACTGCCTATCTGACCTCCACAACCCAGTTAGTACTAGGTAATACGATACTCCTTGGTAAGACTCTTTGTCAGACTTTCGGGCTACTGACTACCTGTAACGACTGTCATAGATCTGCAAATGGCAGCCGGGACCAACCTTGTTATCAAGAGAACGCACATCACCTGTGGTTCTGTTAGTGATGTCATGTTTGTGTTCAAATAACTGTTTGTTGGAAGGGGTTGTTGTATAGTGATAAAAAAAATAATTAAAAAGCTCCCATGGCAACCGTTTGTTAGCTTAAGGACAGATTCGCTTTAAACCAAATTCGCGTTAGGTCAGATTCGAACAAAGAAAAGCGAACAAACATTTGAAAAATCAATAAAATGGCTGAGCCGGTTTTGATAAAACATGTCTAATTGTAATATACACATCATGCCCTTTCATCTGATACCCCACATGGGTATATTTGAAAATATTCGATTTTTCATACCCACTTTCATCCCCCATAACTACGGCTAACGTAAATGGCTGCACCGATTTTTAAAAACGCATTTAAGAACCATCGCTAAGAACATAGCTTTCAAATAAAAAAACTGCATCCAAATCGGTTCATTCGTTTAAGAGTTACGGTGCCAGAGACAGACACACACACACACTTTGCGGTCAAACTTATAACACCCCTCTTTTTTAAAAACTAAAAACTTTAAAAATATTGTTTCAATATATTTTATGTACTCAAACAAAAATGCTTAAAACTATTCTGTAAATCGATTAGACGGTCGGTCGAGAAATGATGTCTCAAGATAATAGGCCTTCGCGCTGCCGATGATTCAAGCTTATAGTTATTCGAGATTCTGAAGCACCGAGGTAGTGAACTGTCGCCCTCATAATTTAACGATTTCAAGTACCGTTTCCAAGCAAGTGTTATTCGATCTCACGTGATCACGTCATTCGATTTCAAGTGGGTTCTCCACGCAACTGTTTGATCAAACCTTAACAGTAAAACTATTTAGGTAAGAAATAAAAAGTAATTTTTGAAATGAAAGAAATAGAGTAGAAATAAGGATCTTTATTATACAGGGTGTAATCAGACCCTTCACGAAGCCGTCAACCAAGCATTCTGTACATCAAACTAAGTAACTTTACGCAAAAATTATTGCTCGGAATTGACTTTCTTTTTGGGGTGAAAAATCAAGTTTTACGGTAGGACTCGATGGAAAGCACTCAAAACATTGTGCGGGTAGATGGATTGAATAGTACGGGAGTCGTGGAGGTGTGTAAAGTAAAAATCTTACATTAAAAACATGTATTTATAAAATTCTTGTGAAAAAGTTGGAACTTTGGCCCTCAATATCTCTGTAACTAGAAGGTTCCCAGATCTGGTCTAAAACAAAAAAAAATATTGCAAAGACGGGGAGAACAAGTGCCTTTCAGCTTCGTTAAGGGTCTATTTACACCCTTTATACAGCACATTTGTACAGATCTCCAAGGAAAAGTATGCGCTCTGGAAACCATTGTATATCTTGAAAAATGCGAGAAATATGAAAGTATTGCCAATTTTTAATCGACTACCAAAAGGAGAAAGTTATCGATTCGTTTGAATATTTTAATGATGACTAAAAATATAATTCTATGCAATTCTATAATAAATCACAGATTTTTAAGTATTTAGCCTTTGTGAGGGTTACTTTTTAACTCGATGTTCGTTCTAATTCAGAAGATTAGCGAAGCGCATACTTTTTCTAGTTTAACTGCACTTCATATATCCTTAACCAGCCTGTAGTGTGTAAATAACGAGTAATTACATAAATAAAGTAAAACGAACGTTAAACGAAAGTTAAACGAACTGGTTAGTTTCACACGGCAGTGGAACGTACAGCGATCGTCTCCTGATCACTTTCGAGTAGTAGACCGCTGACTTACGCGCGGTCCGTGTGCGCGTATGGTCTGAGAAGTCCACCTCGTATAAGCCGAACTTTGTTCTGCAAATGGAGGAATTAATTGATTAAAAGGCAAAATATGAAATAATTGTATAACATTCTCCCGACTGAATATCTATCACGGCAGTTGCTACACAGGAGCTGTTATAGTGCTCAACTGCATAAGTGTGAACACAAACACAAGTGAACTCTCTCGCTCCAACTCTTACAGTCCGATGGGACGGCACTCGGACACAACTGAGGACAGAACAGGCCAAACCCAGCGGTTTATTTGCTTTCTGAGGCACTAACGTGTCACATGATCAACGTCCTAACTCTGTGTTGACACTGCGAAACTCAAAATGGATAAAATCCAATAACATTTTGCCCGACGTAGTTGTCGATCCCAGGAACCTTCGCTCAGCAGTCGCACTTGCGACGACCAGATCAAGGAGGCAATTAACTCAAGACGAAAATTACATACAACTTTTTGTGAAGAAACCACAAGTCATTTACATTTTGTACACCAACAATCACCAAGTGTACTTACTGATATCCGTCCGACCACTCGAAGTTGTCCATGATAGTCCAGTACGTGTACCCAGTCACGTTGACTCCATCTTGATTAATGGACAAGATGACCTGGAAAACACACATTCGTTATACATACCATCATGCCTGGCCTGGTCCCCCTGAAGGCTAAGATAGAGGTGTCGCAATGGTTACACTTTGCCAGTTATGTTTAAGTCCCATGTAATATTCAAAATCATGTTCTAAAATTATTTACAGGCGATGGCATAACATGAATTCTTAGAATGCTAGGATTTCAGACCTGCAATTCTTCTTTTTCGTGTGGTTAGGTCTAACCTGGTGTCAGAGTTTTTATGCCGCCCATAGGCCTCTGATTTGGCACCTGATGATTCAGACATGCAATTGACAGACTATACTGCTTTTTAAATCGGTTAGCGAAACTGCTCAGGGTGATTTTATAACACATAGCCTAACATCACGCCTAATATTCCCTGAAGGGTGTCCCTGCCTCACCCTTCAGGGAACATTAGGCGTATTATTTTGTAATATACCCACATTTCACCAGTTATGTTGAAGTCCGATGTCAATGGGGCTAAACCTCTCCTTGCCTGGGAATCGAACCCTACCTTATTATCACACCAGCGTAACTTGCAAAGACTAGACCAAAGAGGCTATTTCATCATCATCTGCCTAGCCTTTTCCCAACCATGTTGGGGTCGGCTTCCGGATGCAGCTCAATACCAGTATTTTACATGGAGCGACTCCCTATCTGACCTCCACAACCCAGTTCATACTGGGTAATACGATACCCTTGTTAAGACTGGTTGTCAGACTTTCGGGCCACCGACTACTTAACGACTGTCAAAGAACTACTATCGTTAACGGTAACGTTCTTTCTGAGGCATGGAGGAAGCTCGGTATGTACCGGGTGGTCACCCATCCACGGAACAACCTAGGCAAGCCCGGTTTATCTTGAAGATCGACCCGAGCGGCTGTTGTTATTGAGCCACGAGCTTCTCAACAACTTACCAAAATAATCAAAATTTTACAATACCTGTTCCAGATAATCTCTGACATAAGAGATACGGCCGTCGTCATCAAGGTTGGACCCGCCAGAGGAGTATCCATTCTCAGAGATGAAGATCTCAATATCGCCATACTGTTTTTTAAGCCAGGCCATCTGTTCCCGTATGCCTTGCGGATATATCTGGTCGAAACGAGAATTTTAATAAAGTATAGTTTGTTTTGGAATATCCTGGATGAGGCTGGCACAAGAATGTGCAGCTTGGCACTAGCAAAGACAGGCCTATATACCCAGCAGTGAGTGGGGAAGTCGGGCTATGGATGGTGGTGATGATGATGATAGTTTTGTAAGACTTCTTCATCTTCTTCAATCGCTCCCTCATTACTGAGGATCGTGGTCAGTGGACCCCTTTAAATGGACAATCTGCCTCCATCGACTCCGGTCCAAGGTTGCCATCACCACCTGCTAAAATTTGTTTGAGGACATAGCTTCTTTGACTTTGTTGTAAGACTTACGGAATTGATTTATTGAATTTTAGGACTTCGGTTTTAAATTTCAAAAGCTACTTTGCATTAAAAGGACACCCTATAATAAGAGTTTAAGTAGTTCTATAATGCGATCACAGTCACCTGAAGCACTTGGATGAGGGAGCCAAGGAACCGGGAAGTGTGGCAGAAGAAGTGGGAGACCAATACAACCAGTAGTTGATTCCGAGCTGATTCTGATGATGATCCCAAATTACCAAACCAGTGAATTTCCGTCTACTTACCGCCATAATCGTGCTACGACCGTAGGTCCAGTTAGGGTCCACATCCAGCACAACATCTATGTCACCGAGATACGTGAAGATTGAATTCTGGATCTGTTCCGAGGGTCTGGGTTTTCTCACCAGCCTGGTGGAATAGTGGTTCATGGCGAAGAAATCGTAGGTCCCTGTAGAAAGGCAATTGTAAGGTGAACCTACAGGCTTAAGAAGATTCCAAGTTGTACCAGCAATGCATGGCAGTCTGCGATGTAATACAGTCCTTCTGCGTGAATTTTGGCCATGGTTGTCAATTTCAGCGGATTCTAGCACCTGTGCTTGTGCTCACTTACCTCAATAGTTTATGTGGATGAATTAGCGAAAGAAGAAATCGCTTTTCACGGTCTATAACCACTGTTGCTAAAACTTAGAGGGATGTTTATGACAATTTCGCATTAAAGCATGAAGCTCCAGTGCGCAATTATAACAAGTTTCAATCCTAAACAGCCTTCTTTCACAATAATATGTACAGTAGCAACTTTAAAAAGTGATTTTTCTCCTACTGTATCGATTCATGTTTTACGTTTTCACGAAAATGGTATTTTAGAAGCCATACTATTAAGACGACGGTTGGATGGATTCTACTTTGAGATCAGACCTCATCATCTGCCTAGCCTTTTCCCAACTATGTTGAATACCAGTATTTTACATGGACCGACTGCCTATCTGACCTCCACAACCCAGTTAATACTGGGTAATACGATACCCCTTGGTAAGACTGGTTGTCAGAATTTTTGGGCCACTGACTACGACTTACGACTGTCAAAGATCTACAAATGACACCCGGGACCAACGGCTAAACGTGCTTTCCGAGGCACGGAGGAAACTTGGTATGTAATGGGTGGTCACCCATCCACAGACCAAATTAGGCAAGCGCAGCTTAACCTAAAGATCGACCCGAGCGGCTGTTATTATTTAGCCACGAGCAACAAGGATGTGTCATCAGACCTATTTGGTAATATTATTATATTACGAAATAGGTTTGATCTCTAAGTCTTTCTTTCTTTGTCACGTGGTTAGTGCCAGAGTCAGAATGAGTTTAAGTTTTTGTGCCAAGCAAGGCTTGGCTTTACATGCCCTCGACAAATATCTCTCAGGCTGCTGGTTTCCTCACGATGTTTTCCTTCACCAAACCAAGTGATACACGTGTGCACGTGAATCCAAAAAATCAGAGGTCTTGGGTTCGAACTCGACACCTATGACTTGGCACTCCGACGGTCACACCACTAGACTATCACTGCTTCTGATGATCTCTAAGTAGAAACCATTATTTCGGAAAAACGCTTTTGAATTTTGATGAGTGTACATATTAGTGCTCACGAGTGTACAGTTGGGAAATTATTACATTAGTAAATTGTTGTGTATAATAAAACCACCATTTTAGAAAACTGTTAAAAATGGCAGTTGTTGTTTGAATAACTAGTAACTCAAATTTGTATTTTCAAGTCGCTGTTTTAAACATTTGTATTCGCCCACTGTTTGTCGCTCACTTAGCATTTCAGTAGACCATTTTCAATATTTTTGCCATCTTTCATTTGAATTTATTTTCGCTCGTCTAAATACTACCCTTTAAAAAACCGTTAAAGAATGGCAGTTGTGATTTGAATATCGTGCAATTTAAGTTGAAACAATAATGTATGTCTCTGCCTTTTCTTAATTATCTTACCTTTAATCAGATCGATCTCCTCTTGGCTGAAGGGCGGCAGCCTTGATTCCTTGAAGCCTTGCTCTTTGCTCGCCTTTGCGATTATCTCCTCGACCACAGGTGGCCATCCACCCTCTTTTGAATAAACGGGATGAGTATAGCGGCCAGTCTGAGAAACAAGGATGTGTTAAACGGCGATGTGATGTGCATGTCTTTCTTGCACGTCTAAATTGTGTGAGACTTTGAAATAAATAGTAAAGGTCTGTTCAAACAGAGGCGATTCCGTGCGGGACGCGGGACACGATAGTGCGAGTCACTAAATTCAGTTTGAACAACATCGTAAAAGTAAGTTGACACAATCGGATCGAGTTACTTTTGTAATGCATCCGCGGGATTAAACTGAGTTTAATCGGAACATTATTTGTATTTTTTTATATTCGTTCACTGTGGTGAAGCTGTCAACAACCTCGGTCACCACGGCCTGTCATACAGCCGAAGTGCGGGCCGTTTTGCACGGCACGGGAACATAAACGACACCATCCGACGAGCTCTTGTCACCGTCGGCGTTCCAGTTGTTTTAGAACCCCATGGCTTGGCACGCGACGATGGCAAGAGACCGGACGGCATGTCTTTGTTTCCTTGGAAGATGGGTAGGCCTTTAGTGTGGGACGCAACATGCGTCGATACTCTTGCGCCATCACAGCTTCCAAGCTGACCGAGTGCTCATAGCCTGTTTAAGGAAATTTCGAAACGCCTAGTTGACGCTTCCCGTGACCCAAGGGCTGGCTTTTACTTTGGCCAAAGGCTAAGTGTTGCCATACAACGTGGCAACGCCGCCAGTCTCTTGGGCACATTACCAGCTGACAGCGTTGAGGAGGAGTTTTTTGATGACCTTTAATAGTTTTTAATTAGTAATGTATTTAGTTAGTTTACTCTACTTAATAAAAATCATATATCCTTTAATTCATATCGCCTTTTATTGTAATTTTTAACCGACTTCTAGAAAAGAAGATGGTCATGTATTCCGCCAGTATGTTTTTTTTTTCATATATGTATACCGATTTCTCTGTGATTACTGGTGCGATTTTCGTTATCTTTTTTCAAATGAGCAGGCTTGCGGGGTAGTCCTATATAAAATTTATTAACTTGTTTAGTTTGTGAATTATCTTCTATAATAAATATTACCCATTCTTCGTCTATGTTGATGACATGATGAATTGATGATATCATAATAACTTTTCCTTACAAAGTAAAATTTATGTATTTTAACAATAATTTGTGTAGGATATCTCAAGTAAAAAGGGCAAAATAAAAAAAACCATTTTGGAAAAAAAAATACCCGACTTCCAAAAAAACTGAAAAATAACTTGCGAAAGTCGGTGGCAATAAAGTCAAGGACACAAACAAAGTTGTCTGTGTAATAAATATGTTTTTTTTTTGTTTGTGTTAAAGCCTTCATGTTCACCAGCTAATCAGGGACTGTAGTCACACATACCGTAAATTGTCTGGCTGTCTCCGTTAGTTCCTCATCTTCTGGTGAGTACGGCTGTAGCCATATTAAGTGGTTTGCAAATGAAACTTTTCCTGAAAAACGGGAGATAAGATCTTTTTAACGAAGGGCAGGCCTTTTGGGGAAGCTGTCTCATGTATTATTGACGTTAAGAAAGTGCTGATTACATTATCAGCCTATTTGATTTTGGACTGCCTCCTTGTTGGTCTAGTGGTTGCAACCGCGACTGATGATTATGAGATCCAGGGTTCGATTCCCGGGTCCGGCAAAGTGATATTGGGTTTTTCCACCACGAATTTTTCAGTAGCAGCCACAGAGTCTAGATTTATAACCGGTTGATGGCAATACGCTCGCCCCCTATTACATGGGACTTGAACATAACTGGCGAAATGTGGGTGTACTATTAGTTACACCTCTGCTCAAGCCTTCGGGGATTACAGGCGTGGTGTTATGTTAAGTTATATGTATGACTTTTGATTTTGGCTTTTTGAAAGTAAAGTTAGGTAAAGACTAAATCTATTTGTTTCGGTAAAATATGCGGATCACATAGACTATGGCCATGTCCTTACCAAAGGTATCCTCGCACAGACAAAAGGCTTTCCTTAATCTTTGTTTTAGGACCAGGCTCTGTCACCATGTAAATGCAGATTGTCATTTTTCTTTAGATCTATCTATGGACGTCACAACAACAGGAGTTCGGCAGTAATATTATCAAATCTAAGAGAGTGAAGTCTGGGTGGCTGTAACCGCTGAAATGCCGCGGTGATTCTGGCGCAAATCGCACATCTATCACATTTTGGGTGGTCTCGCTTCTAAAGATAGCTTGACAGAAGCGCGTTTTTCGACGTCCTCTGCTCCAGATGGCTTGACAATTTAGCGAAGACTCTTGTACTGAACGCCACAGCTGGCATGCGTCGAATCAAGCTTTCATTAAGCAACCTAAAGTTTGAATAAGATAAAATAGAACCACATACCATTACACTTATACCGGAACTCCTGATCATAGATATGCCAGGCCTTCGCGTGAGCCAACAGTAGGTTCTTATTACAAATGTAAGGCCCCACGAAGTAGTCCAGTTTAGACCCCAGGATTCCTTTTCCGTAGTAGTAGTCACACTCCACCAGGGGCTCATTGATGGTGATCCAGGTCTTCACACGATCTCCGTAGAGGCTGTAGGCGACTCTCGCGTAGTCGGCAAACCAGTCGGAGATTTGAGGGTTTGCCCAACCACCTGGAAAAAGAGAAGCAATTTTAGACTTTGAAAATGACCGATCATCTTTCATATCTATATAATCAGCCTTTTCCCAACTATTATGGGATCGGCTTCCAGTCTGACCACATGCAGCTGAATACCAGTATTTTACATAGAACGACTGCCTATCTGGTCCTTGGTAAAACTGATTGTCAGACTTTCGGGCCACTGACTACCTGTAACGACTAACAAAGATCTACAAATGGCAGCCAACGGCTGCTTTCCAAGGCACGGAGGAAACTCGGTATGTAATGGGTGGTCACCCATCCACAGACAAACCAAGACAAGCGTGGCTTAACCTGAAAATTGATCCGAGAGGCTGTTATTATTAATAGCCACGAGCTCCCTACTAATTGCCCGATCTTGAGATCGATCCCTAGACCATAGTTTAGCAGTTGTGCTCGCGACCTTCGGTCATAATCCTCGTAGGTACATGATTCATCTGTGTGCCACATTTAAACTCATTCATTTTGCGTCATTGAGTAACATATATACCTCTACGTCTCAATTCACAAAAACATTTGGCACAATATTTGTAGGCAAATGTCACATAAATTAGTATGTAATTGTTTTGCAGACATGTACATTGTATGCACGTAGGTAATATAATTTATATTATAATTTATTTAATGTGGTGTTACGCGAATGGATAAAACGAGAAATGAGTATATAAGAGGAAGTCTGAAAGTGGCGCCGGTGACTGAAAAGTTGTGTGGTAATCGGTTGTCGTGGTATGGGCATGTGATGCGGAGGAATGAGGAAAATATTTTGAGGAAAGTTTTGAGTATGAATGTGGATGGGTATATATGTAGAGGAAGACCAAATAAACGATGGATAGACTGTGTAAAGAATGACTTGGCAAGGAAGGAGGTGTCTGATGAGATGACGAGTAATATACTAGTATGGAAGAAGAAGACATGCTGCGCCGACCCCAAATGAATTGGGATAAGGGCAAGAGAATGATGATAATTGTACCACGGCGAAATAAAGACTGACAAAAAATATGCTCTTATTAGGTACAATTTAATAGTACAGGAGTAGTTAGTCCTAGTAATATACTCTTGTATGTTTGAGCTCTCTGTAAGCAGCGGCCTTCATTTAGTTAGTCATTGGGTCCGCTATTTATTTTCCAGAAATGCAAATAAGTGTGTATTTTGTTGAAAAACCTTCAATACTCAGTACATACGGTTCAGTTTGCGTTATAACTTCGAATAAAATATAAGTCTTTCAACAGTATAGGCCAATATAACGGAAGGTATAGGAAATTTGGAAATTAACTTAATTTACACTTGAATAAACTTGATATTTGTTTAAGTGGAGGGAAACACATATGGAACACGTGTATACCTAACGTATAGGTAGGTATCTGAGGGGTGCTGGTTGATCTGACGATGCAATTGTTGCGCATACTCGGCGTTCATTCATTCGGCTTTGCCGATTGACACACTCCTTTCGGAATCTTCCATCGCTGAATCATGTTTATGCTATGCATGCCTGATAGTTATTTCTCGAAGGCATGTAAAGCCAAGTCAGAGGCCCATGGACGGCATAAAACCTCTGACACCAGGTTAGGCACTTACCACACGATAAAGAAAGTACAATAGGTATATTTTTTTTAAATTGCTGATGATATGCTTCTAGGTGGGGTTGAGAATAATGTACTGAATACGTGGTATTCGTTTGTGCATCGATGTCCCTTCCACCCTGTATTTCAAAACTCACCAAAATCTTGAAGCAACTGTGGCATCTCCCAGTGGTATATAGTGACGATGGGTTCGATGCCCTTCGCCAGTAGACCGTCGATCAGGTTGTTGTAATAGTTCTTGCCGTCCTCACTGATGTAGTTGGCCAAACCAGTTGGCAGGAGACGAGGCCAGGATATTGAGAATCTGGAAATTAGGAGAAACTATGAAACGGCTTATGCTTCAGTCGCGAATGGTGGGTTTGATGTAAGTATAAAGGCATAAGCCCCGAATAAGTTTTATATTGCTATGAGAGTATGAGCTGCTTTTAGCAAAGTAAAGTCAAGTGCGGTCTGTGAATTTTGCTCCAAGTATTTTCATAGACTCTTATTATGGAGCCTGACTGGAGATTTGGACTTCAGTGACCGATATGGTAATCTTTGGACAGAATGCGAGCTCAAGTTGGCCGCTGCCGATCCTATTTGGCTAGATAGGGTATAATCGACCCATCTCGGACACAATGCGAGTGTGGAGTCCCAACACAGAATACGCCACACCTCTCCTTGCCGTCGTACACAACTTATAACACCCACCAGGACTTGAATGAGGCAAACGAAAGAGCTTTCCAGGTTGTTACGTACTGGTCGGATAAAATCTGAGTCATCGATTCGAAAGAAGAAGAAGGTTATAAGGGAACGTGTACGAAAGTTGTGTGGAGCCCATCATAAGTATCTCGTGGAGCATTTGTAATATTATCCACACTTAATGACTAAATTAGGCAATAGGTATTCAAGCCTGAAGCGATACGACAAAATACGTGTGGTTTCCTTTTCAAGAATTTTATCCCACTGCGCTAGAGCCCAAAATGTGGGTTTTGTGTTTAGATTTTATTTACACTATTCGCATTTCTTAGAAAACTTGTCTCTATGATTCGTAATATGCAGGCAAGTCAATTTAGAGGTACAGAGTGAATGGCAATTAGTAGGAAGATAAAAAGTCGGCTAATCGCAATAATAGACCGCACATATACGACTGGTTTCTATGCAACTCTTCCTTTGGAGGCGACATCGGCGCAGATGCAGTTTTCATACGTACTGTGGCAGTCCTCATTGGAGAAACACCCGCAAGCTACCCTGGCGCTTCCACTTTAAAATTTTCGATCGGAAAGCTAATGTAAACACACTATGGTTCATTCAGGTAAACATATACCTAAGTGGTTTGCAGTTAGCCTACCTGTAAAACTGCAAGCCCATTTCCTCAGCCATCTCGATGTCCCTCTCCCACAGATAGTAGGACTTGCAGGCGTCGTCGCCATTACTGCCGTCCGTTATCACTTCTGGATAGCGGTGAACGAGGCGGTCCCATTTGCTTTCTCCTTTGTCTGGAAGACAAGACTTACTTAGTATCTAGGTACAAGACGACCACAAAGTAGTGCGCGGTTTTTCATGCATGCCTTTATGGTAGAATGTGCGGTCGTGAGATCGGCTGAACTTGGTGATAAGGCTACTAGACATTGCTGAGCTGATACTAAACAGAGGTGTTCACGAATGCTGAAGTTCCTCCCGCACCCCCAACTTATGGTAGTGATATGAATCGTGGGGTATTCGTCTACAGGAATCCTATACAATCCTCCGTTATCCCCGCAAGTGAGGATTTCCTCACAGTCAACAAGAAAATAAAAGAACCGACTGAAAAAAGGAGGCTTGAAGTCTGCTAAGAGACAGTGGAATCGGTTTCCATTGAAGCAGGTTAAGATTTATTCGGAGTGAAAACATGTGTTTTTTGATACGTAAAATATTTTTAAGATTTCATATAATGGTAGAGGAAGACCAAAGAAACGATGGATGGACTGTGTGAAGGATGATATGGCAAGAAAGGAGGGGTCTGAGAGATGACAAGTAGATAGAGAGGTATGGAAAAAGAACACATACTGCGACGCCCCCAAATAAATTAGGATAAGGGCAGGAGAATGAAGAGTTTCAAGATTTCATTGTTTTGAATTAGTTGTCGTAGTGGAATACTTACCGCTAACATTCCAGGCTCCTTCAATCTGATATGATGCTGATGCGGCTCCGAACTTGAACCATGGCGGGAACTGCAGGTTGTAGCCCCACGAGTGACTTACTGAAGCCCTACGAAAGAAAATTGAATTGTTAGTACCTACCAATATAACTAAACTAAAGCGCCTGTGCGAGTGTGTAGGTACTACCGCGCTCACTGACGGTCTACCACTTCTCAACTTTATTGCTCAGGGAATACGAGTTAAAAGTGGTAGACCGTCAGTGAGTGTGGTAGTACCACACATTCGCATTAACATAGCATTCGTGTCAAATTAAAATGATTATCACTTTTCCTTCAAATTACTACATTATATTTTTAGAACGAGTGCAAACAATTGCTAAATAAAATAGACATTTTCTATCAGACCGGTTTTTTACGAAGGTCGATGAACTTTATCAAATGTTATTTCTAATCAGTTTGTATATGAGGAATGAGTAGATACGTACCATAAGACGAGTGCTGTTGCCCACAATATATTCGAGACTAAACAGCCACCAAATTATTTGGACAGTTTTTATATACGGCCCAATCAAATAGTTTCACATGTTGCGGACAATTTTGTGACATTGGTGTTTTGCGTAAAATTCCGTATTACTAAAACAAGTGAACAATTTTTGGATTTACCTGAATATGAGTCATTTACTCAGAATTCTTTTCCTCAATCATTTGTCCTTTCGTTGAGGAAAGGGCCTTTCTCCAATCAACTAATTAAACATGAACAAAAAAAATTGTATACCTTGGAAATTCCTTAAAACCACCACTGGAAGCCAGCGCTGTGCTATGGGCCCGCCATAGCTCAGGATCAAGCTGGGTGAAAGCCTTTTTGTTGCAGTCATGACAGCTGACAGCTGACAACTATTCTGCATGCCTTGCCTCTGGAGACCCATATCTGTCTTCCTTTCTTAAACTATAGCAAACCCTGGGAAAAGTAGGATATGCTACTTAGCCTTTCAGTGAAGCGCAATAAGTAAGAGATTGACTAAAGAGAGCTAGGATTTACTTAGTGACTGCTACTTATATTTTCGGTTCGATGTTTTTTAAATTATAAATAACATAAGTCCAGCTACACACGAAACAACAAACCGTAGATTTATGTCGTATGTTTGAAGAGTCATTGAGGAGTTCGTGGCTAAATAATAACAGCCGCTCGGATCAATCTTCAGGTTAAGCCGCGCTTACCTAGGTTGGTCTGTGGATGGGTGACCACCCATTACATACCGAGTTTCTTCCGTGCCTCGGAAAGCACGTTAAGCCGTTGTTCCTGGCTGTCAACTTTGACAGTCGTTACAGGTAGTCAGTGGCCCGAAAGTCTGACAACCAGTCTTACCAAGGGGTCTTGTGGAGGTCAGACAGGCAGTCGCTCCATGTAAAATACTGGTATTCAGCTGCTTCTGGTTAGACTGGAAGCCGACCCCATCATAGTTGGAAAAGGCTAGGCAGATAATGTTGTCTGTTGAGTCATTTACATTTTTGACTCACAACTCAACTCACAATGATAGTTTAGGATGCAAAAAAAGCCATGTGAATGGTTTCCAAGTACTTTATTTACACCTAAAACCTTCTTTACGAGTCTTAGTACGTAGGCATTGCAATCACAACCAACATTTAGTACAACAAAGATTGTTACGGCACGGTTGGCATAGTAACCGAGCGATTGACTGCTGCGCTGCATATCGCTGGTTCGATCCAACCACGGAACAAATATTTGTATGTCCTACAGGTAGGTGTTCCAGGCCTGGCAGTGAGTTTAAATGTTTGTCAACGCCCCATGATACAGGAGATGTGTGTCGGTGGACTCTCAGAAATTTAGAGAGACACCCAAGGTGGGTTGAGGAAGACAGGAGGTTAGCTTGAGGGCGTGTCAGTCTCATTGTTCTGCCACACATTAATATCTTTATCACATCTTTGAGCTGTTCAAGTACCCATGTGACTTTTTAAGGTTCCGTAGCCGAATGGCAAAAAACGGAACCCTTATAAATTCGTCATGTCTGTCTGTCTGTCCGTATGTCACAGCCACTTTATTCCGAAACTATTAGGACTACACAGTTGAAACTTGGTAGGTAGATGTGTTCTGTGAACCGCTTTACGATTTTATACAAAAATAAAAGATTATAGGGGGGGCTCCCCATACATGGAACTGAATCACAACACCAAACCTATACGTGCGGGGTGTCTATAGATAGGTCTTTAAAGATGATATTGAGTTTTCCAAAACTATTTTTTTTGTCTTCAAAGTGGTAAATTGTATATGACCCTCTAATTTCTGAAGTAAGAGGAGGAAATGGGAAAAAAAAATGTAGGATTGTAGAATGTAAAAAAAACTTTCAACGCAAATTGGTTTGAATAAGATTTGATGTTTAGTTTTTGAGATATGAAACTTTTTCATCGAACTATAGCAGTATCTTTGTTTTTCACTAACATACTATGAAAAACAAATTTAGTTTTCCTGTTGAATGTAATACAATACAACATAAATGAATGAGCTTTCAAAATATTTTTGTTATATTGTTTGCTGCGGAACCCTCTATCCGTGTGAATACGACTCGCACTTGGCCGGTATTTTTTTAATTCATACCTTACCTACAAGTTTATCTTGGACATTATTGATATCGATGACATTTTGAAGAAACCTGCAGATATAAGATGAGATAACGGTAGAATGTCAAGGCGAGGAATTCCGTTTCTTAGCTGTTGCGCATAACATAACATCATTCCAGTAATTTCCGAAAAATTAGCTAGAAGTGTACAGGCACCAACACATCTAGCTATCCGAAACTGTCAAATTTTCATAACCAACCTTGAACCTAACGCTGTAGCGATAAAATCGAAAATCTATTGAAGAAATTTGATAGTTTGTAGTAACTTGATGTGCTGGCGTATCAGACAAATAGTAGCCCACATTTCGCCAGTTATGTTTAAGTCCCATGTAATAGGGGGTGAGCTTAATGCCATCACAAATTAAGATGTCGTGGCTGTTACTGAGAAATTTCTAATAAAAAAACTCAATAATACTTCTCCCGCGCAGTCGGGTGTAAATTGTATCGTTTGTGACCAGCTTAAGATTAAGACATAAAGGTAGGTGATGAGATTATCCATTTTGTTACCTGTTTTGCCTAATTGTCTTACATATGGTTAGTGGTAGGGCGTGCATTCCGGAATTCCGGAATTTCGTAATTCCGGAATTCCGTAACAATTTTTATGATATTTTAATTCCGGAATTGAGAGGAGTAATATCGGAATTCCGATATTCATACATTTTTGATGTTTTGATTATTATTATTGCTGAACGCAACCAAACTAGTCTGTGGAACTTTCCACAATGTTAGATGCTTTGTTGTTTTTGAGAACACATTATCAAGAACAACGAGCCTTCTCAAAGGAATAAATAATAATTATTTTCGTGATTTACTTGATCTCAATCTCAATATTATTTTGTTTTTTAATTTTATGTACGTGACACGTTAACGTGATACATACTACGATTTAAATATCCTATGTTTTTTATTCATATTATTAATGTGTGATAAATAAGCCTTGTTGATTTTACGGTTCAAAAAGTTTAATTAGAGTAACAAGGGAGAAAATGACTAAATATGTTTAATTTGTTACTAAAAATGATTAAAAGACTGATATAATTATAAATCTTGTTTGATTTGAAACAAATTTTAAAAGTTACCAGTTCCGGAACCAGTTCCGGAATTCCGGAATCAGATCTCCAGTATTGGAACTCAGTTCCGGAATTGAGAACCTTCCGATATTGCATGCCCTAGTTAGTGGTCGAGTGAAGATGGATTTAGGTAAGTACTTATTAATTGGAGTTATTGATTAAAAACAGGTTAAAAGACTTAGGACATTTGAATACTTTGAATGATTTAACGACTTCTGTATTGAATCCATTAAACACTGCAGGCCAGGTGAATTGGTGTTCCGCACTAAAGGATCCGCAGCTCAAGTTAAAGAAAAACAAAACACGTTGTATGCATTTTATTTACCGATACGATTTAAAATGACGCTTTAAGCATTAAAAGATACCATACAGGATGTAAACGACATCGACACTCTACATAAACATAAGTTTTTCTTTTTAAAACCGTAAAACTCATGCTCATCGAGGTCATCAGTCGGGTGGGGGGGGGGGCATCTAGAATCATGTGCTGAATTAAAAATTCATGGTAATAGTTTGCGCGTCAGTATCCCTTACTATGATATTTTTACTTACTTAGATACTCAATAATATTTACTTACATCGACGATATTTTGTATATCATAAGGTTCTTACTATACGGAACCCCAATACGAATGACCAAAACGATGAATGACATGTGCACCTTTTTAGATCATAAATTAAATATGTAGGAAAATACAGCCAATCAAAGGATTTAAAGTGATTTTGATTAATTATAAAATGGAAGGGTCTTATTGAATAAACAACATTTTTATTTTGGTTTTGTTTTATTTAATGGATGTTTTAAAAGGTTCTTTTTCAAGTTTTGCACACCGACTTAATTCTTTATAGGGCAAGAATAAAAGAGCGACAGAAAAAACGACCCCCGTACTACTCAATGCATCCACCAGCACAATGTTTTGATTACGTTACATTGAGTCCTACCGTAAAAAGGTGATTTTTCACCCAAAAAAATTGTCGATTCCCAGAAATGATTTTTGCATAGAGTTATTTAGTTTGATGTACAGAATGCTTGGTTGACGGCTTCGTGAAGAGTCCCTTTACACCCTGTATATCTACATATTTTACATTATTTCCTGATAAGGATAGTAAGTAGCGTAACTAATAGTAGATTTAGCATTTTTAATTAATCTACATAACATCACGCCTGTAATCCCCGAAGAGTTACGTAGATATGTACCTAATACTTTTTTTTTAAATGTTGCAACACCATGCTGAGATAGGGACCTTTTGGCCTCGTACAGGACCATATTTAATTTGTTTTTATCTTTTTTTCATGTTTACTTTTTTATATAATTTTTGTACTATTGTTATCTCATCCGTTTTGTTTTTTTTTGTTTTGTCCTGTGTCAGTCTAACAAACACTTTTTCTTTCTTTCTATTATGTTAATTCCCATGTAATAGGGGGCGAGCCTATAGCCATCATCTGGCGCAATTCCAGACTCCATGGCTACTGCTAAGAAATTCCTGATGGAAAAAACCCAATAACATCATACTCAGCAGTCGTGCTGGCGACCACTAGGCCAACGAGACAGAATCTACATAATCTAGGTGCAACTAGAAAAGCAAAGGTCTGCAACTAGAACGTTCAGCATTATGTCAGTCTGTGTAAAAATTATGAGTTTTGTGCCTAAATTAACAAATCATTTAAGATTTGTCCTTGATCAGCTCGTGGGTAAATAATAAAAGCCGAACGGGTCGATATTAAAGGTAAAGCCGCGCATGCAAGGATTGGTGACTATCCATACCGAGTTTCATCCGTGCCTCGGAAAGCCCTTTCAGTCGTTCGTCCCGGCTGTCATTTGTAGATCTTTGACAGTTGTTACAGGTAGTCAGTGGCTCGAAAGTCTGACAACCAGTCTTACCAGGAGCAGATAGGCAGTCGCTCTTTATAAAATACTGGTATTCAGCTGCATCTGGTTAAACAGGAAGCCGAGCCCAACATAGTTGTGAAACGGCTAGGCAGATAATGATGATAGTACATATGGTCTTTCTACTTAATGAGTTTTAGCAAGTGGCTTTCGTACTGTAACATAGCCTTGGCATTAAATTAATCCATACTTAATATTATAAATACGAAAGTAACTTTGTTTGTTACCTTTTCACGACTAAACGGCTGATCGGATCTGGCAAGGAGATAGATTATATCCCGGGAAAGGATATAGGCTATCTTTTTTGTTTTCCACATATACATACTCATCTAAATTTCCTCGCTTACGAAGCCGCGGGCATCAGCTAGTTTATAATAATTATGATGTTTTTATTACATTATAATACTACATTACTTTACGTTTCATAAGAACCAATAGTCTAAAAATACGTGTGTTGTTCAACAAATGGTTTCCCGAATTTACTTTCGTTTCGTGAACAATTTAATTGCAATATTAAATAAGAAATAAGAATATTCGGTTATTTAATGAGCTGAAAATTTATATTCAGAAATACGTACCTACATATGTTCAGCTAATTAAATAGTAAAATATGCTTAGTAGTCTGTTTTTAATGTAATAAAATGGCTTCATCAGTTCATTTCTTTTACTTGTACCTAAAAGGATAGTACAGTAGCGACATCTGTCTTGCTGTGATGCAGATCTACAAAATCTGACGACACGGCAGGGATGACCTCATGACATCACAAAGAAGGTTTTAAGATACAATTTCGAAGGTCGCCTTCTACAACTGTAAACCATGTAGCTATAGTTCTGTTCTTTTAAGGCGGCTCGGAAGTTAGCTGCGAGTGACGGTCTGCGCAGGTATAACGGTTCCAACTGCATCAGGACTCGGAACATCTGACGTAAAGCTGCGCAGAACACAATTTTAGGTATCGTCTTGCCTGGATAATGCGCAGACCGTCACTCGCAGCTAACTTCCGAGCCTCCATAAAGTTTGAACAGAAGTTAGCCGCTAATCGCAACCGCTAGTGACCGCTGTGACGCGACTGGTGTCTATAACTCTTTGTAAACGCTACCGTAGATAACGTAGACATTGCTAGCTGTTGCTGCGCTTCAGAGGCGACTGCATACCAGTAGGTCGGTCAGTGGCTGACTGGCTGTCGCTAGCAGAGCGCCTGCGGGTTTTTTTGACAATGACATTCGCGTAGAAAAGTGCTGCCGCCATCGAAGCTACGGTCACGTTTGGGATTAAAAACGCAGCGGCATTGTCGGATTCCGATAATGAACTCAAAATCAAAGCATTTATTTCAATTAGACCATCACAGGCACATTTGAATTTCAAATAAAACAAAAAAAAAGCGAAGCTACAGTCACAGTCACAAGGTATAATAACTTGAGAAAGTACTGTAGTTGCACATTCCAAAGCGTAGATCTCTAGAAGAGAAGAATGGGCATGAAACTCCATGGGCACTCTTTTAAATCAAATTATTCTTACAAAATCTGGATTAGATCGTTCATGTTGACTCATCCGCAAGCCACCAGCCATCCTCAGCTCAAATCGCCCTACACAATGGCAGACTGCAGCAATACTTCAATCAGACACAATCGGGAAGAAATTTAGAAATTAGACGCAGGAACCACAGTTTATCATATACACAACTTTGAAACTTTGAATTACTAGTGAGAAATTCCTAATGAAAAATCCAACAACACTTTGGCCACACCGGGAATCGCACATAGAACTTCACGTTCAACAGTCGCACTTACAATGCCGAGGTGACAGTGCCTTTCGTATGTTACTTTGAAGTAGCTCACCGCGGAACAGTCAACCGATGTGGTGTCCCACGAGGCATTCGTATCCATTATTGTCTTCAGATCCTCTGAGCCGTCGAAAAGCCATTTTCCTGGCTGTTCTCCAGGCTTTACTCTTCACACCATCCGAGTTGTGTAGTGGTTCAACGCGTAGTAAGCGTAAGTGCCTGAAAAAATTAAGTTAGCAATGTTTAGGACGAGTACTGTTTATCGTCATTCATTATTTTCAAAGTTAAACTTCTTTTATAGCATGTTTTACAGAATTAGTTGGCTGCCAGCATCTTTTTGGGTTTGGTTGGGTGAAGATTTTGTATCCCCACGGTAACCATCAAGTAGTTTAGACCACATTAGCTGTTTAAAGTACATAAGAACGAAGGCATCTGGACCTTAAGTGAAACAGCCTTGATAGTTTTTGCCAAAGTAGAAGACCCTTCTGTATTCCGACTCTGGCATAGTCTGAGGGTTACTAGGCAGCACTTGACTACTATCCTGTCCCTTTCGAAATAGTCATATTTTCGGTACTAGACAGGCTTTATTTTCAATCTATACATATAATAAAATCGTAGACTCTCCGTTCTGTATATTACAAATTCTTAAAAAAAAATCACTGGAAGGTGCGAGAAATAAGTAATAGAAAGTAACAAAATATTTTTTTTAAGTGTTTGTCGGTTTGTCTGAAAAATTGTGACAACCGAACGTTAGTACAATCGTGTTTGTAATTCTTTTAAAACATAAAATATTTTAATAAGAAAATAGATGAGTGGACATTATTTATTACAACCCTGTAGTAGGGACAAAAAGATGACAATCTAACAGATTCTTGGCTCTCATGCTTTGTAGATATGTACTATAATTCAATTTTGATTTCGTTTGGTTTGGAAAAAAGATTAGTTCCGTTAGTTTTAATAAAGGGTAGCCTTGACTTAACTTTATCAGGCAACCCATTCGCAATGTTAGTTTGTTCATGTAAGTATTTTACTCCGTTAACGTAAGTTTTAAATAACCGTTCGGAGGCTCGTCACTGCCGTGTTTTAGCATTTTCAAATAAAGCCTGTCTACCTCGTCGTACCGAAAATATGCCTGATACCCCCACCCATGCGAAATTATGTTTATGCATGAAAAAACATAAATAACGAATGGGGTTCCTGTTTAAATTACGACAACCGTGAGGCTTGACGGATTTTACTTGGACAACGTTATACCATCGTGTTTGTATTTGTTTCGCTATCTTTATTTTTTAATAGAAAAACAGATGAATAATATTGATACTCGCAGTATCAATATTATTCATTTATACCTTACCTCACAACCCTGTAGTAGGGAATAAAGGTCGACAACCCAGCAGATTATTGGCTCTTATGCTTTGTACTTTCATTACAGCACTCCAACGGCACTCTCATAGTCAAGACGACTTATTGTCGGCCCTACGCTGTGCCCACAAATGCTGTATCCATGATAATATTGTAATACCAAATGATTTGAAAAGAGTAACCATGGAGTTTCTTGCCGGTTCTTCTCCATAGGAAACGACCAACCCGAACCGTGCACCTTTTTGTCGACGTTTTATAAGTGCCCATCTAGGCCTATGTGAAATAAAATATTTTGATTTTGATTTTTTGAAAAACTCAATAACACTTTGCCCGACCGGAGAATCTAAACCAGGACCTCATACATGCTTCAGGCCACTATACCAACAACTATAAAAGCGATTTGCGGTATCAATCCTTTAACATCTGGCAGACCTATCGTTAAAAATTAAAATTATCTAAATTAGCACTTAACAGGTCTTCTCATAATCTAGACTTATGTTTTTTAAAGAAACTTCTTATAAATTGTGCCATACGACGTACAGTCACGAGCACCAATATGTATACACTTTCCTAAATTAAAAAGAAATTTTCGCGAGAAATAACGATTGTAACTTGGAGATAGGATCTTTTTTAAAAATATATGAGTTAAAGAATAGCATAATCAGCCTATAATGTTCCCACTGCTGGGACACAGGCCTCCTCTCTATGAGAGGGAATGGGCTATAATCCACCACGCGGGCCCAGTGCGGGTTGGTAGATGTCACATGGCTTCGAATTTTTGATTCTAGGACATGCCGGTTTCCTCACGATGTTTTCCTTCACCGTTTTGAGAGCAGTGGTGATGAAATAAATAACACAAAGTAATGCGCCTGCTTGGGTTCGAACCCACGACTTACTACTCGTAAGTCGGGACCGCCACCACTGGGCTACCGCTGCTCTAGTTAAAGAATACTATGTTCGTAACAACATGAAATTTTAATCAAAACATTAGGAGACAAAAACCCTTTTATAAGTTGTTAAGTGTTTACATATTGGTGCTCGTGACATCATCTGCCTAGCCTTTTCCCAACTATGTTGGGGTCGGCTTCCAGTCTAACCAGATGCAGCTGAATAACAGTATTTTACATGGAGCGACAGCCTATCTGACCTCCACAACCCAGTTAGTACTGGGTAATACGATACCCCTTGGTAAGACTGGTTGTCAGACTTTTTGGACCTCTGACTACCTAACGACTGTCAAAGATCTACAAATCACAGCCGGGACCAACGGCTTAACGTGCTTTCCGAGGCACGGAGGAACTTTGTATGTAATGGGCGGTCACCCATCCACAGACCAACCTAAGCAAGAACGGCTTAACCTAAAGATCGGCCCGAGCGGCAGTTATTATGCAAATTGCCGGTCGTTGTGAACAGACGTATCGAACAATAATTGCAATAAACAAATAATCACTTGCGAAATTCTGACCTAGTTTCAATACCCAGTCGTACCGCATATTCGTACAGTACATTTGTGTAAGGTGTATTTTTAGTAGAAATGACCGGTGTTTAACAAGAACAATATAACCTACTTCGCGATGGAGGATAATAGTCCATTCAACCGAAGTAGTAAATGTGTTCGCTCCCCGCCTTCTACTCCTGTGCCTGTGGCCGTACCTGCCTCTACACCTGTGCCCGTGGCCGTACCCGCCTCTACCCCTAAAGCGCCTATCCAAAGGAACGATGCCCCTGAAGTTGTCTCGACGACAGAACTTCAGAACTGGATGGCGATTATCGAACAGAGCCTGAAGGAGGTGTGCGCTATTGCAGCGGAGGGAAAGCTGAATGTGGAGCAAAAAACGCGCATCACTAACCTATGCCGGAAGGTTAGTCACGGGACCTCGCAGATGGCCGTCATGTACCAGTCCGTCAAAGCTAAAGCCCTCCAATCGCACTACGCCGTCAGAACTCTTGAAAACCAACTCGATCTTTCGCAGCAGCTACAGAACCTCAAACTGAGTATCGAAGATTCGACGAAACCTGCCCAGGGATCTTCCTTTGCTGACATGGTAAAGAAAGGTGCCAACAATTTTATCCAGCCAAGTTATGTCAGTTCCGTGGCCATCTATCCGAGTGACAAGTTGAAGACCAGTGATGAGACTAAAACTCTTGTCCAAAAAATAATCAGCCCCGAACAAATGAAGCTCCACGTGAGAGGCCTGCGCAAGACGAAGAACGGCGGTGTTATCATCAGCACCGAGACGAAGGACGATATCGAGAAGCTGAGAAAATCGGTGCAGTTAACCAAATCAGGTCTAACAGTTGACGAGCCCCATAAGAGGAAACCTAGGGTTGTAATTATAGGAGTGCCGACATCCATGCAAGAAACTGAGGTTTTTACCTGTGTGTACAACCAAAACTTAGCCGAAAAACTTCAGGACTGCAGCCTTGAGACGTTTTTGAGCTTAATTAAATTAAGTCATAAGTCAGGTAAGAAAGACACGGAGACATGTAATTACATTGTTGAAGTACCTGCAGTCATACGCAAAGCCCTGATTTCAAAAGACCGAGTTTTTGTAAATTGGTCATCATGCCCTGTGAGAGATTTTACTTTGGTCACACGATGCTATAAGTGTCAGCAGTATGGACATGCGGCCAAGTCATGTCGACAGACATCGTATACCTGCGGCCACTGTGGTGATCAAGGTCACTCAGTAAAAGAATGTCCAAAGAAGGCTGACGAACCAAAATGCGCTACTTGCTTGCATTTCAAAAAGCCAGACAAGCATAACACAGGTGCTGCTGACTGCCCGGCGAAAATAATGGCTGAAAAAAGGTACATCAATTCTGTAGATTATGGAGGCGCCTAAGAGCGCCGTTAATTAGTTATTCTTCTGCCCTTTTTATATTTGTATTTTTAAATCCCATTATGATAAATAGTTTAATTAATGATTTAGATAACTTCTCTGTATCCGAGTCCAAAGTTTGTGAAGCTGAAAACTGCAAACAATATCTATCTGACTACAAATCTCCGCTAACCATTTTAACACAAAATATTCGCAGTGTTTTTAAGAACTTTGATAGCTTTAGTACATTTCAGCAAAGGCTAAACATAAATTGTGACATTATTGTTTTAACCGAATGCTGGCTTGCCAAACACTATAACATACCACTAATTCCGGGATATAATATGTATAGAAGTACCATAAATTACAACCAAAATGATGGTGTGATAGTTTATGCAAGAAATCATCTGAACGTCTCTGTTGAGGAACCTGATATGCACGATTGTAACAGATTGCTAGTTAAAATTGGATCAGAATTTGCGATATTAGCATTATATCGACCCCCGCCTTTTAAAAATACTAGCAATTTTACTGACTCTCTGAATGAGACCTTGCAGAACCTGTCATCCATTAAAAACACAATTGTAATTGGAGATATTAATATCAATATTCTTCCAGGAAGTGCTGATGCTTCTGCTCAGGACTACCTCAACCTATGCGCTTTTCATGGCCTGCTCCCAGCACACAGCTTTCCTACACATCACAGTGGCTCCTGTTTGGATCATATTATGCTGAAATCGAATTTCCCTTCACTTGCACTTGTTGTTAACTCAACAATAACCGATCACAATGCTGCCCTACTAACCCTAAATTGTAAATTACCAAAACAAGACACTCGCAAAATTACAAAACTGAATATAAATAGACTTGAAGAAGATTTACGCGTCATCGATTTTGATCCAGTCTATAATTCTGCTGACCCGCAGTTTTGCATGTTGTTTGTAATTGAAAACTTAAGAAATGCAATTCAGAAAAACACGGTCGTGTCGCAGTTGAGCAACAAATATCACAACATAAAACCATGGATCACAACAGGTCTTATTCGCTGTATGAAACATAGGGATAAACTGCATATGAAAGCTAAATCTAATCCAGAAAATGCAGTATTGCAACTTTCGTATAAAAGATATCGAAATTTCTGTAATGATCTCCTTAAAAAAATTAAAAACAACTACGACAAAATGGCATTGGAAAAGGCTGGAACAAACAGTAAAAAGATCTGGAAATATATTAAAGACGCAACTTATACCGCAAAACAATATGAGTCATCTTCAAGTTTATTACAAGCACACTCGTCACCGGTGGAATCCGCTAACATAGCAAATAATTTCTTTGTTAATGTGGGTAAGTATCATGCAGAAAAAAATCTGGGACAATCCCAAAACCTAACGAGCACTCCTTTAACATCTAACTCCTCTTTAACATCCTTCGCGCTGCTAGATACTGACGAGACTGAAGTAGAAAGTATAATAATGACCTTGAAAGAAGACTGTGCAGTTGGCTGGGACAACATATCGAATAAAATTATTAAAAAATTTAAGGACATTTTGGTACCACCACTGACTTATATTTTCCGCATTTGTTTATCTTTAGGTCATTTTCCAGAGTGTCTTAAAAAAGCTGTAATTGTCCCTGTCTATAAATCAGGCAGCAAAGAGCAAGTGACAAATTATAGACCTATTTCTTTACTACCTTCTATGTCAAAAATATTGGAGAAAATAATAAACAAAAGGTTGTTGAAATATTTAGAAGATAAATCGATTCTGTCCGAACGGCAGTTTGGATTTAGACCTAAAGTTTCAACTGCCGATGCGGTACATCATCTGACTGACTATCTAGCTCAAGAACTTGACAAGGGTAACCACACAGTAGGAATTTTCCTGGACCTTGCCAAAGCTTTTGACACAGTTTCCATTCCAATTCTGTTGCGCAAGCTTGAGATCATGGGTGTAAGAGGCACCCAGCTGAAACTATTCCAAAGTTATTTAGAAGATCGTTCCGATCGTGCGTAAAGATTGGCGATGTTCTCAGCTCTGTTCAAAAAAACACATTTTTTGGTGTTCCCCAAGGAAGTATTCTAGGGCCCACTCTGTTTTTGATCTACATAAATGACCTTTGCAATCTAAAGCTAGAGCATGGCACTATTATAACTTACGCTGACGACACTGCTTTACTTTTTTCGGCTGACTCAGAAAATGAAGTCTACAATCTTGCGCAACACGGATTTAATATTGTAAATAAATGGCTTCAAAATAACTCACTAACACTAAATGCAGAGAAGACAAATTATATTAAGTTTTCGATGCGCAAGCATGTATCGAATATCCCTTCAGCGTTGCATGCTCATTGTTGTCCAATTCCCGCAGATAGCCAGTGTAAGTGTCCCAATATTAAGAAGACTGATAAAATAAAATACCTTGGTATTATAATAGATGAAACCCTTTCCTTCAAACAACATATGGAAGCTCTAAATAGTAGAATTCGTAAGCTGATATTCGTATTCAAAAAACTACGATTTATTACAGATCCAAAAATTCTTAGACAAGTATATTTTGCTCTTTGTCAGTCAATTCTGACTTACTGTATTACATCATGGGGTGGGACGAGTAAAACTCTGTTATTGTCTATTGAAAGAGCTCAAAGAGCTATTCTCAAAGTGGCTACTTGCCGCCCTTTCCTTTTCCCCACTAACCTCCTGTATAAATCTTGTGAAGTACTAACAGTTCGACAGTTATTTATTATGAGCAGTGTACTAAAACAACACGCAGCACTTCCATACAGCACTGAATTTACTAAAAAAAGACGGAAAGATATAGTTTGCCCTCAAAAAAGTACAAAACATGCTTTCACAGCGAAGTTTTATATGTACCTCGGACCGCTACTATACAACAGGATAAATGAAAAAATAAACATCTACTCTTTAAATCACAGTAACTGCAAGAAAACCCTTAAGGAAGCCCTTCAAACTATGTCCTATGAAGATACAGAGAAGTTATTACTAGTGCTAAAGTAAATATTATTCCTATTATTGTTATTTTTTATGTTAAGCTAAAGTAAATATTGTTAATATTATTGTTATTTTGTAAGCTATGTTAATATAATATAATTTTATACACGTTTTTTGCATAGGTACCAATAAGATTAATATGATAATATGATTATTTAATCATTTAACGTTACCTCCAATCGCCTGAAATACAGGATTACCTAGTTCAGGCACAAATCACGGGTTAACTCGACATAGATTTAAGAAAAACTGTAAATGTTGCACCTTATATTTTTGAATAAATTTTATTATTTATATTATTTATTTATTATTATTTAGCCACGAGCTCCTCATTGGTGCTCGTGACAGTACATTCAAAATACTTAAAACATTGGCAGTAACAAATAATCTATAAAATTTCAATATAAATTCAGGAACTCTCAATGACATACCTATTTAAATCGAATCTGCGTAAACTGCGTATGGATTATTGATAATTGCGAATAATTTATGTATGTGTTCCTTTTAATACAGGTTCTTTTTTATGTAAAAAAGCTATTTGTATTTATTATTTTATGTGACATGTTTATTGGATTTTGTTTAAAATGATTTTTATTTTATTGAGTAAATGAAACGAAACGCTAGACTGGAACTTTCCAACTGATAAGTTTAATTAATATAATGGTTAAATGTAAAAGTTCCTAATGATCTATGTAAGTTATAATTCTTAGATAAATTATAATAGATACTCTGCAATATTAGTTTAAAGTTATCTTGCTGCGCCCTAACAGGGTCATGTACTCACTAGTTTAAGCTTAGCGTGTAAAATTGGTTGAGTACATTGTGCATTAAAATAAAATAAATAAACAGCACAGCACAGTTCTTGCACAGCAAGAACATGTGAATTTATCAGACTTCTGTTCGCTACATTACTTTTTGGAGAAATCATCATCATCAACATCATACTCCTGCCCTTATCCCAATTTATTTGGGGTCGGCGCATCATGTCTGCTTCTCCATTATAATCATAATCAGCCTATAATGTTCCCACTGCTGGGACACAGGCCTCCTCTCTATGAGAGGGAATGGGCTATAATCCACCACGCGGGCCCAGTGCGGGTTGGTAGATGTCACATGTCTTAGAATTTTTGCTTCTCCATTACTTGTGGAAAAATATTTAAAGAAAACAAATGAGAAAGATAGAAACGCAAACGATGTCAATACAAAAAAAAAAATTGAAAACTCACCAAGAAGAAAATCTCACCATGATCTTTTTTCTTTCTATAATCCTTGGAGGACGCGCGGGTTCGCGAGAAGTGGCATGAGTGGATAGGCTTTTGCTCAGGAGTGGGACAGAGCAGGCTAGGAAAAAAAACCCTTTAAATTTTTTTACCCGACTTTTTTATCCAAAAAGGAGTATAATGATTTTTCCAGTCACTCTTTTGGCTTTTCCCTAGGAACTAAGTCAGTGTTCAAACTTGAAAAAGAACCTATAAAAACATCCATTAAATAAAACAAAACCAAAAAAAAAATGTTGTTTATTCAATAATACCCTTCGATTTTATAATTAATCAAAATCACTTTAAATCCTTTGATTGGATGTCTTTTTCTAGACATTTATGATCTAAAAAGGTACAGATGTCATTCATCTTTTTGGTCATTCGTGTTAGGGTTCCGTATAGTAAGAACCTTATTATGCACAAAATATCGTCGATGTAAGTAAATATTTTTGAGTATCTAAGTAAGTAAAAATATCATAGTAAGGGATACTGAAGCGCAAACTATTATCATGAATTTTTAATTCAACACATAATTCTAGAATCATCTAGGGTCATCACTCGGAGCCGCCCTCCCCCCCGACTGATGACCCCGATGAGTATGAGTTCTTCGGTTTAAAAAAAAACTTATTTTTATGTGCAGTTCGTGTCGATGTCGTTTACATCCTGTATGATATCTTTTAAAGCAAAAAAATCTTCATCTTAGAGAATCGGTAAATAATAAAAATAAACATTTAATTCAGACTAGGTCCATATTTTGTTAGTAACAATGTACTTAAAAACAATACAATTAATTAATAAATAACCAAGGACATTTTTATGCTCAACCAATGTTGTTGACACGGGCTTACCTCTTTTTTTTTTGTTTTGTACTTTCGTTTAGTCACTCTAGTTTATTTTATTTTTTTGTATGCAGATCTGTTTCTCTATTTCTCATTTTTAAGTATCTATTCACCACCACCTTTGACACAAAATATAAAACTGGTTCACATCCGTAACCTCACTAATTCAGGTCCAGTTGAAAACCAGCGTCGGGCACTAATTTGCTGAACTGGGCCTATTTGGCGCAGCCGTGAGGCACACAGTGTCGCACTATTCTATATATATTTTTGTTTTTGATTTAAGTTTTTTATTTTTTGTTATTTTTTTATACTGTGTGCACTTGTGGCATGTGCCAAATAAATGTATTTTCTTTCTTTCTAAATAAAATAAGAAAATATAAATAAACATTAACAACATCCAACGTATTTGTTTTTCTTTAACTTGAGCTGCGGAACCTTTGGTGCGGGACTACAATTCACCTGGGTAGTTTTTAATGGATTAATTAGGTACAGAAGTCGTTAAATCATTAAAATTATCGAAACTTCCTAAGTGCTTTTAACCAACATAATTACCTACCTAAATCCATCTTCGTTAGGCCACTATCCATATGTAATACAGGTAAAAAACAGATAATTGTATCACCTACCTTTAGGTGTTAATCAGTAAGCTGGTCACACACGATACGATGTATTAAAGGTCTAACTATTCATACACGAAATATTTTCAGAGAATCATCTAACGGCTATAAAGAAGCCATTTCAAGGGATTTTTTTTTTTTATCTGAGTATATTTTTATAAAAATAAATAATTTAAAATTACTTGACCCACAAAATAAATACTAGCTCCTTATTTTTGAACATCCATTACGCTAGTTTACTACGTCGTATTTACCTACTGTCATTGTTAGATTATTAGAGTAAAGGTTTTATGCAAAAAAACTCAAAAAGTTTTAGAATTATAATAATTTCGTAAAAAAAAACAATCCGATATTTTTTATTTTTCGTTGCTATGGCGACTTTACGACTTATAGAAGTTACTCTTAAAATATTACGTGTATGAAAAATAGACCTTTATACACCCGACTGCGCAGCTGAAGTTTTATCGAGTTTTTCCATCAGGAATTTTTCAGTAGCAGCCACGGTGTCTGGATTTGTGATCGGGATGACATTAAGCTCATCCCCTATTACATGGGACTTAAACATAACTGGCGAATTGTGGACGTACTATTAGATAAAGGCGCCACCACATCTAGTTACTAAAATCTGTCAAATGTCTTTAATAGATTTTAGATTTTATCGCTACAGCATTAGGTTCAAGGTTGGTTGGGAAAACTTGACAGTTTCGGGTAGCTTGATGTGCCGGCGCTTGTACACTTCTAGCTAATATTTGGAAATTACTGGAGTGATGTTATATCATGCGCGACAGCTATGAAACGGAATTCCTCGACTTGACAGTGGACCGTTATCTCCACCTTGGGTGTCTCTCTAAGTTTCTGAGAGTCCACCGACACACATATCCTGTATCGTGGGGCGTTTACAAACATTTAAATTCACTGCCAGGCCCGGAAAAACTACTGTAGGCCATACAAATGTTTGATCCGTGCGGAGATCCACCCCGCGACATGCAGCGCAGCAGTCAATCGCTCGGTCACTACGACAACCGTGACGCAACACTTTTTGTTGTTCGAAATGTTGGTTGTGAATTGGAATGCCTAAGTACTAAAACTCATAAAGTTGGTTTTAGGTGTAAATAAAGTACTTTGAAACTATTCTCATGGCTTTTTGACACGCTAAACTATCCTTGTGAGTCAAAAATGTACCTAAATGACATACGACATAAATCTACGGTTTGTTGTTTCGTGTGTAGCTGGACTTAGGTTAGGTTGGCTGGTTAGGTTTTTTAAAACATCAAGCCGAAAATATAAGTAGCAGTCACTTAATAAATACTAGCTCTCTTTAGTCAATCTCTTACTTATTGCGCGTCACCGAACGGCTAAGTAGCATATCCTACTTTTCACAGGGTTTTCTATAATTTAAGAAAGGAAGACAGGTATGGGTCTCCAGAGGCATGGCATGCAGAATAGTTGTCAGCTGTCATGACTGCAACAAAAAGGCTTGATCCTGAGCTATGGCGGGCCCATAGGACAGCGCTGACTTCCAGTGGTGGTTTTAAGGAATTTCCAAGGTATACAATTTGTTGCTTAATTAGTTGATTGGAGAAAGGCCCTTTCCTCAACGAAAGGACAAATGATTGAGGAAAAGAATTCTGAGTAAATGACTCATATTCAGGTAAATCCAAGAATTGTTCACTTGTTTTAGTAATACGGACTTTTAAGAAAAACACCAATGTCACAAATTGTTCGCAACATGTGAAACTATTTGGTTGGGCCGTGTATAAAAACTGTCCAAATAATTTGATGGCCGTTTAGTGTTTGATATGTTGTGGACAACAGCACTCGTCTTATGGTACGTATTCCTCATATACAAGCTCATTAGAAATAACATTTAATAAAGTAAATAACCGGTCTAACAGAAAATGCCTATTTTATTTAGCAATTTTTTGCACGCGCTCTGAAAAGTTATGTGAAAGAAAAGTGATAATTATTTTTCAATACACTTTCTCGAAAACTGGTTCTTATCGCACTACGATTAGGTTCAACATGTAATGTATTTCACTAATGTGGATTTTTAATATTTTTCCGCACACGTGCGGAAATAAAAATTTCCACAGATTGACATTAAGTTCAAATGGGTCTAAGTCAAAATAAAACAATCACCGCTGGCTAAAGTCATTGAAGACTTTAGCCGGCAGTGATTGTTTTTTTTTTAATCTCGGCAGAGATATTATATGCGTCTTTACGGCGTAAATATTTTTTGAGTATTTAAATTGTGTTTATACATAGAATATCGTAGATAAACATGATTATTTTAAACAAATATTTACTTTTATGAACAAATTAACATTTATTTGTGTTCTAAATAGAAAAAATTTGAATATTCTATTTTTCATATTAGGCTGATTCATAGCTGAATCATAACTTAGCATCTTCCGAAACCTGGCGAAAGCAAAGCATAGTTTCCCAATAATTCCTGACATAAATACTTTCCGTTCTTATGTTTTATTTCGTCGAAAGTGTATTGAAAAACGTCGTTTGATACGCGTGGGGATTTGTTACTGCAGTTCTCGGCTCCATAACACCCTCGCCTGCAGCTCGGGTGTTAATTCCGCCTCGAATGCAATAACAAAGTTTCCCCACATATCAAAATGTACTATTAATACGACACCAATACGATGATAATGCGAATGTGGGGTACTACATTACATTACATTCACTGACAGTATACCAGTTTTAACCCGTATTCCCTGAGCAATAAGGTTGAGAAGTGATAGACCGTCAGTGAGCGCGGTAGTACCTACACACTCGCACAGGCGCTTTAGTGTAGTCATACTGGTAGGTACTAACAATTCAATTTTCTTTCGTAGGGCTTCAGTAAGCCACTCGTGGGGCTACAACCTGCAGTTCCCGCCATGGTTCAAGTTCGGAGCCGCATCAGCATCATATCAGATTGAAGGAGCCTGGAATGTTAGCGGTAAGTGTTCCACTACGACAACTAATTCAAAACAATTTAATCTTGAAACTCATCATTCTCCTGCCCTTATCGGGGTCGGCGAAGGATGTGCTCTTCTTCCATACTTCTCTATTACTCGTCATCTCATCAGACACCTCCTTTCTTGTCATATCGGATGATCACACAGTTCATCCATCGTTTCTTTGGTCTTCCTCTACTCTTATATGAACTCTTAAAAATATTTTGCGTGTACTACCAAAAAACACATGTGTTCACTCTGTATTAATCTTTAGCTACTTCAATGGAAACTGATTCCACTGTCTCTTAGCAGACTTCAAGCCTCCTCTTTGCGGTCGGTTCTAAATTCATCGGAACCTTTTATTTTTTTGTTGACTGAGGAAATCCTCACATGCGGGGAAGACGGAGGATTGTATAGGATTCCTGTCGAATACTCCACGATTCATATCACTATCATTGTTGTGGGAGCAGGAGGAACTTCAGCATTCGTGACCACCTCTGTTTAGTATCAGCCCACAATGCCTAGCAGCCTTATCACCAAGTTCAGCCGACCTCACGACAGCACATTCTACCATAAAGGCATGCATGAAAAACCGCGCACTACTTTGTGGTCGTCTTGTACCTAGATACTAAGTATGTCTTGTCTTCCAGACAAAGGAGAAAGCAAATGGGACCGCCTCGTTCACCGCTATCCAGAAGTGATAATAGACGGCAGTAATGGCGACGACGCCTGCAAGTCCTACTATCTGTGGGAGAGGGACATCGAGATGGCTGAGGAAATGGGCTTGCAGTTTTACAGGTAGGCTAACTGCAAACCACTTATGTATATGTTTACCTGAACGAACGCACTGGCTTCCCGATCGTGAACTTAAGGTGGAAGCCCCAGGGTAGCCGCGAAAATCAAATTTTCTTACGTTTTTTGCAATTTGCAGGACAGTTTTAGGTTGTATGTTGATGAAAATATGAATCACGCCAGTAACACGTATGTAGTTACAGTATTGTAACCATAAAATTCATCAATACCACTCTCATATCTCATTTAATCCCATTGAATGACTACTTCATGGAAAAGTCATTCAATGGGGCTAAATGAACTTTGAGGGTAGTATTGATGTTTTGATGACCATCAATGGTATTCAATGAACTAAGAAGGTTGTATTTATGATTTTGTATTACGTATTACGGCCGCAAATGATTTCTAGTTAAATATACAGCCAGATACTGACCGGCCAGTATTAAAAAACGTACGAAAATTTGAATTTCGCGGGCTAACCCGCCATAGTACATTTGAATTTCGACTCCAAAGGAAGAGTTGCATAGACACCAGTCGTATCGGTGCGGTCTCTTATAGCCATGGGGTGACTGTTAACCTACTAATTGCCATTCAATCTGTACCTCTAAATTCACTTCTATGCATATTACGATTCAGGTAGATACCTACAAGTTTTCTAAGAAATGCGAATAATAAAATATAAACACAAAACATCTCACATTTTTGGCTCTAGCGCAGTCGGTGTCTAGTTTTGAAAAGAAAACAACACGCATTTTGTTAATTTAATGTAATAGAATTCCAGCGTATTACATCGTAAGCTTCAATACCTATTGCCTAATTTAGTAATTAAGAGTGGATAGTAATAAAAATGGTCGGTAGTTATGATGGGCTCACACAAGAAACATACACGTTCAGTTGACTATGGGAAAATCGCGTATGTTTCGTCTCAAAACTCCGTATCTCAGTTGTATCAAAACTAAATGAAATGTAATTTTGCACACATATACTTGAATATATATAGTTTAATGGAAATAATTTGATTTAAAAAATTCTGTTTATTAGTTAATTTAAAAAATAAAACTAAAAAAAAATACATGCATTCTGTGTATATGAAAAAATAAACAAAATTATTAAATGTATTTTTTTTTGTTAATATCATAAAACGAAATATAAATAAGTAGTAACAAACGACAAAAATATGTACAAAATTCAGCAAGGTCCTATAGATTATCTTTGACAGCGAGAAGGGCATTGGCTTCATCGAAATTTAAAGTTCTTTTGATATTGTTTCTGAGATATTTCTCATACTTAATATTTATGGATCAGAATAAGGTATGGAACGCGTTTTCATTGGTAGCCACTCTTGTACATTTTCTAGAATGATGCAGTCTTAACTTTTTGTAATCCTTATTTCGGGATTTTTGCGCGTCTTCGCACAAGTGTGATTTTTTCTCCGTCAATAAGTATATTATGTACGGAGGAAGGCATATAATAATTCTTTCTTTAATCCGAGATGCATTTCTCCAGCTTTCGTTACATTTAGATACCAATTTCTTTACCGATTTTTTTTTACCGATTTCTTTGAATGTAGAGACCACAATAGCCATCTGGTGACAAATTGAAATTTTCTTGCACAACTCTCGTTTGCTGCAAACAAATTCACCCATTTTTCAAATCAGTCAACTTCGGCGAATATTTGAAAATAGGTTTTAACTGCTTTTTAGGGCAACTGAATGTGTGACCAACAGGGTTCGCCTTCCTTTATAGGCCAATGAAATAATGCTATGTGCAAAAGATAAGAAACTAAGAAAATAATTTGCACTCTTCCCATAACCAACCTGTTTTGAACTAGGACCTAAAAGATAAAGTTACCATATTTTATCAAGTAAGGTGGTCAAAACTGTATCAAAACCACAAAGAACTATTAATAATACTCATCATTATAATGAACTTTTCATCAATTTGACCTTATGATTTTATGAGAACTGAAAAGAAATAGAAAAAAAACAAAAAAATTTCATCTCGCAATATGTTTTGGCACCTTGTCAGAAAAAGTGCAATTATGTGCAAGATTTTTTTTCTCCTTGTATAGAGATCTTAAGACAACAAATATCTCCACAGCGGCAAGCAGCGGTAAAGGGTCTCGTTAAACAAAAAGTAACCCTAAAAACATACCATCTTAAACTATATTGGCTAATTTTATTTTATTAAACCAATATATATAATATTAATTATGAAACGGTATGAGGAAATGTCCTCATACCGTTTCATAATTAATATTATATATAATGATAAGCATTCCAAAAATGTATAATACTTGTACATTTAAATCAAACACTTTCGAGTAATGTGGCGTTAAGTTGCATTAACGAATTGCGTCAAAATTACGTTATTAAACATGAGTTAGCTTTGATGCCTATTTAAATACATAAAGATTTACAAAAAAAAAAAAAATTGCGCAATGAAAGCTTATCTATAGTAATAATAATACTATAGATATAATAGTAATAATAATACTATAGATATAATAGTAATTTGGTATTTTTATTCCATAACAACGACTTTCACTTCAAACGTGAATAATTTTTTTATGTGTTTATTAATTATCAGTCACAATTCATTTTATATTTGATCAAATGTTATTATAATACATATTTGTACGCCGTAAAGGTAAAACATGACTGTGATCCTTTCTGCAATGTACTTAACATCTTGCATGCTTTGTGTGTGCATACACATGTTTCTGACAAATAAATGAACTATGAACTATGAACGGTTTTGAGACGGCTTTGTATGGGGCTTGCCCATAGTGCGCCGAGACATTAGTGTGTAGGCTTTATCGTGTGGTTAGTGCCTTACCTGGTGTCAGAGTTTTATACCGCCGATGGGGTTCTAACTTGGCTTTACATGATATACCGTCAAGAAATGTCTCTCAGGCATGCTGGTTTCCTCACGATGTTTTCCTTCACCGAAGCAAGTGAAAATTATACAATACGCATATGAATCCAAAAAATCAGAGGGCCTTGGGTTTGAACTCGAAACCTATAACTTGGCAGTCCGATGGTCACACCACTAGGCTATCACTGCTAAGCTCCATAATTAGAGTCTATCTATAAAAATACTTGGAGCAACCTATCGCAACACAAATTATTGCTAGAAGCGTCTCATAGCAATATTAATCTTATTCGGTCCTTTGCCTTACCTACAAAGCCACCACTCGTTACTGAAGCATAAACAGTTTCATAGTTTCTCATAATTTCCAGATTCTCAATATCCTGGCCTCGTCTCCTGCCAACTGGTTTGGCCAACTACATCAGTGAGGATGGCAAGAACTATTACAACAACCTGATCGACGGTCTACTGGCGAAGGGCATCGAACCCATCGTCACTATATACCACTGGGAGATGCCACAGTTGCTTCAAGATTTTGGTGAGTTTTGAAATACAGGGTGGAAGGTACATCGACACACAAACGAATACCACGTATTCAGTACATCATTCCGAAACCCCCCACATAGAAATTGTTCAGTAGCAATTAAAAAAAACAGAAAAAATAATGATATACAGGGTGTAAACAGACCCTTCACGAAGCCGTCAACCAATCATTATGTACATCAAACTAAACTTTACGCAAAAATTATTGCTGGGAAACGACTTTTTTTTGGGGTGAAATATCACGTTTTCCCATAAACATTGTGCTGATGGATGGATTGAATAGTACGGGGGTCGTGAAGGTGTTTAAAGTAAAAATCTTACATTGCATAATCAGCCTATAATGTTCCCACTGCTGGGACACAGGTCTCCTCTCTATGAGAGGGAATTGGCTATAATCCACCACGCGGGCCCAGTGCGGGTTGGTAGATGTCACATGTCTTCGAATTTTTGGTTCTACGACATGCCGGTTTCCTCACGATGTTTTCCTTCACCGTTTTGAGAGCAGTGGTGATGAAATAAATTACACAAAGTAATGCGCCTGCCTGGGTTCGAACCCACGACTTACTGTTCGTAAGTCGGGGCCGCCACCACTGGGCCACTGCTGCTCCTTACATTAACAAGATGTATTTATAAAAAAACTTTGACCCTCCATATCTCTGTCACTATGTAGAAGGTTCCCAGGTATGTTCTAGAACAAAAAAAGAATCGCAATGACTATACTATTGAAATAATTATATTTTATTTGAAGTTATAGCGCAAACTGAACCGTATGTACTAAGTATTGAAGTTTTTTTACGAAAAAAACACACTTATATGCATTTCTGGAAAAGAAATAGCGAACCTTGACTAACTCAATGAAATTTAAGGCCGCTGCTTACGGAGAGGTGAAACATACAAGACTATATTACTCTTGTACTATTAAATTGTACCTAATAAGAGCACATATTTTGTCAGTCTTTATTTCGCCGTGGTACAATTTAATAAATTATATTACCTACGTACATATATGTGCCAAATGTTGGTGAGTAATAATTGTTTCTCATTGACGCAAAACGAATGAATTTAAATGTGGCACACAGATGAATCATATACGAAGTTTTTGATCGAAGATAATGATAAATTTAAGGATAAAGATAATTTATTTGTTAAAAACATGCGTTTACACACAAATTGAGCAAGCAAGATCTTAGTGAGTAGGGTAGGGTCCGTACATGTTTTACCATGTGAGGTGTACAAATTTGGTTTTTCTTTTACAATTATACTAATTAAAACATTTCTATTTTAGACAGTTTTTTTCTAGGTTACTATAAAGGGTGTAAATAGACCCATAACATAGCCGAAAGGCACTTGTTCTCCCCGTCCTTGCGATATTTTTTTTGTTCTAGACCATACTTGGGAACCTTCTAGTTACGGAGATATTGGGGGTCAAAGTTCCAGCATTTTCACAACTTTTTTTTAAACACATGTTTTTAATGTTAAATTTTTACTTTACTCACCTCCACGACCCGTACTATTCAATCCATCCATCAGCACAATGCTTTGAGTGCTTTCTATCGAGTCCTACCGTAAAACGTGTTTTTTCACCCCAAAAAAAAAGTCGATTCCCAGCAATAATTTTTGCATAAAGTTACTTAGTTTGATGTACAGAATGTTTGGTTGACGGCTATGTCAAGGGTCTGTTTACACCCTGTATATTCATAATAACTAATGTTGGCATATTATTCTCTTATTACAAATACTAATAAAAAATACAAATTGTCCAATTGTCATGAGAATAGAATGAAATATAAGGTAAAAAAATAAAAAAAGATATATCGGAAGGTAAAATAGGTCAATAGGTAAAATATGTCAAAATGTATCCGATAGGAAGTCATTTATATTATAGTAACATTTGTCTGTTAATAAATTCCGAATCTAATTTTTAAATAAATTTGTGGTTAGAGCTTTGTAAGACTGAGGTATTTTGTTGTAAATCTAAGGGGCCATACAAAAAAAAGTTTTTTGACATTAGAGCAGTTTTTGCTGAGTGTAGCAAAGTTGGCTTGTCGCGTCTATTGCGTGGAAACGCGTCTGATAGTCGTGGAAATATTTGGGGCTACTTTTTACAAAAGATGCTACTTCAAAAATGTACAGAGACGGTAAAGTTAATAATTTGTATTTTTAAATACCGGTTTGTAGCTTTCTGTCGATTTTAAGTTAAACATAGCTCGTATACTAAATACTAACTTTAAACGCAATTTCTTTGTTTGTCGAGTTTCCCCAAAAAAATATACCATAGCGCAGCACTGATGCTACCAATCCGTGATAAGCCGTTACCAAGGCGTTTGGGTTAAGTTCTGGGGCCAGTTTTAAAAGCGCATACGCGGATGAGCTCAGCTTTTTACTCACGAGTTCAATGTGGGCTTTCCAGTTCGAATTCGCGTCAATTATTACACCGAGACATTTGACATTGTCGACTTTTCTTAGTTCTGAGCCATTGTGCCGTGCTTCAATCGCATTATCAGTTTGTGTCCGTTGAGTGAAATGCATTAAGTAGTCTTATCTAAGTTAATTTTAAGATTATTCCGATTTAGCCACAATATTATCGATGTCAGAGATTCATTAATGTCAATTTCATATATGTCCTTATTATTACATGTTATGGTCACTGTACTGTCATCTGCAAATAGGGTCATGGGGTGTTCAATAGCACTAGGCAGGTCATTAATATATACTATAAAAAATAGAGATCCCAGTACGCTGCCTTGTGGGACTCCGTATACTGGCGTTCGTTTGTCAGATACAAAGATTTCCTCCTTCTTTGTCTTAATATTAATTTTGGCTATTTCCGTGTACTGTTTTCTGTCAGTTACGTAAGACGTATAAGACTGAATATATTTCCCCTAGTGCTACATGCATCTAGCTTCTTTAAAAGAACCTTATGGTCTACGTGGTCAAAAGCTTGCGTCATATCGCAGCAACTAGCGCACGCCGGAATTCTCTTGTCCATACTAACTATTACTTTATGCAAGAAGTCATAAATGGCCATAATGGCTGTCCGGTTTTTTCTAAATCCTTTCTGCTCATCTACTAATAAGTGTTTCTTTTAAAAATATGAATACAATTCTTTATAAATATATTTTTTAAAAATTTTAGAAATTTTCGGAATGAGAGCAATTGGTCTGTAGTTAGCCATCTGTTCAGTATCATTCTTTTTAAATAATGGTTTTACAATAGAGACTTTAAGGGCATTTGGATATTTACCTGCACAGATACTTAGATTTATAAGATAGCTTAGGTGGGTACAGATAAAGTCAGATACATCTTTAAAAACATTTGTAGAAATTCCGTCATATCCTGTTGTTAGTGGACTTTAGTGACTTTATTATGTTTTTTATGTCTCCAGGTGTGCTGGGGGAAATATAAATTGAATATTTCATCCGAAGATGTAGTACTCGCGAGCACAATACTGATAAACTATGGTCTTGGGCTCCAAAGGCCAATTAGTAGGGAAGATATTATGGCTAAATAATAACAGCCACTCGGATCAATCTTCAGGTTAAGCCGCGCTTGCCTTGGTTTGTCACATTAAGCCGTCGGCTGTCATTGGTAGATCTTTGACAGTCGTTACAGGTAGTTGGTAGCCCGAAAGTCTGACAATCAGTTTTAGCAAAGGGCAGATTAGCAGTCGCTCTATTTAAAATACTGGTATTCAGCTGCATGAGGTTAGACTGGAAACCGACCCAAACATAGTTGGGAAAAGGCTAGGCAGGTGATGATCGGTTATTTTCAAAGTCCATGCTTCTCTTTTTCCAGGTGGTTGGGCAAACCCCCAAATCTCAGACTGGTTCGCTGACTACGCGAGAGTCGTCTACACCCTCTACGGAGACCGTGTGAAGACCTGGATCACCATCAATGATCCCCTGGTGGAGTGTGACTACTACTACGGAAAAGGAATCCTGGGGTCTAAACTGGACTACTTCGTGGGGCCTTACATTTGTAATAAGAACCTGCTGTTGGCTCACGCGAAGGCCTGGCATATCTATGATCAGGAGTTCCGGTATAAATGTAATGGTATGTGGTTCTATTTTATCTTATTCAAAATTGGGGGTGCTTAATGAAGGCTTGATTTGACACATGCCAGCGGTGGCGTTCCGTACATGAGTCTTCGCTAAATTGTCAAGCTATTTGGAGCAGATGACGTCGCACAACGCGCTTCTGTCTAGCTATCTTTAGAAGAGACCACCCAAAAGTAGTGTGACAGATGTGCGATTTGCGCCAAAATCACCGCGGCATTTCAGCGGTTATAGCTACCAAGACTTCGCACTCTTAGATTTGATAATATTACTGCCGAACACCTGTTGTTGTGACGTCCATAGATAGATTTAAACAAAAATGTCAATCTGCACTTACATGGTGACAGAGCCTGGTCCTAAACAAAAGATGAAGGAACGCCCTTCGCCTGTACGACGATACCTTTGGTAAGGTAGTATATCTGATCCGCTAATTTTACTGAAAAAAAAAATAGATTTAGTCTTTACCTAGACCTTACTTTGCAAAATCAAAAATCATATATATAACAAAAACATCACGCCTGTAGTCCCCGAAGGCTTAGGCAGAGGTGAGGCGGCGAGCGTATTGCCATCAACCATTCACAAACCCAGACTCTGTGGCTGTTACTGAAAAATTCGTGATGGAAAATCCCAATATCACTTTTCCCGACCCGGGAATCGAACCCAGGACCTCACACTCAGCAGTCACGGTTGCAATCACTAGATCAACAACGAGGCAGTCCAAAATCAAATAGACTGATAATATAATCAGCACTTTTTGAACGTCAATAATACATGAGACAGTCGAAGTCCCCCAAAACGCCCACCGTTCGTTAAAACGATCTCATCTCCCGTTTTTCAGGAAAAGTTTCATTAGCAAACCACTTAATATGGCTACAGCCATACTCACCAGAAGATGAGGAACTAACGGAGACAGCCAGACAATTTACGGTATGTGTGACTACAGTCCCTGATTAGCTGGTGAACATGAAGACAAAAACACAAAATTACAATGCAACTCGATTAGCATTTTTTTAAAATACAAGGTGTAAACGGACCCTTCACGAAGTCGTCAACCAAGCATTCTGTACATCAAACTTCATAACTCTATACAAAAATTATATTGCTCGGAAACGATTTTTTTTGGGGTGTAAAATCACGTTTTACTATAGGAGGTTATGTAACTAATGTAACGCAGCCAAAACATTGTGTTGATGGATGCATTGAAAAGTGCGTGGGTCGTGGAGGTATTTATAGTAAAAATAAAACATTAAAAACTTGTATTTGAAAAAAACTTGTGAAAAAGCTGGAACTTTGACCCCCCATATCTTTGTGACTAAAAGGTTCCCAGCTATGGTCTATTAAGAAAAAAATTATCGCAATGGCGGGGAGAACACTGAGTGACTTTCCGATTTGTTAAGTATTTGTTTTTTATATAATAGAACTCTGGTTAAACTCAGTTTAACACCGCGCGGGATGAAATACAAAAGTAACTCGATCTTATTGTATCAACTTACTTTTATGGTGTTGTTCATTGAATTTAGTGCCTCGTACAATCGTGTTTACTCGAGTCCCGCGTCCTATTTGGAATAAGCCTGTTTGATCAGACCTTGACTACTTATTTCAAAGTTTCTGGATTTATATAATACCCAAATGTTTAAAGTCACATAGCCGTAAAGAAAAAACGCTTAACACGTCCCTGTTTTTCAGACTGGCCGCTATACTCATCCCGTTTATTCAAAAGAGGGTGGATGGCCGCCTGTGGTCGAAGAAATAATCGCAAAGGCCAGCAAAGAGCAAGGCTTCAAGGAATCAAGGCTGCCACCCTTCAGCCAACAGGAGAACGATCTGATTAAAGGTAAGATAATTATGAAAAGACAGAGACGTACATTATTGTTTCAACTTAAATTGCACGATATTCAAATCACAACTGACATTCTTTAACGGTTTTCTGACATGGTTTCTAGTTTGAGATCAAACGCATTTCGTAATAATACTACTTATTACGAATGGCGAAGTATGGCTTCTAAAATAGCATATTCGTGAAAACGTAAAACATGAACCAATACAGTAGGAGAAAATCACTTTTTAAAGTTTCATCGTGTATACATATTAGTGCTCGTGATTTATTTATTTATTTAACACTTCAAGCACAAACGTACAGAGGCGGACTTAATGCCATACTATAAACGAACCAACGTGAAACGAACGAACGTCGTCGAACGTGGTGTGATTGTACGAATTTTTGTGAAAGAAGGTTTGAAACTTGTTAAAATTGCGCACGGAAGCTTCATTCCTTAATGGGAAATTGTCATAAACATCCCTATCCATCCGAAGCTTTAGCAACAGTGGTAGGCCGTGAAAAGTGGTTTCTTCTTTCGCTATATACATACTACTAGGGAAATAAGCACAGGTGCTAGACCCCGATGAAATTGACAACCATGGACAAAATTCACGCAGAAGGACTGTATTACATCGCAGACTGCCATGGCATTGCTGGTACAACTTGGAATCTTTTTAAGCCTGTAGGTTCACCTCACAATTGCTTTCCTACAGGGACCTACGATTTCTTCGCCATGAACCACTATTCCACCAAGCTGGTGAGGAAACCCAGACCCTCGGAACAGATCCAGAATTCAATATTCACGTATCTTGGAGAAATAGATGTTGTGCTGGATGTGGACCCCAGCTGGACCTACGATTATAGCACGTTTATGGCGGTAAGTAGACGGAAATTCACTGCTTTAGCAATTTGGGATCATTATCAGATTCAGCTCGGAATCAACTACTGCTTGTATTGGTCTCCCCCTTCTTCTGCCACACTTCCCGGTTCTTTGCCACCCTCATCCAAGTGCTTCACGAGACTGTGATTGCGTTATACTAGGAGGGATCAAAAAGTAGTGAGAACGACATACTCCTTGGTAAGAAAAAATAAATACTGGCAGGCATAGCTCAGATACATATTTGTAATATTAATAAAGAAAAAAATCTTCGATTCTCTTTTGTTTTTTTGCTGAATGTAGTCATTTGTTTGCTTCGTGTCGGAACGTGTTCTCGAAAATGGAGAAAAACGAAGTGCGAGTCGTTATTAAACCTCTGTTTAAAAAAGTTAACGACGCAAGAGATTAATTGCGATTTGGAGGCAATATTAGGAGAGTTTGCTCCGCCGTATTCCACTGTCGCAAGGTGGGCTTCTCAATTTCGAGTAGGGAGGACGAGCACTGAAGACGAACATCGTTGCGGCCGTCCATCGACGTCAGTCACCCAAGAAAATGTTGCGAAAGTCGAGAAAATGGTATTGAGCGATCGAAGAGTTACCATCCGATACTTAATTCAAGAAACGGGCATTTCATATGGAAGTATTCAATCCATATTGAAACAATCTTTGAATATGAGAAAAGTCTCCGCAAGATGGGTGCCGAGAATGTTAACCGACAGTCAGAAACAAAATCGACTTGACATTTCGAAGATATTGTTGGACAAGTTTCAAGAAGATTCTGAAAACTTTTTGTCTCGTTTCGTAACAATGGACGAAACATGGGTCCATCATTTTGATCCCGAGACAAAACAGCAATCTTTGCAATGGAAACGGCCATCATCACCGACCCCGAAGAAGTTTCGTGTCGTGGCATCGGCTGGCAAGGTTATGGCCTCAATATTTTGGGACTCAGAAGGGATATTGCTGATTGATTACCTGGAGCGTGGAACCACTATTACAGGCCAATATTATGCAGGTTTAATTCCCAAGTTGAGGAATGCCATCAAAGAGAAAAGGAGAGGGAAACTTCGAAGGGGCGTGGGACGGGCTTCACAGGTCGGCAGTTGCGATGGCTGCCATTCAGCAAGCTGGCTTCGAATTGGTTGACCACCCCTCTTATTCACCAGATCTGGCGGCTAGCGATTTTTATCTGTTCCCCAATTTGAAAAAATACTTAAGGGGAAACAGGTATGAAGACGATAACGAAGTGATGGATGCCGTGGAGAGCTTTTTGCAGGACCAAGACAAAACTTTTTTTTGTGAAAGGGATTGAAGCCTTGGAAAACCGCTGGACTCGGTGTGTAGAGAGACTCGGAAACTATGTAGAAAAATATTTTTTTAAGTTATCAATAGTCATATTCTATCTCATTCTCACTACTTTTTGATCCCTCCTCGTAGAACTACTTAAACTCTCATTATGGGGTTTCTTTTAATGCAAAGTAGCTCTTGAAATTTAAAGCCGAGGTCCTAAACTTCAATGAATCAATTCAGAAACCTGCAGTAAGTCTTAAAAACTTTACCTTATTGAAATTCTCGTTTCGATCAGATATATCCCCAAGGCATACGGGAACAGATGGCCTGGCTTAAGGAACAGTATGGCGATATTGAGATCTTCATCTCTGAGAATGGATACTCCTCTGGCGGGTCCAACCTTGATGACGACGGCCGTATCTCTTATGTCAGAGATCATCTGGAACAGGTATCGTAAAATTTTGATTATTTTGGTAAATTGGTGAGAAGCTCGTGGCTCAAAAACAACAGCCGCTCGGATAGATCTTCAGGTTAATCCGCGCTTGCCTAGGTTGGTCCATGGATGGGTGACCACCCATTCATTACTAACCGAGTTTCCTCCGTGTCTCGGAAAGCACGGTAGACCGTTGGTCTCTGCTGTCAATTCTAGATCTTTGACAGTCGAAGTAAAAATAGTACTAACTGGGTGGTGAAGGTACAATACTGGCATTCAGCTGCATTCGGTTAGGCTGGAAGCCGACCCCAACATAGTTGGGAAAAAGCTAGACAGGTGCTGACGGAATTGCTTATTGGTCTAGTATTTGCAAATTACGCTGCTGTGATAATGAGGTAGGGTTCTATTCCCAGGCAAGGAGAGGTTTAGCCCCATTGACATCGGACTTCAACATAACTGGCGAAATGTGGATATACTACAAGTACGCCTACTCTGCCTCACCCTTCAGGGAATATTAGGCGTGATATTAGTTAAATGTAATGAAATTCTCCTGAGCAGTTTCGCTAACCGATTTAGAAAGCAATACCGTATGTCAATTGCATGTCTGAATCATCAGGTGCCAAATCAGAGGCCCATGGGTGGCATAAAAACTATGACACCAGGTTAGGCACTAACCATACGAAAAAGAAGAATTGCATGTCTGACATCCTATCATTCTATAAACTAATTTTATGCCATCAGCTTTAAATAATTTTAGAACATGATTTTGAATATTACATGACATAACATAACTGGCGAGGTATGCTATTGAGACACCTCTACTTTACCCTTCAGGGAAACCAGGCATGATGGTATGTAATGATTGCGTATTTTCCAGGTCATCTTGTCCATTAATCAAGATGGTGTCAACGTGACTGGGTACGCGTACTGGTCAATCATGGACAACTTCGCGTGGCTGGACGGATATCAGTAAGTACACATAGTGATTGCTGTAGGTGTACAATGTGTAAATGCCTTACGGTTAATCGTCGAAAAAAGTTGTAGGTAGTTGTCGTGTTGAGTTAATGGCCTCCTTGGTCTGGACGTCGTAAGTGCGACAGCTGAGCGAGGGATCCTAGGTTCCACCGGCAAGATGTTATAGAATTTTCTCCATTAGAGTTTCGCAGTTGCAGCCCAGAGTTAGAAAGTTGATAGGTGACACTTCCGTGCCTCGAAAAGCAAAAATAAACATTGTTCTTGGCCTGTTCTGTCCTGGTGGTGGTGTCAGAGTACCGTTCCAACGGAGTGTAAGAGTTCGGGAGGAGAAACTTCACTGTGTTCAAGTGTTTGTGTTCACACGTCTTGTGCAGTTGTGCTCTTTAACACCTCCTGCGTAGTATTAGCAGCCGTGACATATAGTCCGTCGGGAGAATATTATAATATTATTCCATATTTTGCCTTTTAATCAATTAATTCCTCTATTTACAGAACAAAGTTCGGCTTATACGAGGTGGAGTTCTCAGACCATACGCGCACACGGACCGCGCGTAAGTCAGCGGTCTACTACTCGAACGTGATCAGGAGACGATCGCTGTACGTCCCACTGCCGTGTGAAACTAACCAGTTAGTTTAATTAATACTTTATTTATATATATAAATATACATTAATTATACACACTACAGGTCAGCCTTTAGTGTGTATAAATAATAATATTAAGGAAATATGAAGTGCAGTTAAACTGGAAAAAGTATGCGCTTCGATAATCTTCTGAATTAGCACGAACATCGAGTTAAAAAGTAATTAGTTAGTTTTATGAAGTTTTCTCAGTCAGGTGCTTCGCTCATAGATCTTCAGACCTGTCACTCAAACGTTTTGAAAAGTTTTATTAGATTTGCATTGGATTATTTTTATATTTTATTTTTTTTGTGTTATAACATCATCATATATAATTCATCATCATCTTCCTGCCCTTGTCCCATTCTACTTGGGGTTGGTGCAACACGTTTTCTTCTTCCATTCTCTCCTGTCAAACGTCACGGCATCATTTACTCCATTCTCTTTCATATCATTCTTCACATTCTTTCATAATGTAATTATTATTATATCCTTTATTTATTTTCCTACACACTAATTACATTTTTAAATATTTCTTAACAAAAACCTTATAAAAACATTCAAAAATATAAAAATTAGTGGTCCGCCGGTAGCGGGAGCAGGGTCCAAGCTACCGGTGGTTAGGGCTCCAGAGACAGGAACCTCCTCACAATACGAGCCGTATCGAGGAGTACTGCCTTCTGAATCAGGCCCTTGATCCAACCGCCTAAGGAGAACCTCGAAAGATGGTCGTCGAGGTTCTTGGCTATAAGGCCATTGCTCGCTCGTTCGTGAGTCATCACCGTACGAGTGAAACTCGGTTGAATTTGAGCATCAGCTGTTACATTCCGGGCGATATACCCTCCTCTTTTGACATTAAGGTTCGAACTGTAATTTTGATTATGTAATTGTTTAGAGTTTGATTTTAACTCCTCAAATTCCCCTTTAGTCACGTAATTTTCTTTGATTTCGGTAATATCGGCCCTTAAAACCAATAAGTCTTCTAGTCACATCAACATGATCGAAACAAATCGGCGGTAATTTATGTAGTTCATGGGTCACAAATACCGGAATTTGCTCTGGATCCATAGTTTTAGACACAGAAATCATATCTTCCAGGTCCTTCTGTTTTTATTCTTGCGCCTTGACACAAATTTTTGCATTGTTTTTGTAGATGTAATCAACAGCTTCTTTGCCTCATCAATCTCTTATTCCGAAAACGCGGTACCACAAATCCTTATAAATAAGGCTCTCGTTGTCGACGACGTCATGCCTATTCCTTATAAAGGCTAGGACCTCCGACAAAAAGAAACATTCAGACGAATTTATAACCTTTTGATTTATGAATGGGCGGTACTTACATAGTTCTCGTACTTTCGAAGAAATACGATGGTTCCCGGAGCGCATACTTTTCCTTGGAGTCACAGATAATCTGATCTGTGACAAAGGTGGAGTATATGCGCAAACCAAAAAATCAAAGACAGTCTGCGATAGTATTAACTCAGAAACGAGAACTTTATACCCTTTCATTTGGCTTAAAGCTCTGGCAACACTTGGGCTAATCCGCGGATACAGAATGTGATTGTTCACGCTAGTTTGAACACCTCCTTACAATTTAGTTGACACAATCGGCGCGAGCGTATTTTGTCCCGGTTTCTGCGAGTTTGTTCAGAGCTTAATACCACCCATTGTGACGTCATTGCGTAGCTGTATTTCTATTGTAAATGATCAATATTATCTAAGATTTATTGTCGTGCCTACATACAATGAAGATCATTCTATAATACTCTATTTCATTACACAAATTACTTTCTGTTTCTTAACTAAATACTTTTAAGGGCACATGGCTCAAATCCCAAAAACAGCGTATGTTCACAGAAATTTGTTGATGAATCCCTTCGTGCGTTTTCCGTGTAAAAAAAGTATGTTATAGTTAAGTTTATCACAAATAAATTGTATTGTTTAAAATTTTAATAAACCTTCTCAATTTTTTTTGGTTAATCGTAGAAAATAGGTCCTTTTTCAACCTTAATTATAAATTATCTCTGTAACGGCTGAATAGATCGGCATGAATTTTGTAACAACAAATACTAAAATATTCAAATACTAATATATTTAACAATCTGTATTGTTTTTTTTCTGTTATTTCTTTTAATATTTTTAAATAATAAATAAAAACCGAAATTTTGCGAAATGTCAAGTCAACAAAAACCAGTACAGGGATCAAATCATCAAGGTCATCGAGCAATGTTATGCCCGTACAGTCTGCAGATAGCACACCGGACTCCGGACTTTGATAGATAATGTACTACTAAGTATCAGTAATTGTCCGGTGTCCGCAGAAACTCCGCAATCGGTCCGTTCCGGGTTGTCTGCACTTTTACTCCTACCGTCATTTTTTATATTTTCATACCTACTGTTTCAAAACAAAAACAACTTGGTAACATGTTTATCGTTCATCAAGAATTATCTAAACTTTATCTAAAAAATGCATTGCTAACAAAACACTGTCGATTAGAATATCGGATAAGTAGAACATGATAAAGCAATCGGTACCCTGATCAATTTTTCCAATGCCCCGTGCGCAAAGTCGTGGGCAAATCGTCCTGGTATAAAATGCATCTGTTGCAATCAATGGCATCGGTGGGAGACGACGCGTAGTGACAGGAGGGACGGAATTTAAACGGTTTAATATTATACATTTTAATCTTTTTGAAGATTTTAAAAAGAAGATAGTGGGATAAAGTTTTAGGTTGTAAAGATAGTGGATTGGATCCGCAGTCACTCTTATCATGGATTGGATTCAGGCAGTCGTGTTCAGGTGAGAGAATTTTGTTTTGTTTTTTTTTTAGTTTTGTTTTTTAATTTGATTTAGGGATTTAGATAATCTGGTACTAGGCGAAATAATGAATAATATGTCCTCATCTACTCCCTTTTAGATATTTATACATTTTATTACACTTTAGAAAACATTTTAGGAACCTAATGTCAATTTGCTCTGTGCTATTGGCAATTTAGTCATTATTTCTTCTGTACCTGACTGCCTCGTTGGTCTAGTGGTCGCAAGAGCAACTGCTGAGCATGAGGTCCTGGGTTCGATTCCCATGTCGGGCAAAGTTTTATTGAGTTTTTCCATCAGGAATTTCTCAGTAGCAGCCACAGAGTCTGGATTTGCACCCGGTAGATGGCAGGCTCGCCCCCTAATACATGGGACTTAAACATAACTAGCGAAATGTGGGTGTACTATGAGGTACACCTCTGCATAACCCTTCGGGGATTACAGGCGTGATGTTATGTTATGTTCTTTTGTATCGGAACCTAGGTTATACATATACGGTCAGTTACGGGATTTTTCTAACCAAACATTTATTGCAAGTGCAATAATTACGTGGTATTACAATACTGCCAAAGGCTTTTTAGCCCCAAAATATCAGAAAATTTCGGTTTGGGTTGATTGACCAAAATACTCCACGTTATTACAATCCTCTCAGTATTTGCCATGATCATTTCACTAATTTTTAAAGTTAGACAGGTACTTCCAGTTGCACGAACCTAGCGTACCTACTCCTGTTCAATCAATTCTGGCTAACAGCATCTGCTGCGTTAAAGTGCAGATTTCAAAATCACAAGTCATGATTAACATCTTAAAGCTTTTAAAGTCTCAAATGCATTACAGGTCTACGGGTCATTGAAGTGCATTGACCGGTCTCGTATTCTAGACATTATTGGTCCTAATAGTCTAATAATAGTCTAAATAAAACTAATAAATTATACCTATATGAACAAACCTGATTATGTATTATTTATATATTCATAATTATACACCCAATTAAATTTATAATTTCTAATAATATTATTGAATTGCTGCTTAGCCCTCATCCTCTCTCCTAATGTTGCTGTGCCCGACAGGGTCCATATTGATCTTTACCTTGTTACACCATCTATGTAATACATATGGAATGCAATAAAACTTGAGTGTTGAGTCTAAGGTTGCTCCACCAGTGGCGAAGGTTTCATACAACTCGATTCCTACCGGATTTTTTTTCTAAATGACACAGTCTGTATTCTATAGACAAATAATATAATCACACAAAACATATGTACTCCGGCTTACCTCTTAAAAAAATTGACCCTTCGCTACTGGTTGCTACCATCAGAGATGTGCGAGAAAGCTAAGCGGTGCGAGGATATGAAGTGGGTTCTTTGCACTAATACAGTGGAAGACAAAGGAGGATGGGGGTAGGGGCTGGCTCTGGCAATTGGGCAGAAGTGAGTTGATTGGTAGTTCAGTAGCTCGCTTAGCCCTACTTCTTCTTAGCGTGTCGATGGCAAAAACGTTTAAATATATTTCATCATCTGCCCAGCTTTTCCCCAACTATGTTAGTATGGCTTCCAGACTAACCGCATGTAGCTGAATACCAGTATTTTACATGAAGCGACTGCCTATCTGACCTCCACAACCCAGTTAGTTCTGGGTAATATGATACTCCTTGATAAGACTGGTTGTCAGACTTTAAAAAGAGTTTAAATATATTTGTTAGCCCAAAATTCAGCTATGCGAACTTCGCTCACTGATGCAGTTAAAAGGTCATCAAATGCACTGGTGGTGCGGCGCAAGATGGAATTTGGGCCATTGTCATTGGCATATTACCACTGATTCACACACATAACTTGTTCGCCTCCGACCTCCTTAGCTCGCTTAGTTACGTCATATTCATCTCTCGCTACCTCGGTACGTTAAGCTAGAAATTAACCCCACTCCTGGCCAAAGACATCACTCCATTTCTTCCATTTTTCGTAAGCTAGCCTTTAGCTTTTAGCCTATGCTTGCTTCCTTCAGTTTTGGTGGGATTTCGCTAGTTCCACCCACTATCTTCATGATCTACCGCGGCCCCGTGTCTCAGAACCAGGGCACCAGCTCTGTACTTCTTTGGGGTGATACCTCCGGGGCTTCGAAAGCAGGTTAAGTGGTTGGCTCTGCGCCTGATCTCTCTCCGGTCGTGTTGGATTGCGTCCAATCGGACTATGAGGGTGAGGGAAGAGAGTGCACCTGTGCCTGCGCACACACTTGTGCACTATAATATCTCCCGTGCCGATGGCTAATCTCTGCTGAGATCGGTCGCCATTACCGAAAACGGTCAGGAGGACTATTATTGCTCAGGTCAACAGTATATTGATCCTGTCAGTGGAAATTTTGCCTACGCGCTCCCGCGCACAGCTCTGTTGGAACCGCAGGGTACGTCCCGACTGGTAACTTTCCCGTTTCGCCATGCTAGAAATTGCATAGTTAGAAAAAATAATGAATTTTGAAAACATTTATCTCGGAAACTATTAGGTCTAAATAGACACCTCTAGTCTCATATTGTAGGAAATTTAGTCTACTTTAAAAACGTCCTGAGAAAGTACTATCAAAAACTAGTCCTTTAGGGTTATAATCGCCAAAATCTGAAAAAAATCCGAAATTTTCGCGGTTTTTTGACATACTTGCGTTTGGCGCTGGAGGTCACAAACTTGGATTTTTCAGTTTGTCAACATCATAAACAGGTCTGCAAAAAATCAGAACTACCGGATTTGACGTAAAGTACCCGTACTTTCAGGCGACAAGGTTACTGGACTCTATTTTGATCTTCATACATTGAGTCTCGTTTCGAGTATGACTATATTTATTCCCGTTTGTTAAACTTTTTGTTCGGCAAGTACAATTAGGACTACTAACATAAACCACAGTTACTATTCGGTAAACTCTTATTTATTTCTAACTTACCGTGAACACTCAAACGAGGTACACAAAAATAAACCTTCTTGCTATTAGAATATAAAAAACAGTAATAAGACTTATAACTAAGAAAACAAATAATTAAACAAACTACACTTACATATTTAAAAAATAATAAATATAATATTAATGAATATTTTAATTCTTACTGTAGTATTGAAGACGGCGGGATCAACATCTTCTTCACGATTCTGTTCTACTAGTACTTTTGTTCAAATTCCGAATTGAGTTCTTTCGTAACAAATCTTAGTGTGCGTTCTCCGTTCTCCGTTCTCCTAGTACTTTTTGTTGGGTATTCACTAAAAAGACGATTTCAGCGGCACCAACATTTCCTCCTTATTTCTGTTCTCCTAGTACTTTCTGTCCAAATTCCTAATTGAATTCTCTCGTAAAAGTGTGTCAGAGAAAGACAAAAAATAGCAACATCAACAAGAAGTTTCCTTGCAACTTTGGGAACTGACTGTACCGTAGCAAAAACATTTGAATTTTTATTTTTATTTATTTATTTCTTTATAACAGCTTAGACTATCATTACAGGGTTACCCTAATACGACAGTTAAGAACTTAAACTAATAAACTAAACTATATACTTACAATAAAAAAAGTACAAAAATTTAAACTAACAACATTATTAAATATTTACACCATTAAAACACAAAACAGCATATCATAATTACTTATATAAACATAGTACAAAACCTAAACACAAACATAATTTACTTTAAAAAATAAAATAAAAATTAAGTATTATTTTGCTTGTAGCTTAATATAAATAGTAATAATATACCCTTGCGAATTCACTCCAACAACATGTAAATACATCGATCTGAGTTTGAAGATCGTTGATGGAACGGAAAGCTCTGGTAAGGGGTGCCTTGGCAAGCAGGTTAGTTCTAGCTGAAGGTACCAGTAGCAGTGGCGGGCTTCGCCGCCTCCACACGTAGCGTGGTTTATGGTTGACGAAACAGGAATCAATGTATGAAGATTAAATAGTTACGAAAGGGGACTTATTTCACTTGTTTTGCACGTCTTTTGTTTAGTTGGCGTAACGGGAAATTTACCAGACGGGACGTACCCGAACTGCTATCTAGGCCTTGAAAGCGGGCGTGTCTGGATCTACATGTACCGATCGAGGTTACAATGTATTTTGATGAGATAACAATGCTATTCTTACTACAAAGCACGAGCAGTATCTTTAACAAGAGTTACAGATAATATATATCTGTTTAACTGTCTTTATGGCGATAATACTAAGAAAAACCAGGCGATAATTACGCGACGGAAATTACGCGACGTAATTTTAGCCTTATTTGTTGTAGGTAATTTAAAAATTATTGTAGGCGCTTAGGCTGATATGAGATAAGTGGTACTTTAAGTGTTCGAATGGCATGAAGTGCAAGCAAAGTTTAATCCAGAGGTTGCGGGCCTCTTCGTCCCATGATTAGTTCAAGTTCGTCGTCCTACGGCTTTGATGATTGTGCCATAAAAGCCGTATTTACTTTTTCGTGCAGTTAGTACGTACATCAAACAGTTTTTCGTATTAAGTGTACATTTATTAGTTCGGATGCAAATAGTGCATCAATTTCTTCTTAATATACATGGTGTTTTTTTTTTGTATCCCATAACTCTAATGTATGAATGAGACCATATCAAAGAATCAACTGGCATATGAATTATTATTTTTCAATTATCATTTTTTTTTTTGTTTCCTTCTTTCATATAAAATAATTCGACAAAGTCACGATTATTAATATAAAAACACCCTCACGTGAAATATGACAACATCGCACTCTTGTCGAGTTTTAAAATAACTTACACCCGTGCGAAGCCGGGGCGGGCCGCTAGTGCTCAATACGCAGTCCACAATGTGAACTTAGAAGGTAGGTACATACAAAACTATGATCATTGTGGACCTCCGGGCAAAGCAAAGTAGGAAAGACGAAGCGGGTTTTGATCAGTTCCTGTGCCCAGTCCAGTCCCCCCCCCCCCGTGGCTCAGCCAGGAGTTTACAATATTGTGAACCCCTCGAGCTTGTTAACGATCCTAGTTTCTTTGGCCACCACTTGGTCAAAGTTTGTCTCCATCAGGCATATCCGCGTCTAGCCAGATGTCCTGCCTCACTCCATTTGAAGCGTATGGCGAGGTCCCCGACGTCAAGTCAGTTAATACATTTGTCAATTTGAATGCAAGTCGTGCACAAATAAGGTAGCGCATCGAGTTAATCAATTATCGTTAATCAATATCTTTGTTTTATTTATGCACACACACAACAGCACAGTTTTTGTTATGTAATGTAATTTACCTATCGGATTATTATGATAATAGATAAAAAGTTTTCTACATTATGTTGAAAGTGTAGATAAGATGGCATTCAACTGATATCAGAGAAATTATCTTATTGCCATGTCAGTGCCAACGGCTTATCATTCCAAATGGGAATAAATATTATGATCCATAAAAATTCACGGGGGATATCGGTAATTCAATAAGCGTAAGTGAAGGAGTTCTTATGTATCACGGTATAGATCTATCTGCAATCAACGTTACCTTTTTTTTTTTTTTTTTTAGTATGGGAAATCATCAAATGACACCCCCCGCTCTGGGCGGAGCGGAAGGGAGTGTCAGACTTGTACTGACTAAAACCCATCCATGTTCCTTCTTTGCCCTTTGTGTTCCAGGGCCGCGGTATCTCTTTCGAACAGTCCCGCAGCCCTAATCAACGTTACCTAGTAATCTAAACTTAAATGTTTCTTTGCCTTTGAACTGAACTACTCGTAAAATAGTAATTTCACTTTTGGGATGTAGGTTCGTTTGTCTCATAATCACAACAATAATTATTTGGTTCAATTACCACTCGTTTCAATATTTTTTCTCCAGCACTGTGCTAGCGGCATCATGCTATGCTGAGGACCTGTCGTTTCCACCTGGATTCAGGTTCGGAGCCTCCACTGCTGCTTACCAGGTCGAAGGCGGCTGGAATGAGGGAGGTAAGAACACGGTCAAAATTCTGAGGAAGGCAGAAACTTCGCCCGAATCGATGAGGCAGAGGTTCAAACTTTTCTGACCAGTTTTGTTCAAAGATCATATATTTTGAGGGATTTATGAGTCTTGTTTGTCTTATGGTCGCTAGCACTACTGTTGAGCATGGGATTTCGGGTTCGATTCCCAGATTGGGGTAAGTGTAGTGGGGTTTTCCATTAAAAATTTGCAGCAGCCATTGAGTTTGGATTTGTGCATGGTTGATGGTATTAGTCTCACCCTTTATTACTATAGGCACACCTCTGCCTAACCTCTCGAGGATAACAGGCGTTCATGTTATGTTATTTTACGTGTGAGGTTTCGACAACTTATCAAAGAAGATGTATCCACTCTCAGTACTGTAACTTCATATATGTCTCCTTTTAAAATATAAAAAAAATTCTAGGCAAAGGCGAAAGCACCTGGGACCGATTCGTCCACGAAGATCCGAAAAGGATCACTGACGTGACCAATGGGGATGTCGCCTGCGACTCCTACCACCAATGGAAGAAGGACATTGAGTTGGCAGAGGAATTGGGGCTGCACTTTTACAGGTAAAGGACAATCATGTCATGTAGATTTTTTTTCAAAAAGCCACAGCTTCACGCGATAATGATTTTTTGACAAAAAATCTACATGACCGTCAATTGCTAAGTAGGATGTGCACGGATAGATTTGCCATTTTAGCTGCGCCGTTCATTTGTTTAGTCATAAATGCATCATGCGTGCGGAGCGTGGCCGTGGATCACAGTGAATGGTTCGCCCACATTTTTGCACAAAGTATAGCTAAGTACACATGAATAGCACAACCGTAGGCTGACCTATAAGATAGTATAAAAGCGGCCAGATCGATATTGCTTTGCACTGTCATTGAGAGTTTTTTCAGTCCTTCGAAAACCTTCATTTACTTCTTCATCTTCTAGGTTCTCAATATCCTGGCCGCGTATCCTCCCGTCTGGTTTCGCCAACTACATCAATGAGGATGGCAAGAACTACTACAACAACCTGATCGACGGTCTACTGGCGAAGGGCATTGAGCCTCTCGTGACTATGTACCACTGGGACTTGCCACAATCACTCCAGGATCTTGGTAAGGCAATCCACCTCATATACTTTTATTAAGTCTAGTCTTGTCTACTACTATGCCAGAGTAAGTAATATGCTGAACCAAAAAAAAATTGAAACTTTAATAAAAATTACATTACAATGTGATCTTGACCCCTGATCTAGGAGCTCGTATCTGGGAGGGGTCGAGGTTTCTCCAGTTAAATAAGTCTGAAGGTGGAAGCTTAGACAGTGTTTACTGCACCTACTACAGTTATTGGCAAAAACTAAAGGTAATTGCAGTCTAAAAGTGAAAAAGCCTCAATGTTGCTGAGATTATCATTCTTAGTCTTTTCGAGTAGTCTTAAACGAACAGTGACCAGGAAATTTTTCCTTTTTTACTTTTCACTGGCTTATATTAACAGTTTTGTGATACCTGTACCACCTGTTCCTTATTTGTTTTGATGCCCCCATCTAGGAAGATGATTTGCTCCTTTCAAGAGTGGATCAAAATATTTGAACTAGGTGAAGATCCGCTTCGGAAAACCTGCCAACACCCGCCTGTCGATTGGGGAACTATTTAATATCTTTAAGCGTAGCTATCTTAACCGAACTGTTCCTTCCAGGTGGCTGGACAAACCCTCTCATAGTCGACTGGTTCGTCGACTACGCGAGAGTACTATACAATCTCTACGGCGATCGCGTGAAGCTGTGGCTGACTCTTAACGAACCCATCGTCATCTGCGACGCCGTGTACAGCAATGATGGACTCCTCGCACCAGCCGTCTTCAGCCCTGAGGTGGGCGCTTACTTGTGCAATAAGTACGTGTTGCTCGCCCATGCTAAGGCTTGGAGACTGTATGATGAAGAGTATAAACCTAAATATAAAGGTAAGTTCCGTGAGCTTCCTCTTTTTCTTAAGAATTCCACCGCATCTTCTCTTCAGCTAAAAAGCGTTTTGGAGGACTGCCTATCTGATTTTGAGGTTAAAAAACTTCTAGTTCTTATGCTAGCTTGAATCAATTACTTTTGATTTTGATTGGTTTCATACTCCTTGTTCTTTAGTAAGCATTATGACTGATCACACAGATTGGACGTTTACGCCCGACCTGGAGAATAGGCTATTTTCACGCCAGCCCAAATTCGGTTACATGTCTGTAACCAAATAACGTCAAACTCAAAAAGATTCTAGGGTTGGTTCATTTGACTGTGCCCCCAAATAGCTTAGTATGTAATGATGTATTCTTATAGTGTACTATATGATGCTTAAATGATTTCTAACCTTGTTTCCAGGTAGAGTCTCAATAGCGAATCAAATAGTGTGGTTCGATCCTAAAACGAAAGAAGATGAGGTTGTTGCTGAACTAGCCAGAGAGAACTGTGTAAGTTACTATTTGGACTGTTAGAAATGTGAGCAAAACGCAAGTCCATCCGTTTTCAATGGTTTTGTATGGCTAAAGATAAGTCATCCGTAATTCATTCCCAATTATTGTTTATATCAACCAAAGGTAACAACACAACTGTGAAACTAATGGCGCTAGTGTAGCTAGTTCCAAACATCGTCATTGGTTGAAAATACGTTAATGTCATTTTATATTTTAGAATAGCTTGATCTGATTGGTCAGATTCAGACACGCCTTCTTCAATAAGCTTTGACAGACCTTCCTCATTCGAGGAATGAACCTTTTGAAAGGAGGTCCAAGCAGAAAAGACTATTGTATAATCGCGATGAAAATGTAGGTGTCTGAAAAATACTCAACCTCATTCATTTTGCCAGGGAGGCAGATACGCTCACCCCATCTACTCCAAAGAAGGAGGCTGGCCACCTTCCATAGAGAAACACATGGCGGAGCTGAGCTTAAAGAGAGGATACCCCAGGTCTACTTTCCCGGCATTCACTCAGGAGGAGATTGAGACAATTAGAGGTAAATGCATGAAATTGTAAATTATACGCTAAAAGACAAAAAGACTCGAACTACTTACTTCATATATTCCGATAAGAAGTATCATCATCATCTTCCTGTTCTTGGCCCATGTAAGTTGGGATAGACGCAACACGTTTTTTTCTTTACTTCCGAAAAAAGTCTAAGTATATGTATTGATCCAGACAGCCACAATTTTTCCTCCATTTTGGTTAGGTACTGCAGTATTGTTTTTGGGTAAGATAAAAAGTCATGTTTCATTTCCAAAAAAAATGTCCTTAAACTAATTGAAAAGTACAGATTTAACTTATCAGTCACAAAGTGTAAAATCTTCTAAAACTCCTGAACTTCTGCAGGTACCTACGACTACTTCGCACTGAACCACTACACGAGTCGAGTGATCCGCGAGGGTAAGGAGGGAGAACAGTTCTCAGCCTGGCCGCTAGGTGACGCTATTGATATCAACGGTAAAATAGAGAAACCGGCCGAATGGCCCAATGCTGCTTCTTCTTGGTTCTTCGTAAGTGTGCTTGTTTTATTAACTGTCCATAGTTAGAGGACAAACTTATCGACTAGACTTGAGCGGGTCAGAAACAGCTTACTGTTATACGAGTACTTGAGATCTTGAGAAAAACAGCCTCGTTGACTAAAGTATGATTTCCACCAAACGGCTTCGCATCACATCGGATCGGAACGGATTTTACAATCTTTAAACGAATCTATATAACCATGCCGCGCACATCAGTTTGACCGCGGGCGTCTTCCGCGACTCACGATCGTAGCCGAAAGTATGCTGCGACGCGCGATCGGCTCTGTTCACCTGTTGTCATATCCGATCGGATCCTTTCGACTGACAACACGGTAGGAATTAAACTATTTGACTAGGCGCAGAAACGGATACGTTACGTACGGAGCCGATTGTATGCGTCGACATCCTGCCAGAAGCGATCGGCTGTCGCTGCATCTGTTGGTATCCTTTCCGATCCGATGCGATGCGAGCGTTTGGTGGAAATCAAGCGCTACTGCTAGGGTAGTGGGGTCCTGCATTTGGTTCCCAGGGCAGACAAAGTGTTATTGAGATTTTCCATCAGAATCATTTCAGTGGCAGCCTGCTAATAGTTTGAAGTCGTGCCCGTTTGAATGCAATAGGCTGGAACGCTATCACACGTTTCGTATACCTTCGTCTAACACTTCGGGGAAATACAGCCGTGCTGTTGCTTTAAAATCTGATCAATACTTTTCATCTCCTCACCTCACAGGTCAACCCCGTAGGGATTCGCAAGCAGCTGGTCTGGTTGAAGGAGAGGTACGGTGATCAGGAGTTCATGATCACTGAGAACGGGCTCTCTACGTTCGGTGGGCTCGATGATCAGGACAGGATTCAATATTACAGGGATTATTTGGAACAGGTGAGATCTAACTGTCTATACCAGCAGAGTCCTAGCGCGGTGTACGATAAGTATAATGGGTGTAAAAAGACCCTTAACGAAAGGCACTTGTTGGCGCCTCACTTATGCGTGGATAACCGCGGGGAGGGCGCGGGGCTCGGGGTACCGAACCGGGCTGCGCGAGCGCCGCTGCGCGCCCTACCACACACTGAGCTCACAGACGTCGGCCACTCCGGGCATTTCTTTGTACGGTTATCACACGTTGCACTATCTGTTAATTGTGGTATTACACCTATTAATATACAGTCCACTAGTTTCATTATAAAGTCCCAACGGAGTCTATTCAGCACTTGTTCTCCCCGTCATTGGGATATTTGTTTTTTATTCTGGACCATATTCAGGTCAAGTTTTTTTTTAATACACGGTTTTATGTTATAACTTTACTTTAAATACCTCGATGACCCCTGTACTATTCAATGCATCCATCAGCACAATGTTTTGAGTGCGTTACATTGAGTCCTATCCTCCTATCGTAAATTTACGTAATTTTCCATCTCAATAAAAAGGAAGTGGAAGTCTAACGAGCAATACTCTTCAGGCTTAAAGAATTTCAATCCAAAATACAGCAATGCTAGCTAACGCGGATCCAGTACCTCATCTGATACTTTCACAAATATGTACTACAATCAACCCTCTGTTTGCAGATTTTGCTTGCAATAAGACAAGATGGCGTCAATGTGACAGCGTACAGCGCGTGGACACTCATCGATAACTTCGAGTGGATGGATGGATATAGGTATGTTTTTCAATTAACTTTGTTTTAAATAGTTTTTCTGTAGGGTTATCACCCAGGCCCTTCTATCAATTGATTCTGAGGTGCAATCTAAGAAGTGAATGGTCATGGCCATGGAAAAATTACTTTGTTGATTTTCAAAACCTGATGAAGTATTTTTCACCCTAATGCCCTAAGCAATAAAGTTAAAAAGTGATCGACCGTCAGTAAACTCAGTCACCAGCACATCAAGTCACCCCAAACTGTCAACTTTCTCCAAATGATTTTAAACCATTAACTGTTGATGATTAAGTTCAAAATCTAATGAGAAAAGGCAGTTTGTAGTAACTAGATGCGCTGACGGCTGTACAGTGTACCTGAGATTTGATTGGTTTCCAGTATACCGGTGGAAGATTAGTTATTAATTTTTATTAAGAAGACTGAAGATTTAAACAGACATTGTGATTTGTGACATTTCATTTCTTCTCTATCACCTATTACGTCCACTCCATTTTTCATCACATATTCATTGATTTTTGTAAGACTGTACTTCTAAATTCCAGGGTAAAATTCGGTCTGTACGAGGTGGACTTCTCCGACCCTGACCGCAAGCGCACCCCCCGTGCTTCTGCGCACTACTACCGCAGCATTATAAAGAGTCACTCTCTAGATGTACCTACCACACGGAATGAGCTTTAATTTTTTAAGAATTGTTGATTATTGTTTAAACATAGTTTTAATAAATTGTTGAAAAAAAATTAATGTTTTGATTTGTTCGAATTCATTCATTTCATAAATATATTCAAATTCAAATTCTTTATTGCGAAGTAAGTGTACAGTATTTGGACAATGGTAACAATAGGTAGGTTCTTAGAACTTAGTTGCCTGTTAAGGCATTGTAATTTAAATCGTTTTAAAAATATACATACTTAATATTACAATTAAAATTATATTATATTAATTAACATTTTATATTTATCATACTCTTCTTATTTTAATATTAAATAATTACTTTTCTCCAAGGAATTCTTTTATAGAGTAAAATGCCTTTTTAATCAAGAAGTCTTTTAACTTTCTTTTAAAAATACCAATTAAATGAATGCTCTTAATGTCTATGGGTAACTTATTATATATTTTTATGCCCATACAAAAAATACTATTGCTATATAGTGCAGTGTGGGATGTTTTATTACGTAGTGTATTTCTGAGTCTACTGCTTTTTAATGTGTCATAGCTACTGACATTTGATTTAACTAAAATTGAGGCCTCGTAGATATATAAAGCAGGGAGGGTTAATATCTTGAGGTTTATGAAATGAGGTTTACATGAATCTGTTTGGTGTATCCCACATATTGATCTAATACACCTTTTTTGTGCCTTGAACGCAATTTCTTTATCAGTCGAGTATCCCCAATATAGTATCCCATAAGATAGACTGGATCCCACATAGGCATGATAAGCACTAAGTTGTGTGGTTTGGTTAGATACTTTTTTGAGCATGTAGAGGGAATAAGAGAACTGATGCAATTTGTTACATACACTATTGATACACATATGATAGTACCTAATTAATTGATTGTTAAAAGAGAAAATATACTAGAAAATATACTATACTCAGCAGTGGGTGAGTTCGGGCTGTGGATGACGATGATGATGATGAAAAAGAGAAAATATCTGCAAATAGTTTTAGTAGTCGCCATGACGTTTGGTCCTGACTTCCCCAAATCAGGCAGTGATAATGGATTTAATAAGGAATTTTTCAGTAATAGTCCGGAGGATGAGATTCTAGCATTAGACTCGCCTCCATTATGAGGTTGCAGCCGAATGCTTCCACCGCGAAGTAAGTTCCGTCATCAATTTTCTGACTGAGGCTCGAGGATATCACGCAGCTGGTAATGCTTTATTTCGATAAAATAAAAGGCGCATTTTTTAATAACATTTTATTAAATATCACCGTCATGGGTCAAGTTCGGAGCCACATCAGCATTATATCAGATTGAAGGAGCCTGGAATGTTAGCGGTAAGTGTTCCACTACGACAACTAATTCAAAACAATTAAATCTTAAAACTCATCATTCGCCTGCCCTTATCCCAATGTATTTGGGATTGGCGCAGCATGTCTTCTTCTTCCCTATGAGGGATATATTGATTTGCATAATTTTCATTCCTTGTCAAAAAAGCATGCCTCTAGATGAATAACATCTAGAGGCATGCTTAAAGACAAATACATTTGGTAAATCACGTATTGAAACTAGTTTGCATCGTTAGAAAATTGAATAAAACCTTGAATAACATGGTGAGTTCTTGTATTATTTTTACAGGCTTATTTTCAATGTTTTTTTTTTTCAAATTTATAAATCACCTTTTTTGGGGTATCAGTGGCGGTGGCCTAGCCTACCCTCCGAGGAGAACCACTGCACGCCACTGTCAATAATACTTCTCTATTACTCGTTAACTCATCAGACACCTCCTTTCTTGCCATATCATCCTTCACACAGTCCATCCATCGTTTCTTTGCTCTTCCTCTACTCATATACCCATTCACATTCATACTCAAAACTTTACTCACGACATTTTTGTTATATCATTTTGTACGCATATCACTACATAGTATAAAACAAAGTCTTCCGTCTATTCCTATGTATACTTAGATCTTTAAAACTACGCAACGGATTTTGATGCGGTTTTCAGTAATAGATAGTGATTCAAGAGGAAAGAGGCGGGTTGCTAGTAACATAATATACATCTTAAACTACCGTAACGTCCGATGGCGTGTCTGGCTCCAGCGAATGTTTCTTGATGAGGTCGGCGTAGAACCGCGCCGAGGCTCGGGGCGTGCGTGTGCGCTGTGGGTCCGAGAAGTCTACCTCATACAACCCGAACTTTGTTCTGGAAAGAATTTATTTTGTCAATCGTCCATTACTGTCAATAATTCATGGCTACACAGGGTGTAAACGGCGGAGCTCGTAGCTAAATAATAACAGCCGCTCGGATCAATCTTCAGGTTAAGTCGTGCTGGCCTAGGTTGGTCTGTGCATGGACCCATTACATACCGAGTTTCTTCCGTGCCTCGGAAGGCGCATTAAGCCGATGGTTCCGGCAGTCATTTTTAGATCTTTGACAGTCGTTACAGGTAGTCAGTGGCCCGAAAGTCTGACAGCCATCTTATCAAGGGGTATCGTATTACGGTATTACCCAGTACTAACTGGGTATGTATTGGAGGTCAGATAGGCAGTCGCTCCATGTAAAATACTGGTTAGCTGCATCCGGTTAGACTAGAAGCCGACCCCAACATAGTTGGGAAAAGGCTAGGCAGATGATGACTTACGAATAACCTTCCATCCACTCGAAATTATCCAAGAGCGTCCACGCAGTGTAGCCGGTGACGTTTACGCCATCTTCTTTTACGGCCAGAAGAATCTGAAATTAAACATTGCAACATGACAGGTCTCACTGTCTTTTTCTAATAGAAAGGAAAATATAGAGATAGAACCCGTTAAGAATCCAGCGATTATTCTTGTTATCCCTCTCACTCAGCTAAATAATAATATGCTTATGTTAGGAGTGGTTTTATTGGGGGGGGGGAGCTCGTGGCTAAATAATAACAGCCGCACGGATCGTGATCAGGGTCAAGCCGCTTTTGCTTAGGTCAATCCGGAGATGGGTGACTAACGATCTTTGACAGTCGTTACTGGTAGTCGGTAGCTCAAAAGTCTGCCATCCAGTCTTAACCAGTACTAACCGGATTGTGGAGGTCAGGTAGGCAGTCGCTCCATGTAAAATATTGGTATTCAGCTGCACCCAGTTAGTCAGGAAGCTGACCCCAACAGAGTTGCGAAAAGGCTAGGCAGATGATGATGTCTGAAGTAGTTTTATAGCGCAACATTGGGAATAGAAGTCACCACTCCTCGCTTTTTAGTCCAAGACGGCTATAACTACTCTACTAAACACGTGATTTAGAGTTGACCGTCCATATTACACGCAAGTACGAGTATTTGAGTAGGTACTTTAAAAGTAAATAATCTACATGGTCCTCATATGACTTGACCAATGTCTGGACTTTAAAAGAGACAGTGACGTCTGAGTTTGTTTCGGCTGTTCCTTCACAGAGTAGTAAGGTTCCAACACCGGCCCCATGTAGTTTTAAAACATATCATGATGTGACGTGATAAAGAGTTTTTTAAAACCAATGTACAGAAATAAATATGATTAATTAAAAAAACTGAAACTTGAGTCTGAATAAAACAATTCTTGGTGAACCCACCTGTTTCAAATAGTCTTTGTAGTACTGGATTCGATTCTGGTCTTCTAGTCCTGCATGGGTAGAGAGTCCATTCTCTGAAATGATGAACTCCAAGTTTCCGTATTTTTGCTTCAACCAGACCAACTGCTTACGCATGCCTTCGGGGTATACCTGCGAAAATAATTGTTACAAAATGTACCTAGATCTTTGTCCATACTATGTTTCATGATTGGCGTTCGTAGGACAAAAACCAGGATCCAAACTATACTAATACAATATTAGAAATCATCATTGACCTTTAGGTATTTATGGGTATGAAGAACAGGGTGTGGTCGTCATCTACTATAGAAAAGGGAGGATCCTCCGACCAGAGGGATGCTGTGTCTGGTGGGCTACTGCCCGACAGTTGTTGTCGGGATTTTCTATGTGGTATTAACTAGCGGAGTACTTAAATACCGCCAGGCTGGTACAATATCTGCAAACCCGAAATACTAGTCTTATGTAAAATACTCACAAAGAACCAAAAAGAAGCAGCCACAGGCCAATCTTTCCGCCTCTCCACAACAGCATTCAGATCCACAGAGTCACCGAGCGGCCAGGCTCTGATGGTCTCTCCCTCCTTAGCCTTGCGTATCAGACGACTCGTGTACATGTTCATTGAGTAGAAGTCGTAGGTACCTAGACGAAACCAGTGAATGTGATTACTATGAGCGTGCTAATCTACCTACGACCTGTATCGATCGGAATGTTGGGCTGTGATGAAGATGGATGAAAAAAGATTGCATGTAGTGGATATGAGAAAGTTGCAGTTTACAGAAAAGTTCAAAAGGAATCGACTGTCGTGGTATGGGAATGTGATGAGGACGAATTGCATGTGACTAAAAAAGTGATGAATATAAATGTTGATGGGTGGAGAGGGAGAGGGAGACTAAGGAAACGATGGATGGATTGTGTGAGGAATTATATGAAAGAAAAAGGAGTAAATGATAGCGTGACGGTTGACAGAGGAATGGAAGAAAAAAACGTCGGACAAGTACAGAAAGATGATGCTAAGCTAGGCACGACCACCCTGAGCACGAAATAAAAGAAACGCGCAGCTAATGTGGCAAATCTTTCCGCGCTCATCTGAGGGCCTATACAATAAATAGGCAATAGCTTACAATGCGTTTCGTTTTTCTACAGCGATTTTGTACAGAATTGACATAATTTGCGAGGTTATTTTTTGCAGAAAAGAGTTTTATGGTTTTCCACATATCTTATTTCATAATCTCAAAGTCTTAAAAGATCATTCTTATCATAAAGAGACATTGAGGTAAACCTTATTTGTATAATGTTATGATACAGACCTACAAGTCTTCTGCCCGGTGGTATTTCCCATTGGCTTAACCGAAGAACTGACATAAACACTTTTATCCCCTACTACCTTCCGCCAATATATTTACAAAATACATATCGTCATAAATTATTGCCCATGTGTTATTCTGATGGATCCTCAAAAGTTCTGTGTGAAAGAATAAGGAACATCCGTACATCCATCCTAGGATTAGGATTGATTCCCCTTTAGGGGATGAATTTAAAAAACTCTCTTGGTTATTTATGGAATACTTTTGCAAAATGTCGTACTTCAAGACTAAGCAGTTTAGGCTTTACGGTATCTGATAAATAATAAATGCACGTCAAGCCGTTAATCCCGGCTGTCATTTGTAGATCTTTGACAGTCGTTACAGGTAAACAGATGCCCGAAAGTCTGACAATCAGTTTTAACAACAGGTATCGTATTACCGAGTACTAACTGGGTTATGGAGGTCAGATTTAATAAGCAGTCGCTCCATATAAAATACTAGAATTCGGTGAGACTGGAAGCCGACCCAGATGAAGATCTAGAAGATTACCTCTAACAAATGCAATCTCTTCTGGAGTAAACGCTGGTAGTGAGCATTTCTTGTATCCTCTTTTTAAGCTGACCTCCTCCATGAGTTTCTCTAAGGATGGTGGCCATCCGCCTGTTGTAGAGAATATTGGGTGCGTGTATTTACCGACCTGAAATTAGAAATTTTCCAATATCATTTGTGTCAAAATCACCGCAGAAAGCCTGATCAACTCGTGCTGTAAATTGTCATAATTGCACTTGAGTTACATCATCAAATTAGAGTTAAAATTCTAGCGCACCACCTCCAGTTTCTTAACAATCTATTGGCGCATTCTTTTTGGATATATTTTACGGTTTATTTTCTAGTAGTCTACTAGTTTCTAGGAGTTAGCAAAACTTACACAGTTCTCCCTGGCCAGTTCTGCAAGCTCAGCGTCTGCTGGCGTCAAAGGGTCGAACCAAATGTGATGGTTGGCTAGCGACACCTTACCTGTAATCGAATTCATAACTTTCAATGTCATCTAAAGCTTGTTTCTATTTCCATGGGGCGGTTCTTTTTAAGGATCTTCATACTACGCTAGGCCAGCTTAAGGCCAAAAGTGACTACTATGGTGTTACTATTGACTAGCGACCAGGCCAGGATGTGCGAAACCCGTGAAATTCTAATTTTCTTACGTTTTTTTTTGTAATTTACAGGTCAGTGTCAGGTTGTTTGTTGATTAAAATTTCGAAAATGTCCGTAACAAATATGGCTTTACAGAGTTATACTCATAAAAATCATCAATACAACCCTCTAAGTTCATTTAATCCCATTGTATGACTTTTTCGTCAAATAATCATCGCGGTCGCGTATTCCGAGCGCTTCCACCTTATGTCATAAAAATCTCGAAATGTAATCATTATTATCAGTCTATAGCAGTCTACTGCTGACCATGGGGTCCACCAATAGCACGGCATTTAACTCAATCCTGGATCCTCTACCACACCTTAAGCAATTTGCTTAGGTATGGACCACTTTACCGCCCCAATCACATCCTCGGGCGATGTCACTTGCGTCAATCGCGTCGCAGTGACTCGTGGGCCGTGGCGAGCTCTGAGCAATTTTTGTCGTTGTCGCCACGCGCGTTTTCCTTGAGCATGTCGTTCATGACCAAAGTATAAGGAAGATTAAGGATTCTAACATACTTTTTTGATAACTCACCATGATACTTCGCCCTAAACTCCTCATCATAGAGCCTCCAACCCTTAGCATGTGCCATCACCACGTTCTTACTGCACAAATAAGCTCCAAGCTCGGGGCTCACGATAGGCGGAGCCAGGATACCAGCATTGTAGACCACGTCGCAGATGATCAACGGTTCATTGATGGTCAGCCACCATTTTACGCGGTCGCCGAAGAGGGTGAAGACTACTCTTGCGTAGTCGGTGAACCAGTCTACTACGAGGGGGTTGGCCCAGCCACCTGTATGTAAGGAACAATGTGAGTCTTAATTTTAAAGGAGGTAGGATTACTTTTGAACAGGTTCTGTTCAAATGGTGTTTCCTTCCCAGGTCTACATAACATAACATCAAGCCAATTAATTCACGAAGGGTTAGGCAGAGACACCCACATTTCGCCAGTAATGTTTGTAAGTCCCATGTAATAGGGTGCGAGCTTATTGCCATCAACTGGCCACAAGTCTAGACTCCATGGCTGCTATTGAGAAATTCTTGATGGAAAAACCGAATAAGAAAGAAAAAGAAAGAAAGAAAATATATTTATTTGCCGCAGGTACATGACGTGCATCACACAAAATTACAAAAAAAAAAAAATAACAAAACACAAATAAAACAGAAAAATACAACATGACGGAACAAAAAAGAAAAAAATTAACAGCTTGCACACACACAATAACACTTTGCCCGATTTGGGAATCGAATCCAGGTCCTCATGTTCACTAAAACAATGAGGCAGTCCTTCTTAGGCCTAGCAAAGAGTAATTGCGTTTTTCCATTAATGTTGTCCGGAGAACAAGAGGTGGAGGCCTGTCTTTGAGTGACTTTTTGCTCTGACCCGAAGGTTATATTTTAGAACGCAGGCAAGACAGTTATTAAATGAGAATTTTAAAATAATTGACTAAGTATGTAGTAATGGTACTACAAAACCTTTGCCAATCCTTTTTTGTAAATATGTATTGTTAAACAAGAAGGAATAAGCTACTCTTACTACTATTTGGTAAAGATACACGCGTCATTTTAGCAGAAACATCTTCGATGTTTTTACTTCCTTCAACGTTTTGAGAGCACTGGTCATAAAATAAATTATGCAATATAAAGTTTCGGTCTGAGTTCGAATCGATTGCCAACAAATACGGAGTGGAAGGGACACCGACGCGAAAACGGTACCCTGTATAGATCCGTAAGACTCATTGGGTAATAAGTAGATTCATACTGAAAACTTGAAAACTGTTAAAATCGGTGTTTTTTAGAGGCGAGCAACTTTAATTTTAATTTAATAAACAAGGGCTTTTTATTTATTATTTGACCGATCATTTTATGCGATTTATATTTGATTACGAGTTCGGGCATGTGGCCTCCGCGGCAGGCGCAAATATGGCGTAATCTGGAGGTCTAATTTGCACTGTAAATCAGGCTGTATTTCCGCATTAATGAGTTGTTCTTGACCGCGAACCTGAAGACGCTGCGTTAGAAGGCCTCCCACAAGGTGGACCGATGACCTGGTGAAGGTTGCAGGGATCCGCTGGATGCGAGTCGCACGGGACCAGTCAATGTGGCGACACTTGGGGGAGGCCTATGTCCAGCAGTGGACGTCTTTCGGCTGAAATGATGATGATGATGAGTTATTCTCAATAATGGATGTTCTCCGCCTGTAAAAAAAAGAATTGTGTAAGATTGCCTTACCAAGATCCTGCAGTGATTGCGGCAAGTCCCAGTGGTACAGAGTTACGAAAGGCTGGATGCCCTTCTCCAGTAGACCGTCGATCAGGTTGTTGTAGTAGTTCTTGCCGTCCTCACTGATGTGGTTCGGGTAACCAGACGGGAGGAGACGCGGCCAAGATATTGAGAACCTGGTGATTAACACGTATTGAGTACATCTGAATCATTCTAAACCATCACGTCAAAAATTTTCATCGGTAATTTAAAAAAAAAAAACAGCTGTTCCACACAAGACATGTTGGTATCGGTGGTGTAGGTGGTGGTGGGACCGTGTAGGTATTATTATATTTATATGTATGTCGGATCCGGTCATTAGTATGGACATAAAATGAATTTTAAAGCGCGCCAGTGTGCAGTGGTGACATCACGCGACTGACTACCAGTCAACTAACACACGGTGTGCTTGTACGGAGCCCTGATGTCCAACTCGAGGGAGGACGACAGTCAGTGTCAGATCGCGACGGAGTTGAGACGTCTTGGAACTGTATCCAATTCATTGTGCCTCGTGTTATTGTGTTAAGTTGTAATCTCAAGTAATTCGTTAGTTTTGCTAGAAACATTGTATCGCACTCAGTGTGTTTTCATAGCACGAAACCCATGGTCTGCCCACATGATGTACAAGCCTAACTGAATAAATCCTGACATATCCGACATGTATAAATTTTCTCCATCTTAGAACTATCATAACAGGGTTACCTAATGCGATAGTGTACACAATAACAATATTAAATTTTGTAACTAATCACAAACAATGCATTCTTTGTGAACTCACTCAGAGAACAATGGAATTAATGAAACGTCATAAATTAACCTACGCATTATAGTAGTGTGTATTATGTAGATGAGTACCTCAAGCGGCGTAAATATAGAAACCTCTGTGGAAACTATATTTTCGAGCCGTTTGGGTTGAAACTCTGGGGCTGTGGGTTTCGAGTGCTCATAGCCTGTTTAAGGAAATTTCGAAACGCCTGGTTGACGCTTCCCGTGACCCAAGGGCTGGCTTTTACTTTGGTCAGAGGCTAAGTGTTGCCATACAACGTGGCAACGCCGCCAGTCTCTTGGGCACATGCCCAAGAGACTGGCGGCGTTGAGGAGGAGTTTTTGATGCCCTTTTATTGTTTGTTGTTAGTTTATTTATTTTAGTTTATTTAACAGTTTATAATGAATAGTGTATATAGTTAGTTTACTCTACCGATTAAATCATTAAACTTTTCTTTATGTAGATTATCATCTATTGGTAAGTAGGTTGTTCAAACACTTTACACGTCAATAAAAACAATTCGGTAATTATGATTTACATGATGAATTTAATCTCCAACGTATTTATGTCTACAGCGGTCAAGGAGAATTTTACCCTCCATCTCCTAGCCTAATAATTTGGCACCATCATCTGTCAGTAAGAAGACGTGGCTCCGTGATAATGATACCGACTTATGAGTCATGGGTTTGAACATACCGATAAAAGTGCAGTCCCAACTCCACAGCCATCTCTATGTCCCTCTTCCAGTGATGATATGAGTCACAGGCGACATCGCCACTGCTCCGATTTTTAATCATTTCGGGATGTTCATGGCTGAACCGGTCCCATGTGCTTTCTCCTTTATCTGGCAAAGGCAAACGGATTTAAATTACGTAGGAACTATTTCTTTGTGGACCAGTAGATTTTCGTCTGATGAAGAATGTTTTTGCTATCGTAATAAAGGATGTTAATAGACCCTTAACGAAGTCGAAAGGCACTTGTTCTCCCCGCTATTGCAATCATTTTTTGTTCGGGACCATACCTGGGAACCTTCTAATTACGGAGTTATTGGGGGTCAAAGTCCCAAATGTTGCACAAGTTTTTTTTTTAAATACATGTTTTTATGTAAGTTTACTTTAAACACCTCCACGACCCCCAAACTATTCAATCCATCCATCAGCACAATGTTTTGAGTGCGTTACATTGATTCCTACCGTAAAACGTGATTTTTCACGCCAAAAAGAAAGTCGCTTCAAAGCAATAATTTTTGCGTAAAGTTACTTAGTTTGATGTACATAATGCTTGGTTGACGGCTATGTGAAGGGTCTGTTTACACCCTTATATAGTTTGGAAGTTCTGGTGTATCAACACATTCTCCACGACCTTTTTAAAGATAGTACACTACTAACGATCGTAAACAAGTAATAATTATTTACAAAAACTTAGCGTCGGTATCATCAATGTTATTTCAATATTCGTCATCTTGGCCACTGAACCCTGCCACCTCCTTGCTACCTGACGTATTTTGATCACGGCTGAGTAATTCTCTAAAGTATTCTGAACATAAAGACATGATTATGGCTACGGAAATTAGTTAATATCTCGGTGTCGGAAAGTAGAAGTGATAAACAGACGTTCCTGATGCTCACCACTAGCATTCCACCCGCCTTCCACCTGATAAGCAGCAGTAGCCGCCCCAAACATGAACCCAGGTGGAAATTTCAGGTCTTCAGCACTCCATGACACGGATAGCACGGCACTGAGGAATAATCAGACATGCTATAGGTAACATTGCATAGTTGACAGCGGAAAATGAAGGAACCAAACGAGTTGCGCGGACCCCAAGTAACACGGGCCAAGGGTAGAATGATGCTATACATTTTTGCGGCACAGTTGGCAGAAGAAAGGGGAACTCCATACCCAGCGGTTAGTAATTCCGGCCTGAATTGATAATGATGATGATGATAGCATAGCAGATTATCGTTCAACTCCTGAGAGTGATGAGTCTCGAGATTGACTCCCGCTCGATCTCGATTCACATGTATTTTAGATAGTTGGTCTGGTTCTTTGTAAAATGATCGTCAGGGTAAACAACAACAAAACATCAGCGATTTTATTTGTCAACAAAATGAACTGAAACAAGATCACAATGTTTTACTTTGACAGCCACTTTCAAAGATACGGGAGGTATGCTCCTCACTTCTCGAAGACCCCCCAGCGTCAACATGAAGGACTTAGGTATAGATATAGACGAGATGAGACAGATATTTTATCTGATAGTTTTTAATCTCATCTCATTTGAGTTTTATTCTGATATAAGTTGGGAGATTCCCAGATAACTTTTTACCACCTACCTACTATAAAAATTCCGTGTAGGTACAACACTACATGAGGTCGACAAATGGACGTGCTATTACCGCTTGTGCGTCAAGCTGTACTGCGACTCACCATAGTTTAATCGAATGCAAGCAAGTGCGACAGCTGAAGCTCGACATCACGCTAGTGCGACAAATGCTTGTGCGACAGTAGTTCGACACTACCCAAATCCGACGCTACGCTTACGCTTATGTGACACTGCTATCTAATGGGTGTAAAAGGTCCCTTTACAAGCTGTCAACGAAGTATTCTGTACTCATGTGTACCCAGTGTTGCGCTATGTTACTTAGTTTGAGCACGTTGAGGTACAGAATGGTTGGTTCATTGACTCGAACACAAATAATCACAAACTCAGATTCCGCACAGCAGCTCGTCCGGTTCATGACGATGGCCTCATTCCCTATTACGTGGGACTTAAACAATAACTGATGAAATTTATAGGTACACCTCTGTTAAACCTTTGGGGAAACAGGGTTGATAGCATGATAGCCAAGAGCCTTGACCAACACCTGAGGTTGCTTTCGTTAGGTAGGTTAGTAATATCAAGGGCCATACCTAGTTGATCCAGAATAAGTAAGTACCGATGCGGTTGGCCCAAACAATAGCAAACGCAATAGGTATTTTAGTCTTCAAGTTTTTGTCAAAGTGCTATTGAGTTTTTACAATTATTTTATAATTTTTAATTTCGACAATACGAAACTTTTATAGTTTTCGGTAAACTAGTTTAAACAGCAATTATTTTTTTATATATAGCTAAATACTTTTTTGTTTAGGTTCCTTTACTATTAAAAATTAATAATGTCTTCATATAATAGTCACACAACCTAAAAGGAAGCCTTAAATAAACTAAAACTAAACAGCCTCGCCTACCTCAACACAACTGCCTGGTACCAATCCATGATCACTACTCTAATTTTTTATCTGCTTGTCGTACCTATATCAACTTAATATTCATTAAACAAGATTAGTCTTATTTTTATCATTACTTTAGTTCTAATTGTCGTCTGTTTATAATGCACATATTATTAATTAAAAATTATACAAGATTGCGGTTTTATTTATTTGCACAGCAGATAAGTTATTAACAATGTTGCTTTACCTGTAAGTTTATTTATTTATTTAAACTTCATGTACAATATTCAATAGTGGTACCTACATAGGTGGACTTAATGCCACAAGGCATTCTCTACCAGTCAACCTTTGGGTTAAATAAGAAAACATAAGTAAGTAACGTAAGTTCAAGGTACTGCTTTCATAGAGGAGGTCCATCACGAATTTATTTTGAAGATAGCTACAGAATAATAAAAGGGTGCTATTGTCCTACTGATCCTTAACTAGGTTTCATGGAATTCAAATAAGGGTGAGAATTAAACTGAATGACAAAAATACACAAGACAATCCTCCAAAACGCTCGGCCTCGCCACTACTTAGTGTTTGAGGATTTGTGCTGAGGAGAAGAAGTGGCGAGACACGCTCTGAAGTTGGCTGGGGACTCTTATACTCTCCTTTCATTCCTTTCTAACCATATTGTCAGCCTTTATTCATTCTTCATTCTTCATTCATTATCGTTTCTTTGATAGTGTTGAAATAAGAATTAGATAAGATAATAATTGGGCATACCCCCAAAAAACACATGAGCAAGCAAACAGCACAAATATACAGATAGTTAGTAAAAACTAAGATTAAAGGCTAAACTTTATAACTTTTAAAATTCCTGAAAGTTAATATTACGTAACGCGGTTATTATTTGTTTGTGTTTACACCTTTGCTCTGTATAAGCTGTACAGACCTCTGCATCTCGGGATATCGATTATCTACCATAAAATGATCCCTGAATAGGCCCTTTTTGGGCGGTCATTAAAATGAATCAACTTTTCGGAACGATGCTCACAACTATTAGATAAAATTACTGAACGGAACACTAACTGTCACATACAACGTCAAAGTCACATTGCATTTTTCGTTGTTGTTTTCAGGTTATGTTAGTCAAAATAACACGGCTTCTAAGAGTTTTTAAATAATACTATTAAAATGAGTAAGAAATTAAACGATATGAAATGGGAGTCGGTGGCGATGGATGGTTTCCCAGCGCCCATGACAGACAAATTCCATGGTTTTGTAGGTTTAGAAGAGTGTACCGACTATAATTTTGATAAGGAGAGCAAAAAGCGGGCTAAAAAGGTTTGTTTCTTTCGCTTATAACTTATAGTAGGAATATGGATCACCATCATCGATTTAAGTTCATGCAACACAGCTGATGTCCCCTTAAATGTCATGTATTAGGGAACTCGCCATGATGTTTCATAAGATTAAATAACCCCATTTATTGGCCGAAATAAGGATTATACGAGGCTATAGGTCTGACGGCAGACCCCACAATGATGGAAATTAGGACATATTGAGCAGGTCATTCTCTGATTGGCATAGCTTCTTATGTAGGGTTATCATCTGCTTGAATTTGTCTGGACGTGTTCCCCTTCTTAGCTCTTGTCATTTGTCCGGACTTGAGAACTGAAGGGGTTTTTATTGGAATAAAACTTTTCTGCAAGTTGTCTTTTTGGCAGAACTTTTCCAAGTTTTGAAATAGTAACTTCTTATTGCAGATTTCAGTACTGTCGCAGAAAGACTAAATTTATCAAGTGCCTGTGTAATTATTCATTTGTAATTTTTTAGAATAAACAAAAAGAAATAATCAAAGAGCGAAGAGAAATGAAGAAACGGAAAGCTTCTGAAAGTGAATCCAAAGAGGTTCCTAGCAAAAAGGTTAAACAAGACAATGGCTTTGTTGTAGAATCATGTAACAACACAGAACCTTCTTTAGCTAATAGTACTCAAAAGAGGACTAAAACTAAAAATAAGAAGAAAAACAAAAAGGCTAAAAACTCGAGTGGTGAAGAAAATAATGACAGCACTGGCAACATTAGCCAAAGTAACGACAACACAGAAAAAACAGCCAAAAATAAAAAAAAGAAATCCAAAAACAAAAAGAAGGATGGTAGCAAAACCATAGACAGTACTCCAATTACTCCTAGAAAGGTTAAACAGAAGCTGGGGGACCTACCACAGTCAAATACAGAGTTAACGCCCGAAGATATGCTGACGTGGGCTGAATTTAAACTGCAGGAGCCTATTATTAAGGCTCTGACAGAATTGGGCTTTAAACAGCCTACTAAGATACAGCAGTTGACACTGCCGGCTGCTATTCATGGTAAATATGACTGTTTATAAATTAAATATTACGTTACCAATTTGTGAAATCATTTGTCAAAATTCAAAATTGTAAAATTAGCACTTGAGAAATTAGAACATTCTATATAACTTAAAATTACACCCATTTTCCTCGAAGGGTGGGGCAGGGGTGTACCTTAGTACAACCGCATTTCAACAGTTATGTATGAGTCTCGTGTAATAGAGGCGAGACTATTGCTATCAACCGGGTACAAATCCAGACTCGGTGCTGCTACAGAGAATGCCTTTATAAAAATACCAATAACACATTCTGCAACCTGGGAATTGAATACACGATTTCATACTACAGATGTAGCACCTGCAACTAATAGACCGACAGCCACTTTTATCACAAACATTTTAATTGTTCTGTATTCAGAAAACAGAACGATTGCCAAAAATTTGCGTCTTCAGCCTCATTCAGTATAATTTGCAATTGCCATGAAATAAGCACAAAATTGAAATGATTACAATAAATCAGATAATTTTATTTTCCTTATGCAGGTCGCAGAGACATCCTCGGCGCAGCTGAAACCGGCAGCGGCAAAACCTTAGCATTTGGCCTCCCCATCTTATGTGGTATACTAAAACTAAAAGAAAAAGCTCTCTTAAAAGGTATAGATGTCTATGACATACCTTACAAGAAAGCAGCAGGCAAGAAAAAGAATGATGAAGCAAAAGAAGAAAGGAAACAAAGATTTAAGAGAAAAGATAAGAAGTTTAATGAAAAGAAAAAAGAAATTGAGCCAATAGTTGAAGAACCTAAGAAAGAGTCTTCCGAAGATGGCTACAGCAGTGGTCCAGAAAGCAATGATGAAGCTGATGATTCTGAACCAGAAAACAAAAGTCATGATTATACAGATGATGATTATTTAGAAGAAATCGAAGTACCCGTCAGAAAGAGAGATAATTCAGCTGACGAAGGCAATGACAGTGATGATGATGACAATTACATTCATCTGTCAGACATGTTGGACTCTGATGATTTGGCTGGAACTAGTGATGATGATGAAGAAGGGAAAGACAGTGAAACAACTTCAGAATTAGAAGAGGAGATTGATAGTGATGCAGAGGAGAATGGTGATGATGTCGAAACAGATGAAGATGAGCAAGACAGTGAGGCGGGTGAGGAGTCAGATGATGAAAAGAGTGAAGGGGATGACAATGTTCCGGATGAAGGCAATGAGAATGAACAAGGTAAACCAACTTAATCACTGATAAAACGTGTCTATTTTAAACTAGCTTCACGCCGGTATGTCAAGAAGTTGTTCACAGAATCATGTCTCCTACATGTCGCCAGTAACAAACCGCACCCAATCGTAATGACTGACCGCAGCGACACAAATTGCCGCTACTTGCAGTTTTAGGCGTGCCAGTCATGTTCGGGTAATGGTTGAAAAATAACTCCAGGCTTATGCCCAGCCAACTCGAACATATCTTAGTGATGCTAGAAGCCGAATTGAGTTTGCTTAAGGTCAGCTTAGTTAATGCGGGACTATTCGAAAGAGATACCGCGGCCCTGGAATACAAAGGGCAAAGAAGGAACATGGATGGGTTTTATTCCGCACAAGTCTGACACTCCCTTCCGTTCCGCCCAGAGCGGAGGGAGGGGGGGCATTTGATGATACCCCGTCCGAAAAAAAAAATGAAAGGTCAGCTTAGTTGTTCAATAAATACTGCCGAGTGGAATGTACCGTAAGGGGCGGGCGATCAGTCTATAATGTTCCCACTGCTGGGTCACAGGCCTCCTCTCTATGGGTTATAATCCACCACGCGAGCCCAGTGTGGGTTGGTAGATGTGTTCTAAGACATGCCGGTTTCCTCACGATATTTCCTTTACCGTTTTGAGAGCAGTGGTGATGAAATAAATTAGACAAAGTAATATGCGCCTGGGTTCGAGTTACTGCTCGTAATAAGGTCGGGGCCGCCACCACTGGGCCACCGCTGGCTGCTCTCCGACCCGCCCTCATCTTTAGTTATTTCATTCCAGGTATAGGTTGTGTGAAGGTAGTGGACAACATAGAGATCCCTGGGCACGTGTCCATGAAGACTGGCAAGCCGCTGTACGCTCTCATCCTGACCCCCACCAGGGAGCTGGCCATTCAGATCAGCAGGCATTTGATAGCTGCTGCCAAGTATACAGGTACTTTCGAATGTAGCAGTGTGTAACAGTTAATTAATATAGATGGTACTTATCAATCTAGAGGAGGAGCTCGTGGCTAAATAATAACAGCCGCTCGGGTCGATCTTTAGGTTAAGCCGTGCTTGCCTAGGTTGGTCTGTGGATGGGTGACCGCCCATTACATACCGAGTTTCCTCCGTGCCTCGGAAAGCACGTTAAGCCGTTGGTCCCGGCTGTCATTTGTAGATCTTTGACAGTCGTTAGGTATTCAGTAGCCCAAAAAGTCTGACAACCAGTCTTACCAAGGGGTATCAGATTACCCAGTACTAACTGAATTGTGGAGGTCAGATAGGCAGTCGCTCCATGTAAATACAGGTATTCAGCTGCATCCGGTTAGACTGGAAGCCGACCCCAATATAGTTGGGAAAAGGCAGGCAGATGATGTACTTATCAATCTAGAGACCTTTTCTTATAAAACACTGTAGCAAAAATATTCAACGAAAATAAAGGGTGTAAAAAGACCCTTAACGTAGCCGAAAGGCACTTGTTCTCCCCGTCATTGCGATCATGTTTTTGTTCCGGACCGGAGATATATCGGAGGTCAAAGTTCTAATTTTTAAATTTAATTAATATTTTTTTTTTTTCATGGTTTTTTTTTGTACTTTTAAGGTTTTAACTTTACTTTAATTACCTCCATGACCAGTTTACTATTCAAAGCTTCCATCAGCACCAAGTTTTGAGTGCGTTACATTGAGTTTTACCGTAAAACGTGATTTTTACCCCCAAAAAAAAAAGTAATTTCCCCCAGCAATATTTTTTGCGTATGGTTACTTAGTTTGATGTACATAATGCTTGGTTGACGGCTTCGTGAAGGGTCCGTTTACACCCTGTATGTTTATACAGGGTGTAAAACTTACCAGATAGCAATTTTTGCTTTTGTAGTGATTACAAATTGAGGGTTTTGGTTCTACTAACTTAAGGTTTATTTTTTCATTTGACTACATTGAAATTATTTTTAAAAACTTTATTTTACTGAATTACAGTTTCAGCTTCGGTGTCCCTTCCACCTCGATTGTTTTGTTCTGCTTTAAATCATTTCATACTTTTCACCAGGTATAAGAGTAGCTACGATAGTGGGCGGCATGGCGGCCGTGAAGCAGGAGCGGGTGCTACGGTCAGGTCCTGAGATAGTGGTGGCGACGCCCGGCCGCCTGTGGGAGCTCATCGGGCAGGGGCAGCCGCACCTGCAGCAGATGGACATGGTCAAGTAAGTATACAATCAACTCGGCCTATTGCAGTCCAGTGCTGGCCATGCGCCACAACAAGCTGTCCTACACCTTCTGCATCATCCTGTCGGTTCATCTAGTTAGCGGGTGTCCCTCACAACGCTAATTGGGATACACCATTTCTTAGCTTATTCTCCGCAATGTGTGTATGTGTCTGTCTTTGGCACCGTAGCCCTTAAACTAGTGAACCGATTTGGATGCAGTTATTTTTATTTGAAAGCTAATTTCTTGGCGATGGTTCTTAGATACGTTTTATCAGAACCGGTGCAGCCATTTACTAGATTTGGGGGATGAAAGTGATGATGAATAATCGAATATTTTCAAATATACCCAATTGGGGTATCAAATGAAAGGGCATGATGTGTATATTACAATTAGACATGTTTTATCAAAACCGGCACAGCCATTTTATTGACTTTTCAAATGTTTGTTCGCTTTTCTTTGTTGCGATGGGGTTTTTTTAAATTGTAAATTTAATTTTTATTATAGTTTAACTAGTACAATTATTTCTATTTTCATTTCAACATTTTCATGTACTCCACACGTTAAAATTCTCACAGACGCAGTTAATACTATGATATGTCACTTTGTGACCATTTTACGAATTGTAACGTAATTCATATTATTATCCTATTATGATTCTGCTAAACCGACCATTTTAGGTCCCTAGATTGTCATTAAAAAGATTCTCTCGTAATCTTTACCTGCCATGTATCATTCACATACCGTATTCGATAGTCACACTCCGTCTAATCATAATGATGACAATGCGAAATGTTTATTGTATTTACAGGTTCTTGGCAATAGACGAGACAGACCGCATGGTAGAGCGTGGTCACTTCGATGAACTGACGCCATTGTTGGAACGCCTGAACGCGGACGACGATCGAAGAGCCTCGCGACAGAACTTCGTGTTCTCTGCCACGCTGACCATGGTGCATGACCTGCCTACGCATATGAAGGGGAAGAAGGTACGTAAGCATAGCATAATCAGCCTATTCTGTTCCCACTGCTGGGACACAATTCTCGTGTGTGGAAGTGGGACATGCCCAGTGTGGGTTGGTGGATGTCACAAACTGTTTGACATGTTTTGATGTGCGTGTATGACCATATGTGTGAACGTGGACGAGTCAAAAGGAGTATATAAGGATCGTAGCAGGTGGCGTTTTGTGAGTTTATGTGTATACAACATTAGTTTTAGTATATGTGAAACCTGATACACGTGTCTAATATTTTTATGTAAAGAATCTATGTACAAAATTTCAAAACTGTATCATGAAAAATCACAAAGTTATAAGCTTGTTCTGTTATCTAGTTGTCTGCACAAAATCGTGGTCACCACGCAGCGCGCGGCTCCAGCGTCGTCTTGAGCTCATTGATAATAATAATTTGGCAGTAGGTACCTAAATTATTGCGATAGGTACTTAAAGTCGCTCGGTGTCCAACTTTTAACGTTTTTAAATATTTTTGGGAAATAATATAACATGGTTTAAAAATTATTGGAATCGATTCAGTTACTTATTTTGAACAAACTATATTCAGGTTTCGCATATACTAAAAATAATGTTGTATATGATGTGCAGCAGTGGTAATGAAATATTGTACACAGAGGAGTAGTGTCTACCTGGATTTGAACATACAACTTGTAAGTCAGTACCACCACAGAAAACAGAAACCACTGACAACTGGACAACAACTTCTATTTTCAGAAAATTTAATATCTTACTAAATAGTTAAAATCAACCGCACCTCCAAAAATCCTTATTGAATAACACCTTGACACGGTTGAAAGCGAGTTTTAATACATATAATAAGGCATGTATTTAACGCGGCGACAAACTAATCTGATTTAGGGTTTTTAAAAATAATTAAATGGGTAGCACAATTAATAGGTTGGAAGCTACAATTAACCACTAGATTGTAGATAAGGCTCCTATTTCTGTTTGCAGGATTTAAAGTAACCTAACCTAGCTCTTGCTTCCTTTATTCTCCTTGCCGCAATGACCAGATAAATAGCTACTTACTTGGTACAATAGTCGCCCATTCAGTATATTGGTCGCCAATTAAACTTTTATTCGCCCGATTAATTATTTCGCATTTAATAATGCTTACAGGTAACAAAACGCGGTAAGATACTAAACAGACGCGTAGAGAAGATGACTCCCGAACAGAAGGTGAACCGGCTCGTCAAGTTGATCGGCATGTCGGACCCCAAGGTCGTTGATATTACTACACAGAACTTGGGTAAGACACAAATTTTTAAAATTTTTGCCCGACTACGGCGAAAAAAAGGGTTATGATTTGGACCGGTATGTATGTATGTCCATCTGGTCCCTCATAACTTCTGAAGTACTTATCATGATTTGACAAAAAAGGTATCGTTGGACGCGTCTTGATCGTCCGCTGGTTAAAAGCTATGTGACGTCATATTGAAATGGTCGTATGCCACTGCTTTAGGGTACTAGGTAGCATACGATCACGGCTATTCTCTATAACAATTTCAGACGAGAATATTTTCTTGTTTCGTACTTTTTAGTAGTCGGGTTTTAGTTTTTGAACTTATTTTTTTTCTAGATGTGAACTTAAGCATAGTATGCATAAAATAAGCATAGTATGTGTAATAATAATACCTGACTGTGAGAGGGAGTGGACCAAAAACTTCCGCGCAGGCCAAGTGCGGGTCAGCAGATATGTCTTTGAATGTGTTTCGACATGCAGGTTTTGCTCAGGTGTACCTTGGCAAGACGGTGATCTTAGTAGACTCTGGGGCTTCTGACTACCTACTCGTAACAAAAGTTAAGAGGAAATGCGGTCGGAGAAACTTTTGAAAATTAGGTATTTGAAGATACTATCGCTGTCGCACTGCGAGCGCGATTTCGACATTGGTGCGATAAGGACAACTGTAGATCCGACTGAATAAGCGTCGCGCTCGCCTACTGCAAAGTACGCATATAAATTGTTACTTGTTCATTCTTGACGTGCGTGCTCGTTGATCTGCAGTTTAGTTTTTTATTTATTTTTGTGAAATTTGATGCGCACCATGCCTACGGGAAAAAAAAATGGTTTAATTTCGCATATTCGGCATTGCATGCATGTAACAAGCTTTTTATGTTGCATATAATGCGGTCTTTGCTTATAACCATCTACGTCGTCACTTGCAGGTACAGCAGAAACACTAACCGAGTCCCGGATCACGTGCGCGCTAGAACATAAGGACGCGTACCTGTACTACATTGTAAAAAGGCACCCGGGCAGAACCATAGTGTTCTGTAACTCTATAGGAAGTGTCAAGAGGTAATTGAAACTTTTTTTTTTTAATCGATTTCAAAAAGGAGGAGGTTGTCTATTCGGATGTTTATACAACATAAATTTTAGTATATGCAAAACCTGAAACACGTGTCTAGTATTTTTATGTAAAGAATCTATGTACAAAATTTCAAAACTGTATCATGAAAAATCACAAAGTTATAAGCTTGTTCTGTTACCTAGTTGGTCTCACAAAAACGCGGTCACCACGCAGCGCGCTCCTCCAGCGTCGTCTTGAGCTCATTGATAATAATAATTTGGCAGTAGATACCTAAATTATTGCCATAGGTACCCAAAGTCGCTCGGTGTCCAACTTTACTGACTACTACTTTTTTGACTTTTTTAAATAGTTTTGGGAAATAATATAACATGGTTTAAAAATTATTGGAATTGATTCATTTACTTATTCTGAACAAACTATATTCAGGTTTCGCATATACTAAAAATAATGTTGTATATTTTATTTTTATGTATGTTCGGGCCTAACTCCGTCATAGTAGACTGATTTGCAAAATTCTTTCTTTTTTGTTCGAAAGGGGTTTTTTAAATATCCTTTGAAATTAAAATGAGGAGTAACTGTGGAAGTGGTGTAGTTTTATTCCAACAAATTTTAAAATACTATCATGCCAATAGCACGGAGAAGAAAACAAAATGACTACATTATTGGTTTAGACTCTTTCCATTAGAAAATGCTCAGTAACATACCACTGTGCCTGATTGATGGCAATAGGCTCGCCCTCTATTACATGGAACAACGCAATGTAGCTGCGGGTGTACTATACTAAGCACAATTCTGCCAAAAATTCTCGGGAAAACGGGCTTAATGTTATATTAAAGTTTTATTTTATACATTTTCAGGCTAGCTCAATTATTCACGTTGCTGAAGTGTCGACCTCTGCCTTTGCACGCCAGCATGCCGCAGCGTCAGAGAATAAAGAATTTGGAGAGGTAAGTCTTAAAATATTCATAAGAGAAGTAAAGAGTCAATAAAAAACGTCTATCTGTTTTTATTTTCATTATTTTCGAAACATCCATGACGACAGTTCATAAATCAATTGCAAACCTACCAACTCGTACCACTACTGTATACAGGGTGTAAGGGACAGCCTTCCACAAACTGGTGGGGTGAATTCATATCATACTAAGATGACCGGTACAAGAAATTAGTTCAGGAATGTTATGGGAATCCAATAAATTTGATTTGTTTTATTTCCTCATACGCAATATATCGTTACCGTGGTAAAACGCACGTAGCGAACGGCAATTGCGACGACGAGTTCGATGAACTCTGTAGCTAGGCAGGAAGTGAACATTCATTGTTGGATTTTTGATTTTAGCCGTATTATTTACATAAATGGATTGCTGCGTACAGGGAATGTAATTTTACATTAAAATAAAGGAATAGCAAAAGAAAAAAAAAACCGTTGGAATATGATACAAAATAAGGAGCTGAATGCACCTTGTCAGTTTGTGGAGGGCTGTCCCTTACACCGTGTATGTATTGGGTTCTCTTATTTCGATGACGAGGTTCGGGCCGAGATCTATAATTATAATTAAAAATATCGTTCACTTACACATGTCCCTGTGCATTTTTTCGTTTGACAGACGTATATTCATCTCGACTGTCCTATCTTCATGTACTTTCAATCACCAACAATACACATTGCTCTTTTCAGATTCCGCGACGATCCCCACGGTGTACTAATCGCCACAGACGTCGCAGCGCGGGGCCTGGACATACCACTCGTGGATCACGTCATACACTACCAGGTGCCTCGCACGGCTGAGAACTATGTGCACCGTAGTGGCAGGACAGCCAGGGCCACACGGGAGGGGCTCACTATACTGATGATGGAGCCTGCGGAGGCCTATCTGTATGCCAAGATGTGCAGGACTCTGAATAGAAGTAAGTGTAGAAATTAGTTCAAAAATACTACTGAGTATCTGACCCCAGGCTAGATACTTTCAGACCCCACGGGGTACATTGACAGAGTAGCGTGGGGTAACCCCACGCGGGTTACCAAAGTACCCCATATGGGGTCTCACTGTCCCCTATGTGGACTCTTAATGTACCCACCCTATGTGGACCTCGTCATCCACTATCAAGTACTCCGCATGGCTGAGAACAGTGGTAGGACGGCCAAGCCATTGAGAACAAAATTGTAGTTACCTCTTTAACAAGTTTTTGACGTTGATTGTCCTTGAGATGAGATAGCGATTTGAATTTGACTGTTTTTTTAAGCTCGAGAATTATTATTATTTAATTATAATTTTTATTATTAAATGGAGCTCGTGGCTAAATAATAACAGCCGCTCGGGTCGATCTTTAGGTTAAGCTGTGCTTGCCTAGGTTGATCTATGGATGGGTGACCGCCCATTACATACCTAGTTTCCTCCGTGCCTCGGAAAGCACGTTAAGCCGTTGGTCCCGGCTGTCATTTGTAGATCTTTGACAGTCGTTAGATAGTTAGTGGCCTAAAAAGTCTGACAACCAGTCTTACCAAGGGGTATCGTATAACCCAGTACTAACTGAGTTGAGGAGGTCAGATAGGCAGTCGCTCCATGTAAAATACTAGTATTCAGCTGCATCCGGTTAGACTGGAAGCCGACCCCAATATAGTTGGGAAAAGGCTAGGCAGATGATGAATTATAATTTTTATTATTATTCGGCACGCAAAATACGCGCATTGACGTGGAGTTGCGGACACCAGCCCGTTATACAATACAAGCTCGAGAATAGGTCTTCTGGTGAATAGTGAGAGAATTAGCTTGCGTTGTAGCAATGCTTGAGGAGACATGTGTCCAACAGTGGGCATCTGTATTTTGATATGCTGATAAACATAGTGTATAAAACCTTTCACACTATAGTCGTATCGTATGAGCACATCTTTTAAACACATCTTGTATTTTTGTATTGTATTGACTGGCTTGAAACACCCATTCCACCTCAAAATCTCCCATGATTTTAAAATACCGCTTTTTCCCCAGCTGCCGAAGTCCCGACCTTCCCAGTAGACGCTCAAGTCCTGGCTCCTCTCAAGGAGCTGATGGTGACAGCGCGCGAGTTAGATGGGCTGGAGCTGAAGAAGAGACGATCGGCGCAGGCGCAGGGCTGGAAGGAGCGAGCTGCTAGGGAGATGGATATTATTATTGATGATGATGATGTGTATCCTTTTATATTATGAGGGTTTAATTGGAACTACTTACTACTGCGGAGCAAAGGCAACTTCTTGTAAAAAAAAAACATTATGACCCCGTGTCATAACCAACGCGATCGGTTGAAAGAATACATGATCTTCGCGAAACAACACGATCGGGGTTGCCGTGCAAAATTAACCTGTTCCCGTAGCATGACCACCATAGACAAGGATTTCTTTGACGGGAGAATCGACAAAATGACGGATTGTGTCGACACAATGACAGATTTCGTTGCACTATCTGTCATTTTGTCGATTCTTCCGTCAAAGAAATCCTTGTCTACGGTGGTCATGCTACGGGGGCTGAAGGCCGCTGATTCGTGCGATGATCGCTTTGGTTATGACGCGGCCTGATAATACCTTACGCCGCCGTGGTAAAAATGACACCACACTGCATATTGGCGATATCAGATTATCTTTTTCAAACGTGTGTAAGATTTACTTGTTGAGTAATAGACCATTGGGATCTATCTGATATAATACACCTCTGCCTAACCCTTCGTGGGAAATAGGCGCAATATTATCTTATGTTTTAGTACGAGGTAGCATAAATATCACAAAGTAATTTCAAGCCAACTATAAACTCCTTCACTCCACCCCAGTCCAGTAAAGCAGGTGGACGCATCAATAGAAAAGGCGCTTAAAGCGAAACGGCGGCAGCTGGAGTCTCTCCTGTCTCGTCCGATATACCCGCGAGGGTTCTCCTTCAAGTACCCCACGTTGAATGAGACGGTCGCCTTCGGAGGGAGCGAAGAGAATGCTTTACAGGTACGTTATAGTTTCATCATCCACTGCTGGATATAGGCCTCCCCAAGTGCCGCCACATTGACCGGTCCCGTGCGACTCGCATCCAGCCGATCCCTGCAACCTTCACCAGATCATCGGTCCACCTAGTAGGATGCCTTCCAATGCAACGTCTTCCGGTTCGCGGTAGCCACTCCAGAACTTTTCGGCCCCATCGGCCATCCGTTCTGCGAGCAATGTGCCCTGCCCGTTATAGTTTATATGTTAGATTATTTTTTAAAAGAAAAGAATCCTTGTCCTACTAATAACAAGGTGCGTCCAGATAGTTAGAGGCAGGTGCTGCAAATGCATTTTTGAAAAATACTAGCATTTTTCCGCGCTTCGCTGGCGTTATGGTCGGGGAATTACCCCACAGGAACGTTTTAAATGTAGACTATGACACTCGGAGATAATGTAGCTTCCCATTAGTGTAAGAATTTTAGGAATCGGATCTATAGTTCGACAGAGAACCAGAGTTGTCAACATAGCTCACAGAATAAGGAAGCTGAAGTGCAATGGGCCAGCCATTCTAACCGTAGAACTGATGACCGTTGAGGTAGACGTGTAAAACTCGATATACAGGATGTAAACAGCCCCTTCACACAGCCGTCAACCAAGCATTCTGTACATCAAACTAAGTAACTTTACGCAAAAATTATTGCTGGCAATCGACTTTTTTTTGGGGGTGAAAAATCACGTTTTACGGTAGGACTCGATGGAAAGCACTCAAAACATTGTGCTGATGGATGGATTGAATAGTACGGGGGTCGTGGAGGTGTGTAAAGTAAAAATCCTACATTAAAAACATGTATTTAAAAAAAAAACTTGGGGTTCGAGGTGTTATAACTTTGACCGCAATGTGTGTGTGACTGTCTCTGGCACCGTAGCTCTTAAACGAGTGAACCGATTTGAATGCAGTTATTTTTATATGAAAGCTAGTTTCTTGGCGATGGTTCTTAGATACGTTTTATCAGAACCGGTGCAGCCATTTACTAAATATGGGGGATGAAAGTGGTGAGGAATAGTCGCAAATTTACCCAAGTGGGGTATCAAATAAAAGGGCTTGATGTGTATATTACAATTAGACATGTTTTATCAAAACCGGCTCAGCCATTTTATTGACTTTTCAAATGTTTGTTCGCTTTTCTTTGTTGCGATGGTAAACATACACATTAACATTTCCACGCAAACGAAGTCTCGGGCAACAGCTAGTAATTGTATTAACCCTGTGAGAACAAATTGCGGACCGGCTGCGGACACCGTACTGCTGACAGGTTCTTCAGTAACTATTTGAATCTCCGTGTCCGGTGCCACGCCCATAAATTATTTCTTGTGATTGATGGTTGTTACCCGATAGAAGAGCAAAATGTAATTTAAAAAAAAATGTATTCCAAATGTTTATGCTCTCTTGGCTTCCATACATTTTTTCTCAGGTGACCACTGAAAACCAGCGCTGTGTTGTGGCCCAATGGCACAGCATCATGCTGAGTGGTAATATGCTTGCCGCAGTCACGACGTGCAAGCTGTCAATTTTGCTCCGTCCTATTGTATTTATAAATATTTGTTATGACCGCATAATCCATTTATGTCACAATGTCCATTTTTAATTTATTTTTTTATCATTTTGTATTCACGTCATGTCTCTGAGACAAATATTGAAATCAATTCAAATAAAATAATTTATTCCCATAATATGGGTAGATAGATGGTACATAAAATAATGCAAATAATAATAATGGTCAGGACTATTGTAGCCAATAAGCCTGATATAGTGGTGGTGGATCGATCAGAGCGGCGCGCAATGATTGTTGACATAACGGTCCCACATGATGAGAACCTCGTGAAAGCCGAGAAAGATAAGAAAATCAAGTATCTTGACTTGGCTCGCGAGGTTGTCGACATGTGGGATGTGGACTCAGCGATCATTGTGCCGATAGTCGTCTCAGCCCATGGCTTAATTGCCAAGAGCCTCGACCAATACCTGAGGAGGCTCTCGATAGGCAGCTGGATCAAGGGCTTGATTCAGAAAGCGATACTTCTGGACACGGCTCGTATTGTTAGGAGGTTCCTCTCTCTGGAGCCCTGACCGCCGGTAGCTTGGACCCTGTTCCCGATACCGGTGGTCTACTATTTTTATATTTTTAAATGTTTTTATATGGTTTTTGTTAAGAAATATTTAAAAATGTAATTAGTGTGTAAGAAAATAAATAAAGGAAATAATGGTCATATAATTGCAAGCCAAGTATTTATATTTTTCTTACTTTTATTAAAACGGTGTATTTTCTGTTTTTGTGCTCACACCAAAATTTTTTTATTCAAAGTCTATACGTGAGGATTTTTAATTGGCTTTCTGGTGACTATGGTTTTCCATTTTTGTGTTTTTATGAACTGTTAGTCCTCCATGTACTAAAATAAATAAATAAATGTTATATTACAGAATACAGGGTGTTTGGTGCATCGTGTGCCAAATTGAAATGGTCGACTGGGGGGGTCATCTGCTATCCTTTCAGACCCCTAAACACTTCTCATGCCCTTTTATTAAAAAAATACCTAAATTTTACATTCAAATACAAATTTAAAAAGAAAGTATAAATAGTAGACTCTGATTATTTATTTTATTTAGATGTGTATTGTATTACAGTACTTTTAAATTCAAAATTTGTGACCTTAGCCATCTAGTTTTTTTTTTTAATTTACTCGCATAGTTTCGGACTTCAATTATAGCTGTCCATGTTACAGCTATTTACATGGCTATAAAAAAAAACCAAAAGCGACCGGGATCTTCCAACTCCCTCAAAAATTCTCTAGTCTATCCTCTTGCTAGTGATGTGCCACATGCCATAAAAATCTTTTTACAACTTTGTGAATTCGCTAGAATTGTGAATCGAGTCACAAAATACTAAATTCCAAATTATGAATAAAAAAAATATTTTTGCTTAAATGATACCTGAAAAACTTATTAAATCTGATATCTCACTTTTATAAGGTAAAATCTGTCTCGTCTCTCTCTTTTGAGGGGTGTTTACTAGAAATTAAAAAGAAATGCGTTTTTAACATTTATTTAATATTTTTTTTACATATTCTGCTCAAATTGTTGGCCTCTATTGCGAATGCAGGCCCGACATCTATTTCGTATTTCCACAGTTGTTGTACGAAGTCGCATTTCCTCCTTAATTTTATTGAACGCCGTTTCAATGCTTTGAAGTAGTATCTCCCTAGTCGGAACCTCCGTGGCGTATACCAGCTCTTTGGCACGTCCCCAGACATAAAAGTCTAGCGGAGTTAGGTCTGGGGAACATGCCGGCCATGCAATAGGGCCATCGCGACCAATCCACGCATTGGGGAACACATCGTCGAGATATTCCCTCACAGTCAAACGCCCGTCATGCTGGAATACTTTGGGCACATTTTAATTAAATACCTCGGACACAAATTCGGGCAGGTCATTTTGAAGGAACTCCAAATAGTTATCGCCATTGAGGTTATCGGGCAGGTAATGCGGTCCAACTACCTGATTCCCAATCACTCCTGCCCAAACGTTTACACTAAACCTCCTTTGAAAAGATTTCTGTCTTTTAACACGTGGGTTTTCAGTTTTGTTTGTCCAGTGTTGCAGAATTTGATGATTGAGAATCCCTTCTTTGGTAAATTTGGATTCATCCGTCCACAGTATTCTTTAAAAAAAATTAGGATCATCCACATCCGTGTGTAACATAAACTGACAGAATTCCACTCGTCTCTCAAAGTCGCCACCCTCAAGACCTACAAATAAAAAACTCTTTTAAATTCCTGTTGAGCAGTAAATAATTGCACAATAAGATTTTTAAGCACCGCCTGTATGATTCATTACCTGGAAGTGACGTCATACTATACCCATTACCTGCTAAACAAAGGCATCGTCAAACAAAGCGTGTACGGATTTAAAGTTAGTTTAAAATTACGTACCTTGCACCGGAGTGTAGTGGAATGGATGCTTTTCGTTTTGATGAAGAACTTTCCACACTTTCCATATTGAAATGTCAAGATGTTCATGAAAAGTGCCACTGCCAGTCTCGCGTATACGTCGGTATGTGTCTTGGAAGACTCTGCGGCCAGGTAATCGTCTACCAGGAAAGCGTTCCTGGTAAAGTCGTTGCGCTGCACGAGCGACACCATGGGCGGCTCCATAAGCCATCATGATGTCAGCATATTCTTCGTTAGAGAACGTCGCCATTGCAACAACAAAAAAGTCAACAAAGTTTGAAAAAATAACTAATAAAAAATAACAAAAATAACACCAAAAGTTAAAACGTAACAAAAACCAACAAAACAAGTAACAAAATGAAAAAAACGAGGAGTACGGTGAACTAGCACCCACGTCAGGTAGCAGAGGCAGTGATTTCTCGACCAAATCAATGACGGATTGACGGCGTCGGCGGCAGTTCGTCGTTTGTTAGAAATAGTTTACGCTACGCAAGAAAGAGATAGAAGATAGATTTTACTTCGCGAGAGTGAGAAAACTAATTTTACCTGTTTCTCAAGTAACAATTACGCAAAAAGACTTTTTTTCTTTAGAATTTAGTATTTTGTGACTCGATTCACAATTCTAGCGAATTCACAAAGTTGTAAAAAGATTTTTATGGCATGTGGCACATCACTAGCAAGAGGAAAGACTAGAGAATTTTTTTATAGCCATGTAAATAGCTGTAACATGGACAGCTTTAATTGAAGTCCGAAACTATGCGAGTAAATTAAAAAAAAAACTAGATGGTTAATGTCACTAATTTTGAATTTTACAGTTCTGTAATACAATACACATCTAAATAAAATTAAAATTCAGAGTCTACGACTTATACTTTCTTTTTAAATTTGTATTTGAATGTAAAATTTGGGTATTTTTTTAATAAAACAATAAAAAGTCGATGAAAAAAAAATCCACAGGGCATGAGAAGTGTTTAGGGGTCTGAAAGGATAGCAGATGACCCCCCCAGTCGACCATTTCAATTTGGCACACGATGCACCAAACACCCTGTATAACAATAAGGATCCTCATATTAACCATTTCTGTTATACCTACGAAACATAAAATAAAAGCATAATAACAATGAAATGGAATGGGTATAATATTAGCTAAATAGCGCACGTCGTAATTTTCAAGGACGAATGTCATTTGTTTCATTGTTCCTGGACACAGGTTCCCGACATTTATGATATATAAGGTCTAACTATTCATACACGAAATATTTTAACAATAACTTGTATAAGTCGTAAAGTCGCCAAAGCAACGAAAAAAAAAATATCGGAGTGTTTTTTTTTTTACGAAATTATTATAATTGTAAAAATTTTTGAGACTTTTTGCATAAAATCTTTACTCCCATATTCTAACAATGACAGTAGGTAAATACAAAGTAGTAAACTAGCGTAATGGATGTTCAAAAATAAGGAGCTAGTATTTATTTTGTGGGTCAAGTAATTTTAAATTATTTATTTTTTATAAAAATATACTTAGATAAAAAAAAATAATCCCTTGAAATGGCTTCGTTATAGCCGTTAGATGATTCCCTGAAAATATTTCGTGTATGAATAGTTAGACCTTATATGTATACAGGGTGTAAACAGACCCTTCACAAAGCCGTCAACCAAGCATTCTGTAACAACGCAAAAATTATTTCTGGGAATCGACTTTTTTTTTGGGGTGAAAAATCACGTTTTACGTTAGGACTCGATGGAAAGCACTTAAAGCATTGTGCTGATGGATGGATTTATGGGGTCGTGGAGGTGTGTAAAGTAAAAATCTTACATTAAAAACATTAAAAAAACTTGTAAAAAAGTTGAAACTTTGACCCCCAATATCTCCATAACTAGAAGGTTCCCAGGTATGGTCTAGAACAAAAAAAAATGATCGCAAAGACGGGGAGAACAAGTGCCTTTTGGATATGTTAAGGGTCTATTTACACCCTTTATTTTTTCTTTCTTTTTTCAAAATTCAAATTGCACCGTTATTACAGGTAATGAAGAACGCGATAGAATCCGGACAGCTAAAGAAAGAGAAGAGGACAAGTAAGAACGCGCCTCTCCTACAACTACAGAAGAAATTTAAGCAATAACATGTTTTATTAAGACCTATGTACTATAGCTAATTAATTATATTTCAAATCAATCACTTAGTTGTTTATTTGCGATTTATGTTTTCCTCAATTACCTCCCTACCTTTGTCAATAAGTCATTTTATTGATTGTAAATTGTAATATTACAGGAAAATCAAGTAACTACCTAGTCAGACGTTGAATGAATTGAATCATGTAAATTAAAATATATCTATTAATAAAACTCGGGCGAAATATACAGCAAAACAACAGATACCTACCCGAAACGCCAAGGTTTTTTTTTTTAATTTTAACTGGGCCTACTCTTGACCTTAATCTTGTCCTGAAGACAGATATGAGGTCTACGATGGAACGAGCTAACCCAAAAGAAGCCTATTAACTCGCGACTTAAATAAATTCGGGCCATATGAACTTGGGAACACCGACGCAGGCAGGGAATTCCACTCCTTGACTGTGGACATAACATAATAAAAGATGTAGCAAAGCGCTTCGTGCGAATTTGTGGTATATCCTCAAGGTATGGGTGATAACCCGCAGTACGTCTGGGCTCCTGATTGCCTAGTATTGAAGTTGGAAAGAAGTGGCATAACGAACTCCCCAATAACAAATTAGGTCATCATCTAAGCTCATCCTAACATGTTGGGGTTGGCTTCCAGTCTAACCGGATGCAGCTGAATACCATTATTTCACAAAGAGGACTGCTCATCCGATCTCCACAACTCAGTTACTGGTAACACGATACTCCTTGACTAAACTGGTTGTCAAGTCAAGACAACCAGTGTTTTTTTTTTCTTATATATTTTGGTTTTATATTGTGTGCACATGTGGCATGTGCCAAATAAATGTATTTTCTTTCTTTTCTTTTTTCTAAGACTACGGGCTTCTGGCTACCCGACTGCCAAAGATCTACGAAGAGTAAACATGTAGTAGGTATATTATGACCACTTTACGTGTGCAGTTCAAGGTGGCGCTGCTTGTCGAGCTAAAATGCATCGAAATGTCAAACTTGATACTCATTTTTTAGTTATGTGTTTTCCCGCTTGCACAGATAAGTTGGTTGAAGTTTAATTCCCCAAGGAGATGACATTTCAAATTCATTTAATGACAACTCTATAAAGTGGTATCTACCTTTTATATCATACATATTTACATGACTTTACAATTATAGTCTCGGCATGACTCGACGCTTCGCAAAGAACGGTGCGAAGTACATTGTACTCGTAGGTATTTACCTTACCTACGTAATGACCTATCCACATGATTATTCATACGTACCTAGGTACCGTGAAACATGCCAACTTTGCCCACTTTTTTCGAATAATTTTAATTTTTGTAAGATTTTTGTATGGGGACGTAAGTATTTTCTTTTATCATTTGCTACTCTAAGATTATGTGCATGTGTTGGTGTAGCAAAATTTATATTTTTTAAACATTTAATTCAAAATTAGACTCGTTTTGTTGGCGGGCAAAGTTACCTGGACTTTTAGCCAACATTGCCAACCTTGATTTTTGACGCAAATATGGCCTTTAAGCAGATGGCATCAAAATCCAGTTCAAGAATTTTGGCAAAGATGGCGTTTACTTTAGAAATTAAAGCGAAACCGTGAAAAGTTTTCTACTAAAATGACTAGGCAATGTTACCCTAAAAAAAAATCTCTTTTTAATACAATTAACATTTCGTCGTTTGAAAGTGCTAGGGTTGGCACAAATCAATAAAATGATATTGTTTTTTTTTTTTTCATTTCTAGAAAGAATAATGTGTTAAGGTAAAAGAAAAATAAAATAATTTTAACAACAATTTTTATTAATGTGAATGAAATACCAATTGAGATTAAATAATGCTTTTAAATTATTTATAGAAAATGATTTATAGAAAAGATAGTCAAAATAAGTAACAAGTTTCTTAATCTTATTTATATTCTTAAAGTTAATAATCAGAGATCAAAGTTATTGGAATGTCCACTACTGATAGATGTGCATCCATCCCACAATAACAACATAATTAAGTCACATATTTTCCGATATCACAATAATGTCCACTACAATTATCCTAAACATAAAGAAAATTGATATAGCTACTGTAATAATAATGTTTGACAATGATAGGAACGACATTTTCTTATTTATAAGAGTATACTTATATAGAGAACAAAGTTTTAATAAAATTAATCAACCATAAAATAAAAAAGGTTATTTGAGTTATTTCGCACGGCTTTTGTAATAAGTACTAGGCATTTATTGAATGTTGAAATTACTAAAATCAACTTTAAAAACGATTCGACCACGTCGAGTAATAATTGGCTTGGGAAGTATTTTAACAATATCTTTTAAGTGTTTCATAGTGCAAATGTCATCAACTATTGGGTTCCTTCTTCACATATAAACTCCTTAAACTTTCGCACAAACTTCTGGATCCAATTTGACATCTTGATTTTCGTTGTCGAATTCGAGATTTACGTTTATTTTTCTGAAATTAACCATATAACGAAGTCAGATCAGTGTTAGAAGTGGTCATAAAAAAATTTAAATAATAATAAATAGTATGAAGAAGACGTTATTAGTAATTACTGTGTACCTTCACAATAACAACTAATGTCCTCTTTGAATTAGTACTAAAATAGTCTTAATAAAATAAAATAAATCACAGAGTGTCGTATGTGCCAGCCCTAAGCATTTTTAGATGGCGGGCAATGTTGTCAATCGTAGATCTAAACATTACTGGATAACTTTGCCCATCATTATAACTTTAGTTTAAAATTATGCTCATCAATGACACTAACAATAAAATACTCTACAAATAGTTTTTTAATACATATTATAAGTAAACTAACCTGTGTCTTCACCATCACGCTCAATTCTTACCAAAATTCTGCACCAAAATTTGCCCGCAAAAACACGCACCGTACTTGACGAGTTCCAACAAGTTACTGAGTGGAGTTAGCAATGCACACAATAGTTAGTGTTGCCAGTCATATAACTTATTTTCCACAAAAGTCAATCAATGTTGCCTAAATATTAAGATATTTTTGTACGTTAAAGATTTGCTTGTAAATTGCTCATAGGGCAAAAATACCCTTGTTGGCAATGTTGGCATATTTCACGGTACATAAATTCACTCCATTTTCCCATAAAGGTAGGCGGACTGTAGGAAACTGCTGACGACACCTGCTACGATCCTTCAAAACTCCTTTCGGCTCGTCCACGTTCATTCATCTGGTCATACACGCACCGGTTGTGAGTACCTACTACGCATCTGACTTTTGTAAAAAACATCACGAATAAAGTAATTGTATCATCATCTGCCTAGCCTTTTCCCAACTATGTTGGGGTCGGCTTCTGGTCTAACCGAATGCAGATGAATACCAGAATTTTACATGATCTGACATCCACAACCTAGTTAGTACCTACTTACTGGACAATACGATACCTCTTGGTAAGGCTAGTTGTCAGACTTTCGACCACCAGTAACGACTGTCAAAGATCTACAAATATCATCCGGGTCCAACAGCTTAATGTGCTTTCCGAGGCACGGAGGAAACTGTATTTAATGGATGGTCACCTATCCACGGACCAACCTAGGCAAGCGCGGCTTAACCTTAAGATCAACCGAGCGGCTCTTATTATTTAGCCACGAGCTCCTCTCATGGTTGGCAGTATCTGATCATACCGAAGTACGTAAATTATGAATTATCAGCTGAAATAAACAAACCAATCAACAAAATCATCATTTTATTTTTATCGACTAATTAAGAGAACAGTCACTTATATTTTTAGTGATAAACCTATCTGATTAAAGATAGTAGGTACGGAGTTCACCGAGGTCTGCCATTTTTCACTCTTATGCCATAAGTAATAAGGATGAAAAGTGGTCGGCCGCCAGTGAATTCTGTAGCATATACACATACCTATAGCGTCTGCCTACATGTTTACCTAATATCTATGAAACCGGCGAATTGGCTGTCTGCCAAAGTTAGCCTACTGCTCGCTATTATTATCTGCGGTTGGCCTTTATAGCTTTTATTAGTCTAGGACCTAGCAATAGAATATTCAGGCTACTGGGATCGGATCGTTATCTAACGGACTCTGACCCTGATGTTTGAAGACAGTTTTGCGAAATGAGGTTATCAATCAATCATTAATTTTATGTTGTGGTACCTAAAATGAAGTTTACATAAGATATCTTCTTATACATCATTAGTTTTAGTATATGAAAAACCTGATACACGTGTCTTGTAATTTTTATGTAAAGAATCTATGTACAAAATTTCAAAACTGTATCATGAAAAATCTCAAAGTTATAAGCTTGTTCTGCTGCCTAGTTATCCGCCCAAAAAGGTTGTCACAAAGCAGCGCGCGCCTCCAGCATCGTCTTAAGCTCATTGATAATAATAAGTGGGCAGTAGGTACCTAAATTATTGCGATAGGTACTCAGTCGCTCGGTTTCCAACTTTTAACTTTTTTAAATATTTTTGGGCAAAAATATAACATGGTTTAAAAATTATTGGAATCGATTCAGTTACTTATTCTGAACAAACTATATTCAGGTTTCGCATATAGTAAAAATAATGATGTAGGTATATAAAAATCTCGTGTCACGGTGTTTGTGGTCGCACTCCTCCAAAACGGCTCGACCGATTTTTATGAATTTTTTATGTATATTTGGTAGGTATGAGAATAGGCCGTAATATTTAAAATAATATTTCACACCGCTAATTACACGCGGGCGAAGGTCGCAGGGCACAGCTATTAATTTATAAGATTAGTAGGTACATGGTGTATTAGTACGATTGGGCGGGCCACGTCTGTAGAATGCATCAGGACCGATGTACCAGAGTCATCACGCAGTAGGGGCCAGAAGACGGGCATCGTCGCCGAGGGAGGCCTAGAAAACACTGGTCTGACGACTTAGGAGGCGTTTGTGAGACATTGGCTGGAGATAAGATTTGAAGGCTATGGAGGCCTTTGCCCAGCAATGGGACAATGGAGAATAAGAAAAAAAAAATATCCCTTGATTTGGTTTTCCTGAAATATTTTCTGTCCTCTTTGGCAGGTGTTACGAGTAGACACATGCAGATAGTTAATTCTTCAACACGAAACTTTTATGACTATCTGTTATGATAGCTGAAGAATACCTGCTTAAATAGATATGGGACAGGTGTCGTGAGAAAGAATTAAACGACATTATAGATAAGAATTATTTGATATAATTACCGAAAAATGCCGTCCAAACTTTTGTTTTCATAATATTCAATTGTTGTCATAATAAAAATTAGGAGTACATTTCATTTTGATTGTTTACTACACAAACTAATAATGTCCGTGCGTTGAAAGAAAAACAATAATACTTATTGAAAGAGCTACAGGCCACGACTTATAGCACGACAGTGGCCTCGCGAGGCCAAGACTTGTGGCCTGATGAGGCCAATCCTATGGCCTTTAAATCGACTAGCTTAATGCTCCTCGCTTGAATGTTACCTTAAAATTAATTATTGCTTATATTCCTTTTAAGTCACGCTTATTTTTAACATCACGACTACTTTTCAATAAAAATATTCGTAAATTGAGACAAATTCTTTTCTAATTACCAAAATTCCCACACAAGCATTATATTTAGATTAGGGACTGTTAATATTTGAGGCCATACCGCTACCCGGGCTATATGTCATGGCCTGGTCGCATATTGATGACCATACTAGGGGCCATTGACTTTCGCTCTTATTACACGCTTTATGATTACAAAATTCACGAAATTTTTTTGTCTGCACCCACTTTGAAGCACTGCGGAAACGGACCGTGGAAAGTCTAGAAGAAAAAAAAACTACCTTACTGTAAAATAATTTTTCTAGCTCATTTTGAAGCTCGCTAACGCAAAATTCTTTAAAAATTTCGTTGAGAATTTTGCGTTGCGAGAGATTTCAAGAACTAGGGAGGGACTAGACAGCGCAAAAGCGAAAAAAACTTTATGTAACATGCAACATGTAGCGTGATCGGTTCAAATGGACTCCCCATCGATGCGAGGTCAATCCTTTAAGTTCTATAAAAACAGTATTAAGAATAACATGTTACATCTAATATTGACTTCTATATCTTATTGATTAGGCTTTCCGTCGGTACGTTTTCGCAGCGTGAATAGGAACGACATCCAAAACTTAATTTGGAATTTTGACACGAAAAAAAAAATCAAACTAAATTGTTCTATACTTGTCATACAGGCTACTTACATACAAAATCAGATTCCTGATAAAAATAAATCAACTTCATTGAAGTAATTTTTGAAAGACTGGCAAATGATTCAAGACCTCCATATTTTAATTCTAACATTACTAACTTTACCTACACATTCCCTATCGCTCGTGGCGCCATCTAATACTCAAAATTCTAGCATTGCACTAATATTCTGCTAGGAGGACTCAAAATTCCCCAGAAACCTTATTAGTACTTGCTTCTACACAAACGTGTCTGAATGTAATATGAGATCAAAACGTTCATTCTCTTTTTCCATCTTTTTTCATCCATTTTAACCAGTCTTTCAAAATAACTTGACTTCTGAACAGTCTTTTAACTCTTGAATGAAAAAAATATGAAATTAATTATTCTTGTTATACATTAGGTACAAGTATTAAGTATTGAAGCATTGGAAAATAGACCATCCAGCCAAGGAGCCCATTTCTCACAGTCGACGCGAATATTCAACTGTTATCTTTTAACCGACTTCAAAAAGGAGAAGGTTCCGTATGTAGATTGAACCGCTAAATTACGTTAACATCCAAAGAGTTAAAATACCGCTTACAATTTTATTTTAGCATGCATAGGAATTGACCAATTTACACTTTGATATCCTCAACAATAAACTAACTGTACGGGTTAATACGCTGCGACCATTATCTAAAGAAGCCTTGAAGAAAAGGTAAATTATGTACTTAAGACAACTATAATGGAGTTATTTTCACAACTATAGAGCCATAATAAGGTGAATTCAATCATTTTCTTATTATGATAACATTATGCTTCTGAGCACCACGTAAGCGAGTAATCGCTCTCGTGTTCAGTGGGTACAGTCGCCAGCGCGTCAAGTTACCACAAACTGTCAAACTTTCTCATTCGATTTTGAACTTAACCGTCAACATTTTTTGGTTTAAAATCATTTGGAGAAATTTGACAGTTGGTAGAAGCTTGATGTGCTGGTGTCTGTACCGCCGAGTTTACTGACGGTCTGTTACTTTTCACCCTAAGTAATTAAGTTGAAAAGTGAACAATCAGTAGTCTATCTACAACCACTCGAATGTACCATTTTATCATTAATTTGGAAGCTCTGGACAGCGAGGGGGCTTGGCAGTCTACCTAGCAGTGGGACAATACGAGCTAGCAATTACAGCACTGCGCGCATGGTTTACCTATTATGGCAGTATAGCTGTGTTGTCTGTCCCAAGAATTCATTTTCGAATGAATGGCCACGTCTCTCAAGACCAATAGACCACCTATCAGAGGATTAGCCTTATTGCAGTCTAAAAATAACCCGTATAATTAGTTTATTACTACAAACGCACACTATTCTCATATACAAATGATTTTATTACACAACCGTGATGCAATTCGAAAAAAAAAAACCGAAGAAAATGATACAATTGTTCTTATTTACATTATCTGTATTCCTAAGGTTGCTAGAAATGAAAATTTAATTTTATTAGTAGTAATAGTGGGCTATTTATAAGTGAATTATTTAAATATCTGGGGTTTAAACCTGGCAGTGTATGTAATATCGATGCTTGTCGTCCGCTGTCATCCATTTTATAGTATGGATACATAAAATTCATAAGTTATACCAAATGGTATTCAAAGACCTAGCATTTATTACCTAAGCCTAATTGGCTGACCAGGGTAGGCCTATTTCTAGAACATTACGTTTTCTCTTAAAGCGAGAAGGTAGTTATTATTTCGTAATGAAGATACATTACAATGCCTACAAGTATATCACCCTTACACTATATGGAGTAAGCTATGATATAACACTGAATATTTCAGTAACTTTATATCACTTTATAACGGCTAAGTAATAGTTCACTTCTACCTACTTTCCTTCAAAGTTAACGAGCGTGAATATATGAGCTTAATCAATGCCCCACATATTCATATTGATTAAATAGTATCACCATGACAGCCCCAAGTCATCCAAACTAATTGATATCAATTTGAATCAATTAAATTTTCATTTTTAGCTCACTGATCTAACATTGGTGTTATTCTAATTAGTGGCCTAACACCTAATTAGCCAAGGGAATATAGACTATGATATTCATAACATAAAAGTGAATTTCGTTAAAATGGCAAGTGATATTGGCTTCTTACTAAACACCAATGATGCAGGACGGGGTGAAGCGCCATTATACTATGGCAACATTTTTAAATAAAAAAATAATATGATTCACATTTTTTTTATTCAGGGGCCTTTGTTAGAGATCCCGCCTTTATTAGAGGGTAGTTTTTACCCCAAATTACATTTCGCACAATGTTTTCATGTAGCAACTATAGCCCTACATGGCTAAGTCAACAAGACTCCTTGCTCTGCTTCTACTCCAAGTCTCTATTTAAAGTTTTCGGGTGCTAAAATCTCCTTAAATTATGACAGCACCTTGTCATACAGTAGATGAACTACAAGACATTAAAAGCACTTACAATTTTACATTTTGATCACCCCGCCCGCACAAATTGCTTATCTCAAATGTTGTCAAAACATTGAATTTGAAGTAATTTGATTATTGCTCTGTCTACAAGAGAAATGAACTGTGTTTAGGCACTTTTTTATGACATGCTAATTATACAAAGCTTGCTACTGATACAGGAATAATTAGACACCGCAATTATCACTTTAAAGTATGAAGGAATAAGCTTGGGTTTTGCTTTTCAGCTTATTTGCATTATGTTTTATTGTACAAACTAACAATCTCAATTCACAGTCAAGATAAATGTATACCAATTTTAATTTTTCAAAGACAGTCAAACATTAAGAATTAAAGATTCAATCTAAGTACTGGGTGGGCTCTTCACTGAGTTTAGCATATTCTATCTCATCAATATTTCAAACTTTGATGAGATAGAATGAATGTTTTAGTAATGGCATAGCTTCCAAGTTAAACAAAAGTGTGAAAACTGAACCTATGGAGTACTCATATAAAAATTGTATTACATATTATTCAAAGTATTTTGTCTATGTAAATTCTTATGAATCCTCAATGTATGCAATGAGAGACAGTTAAACATATAATTATCGGAAATTCAATCATTTTTGTATCAACTCACTGGAATATCAGTCAGCTTCTCATATAGTTCAAGCAAGTTCTTGTTGACCACTACATACAACATGGAACATGGAACTAACTCCACTAAACATATCCTATACACTGGTAGTTTTTCAATCATTTAATTCAAAAAGTAAATATTAATGAAAGTTTACATGTAAATTGAAAAAAACGCTGATAGTCTATGTAATATTGCTCAACATCTTTCATTCCACTTTTAAACAGAGCTCTTATGGCAACTCAATGTGATCATCATGATATAAAATTGTCATGTATTACTTTCTATCAAGCCAAGGCTTTTGCAAGCAAACTCGTGACTTTAACACCCAGTTATTTATCTTATAATGTCAGTGTTTCATGCAAATTGTTTATGTTCATAAGTCAAGAATGATTTTGCTTGCAATAGAATCTCAGCACATTCGAGATCCAATTGTCTGCCAAATCATGAGGTAGTCATGTTGTCTGAACTATTTTTGTGCAATTGAGGATCAAGCACCAATGTTACTACAATGAAAAATGATAGATCCTTGCCCACATTACTATAATGTTAGACTTACAATACAAAAATTCATAGTATTCATAAGTTTATGAAGAAATAAGAACAATACAATACTGATTATTTGCTCAATATCAATGTTCCAGAAAAAAAATTGATCACTTTATCCTATATTTACAAAAAGGATTTTTACACAATCTATGGCTAAAGTGCAGTGTATAAAAATATTTGACGGAAGTAAATTTTCATAATTCGCGATCTAGTGTTGACTGGCAGACAGAAGGTATCATGGACTGTAACACTGGCTGCGTCTACCTAACTAATCATTGAGCCTGACTCCAATAATGATAAATGAGTATTGACAATGATAAGCATTATCATTCAAATTCAGCACATATTGCTTATCCTATATGTACTTGGACTATATTAATAGTAGTACAATTACAAGCCGCGGAGCTGCCTTGCTGGAGACGGTCAGCCCGGCCAGTCTGATACACGTCCAACTATAGAATATTTACATCAGAATTTCACAGTTCAATGTGTGTTCAAATTACACTAATAAGCGTTGGTACCGCCAAAACTAAACATTTCACCAAGAAGGCGTAACTTATTGCCTTTGATTACCATTTCACTTTTACTTAATTTACAAGGCCAGCAGAGTCTCTAGTTACATGATTGTGTCACTGTGATGTATCATAATAAATAAGTCCGCTTACACACTATAAAGTCTGAACGGAAGATAGTTCACAACCGATTACGGCGGTTCCTTATTGCCCTAAGGCGCGCTCGGCGCGACCTCTCGGATTATATGTCTCCATTTTGACTAATCCCGATCCTCTTGATGAACTCCTCCTGCAGCATCACTGTTTTGATCATGTTAGGGTGTGCTCCATAAGCAATAGTCTGGTCTGGGGTCGAGCAGTACTGCTGTGCTCCGTCCGTGAGCATCACTCCTTGTCCATTACTCAGTGAGGCAGTTGACTCAATAGAGTTCCAGTATGTTTCACTGGGTGAGCTGCTGTTCACTCCAGGTGGGGGAGCAGCTGGTGCTCCTGTATACCTGAAGTAAGGGTTCTTCAAATCCAAAGTGTTTGATGATGAGATGTTAGTGCCTTCTAGGTTGATCTCCATGGTAACATCGTAACTCTGACGTTTGTTTGCCATCAATAATACACGGCCTGTGAGTGCTTGGCCCTGTTTGGCAAAGATAGGTGTCTCTAACAGGCACCGCACTTGGTACCAATGTGTGAGAGGCTCCGTGGGCGCAGTTGATAGCCATATATGCTGTGTAGCACCAGCAAACAGCACATCAAACCAGAATGCCAGCCCATGGCATGTACCTGACTGTGTGAGTTCAAATCTGAAGGGAATTTCAATTCTATGTAAATCTGTCTCATGTGCATTAAGGAAGTCCACTACATGTCTTTCTGATCGTGCCATGCAAATGCGAATATCAAATGTGTCTACAATAGGCTGTCTGAAGTACTCCTTCATGGCAGCTGTGCGTAATGCACTCAAGTCTACTCCGTGGAAGCACGTCTGGTACCAGAAGTTGGCCTTATTGTACTGCTCCATGAACAAAGCATCATCAGTAAATGGTGCTATGTGTAGGTCTCCTCTCGTTGGGTACATGTTACCGTTTGGTTTCAGCCACTTCTTTGCATGAAGATATGTTTCTAACATACGCTCATTGTACAACATGTAGCCCATAGGCTCTGAAATTATCACATCTACGCTCTCCGGGAGCTCAATTTCCTCGATCTTGCCCGCGACCACAGTGATGCGATCGTGTAGTCCGTTAGCTCTCACTAACGCCTGAGCGTGATGGGCCATGTTACTGGCTTCCACCGCGTACACTTTACGCGCACCCGCCTGAGCAGCGAAGAAAGACAGAATACCTGAGCCCGCTCCCACGTCCAACACCACTTTGTTCTTGAAGTCGTTGATATTCGACAGTATGGCGCGCTGATACGTGCTCGTTCTCACGTAGTCTTGCATCATGTTCTGCTGTTGACTCAGGTAACCGTAGAACTGGAAGTACTGCATCGCCGAAGAGTCCTCCGTGCGCACCGTGAACACCGACGACGACCTGCCTGCCTTGCACTTCGTAACGAGCAGGTGGAAGGCCTGACAGTCAGCGTCAGACGCGAACTTGAAGAATAGCGTTTCATTGTCAATCGTGAAGATGTACGATTGACCTGCGACGCGTGAACACTCACTCTGGCTGTGAACAGGGAACTCGAGCACCTCCTGTGCTAGCACCGGGTCCGAACGAATCACTTTTACACTCAACCCCTGCGGGTCGTAATCCACGTTTACGTTTGTTGGAAAATTGAAGCGCGCCGTGAGTGCGCCCTCGCCACTCACCGTCGACACCGTTACCGCGCGAAACGTGTTCGCCATTTTATTGATGTGTACGCGGACTCGAGGCTAAAATTGATATTGTCCACACGCGTTACGGCAAACAAAGAAAAATGTCGTTGAGAAGTTCAGGAGGCCGGCGTAAAATCGATCATTCACAAACTTCCTCCGTCTTTTGTCTATGGTTGGCAGCGTGCTGTTTTATTTTGACTTTTTTACTCAAACTGTTGAAACGCACAGGTAAATTGAATACAGCCGGCACGGAAGATATTCTAACAGTAGTAATAAAAACAAATTTGTATTTTTATAGTTAAATATTCGTAGCGCTTTTATTTATTTTCCAAAATCTTTGTTAATATAAAATAAGAACTCTGGGCAGAGTTCTTCTATGACGACCCACTAACCCTGAATTATCGTAAAATCGAAACTGACTGAGCACTATTTGAGGCAGCTATTTAATCAGTAAATAGACGAACTAACCATAAAAAAAGTAAATTAAATCTGAACCTTTTCGCTATTTCTAAAATGAAATAGAAATAAAATGAAAATGTTATAAACAATGGTACTGTATTGAAAAAAAGATGGCGAAGTTAGTTCCGATTTTGGCCACGTCAAACGTTATAATTATGATCCTTCCAGATAAGTCTTAGCTTACCAATGACTAAAATATTGTATGCGTCTGAAATCTGGATTCAAATCTGAGAACCAAAACCTCGGAACTATGAGACTGGTTGGCAAAAATGTTAACTCCACCAAAACGCTGTTGGAAACATTCTTTGGGTCAATTTTGACTGATACCTTTTTTTTTAAAGTGGTCAAAATACAACGTTAACGTGTTCGTACTCAACTGAACAATATTTTTTCTTATCCTAATTGTCCAAATGCTGGGCAAAGGCTTCTCTATAGCCTTCCATTCATCTCTCTGTGCGGTAAATAATACATATCACAGTTAATTTAAAAATTATTTATTACTAAAACGTATTATTATAGTAGCATTAAATCAAATATTCCAAAATTAAATAATACAATAACAAAATAATCACAGCTGATACATTAACTTTCTTAGTCAATTATATAAAAAAAAATACTTGTAGCTTTGCCATGGTTGATATTAAAATTTTTTTTTTTTGCATCGGAATCAGCCCCATATTCATGGGTTTACAAAACAACATTGATTGGCAACAAAATTTATATCGGATATTTTTTTTAGCTGGAAACATTTCATGGAACGCACGACGACCAATCGAGCTTTGAAAAACCAGTATACGCTGATCTATCATTGTACGGGAAACTCATACAAGGCGAGGTCAAGTTATACTGGAAATGTATAGCTTGATGTGTCGCCGTGTGTACTACCGAGTCCACTGACGGTCGACCTCCGTCTTCTTCAACCTTATTACTTGGGGCATAAGGGTGAAAAGTGGCAGTAGCGTGTGGCTAAGTTCAAACTAATGCCACCATCAAGTATTGATTATAAATTTTTACATAATGTTTATCAACAACGCCCATACCATTCAAGAGCCAAAAGATCCTTGTAGCACTGTAGTTTTACTGTTAAAAATGTTGCAAGCAAGAAAAACTGGTGTTGCTGCATACAAAAAATGGTTTATGTAGGCATTAGTTGTTACTTTTTTTTGTCATCCTGACCTAACTTATTTTTTATATTGAATATAGAATCTATTACATAAAATTGCGCGATTAATAAAGCTATCAACACACCACATTACAATTTCAAACATTCTAGGACATTAGGTATAGTATCACTTTTATATTTACACAACATTCTTAATAAATTAAGTTTTTTCTCATTAGTTTTAGAAGATTCTAGCTCGTATAGGGTACAGAGGTTGATGAGTAGGCTTTCGTTCAGGCCTCTTTCGGGGTCAGAGTTGATTGCCTTTTGAAGAACTGAAATGGCTTCCTTTAGACGACCCATGTAGAGTAGGCAGACTGATAGGTTGTTTGCTACCTGTGGGAAAAGAAAGTGAAAGAATTTATAATAACATAGAAATAGAGGTTGTAGTTCTGTAGTTTCTGTCCATGCCCATGGGAAAAATTGTCTATGGAATGTATGAAAAAAAGGGTGCATCTAAATCATTTCTGGGACTACCAAAATTATTGGCAATAAGAGATTGCTCCAGAATGTGACGCCAGTGACTGAAAAGTTGTGTGGTAATCGGTTATCGTGGTATGGACATGTGATGCGTGAATATGTTGAGTATGAATGTAGATGCTATAAGTGTAGAGGAAGACCAAAGAAATGATGGATGGACTGTGTAAAGGATGATATGGCTAAAAAGGAGGTGACTGCTGAGATGACGAGTAATAGAGAATTAGTATGGATGAAGAAGACATGCTGCGCCGACCTCAAATAAAGTGAGTTAAGGCCAGGAGAATGATGAAGAGACTGCTCCAGAACAATTATTAAATCAGTGTCAATGACTCAAACTACTACTTCAATGCCTGAATTTACTAGAGAACAGGGTAGCCCAAAAAGAAAACCTAAACATTTTGATTGTTTTGTTTTTTTTTTAACACTAATAAAAAACTAATCATCATTCTCTGTCTCAAGACGAAGGTCTATGACCAGTGTGTGTTGCCAGTGATTACATACGGGACCGAAACGTGGTCGCTCACAATGGAAGGCCCATTGTGAGCGACCACGTTTCAGAAGTAAGTTAAGTAAGTTCGTATCAGAAGACTTAAAGTCACCCAAAGGGCAATGGAGAGGGCTATGCTCGGAGTTTCCTTGCGTGATCAAAACAGAAATGAGGACATCCGCAAGAGAACCAAGGTAACCGACGTAGCACGAACAATAGCCAAACTGAAGTGGCAGTGGGCAGGGCACATTGCTCGCAGAACGGATGGCCGATGGGGCCGAAAAGTTCTGGAGTGGCGACCGCGAACCGGAAGACGCTGCGTTAGAAGGCCTCCCACTAGGTGGACCGATGACCTGGTGAAGGTTGCAGGGATCCGCTGGATGCGAGTCGCACGGGACCGGTCAATGTGGCGACACTTGGGGGAGGCCTATGTCCAGCAGTGGACGTTTTTCGCCTGAAATGATGATGATGAATCATCATTCTCCTGCACATCATGTCTTCTTCCATACTTCTCTATTACTCGTCGTCTCAGCAGTCACCTCCTTTCTAGCCACACACGGCACACCTTCACACAGTCCATCCATCAAAAACCTTATAATCTCACCATAATATTAGTAGGTTCTTGGTCAGCGGCTCTCGCGAAGTTGTTGTATGCTTCCTGGTACTTTCCATGGGCTATGTCTATCAGACCTAAGTCCACGTATTCGCGAACATCAGGTGTAGGACATCTGAGAAATGAGATATAATTTTTCACTTAGTGCATTTTTGGGAATTAGACTTTCATGTCGCAAGACATACTACAGGCACAGGATAAAAACGAGTGTCGACTTAGGTTACAGGTTACGGGCGTTTGTGCACTACAAGGAATTTTACTGTCCGGCAGTCCGATTTTTTACGGTGCAATATCGCACGCCATAAATGTATACAACATTAGTTTTAGTATATGCGAAACCTGATGCACGTGTCTAGTATTTTTATGTAAAGAATCTATGTACAAAATTTCAAAACTGTATCATGAAAAATCACAAAGTTATAAGCTTGTTCTGTTACCTAGTTGTCCGCACAAAAACGCGGTCACCAAGCAGCGCGCGCCTCCAGCTTCGTCTTGAGCTCATTGATAATAATAATTTGGCAGTAGGTACCTAAATTATGCGATAGGTACTCAAAGTCGCTCGGTATCCAACTTTTAACTTTTTAAAATATTTTTGGGAAAAAATATAACATGGTTTAAAAGGTATTGGAATCGATTCAGTTACTTATTCTGAACAAACTATTTTCAGGTTTCGCATATACTAAAAATAATGTTGTATACTAGTTTGTGCACTATCCGTAATTTTACCGTCCGTCATTTTTCACATTCCAGGCCGTTTTAAAAAAAAAGTCATAAGTAGCTGTAGACATCCGATAGTAATTAAAATGAATTCTTTCGACTTGCCTCAATTTATTGTGGTATATGTAAAATGACCCTGTCAGATACCTTTCACTTATAAGGGGATAAAACCAAAATTATTTTTCTCTTCTACGTCTTTGCACGTAGAGTAATAAAGCAAGCAAGAACGTCGTCAACGTTCCAAGAAACTCATCGTTCTTAGCGTAATTGCGTGCGTATCGTGTAGTTTGTTTCAAAGAGAGTTACCCTAAACTACGCCGCACCGATCCGAGTAAAGACGGACAAGTGCACAAGCCAATCATCCGTTTTTTTCATGCACATCGGACCGTAAAAAATCGAACTGCCGGACAGTAAAATTTCTTGTAGTCCACAAACGCCCTACAACTTTCTGTTTCACCCAATGACATTCGGTCATTGGGTAAAACAGAATGTCGACTGACAGAACTGATTGAATGTCGCATTGACTGATCGAAAATTGGTAATTAAAAATAGATTTGCCAAATATATTTATTAATTTAATACTTTAATACAAGGCATTCTATACCAGTCATCCTTGCGGCCAACAGAAGAATATTTATGTTCTGTCGATGTATCGGTCAATAATATCATTTATTTTTTGTAATCATGTACTCACGGCGACACATGAAGCTATAATTGCCAGAATAACATGTCCTCACTTTTTATAGATTTTCAGTACAATGAGAGAGCCGCATAAACTGGTTTTTTATAGCTTGGTCTACTGTCCCACTGTTGAAAAAAGGCAAAGTAAAAAGTAGTTACTATATACACTCTCGAATTCGCCCTGCTTCGGAGTGTTTCGACGAGAGTGTACGTACAGTGACCATAAAGATATCATACTCACATGTGATGCCTCGCCTCCCTAGCAATGTCGAGACAGGACATGGCGGCCCTGACATGACCTGCTAACAGCCACAGTCTACACAGAGCACTGCAGATGGCCCGTCGTTGTCCTGCTGATGATGCTTGCTGTTGTAAGGTGAGCAGGATCCTGGCTGCTTGTCTGTAGTCCTGAAAGCAATATTATTTTACAGTTAGTATGGGTCGTCTTGTTCATCTTCTAAACCTATAGAATGAATCTCTAAATAGTATTAAATAAAGTCACGTTTTGTGTCTGTGTGACCGATTCTAACACGATTTGCGCTAATCATTGAAAAATAAACCGGCCAAGTGCGAGTTGGACTCGCGTATGAAGGGTTCCATACCATAGTAGTGGAGCCACCTTTTACTTTTTATTCGTTGTTATAGCGGCAACAGAAATACACATTCTGTGAAAAGTTCAACTGTCTACCTATTACGGATCATGAGAAACAGCCCGTTGACAGACAGACGGACGGACGTAGGCTTAGTAATAGGGTCCCGTTGGTTACCCTTCGGGTACGGAACTCTAAAAACAATGCCAAAAGTTCCCTGCCCGAAAGGTTTCTGTCTGATATATTTCAAAATATAATTTTAGTGTGCTCTTATCACACCCTATCTACTCAGAATCATCATCATCATTCTCTTGCCCTTATCTCAATTTATTTGGGGTCAGCGCAGCATCTCCTAAGAAAAAGCTCTAGGGTGCCCCTACCATTAGTTAATTGCATTATTTAAAACATTTCAGAATTACTAACGAAGCGCTCAAGCTGAGTAGCTTACTAACAGACCTATACAACCTGGTACTTAAAGAGAAACTGTGCCAGAACAATGATGTTATTCTGATATTATACTTCTGAATAAAAAGAGGAACCCATTCGATATAGCCAATCACATGTCAATCTGCTTCCTAACAAGCATTTAAAAACTCTTCACTTTTCTTCTACTGCACCAAATATTCAAGAATATTGATTCCAGCCAATCAATTGAACAACCTGGCTATTGATCGGGATTCTCCACAGTAGACTAAATTCTAAACATAATATTATATTTTCGACAATAGTAAAGCATTTGACTGCATCAGCCACAACTCCATTCGTACAGATTTAAAATCATGTGCTGTCTATCAGAAGTAGGTACATAAACATCATCAAAAACATGTAAAGGAAAAGTACAAGGAAATTGAAATTAGATAAAAGACGAAAGAATATTGAGTTATAGAAAGGTGTTAAACGGGGAGATCCCTTGTCACCAAAACTATTTATTGGAGTTCTAGAGCAAATATTTACCTTGACTAGAAAGGAATCCGGCTGAAATGATGATGATGAGAAAGGAATAGGCCGAGAGGAATAGAAATCGGTCGAGCCGTTTCGGAGGAATGCGACCACTACCACCGTGACACGAGATTTTTATATCTAAAATTTTCATTTTCTAAAAAATCCTTCAATCAATATGATTAAAAATGAACTATTCAGTTCAGTTTTGCTTGACTGAGCTGAAATAATAAGATGTTTTATTTCGATATGGTTAAATATATTTTTATGGTAATAAATAAATGTGATTAGTCAAATCAGTAACTATTGACGGTTCGTTCAATTACCTGACTTTGTTGAGAGTTTTTAATCGTTTTTATTTTTTTTATTTTAACAATGACTAATTTTCGTTTACTGATATCTGTATGTATTTGTATAATTTCCTTATTAATTCACAAAAGTAAGTACCTATACGTTTTAATCATTTAAATATGAATGGTTATTTTTTTTATTACGTATTAGTCGAGTGCATTTGGACAAAGGAATAATATTATTTGATCCTCTAAAATCTAATTGATCTGTAAATGAGCACTTTTAAAAATAAATGATGACTTTTTTTCATGTTTATTCTATATATTAATTATTGCGTCTATATTAGTTGATCTACGAATAAATTATAAATGAGCAGCATTCAAGGTAGCGTGATAATTATGTTTTAACATAATCAATTAATATTTGGTATACAAAAACAATATTTGATCCTCTTTTTTTAGTTCTTGGTCTTTTTGGCATAAGAGAGCGAAGCGACTTCGGGGACCCCAACTCCGGACAGGTTAGGTTCGAAAGGGATGGCGGGGTCTAGAGAGCGAGCGAACTAAGACCCCGCCATCCCCTTCGTGTTAGTTTACTTTAAACCCTGCAGACGGAAATAGAAGCCCCGCGTAGCGGCGCTACGTCGACTACACCTTAAAGATTATTTATTTGTTAAAAACATGCGTTTACACAAAAATTGAGCATGCAAGACCTTAGTGAAGTAGGGTAGGGTCCGTACATGTTTTACCTGGTGAGGTGTACATTTTTTTTTTTTTTTTACAATTATACGGATTAGAAAACTTATATTTTAGCCATTGTTTTTCTGGGTAATTAAATTCATAATAACTAATGTCAGCATATTATTTTCTTTGAGTTACATAATACAAATAAAAAAACAAATTGTCCAATTGTCATGAAAATAAAATGAAATATAAGGTAAAATATATCAACAGGTAAAAATGTATCAAAAGGTAAAATATGTAAATAGGTAAAATACGTCAAAAGGTATCCGACAGGAAGTCATTTATATTATAGTAACATTTGTATGTTAATAAATTCCGAATCTTGTTTTTAAATTTATTTGTGGTTAAAGCTTTGTAAGACTGAGGTATTTTGTTGTAAATCTTAGGGGCCATACAAAAAAGTTTTTAGTTAGCAAAATTGGCTATTATCGCATCTGTTGCGTGGAAACGCGTCTGATAGTCGTGTAATTATTAGGGGGTTACTTTTTACAAAAGTATAGTCTTTTGTAAAAAGCGTAGTTCTAAACAGATTAAAATATCGTTTGATTTGATTTATTGTATGTCCCAAAGAAAGAAGATCAATCATTAAGAAAGATGAACGTTTAGATTTTTTTCATAATTAAAACGATCACTTAAATAGGTACATGCCTTAGACAAAAAGGGGGAATGAAGTTTATAGTGGTCGGATTTTCATGGGACTTTTTACTGAATTCCTAGAGGTTTGGAAAGAAAAGTGAAAAAAAAAATACATTACGCGCGCTACTTTTTTTAATTTTCTTAAGAATTTTTGTTTCGTTTATGAATAACTTGAAATTCGGTGAATTTTTATTGTGAAGATGCAATAATGTGACCTGTGTGCATCCATTAAATGCCAATTGTTTTTTTTTGCCTTTTCTTCATTCAAGTTTGGACATAAACTGACTTTTTTTATAAAATTGTAGGTGCTTCATTTGCAAATAATTTAGATATGTTTAAAAACGAGTATGGTGAGGGTTATGGGACTAACTGGATACATTTTCCGGACGCCGATGGAGCTCTACATCATATAGACTTTAAAATGTGTATGCAAGATGCAATGACTGCTGTTGAGAGTGCAGTTGCCCACGAATTAGAACAGATAATCGTAACACCTGATGACATTGAATTTAGATTGTATAATAGGTAAGTTTTTTTTTCTTCTTTTATCTACATACAAGGTGTAAACGGACCAAGCATTCTATATTTCAAACTAAGTAACGCTACGCAAAATATATTGCTGGGAAACGATTAAGGGACTAACCACACTTATTCAGCTCTGTTCAGCTTTTGTCCATAGAAAACAATGATTTTGTATGGAAGTGCGTACTTTGTATGGAGATGCGTAGTTGCGTACGCATCCGTTCAGCTTTCCGCGTCTATTCAGATGCGTACGCGTATCCATACAAAATACCTTTCACCGGCATTGGTACAGCGACATGTCTATTGGAGCATAGTCGAATGGATGGACAGTCAAGTCTTCCCACAATCAATGCTTAATGTATTCATTAATTATGGCTTTTTTATTTTTATTTATTTAACAGTTTATTTACACACTAAATACAGAAAAGAAGAAAGGAACAGAAAATAGTACAAAGGTGATGCTTATTTCTAAAGAAATCTCTTCCAGCATACCTACGAAAGGAGATACTAAAAAAAGAGATGTAGACATAGTGTGTAAAAGAAGAAGAGAAAATAAATACATAAAACACAAAGCAGAACTATTAGTTTATATTAGTGATGACTTTTTTTTCTTTAGAATCTTAGATAATTACAAGACGTTGCCACTAATTTAGTGTTATGCAGACGAAGCTGATTTTTGATTAAAAAAAATAATCCCAAAAATTTTCGATTGCAATATAATTTGAACTTTTTCATGTATGACACTAAGTTAAGATCCTAAATTCAAGTTTAGTACTTACTTCTTTCCGTCCCTTAGGAACGCCACGACCTACATTTTGCTGAACGACCAAGGTCGAGCGGTCAACGAGAGCGATCAAGACACTGTTACAAATATATTACGGTTCGGCCTCCCAATAAAAATGATCACCCACGGATGGCAATCATCTGCTGATTCTGAAGGCATATTAAACATAAAATATGCTTACTTAATAAATGAAAATGTCACCGTAATTACTATAGACTGGAGTTCCATCGCCAAATCTTTCCTGTACATTTTGGTTGCGAATGTCACTTCAACTATAGGAGCTACTATAGCAAAATTTCTGGATGCATTGAATGAGGCGTATAATGTTACTGGAGACCAGCTGCATTTGATCGGACATAGTCTTGGGGCTCATGTGATGGGCAGAGCGGCGGATAAAACTAATAGTTCCGTGTATCGAGTTACGGGTACGTACCTACTTCATATTTTTACATCTATTCAATCAATAACATCTTAAATACACCGATATTGTGCATGCTAGGGTCCATCCTTTAATTACGTGAGGTTTTACGCCACCCCTTACAGCATCACGTGTATTTTCTGTTATTCTTCTTTCCTTATCGTGTGGTTAGTGCCTAACCTGGTGTCAAGAGTTTTTATGCTGCCGAAGTCCCATGTAACAGGGGGCGAGCCTATTGCCATCAACCGGGCACAAATTCAGACTCCGTGGCTGCTACTGAGAAATTCCTGATGGAAAAAACCCAATAACAATTTGCCCGACCCGGGAATCGAACGAGGCATTTACTTTAACATCAACTTCTGTCTTATTTCACAGGTCTCGATCCCGCCAGACCATTTTACGAGTTCCCTGACTGCATGAAGTTCGAAAGCCTGAAAGCTTCTGACGCAGAGATAGTTGACGTCATACACACGTGTGCGGGGCTGCTGGGCTTCCAAGGAGCTATTGGAACTGTCGACTTTTACCCCAATGATGGGTGGGCGCCGCAGCCGGGATGTGGTGATAGTATGAAGATTCTTGGTTTGTTTTTATTAATTCTATGCTTCATAATGACCTTTTTCCAACTACCAGTATTAGTGTACAACATTAGTTTTAGTATATGCGAAACCTGATACACGTGTCTAGTATTTTTATGTAAAGAATCTATGTACAAAATTTCAAAACTGTATCATGAAAAATCGCAAAGTTATAAGCTTGTTCTGTTACCTAGTTGTCCGCACAAAAACGCGGTCACCACGCAGCGCGCGTCTCCAGCGTCGTCTTGAGCTCATTGATAATAATAATTTGGCAGTAGTCACCTAAATTATTGCGATAGGTACTCAAAGTCGCTCGGTATACAACTTTTAACTTTTTTAAATATTTTTGGGAAAAAATATAACATGGTTTAAAAATTATTGGAATCGATTCAGTTACTTATTCTGAACAAACTATATTCAGGTTTCGCATATACTAAAAATAATGTTGTATACACTTGTGCGAGGCTGCTGAGTTCCTAATGATGGGGGAACGCCGCAACCTGGATGTGGTGATATAATTTTTTTTTTCCGCTTATGACCTTGGGTATGCACATACAAGTAGTATGTATGTAAGGGCGTATAGTACTCATGAAAATGATCAACTTTTACTATGGGATCAACTATGAAATGACGAAAAATATTACTACTATAAGTGAATAATATTTCTATCTTTAAATAATTGAAATCTCGTAAATACCTATATTTTTAACCCCCGACGCAAAAAGAGGGGTGTTATAAGTTTGACCGCAATGTGTGTGTGTGTCTGTCTCTGGCACCGTAGCTCTTAAACGAGTGAACCGATTTGGATGCAGTTATTTTTATTTGAAAGCTAGTTTCTTGGCGATGGTTCTTAGATACATTTTTATCAAAATCGGGGCATCCATTTACTAGATTTGGGGGATGAAAGTCGTGATGAATAATCGGATATTTTCAAATATACCCAATTGGGGTATCAAATGAAAGCAATGATGTGTATATTACAATTAGACATGTTTTATCAAAAGCGGCTCAGCCATTTTATTGACTTTTCAAATGTTTGTTCGCTTTCTTTGTTGCGATGGGGGTTTTTTAAATTATATTTTTTTTTTATTTTTTATTAATGAATGTTTTGTAGTCATTCGATACATGAAGTGAAGTGGGTTGCCGTTGTAAGACGACTAAAAAGTCACGGTGTATAAATGCGAAAGTTTGTAAGGATGGACAGATGGATGTTTACTCTTAAAAAAACTACTGTAGATTTGAAAAAAACATACGATATTTTTTATCCCGGTACAACCCCGGGGGAAAATTGCCGAACTCCACGTATACAACATTATTTTTAGTATATGCGAAACCTGAATATAGTTTGTTCAGAATAATTTTTAAACCATGTCATATTTTTTCCCAAAAATATTAAAAAAAAATAAAAGTTGACCGAGCGACTTTGAGTACCTATCGCAATAATTTAGGTACCTACTGCCAAATTATTATTATCAATGAGCTCAAGACGACGCTGGAGGTTCGCGCTGCGTGGTGACCGCGTTTTTGTGCGGACAACTAGGTAACAGAACAAGTTCATAACTTAGTGATTTTTCATGATACAGTTTTGGAAATTTTGTACATAGATTCTTTACATAAAAATACTAGACACGTGTATCAGGTTTCGCATATACTAAAACTAATGTTGTATATATATCCTAGTAATAGGTCTTTAACTATTAAATTGCCCGTTTTTTCTAAAAAAAATTTCTGTTTTGTAACTTTGACGAATAGTTATATTTTTTCTTAATTCCATTCTTATTTGATTCATTGTTAAATTACAAACCTTTTAGAGTTTTAAAAATCTTACTAGTAGTTGCATATTACCTCATAGGGTAGTGTGTCAAAACACCTGTTTCAATGTGCCGTCGGTTTCACTACTTCAAGTAGGTATATTTTTGTCATAGACTGTGTTTTGAGAATTTAAGATACGCTGTGCAGTGCAGCTTTTTTCACTCTAACTATTGCAATTGCATCATACATAATCGGTTCAGACGTTTCCAAGAAAAACAAAAATATGTCAGTATGGAAATATCACTAACACGAAATCGTCCATACAAATCGGTAATTTCATACTTTAACCTCTACTATTATCATATTTTAAACGCTTTCTTTTTATTGCAGAAGGCTGCAGTCACTCCATATCTCAGCATTACTTCTATGAGTCAATCATAGACCCTAAAATTTTTCGAGCTTATGAGTGCAAATCCTGGAAAGATTTCCTAGACCACAAATGTAACCACACAGGATATATGGGCGAAGGTATCAGTCGCAACATGACTGGGACATATTACTTGACTACTAATGACACGGAATTATCTAGTTATAATTATGTTATGGCAGTTCAATAAACATGAAAGACCATGAGGATTTTTCTTAAGCCCCATATCTCCGTAACTAGTAGGTTCCCAAGTATGCCCAACCCAGGACCCCGCTTTCAGCAGGAGAGCTAGTGACGACGATACCAAAACCGGCCAAGTACGAGTCGAAATCGTAGTAGGGGAGCCTCCTTTAGTTTTTAATTTATTATTTGTTGTTATAGCGGCAACAGAAATAAACATTCTGTGGAAATTTCAACTATCTACCTATTACGGATCATGAGATACAGCAAGCTGACAGACAGACTGACGACAGCGGAGGCTTAGTAATAGGGTCCCGTTGGTTACCCTTCGGGTACGTAACCCTAAAAAGGCTAGGCAGATGATAAATACGGAGTGTTCGGTTATTAAAAAAAAAATCAGCTGTTCCATACATTTTCGACGGCACGGTTGGCGCAGTGGCTGAGCGATTGACTGCTGCGCTTCGTGTCGCGGGTTCGATTCCCGCACGGAACAAATATTTGTATGGCCTACAGGTAGTTGTTCCGGGTCTGTCTGTTTGTGTATGTGAGTTTAAATGTTTATAAACGCACCCACGATACAGGAGAAATTCCTAGAGTGGGGCAACGTCATTTAAAAAAAAAAGACATAATTTTGACCATATAGGTATTGCAGTTTTGAAGGAAACAGCTGTTTTTTTGTTGTTTTAATAACCTGTGAAATAGTTCTTTGTGGGGGGGCTCAGAATGATGTACTGAATACGTGGTAACCGTTTTCGCGTCGGTGTCCCTTCCACTCTGTATAGATAGTTCAAATACTTTACCTTCATAGCTATAGCACAGTTGACGAGTGAATGCATGACTCTAGTCTCTCTGCCCATCCATAGACGAATAGATTCCGCTTTGTCCTGCTCTGCTATCGTGGCTAAGCCGTCTTCTGTTTTACCTTCGCGGAGGTTTGATAACATCTGAAAAGAATAATACAAAGCTTGGATTGATTGTCTTTTGATTCTGAACAGCATTGATGGACAGATTTGTCAATGGTTACAACAGCAACCGAAATGAAGATCACAATTTTTCTGACAGTGATGCAGTGGCGAAGGTTCCATACAACTCGATTCCTACCGGCTTCCCTTTGAAAAATGTCACAGTCAGTATTCTATAGACAAATAATATAATCCACATTAAATATTTGTACTCCGGCTAGCCTCTTAAAAAAATTTTGTGACTATTTACCTAAAGAGTCTCGCTGCTATACAAGGTGTAAACGGACCCTTCACGAAGCCGTCAACCAAGCATTCTGTACATCAAACTAAGTAACTCTACGCAAAAATTATTGCTGGCAACGACTTTTTTTTTTTGGGGTGAACAATCACGTTTTCCAGTAAAACTCAATGTAACGCACTCAAAACATTGTGCTGATGGATGCTTTGAATAGTAAACGGGTCATAGAGGTAAGTAAAGTAAAATTATAACCTTAAAAACTAGCATTAAAAAAAAAAACTTGTGAAAAAGTCGGAACTTTGACCCCCAATATCTCCGTAACTAGAAGGTTCCCAGGTACGGTCTAGAACAAAAAAATGATCGCAATGACGGGGATAACAAGTATCTTTCGGTTCCGTTAAGGGTCTATGTACACACTTTTATAGTATATGACACTAGCTGACCCGCGCAACTTCGCCTGCGTTTGGATTTTTACCCGTTTTTGCAACATTTTTCATGAATGCTCCGCTCGTATTGGTCGTAGCGTGATGTTATATAGCCTATAGGCCTTCGTCGATAAATGGGCTATCCAACACTAAAATAATTTTTCAATTCGGACCAGTAGTTTCTGAGATTAGCGCGTTCAAGCAAACAAACTCTTCAGCTTTATAATATTAGTATAGATTATTTTGAATATTGTAAAACATTATAGAACTCCAAGGCGTTGTCAAATGTACAGCATAATTAGCCTAAAATGTCCGCACAGCTGGGACCCAGGCCTCAATTCTGTGGAAGAGAGTGGGCCGTAATCTAATGCAGGTTGACTTCATATTCATGTGTGACTGACCACGACTATACTGAAGAGTCTTACCATTTGTATAGTGTCTAGCATAGCATACAGCCTGTCGACTGCCTCGTCCGGCTTGCCGGCGTGTGCTGGCAGCTCTGCGACTAATAGTCGCAAGGAGAATGGGACCAGACTGCCTGTGCGATTCTCGTAAGTGTCGGGGTAGAACTGTAAACAAATATGAAATATGAGGTGTGAACTACTGAACATACATTCAACATCTATAGAACCATATGAACCGTTACTGGATTCATCATCTGGCCTTGTTATGGATATAACTAACGATGACTCCATGATGTTGTCGATGTGGATATCACGGTCCCAGTCAGATATGATGACCCTTTTTGTTTTTGCCTCGATATTTTTTTTTCTTCTAAATATCCGTTTTTTTTTTACATTTTGTATTAAATACATGTGTATTTTAAAATAAATAATAATTTAATAAAGAGAACGAAAATTTTTGCTGTGAGTACCGTTATAAATAAAATTTAATGTCATAATTTATTCTTTTTCTATAAATAATATCGACTATCCATCATACAACATTAGTTTTAGTATATGCGAAACCTGAAACACGTGTCTAGTATTTTTATGTAAAGAATCTATGTAAAAAATTTCAAAACTGTATCATGAAAAATCACAAAGTTATAAGCTTCTTCTGTTACCTGGTTGTCCGCACTAAAACGTGGTCACCACGCGGCACGCCCCTCCAGCGTCGTCTTGAGCATATTGATAATAATAATTTGGCAGTAGGTACCAAAATAATTGCGATAGGTACTTAGTGTCGCTTGGTGTCCAACTTGTAACTTTTTAAAATATTTTTGGGACAAAATATAACATGGTTTAAAAGTTATTGGAATCGATTCAGTTACTTATTCTGAACAAACTATATTCAGGTTTTGCATATACTAAAAATAATGTTGTGTACATCCAACCACTAAAAATGTCTTGGCGTCTAATGTCACCAAACGTCACCTGCACTTACCTACGGCGAAAGGACTATAAGTGTATGCATAGTACTTGTGACTGCACATGAAAAAAACATTGTTATAAAAATATAATCACACCTCATAAAACATATCCGGTTTGTTGAAGTCTCCGAAAGGCTCGGCTTCCTTCATCAAGGGATCATTGAGCCTGATCCTCAACATGACTGCGAACCTGGTCAGCCATAGTTGTAGAGAACGGGGCGTGTGCTTCGTGGGACGATGCATGCGGCCTACACCTGGTGGAGAGATTATGAGTTTTTGATTGTGATGAAAAATGACATATGAGATGATCTAAAATGAATAAAATAAACTCTAAATATTCACTTTCAATTTAGAAATAGGTATTTTTAGGATTCAGTACCTCATAAGGAAAAAAACGAAACCCTTATAGGATCACGCGAGTGTTTGTCTGTCTGTCCGTCTGTCACAGCCAATTTACTCCAAAACTGCTGTGCCGATTGAGTTGAGATTTGGTACATATTATGTAAGTCGGTGACCCAAAGACGTCCGTCTTAACGTAAATTAGTGAATTTTAAATATGGGGGCCACTTTTGGGGGTAGAAAATGAAAAAAAAAAAAAGGTTTTGCAGACTATATCGTGTTACATATCAAATGAAAGGGCTCATTGTGAGATCTTTGATCAAATTCTTTTTATAATTTTAAGATACATAGTTATAAAGTTATTTAAGAAAATACGCGAAAATTGATCACTCCGATGTCGATTGATGATATCGTCAAGATGGTGGGATACAGATGGATAAGGGACGCACAGAACAGAGAAGAGTGGCAGAAGAAAGGGGGAGGCCTATATTTTTTTTTTTTGTCTAAGGCTTTTTTTAATTTTATATCTTTTATAATAATTAAGTTTTTTTCTTTTCTTTTTCTTTTTTCTTTTAGTTTACCCTATTGTATAAGCCATTACTTGTAAATTTAATATTTTTAGGTAAAAATTACAATTTTTTAAATAAGGCTAAAAAATTAGGGTAAAATTCCCTACTTTTTAAGAATGACATTTTTTTTTTGTACGCCATTCCTATATGGCAAAACATGTAGCATCTTTATTTTTATTTATAAGACCTGTATAGTGCATACCATACCCACTCATGTTTTACAAAACAATTATATCTTTATCTTTATTGATGCCCAACAGAGGGTGATTCCGGGCTGAAATGATGATGTTAACAAGATTATTCCTGCCGATTTTACTTCAAGGTTTACTGCTACTTCTAGTAGAGCACATCTGGTTATCTAAATAATGCACTGCCTGCTCACCTTGTCCCGCTGCGCTGATCAACACATGTGTCAAGTTGACAGCGGCGCGCAGGTAGCCAGTGCGCAGTAGCTCGCGCAGTCCTGCCTCGTCGCGGCTCACGTGTTCTGCTCTTACTACGCCTCGGCTGCCCGCTGAGCTTACTCCGAGGTACTTTATTGCTACTTCTTGGAGGGCATCAGCCTGGAAAGAAATTTTAATCTTGGTTTATGAAGAACTTTTTAGAGGAGCTTGTTGCTAAATAATAACAGCCGCTCGGATCGATCTGTAGGTTAAGCCGTGGTTGCCGAGGTTGGTCTGTGGATGGGTGACTGACCCATTACACACCGAGTTTCCTCCGAGTGCCTCGGAAAGCACGTTAAGCAGTTGGTCCCGGCTGTCATTTGTAGATCTTTGACAGTTGTTACAGGTAGTCACTGACTACCAAAAATCTGACAACCAGTCTTTCGAAGGGGTATCGTATTCGGTATTACCCAGTAATAACTACGTTGTGGAAGTCAGATAGGCAGTCGCTCCATGTAAAATACTGGTATTCAGCTGCATCCGGTTGACTAGATGCTGACCCCAACGTAGTTGAGAAAAGGCTGGGCAGATGATGGTTTATGAAGAAATTTTTAAGGTGATGATGTGATGTCATGAATTAAAGTTCAGAAGGATGTCTCATTTGTGTATTTATAGATGCAACTGATGCAAGTTTCAAAAAGACTAACACAGACTCAGTACAATAACTTATCGAGATAAGTTGAGCTTTAATTGCTAAAGAAAATTAGATAAAAGATTGGGACCCTAAGACTCATAGAATTATACTGCAAAAATAAACCAAATATAAATTTAGGGAGATTAATATTTTATTATTGACTAGCGATCCGCTCTAGCTTCGCACAGCGCAACCTATCGGGTCCAAAAGTATATCTAATGTAGCCCATATTTTAAGTTAAGAATCTAGCAGTAGAGCAGTGAAAACTACGTTCAAATGCATGCAGTAGTTTTTGCGTGATGTGCGTACAAACATACAGACAAAAAGACAGATAGACAGACAAAAATTCTACAAACTGTTGTTTTGGCTTCTGTTGCTCATAAAGACATCTGCCTGTTACAATTTTTATATGTATAGATTTTGATTTAATATCAATTTGATTAATATTTCCTTTTGGAAAATTTAAAAAAAAAATTGTGTGGCTTACCAGTTCTTCTTCAAGCACTAGCCCTGGCATTGTGAGCACTTCTCTTTCAGGAAAAAAGGAGCCTTTTGGTGAGGACTGTGCCTGTTAACAGAGAAATAATTAAAAATAAATAATCTTTCGAACATAGTGCGTCCGACATAAACATGTGAACATAATAATGCTCTTTATTATGTTTACAATGTACACCATAGTTGTCTTTGGTCCCGGGTATCATTTGTAGATCTTTGACAGCTGATACTGTATTCAGCTGCATCCGTTTAGACTGGAAGTAGACCCCAATATAGTTGGGAAAAGGCTAGGCAAATGATGATTATACAAGGGTTATAGGGTGACACAATACCCATTGTGTGTGTGGATTGGATAAAACACTCTGTACTACCAAATCTCCAACAACAAGCTATATAGTCAATGGCATGGTTGACACAGTGGCTAAGCAATTGGCTGCTGCTCTGCTTGTCGTGGGTGTGTTTCCCGCACTGAACAAATATTTTTAAGGCCTACAGGTAGTTGTTCCAGGTCTGGCTGTTTTCATATGTTTGTGAACACACCCATGATACAGGACAAATTGTAAGATCGCTGTAGTTTTGTAAAAAAAACAAATTGTCATGACTGATCATAGAAGATAGTTACAAAATCTAAGATTCAGTCAAAAACAAGACATACCTTCATAAGCGTCTTCTTAGCTTCATCATTAGGCAGCCAAGCATCTCTTCTTCTATCAGCCTCTTTATCTACAGGCTGATTCTGCAAAGAAAAATATATTAATATAAGCTGTTATAATATCATCTTGTTGCAAATCTTAATTATAGATATAGTCACAATCACTAATTATGTTTTTTTTCAATTCGAAACTTCACTATTTACTACTACAAAATATTTTTTATGACAGACCAAAAAGAAATATGTATTCCCAGTATTGAGCATACAACGCAACTCTTTCGAGCATACTGTGGATGCCTTGAGTGTTGAGTTAAGGGTATCCCCTGTGGGGTACGAACCTTGGCTTAGGGCGTCACTTGGGAGGGCAGCAAAGCGGACCGGCTGGATCTGAGTGAGATTAGAAATAATAAATTATAAAACTCACTTTTATACTCAACCCGTCCATAGCTTCAGTCAGTATAGTCGGGTTAGCTATTCCAGTCTTGGCGGGCACTATTTGTGGTTCAGGGCCAATAGTGTCGAAGAACGTCGATGGATCAGGTAAACTCGTTGCTGGCACTGCAGCCGACCCGCTCACAGTTGGCAAAACATTCGTAAAAGTCATCTCCTCCGTCATTTTCTGTTGCGTAAATGAAGCAGTCATATTTGTAGGAAAAACGCTGCCTGTTGATGTTTGATTTCCTAATAATACAATGTAACTTTATAAATCAATCTTATAGTAATCAGTTTCAATAGAAAAATATTTATTAAACGCAACCGAAACATTACCTTCCGGTTCGCCTAAATAAATGCTTTGTATCATATCCGTTGGCGATGTCCCGATTTCATCGAAGAACTGAGAGGCGGGAGGGACTTCCTTATCACCGAAATATTGACTCAGTGACGGTTTATTATCCATTTTTCTGTTTATAATTCCTCTTTATCACTAAAATTCCTCGCTGATAACAAATGACGTCGACCGACTGACATTTAATGTTTTTAAAAATTTTAAAGTTTCATTTCTATTTCGGAGTAGAAGTCTTTTGAAGCTTAGGAAAATAAATAGCGTTGTTTATCACTGAACGCACCATAATTCAATGTTGCAAATAAATTCATGTTCGTCGTTGTAAAGTTCCAATCCAACACAATCCAATTAGAAGTGTTTAGGTTGTGGCTCGTTTAAAGTCATGATCATTTCTCGAGAATGGTCAGTGGGTCGTCTTAGGGGTGAATTAGCCAAATATACTTCAAAATTGGGAGTGTGTGAAATTGTATAGACATCAGAAATGTCTAGTGGATTTTAATTAAGTTAGTTACGATAATCTTTCAAATCAGTTTACGTTATCGTCATTTATTTTGTCTCAAAGACGAAGGACCAACAACATTATTTAAGTTTACCTCATCATAAATCTCAAATACGATACGGTATACTCTTCCTCAAAACATCTCATTGTCAAAACATGACAACCCTAAAATTAAACAAGTTGTCAAACTTGACAAGTCGTAATCGCTTACGATTTCTTGTACGAAAGAAAATTAAATAAATTTTTCTTTGAAAATCTTATTGGTGGCTCCGCTTGTCCTCAGTCCATAACACAGGTGCGTTGCGAAATGTTACGTTGTCAATTTACACGTTGATCAGTCCGTATCATCATCATCCATCACCATCATCATCATTTCAGCCGAAAGACGTCCACTGCTGGACATAGGCCTCCCCCCAAGTGTCGCCACATTGACCGGTCCGTGCGTCTCGCCTCCAGCGGATACCATCCCCGCAACCTTCACCAGGTCAAATGGAGCAACTAAATCTTCCATTTTTGTACATTTGGTCTACTGTTAGTAGTTTGTAGGTACTTTAATTTATCAAAGTTTTATCAAAGCGGTGTTTTATCTGTTTGTGTTTTGTAGGCACAAATGACGAACCAGGCGTCTCCGGTCGAGGAGCAGGAGAAACTCCTAGATGAGGCCCTGAATATTGTCAAAGTGCAGGTTTGTTTTCAAATTGTTATCTAATTGCACAACAAATTGATGGGCGGTACGGTGTTTCCGTTTTTATGAACAGATTTTTTTTTTTTTCGATTGCCGTTTGAATTGGTTTATGTTTTTCTGCGAATAAAAACTTTTTTTATTATAAATTAGGAATTTGTATGCAAAGTAACAAAGTTGACAAGTTTAAAGTTAGTTTAGAAAACTGTGTCACTGAAATGAACTTTTGTATTCAAGGTTTTAAAAATAAACTTTTCTGTAACAGTCCTACTGTCTTATTCTATGATTGACCATTGACACCATGTTTTCTGCAAATAAATTATTATTATTTCCTTTATTATTGTTAAAAAAAAAATACTTTGGAACATTTCATTTATTTCCATAATAATATTAAATTGTACTTTAACTAAACTTTAGCTTCATTCAAGCCTGCCTTTGTGCATTAGCTGTCAAATGCAATTTATATGTAATTTTGTGTAGAAAGAGAATTTAGCAATCAAAAGTCTTCCCAATTTGTATTGAAGAACCAAATGTTTAATGTATTTACTGTGTAGTGAATCTTTACTACATTTGTATAAAAAGATAATGTAAATTCTACAACTGAATTCAATTAAAAAATTATGATAACACAGATATTCTACTTACTACTTATTCATTGATGTTAGATGTTTCTTCTACCAATTAACAGTAAGTAGAATATCTGTGTTATTATTACTATTTGAATAATACTTATTCAAAAAGTTAACTAGTGATAATTGAAACTTGCTACTAACATTCAAATAATTTTAAACATTGATTATATTCTAACTATTCATAGATAAAAAGTTTTTAAACACATGTAATTGACTTTTAAGGGCATTAAACCACTATTTACACAACACAGATATTAAATTTCGTTTCATCACTTTAAGATATAACCCTATTTGACCCTGTACATTATAAAAAAACATGTTATTTCAGGCATTTCAAATGAAGAGATGTCTGGACAAGTCGAAGCTGATGGATGCTTTGAAGCATGCCTCCACTATGCTTGGAGAGCTGAGGACTTCTCTGCTCTCCCCCAAAAGCTACTATGAGCTTTGTATCCTTTTTACATCATTTTTATATAGGTTTTCTGTACTTACAGGATAGTAAGGTAAGAGAAAAGTATAGCCAACCTCATCAAATCAAAAGTCATTTATTGGTTAAGTTTAAGAAGTTTTTTACCATAATAACATGAGACCCTCAAAGCCCGTCCTTCGCCTTATTTCTGGTTCCGGCTGTCATTTGTAGTTCTTTGACGCACAGAAGAAGAAACGACAAAATTAAAGATTTCTTTTGTTGATCTGTCATTTTGTCGATTCTTCCGTCGACAAAACCCGTTTCTACAGTTGGTCATGCTACGCGTGCTGCTAGTCAGTAGCCCTAAAGTCGGACAACCAGTTTTACCAAGGGGTTATTGTATTACCCAGTACTAACTGGGTTATAGAGGTCAAATAGGCAGTCGCTCCGTTGGGAAAAAGCTAAGCAGATGATGACGACTGTTGTTGCAAGTCCAGTTGCAAACTTCACTAAGAAGGAAGCAATCTAACTAGTACACAGACAAATACACCTTATTGTTTTTTAAAAATGACATTCAACCTATGGTGGTAAAAAAGTTATAATGTTGACTTTACAAAAAAAAATATTGGTACTTCTAATCTAAATTGGTCTTCTAATTGGCCTTCCAAAAGATTATATTTTGTTGTGGTAGATGCCTGCATTTAAATAGACAGCAGTAGGCTTTCACCGTCTGAAAAGGGAGAGATCAAGTTTTAATAAGTTATTATGTAGGTACTGCTGTGCTCGCTGACGGTCAACCACTTTTCAACCTTATCACTCAGGGCATAAGGATGAAAAGTGGTCAACCGTCAGTGATTAAGTGTAACATAAACTATACAGATATAATAATGTGATACCCATATCATATTTAAGACTGGTATTATACTTAGTCTCCTTAGCACGTTGCTGGAAATTCAAATTGATTCAGTTCACGTTTACAAAACTTGCCTATGATATATCCCATGGCTGCTCAACTTATTTTAAATTTTGTGATCGTGATTTTGTGTCAACCGGCTGGCCATCTAGTACATGAAACTTGCCTTTATTCACGTTGTACTGGTACTTCAATTAAATATTTAAAAATACTTTCCGTTGTCCCCGTACACTGTCCTCGTTCATATAGTTGAATAAAATAAGAAAAAATTATTGCTCACAGTCCCCGTAAAATTAAAATTCGAATACAAATAAATACATTTTGTTTTATTCCCCTTTTCTTTTTCCCATGCTAAAAACTAAGCTTACAACTGAATGCAGATTTAAGAGGACAACGACTCGTGAAAAGTTTACTTGCCGTTGTCCCCGAATAAATTTAATCACGTCCCCCTGTCCCCGTGACGGGGATATGGCATACGGGGAATAACCGGAAACTTGCTATAGTAACGGTAGATACGTTGCTCACTGTCTGCTGGATATTGGCTTACTGAGAATATGTTCATAAGGAGCAAAAATTTGTTTTCGATAAGGTTTGATTTTTTACCGATCCTGAAATCTGTTTTCAAAAGACTCATTAGCTGACCAATTTAGGCGGGCCAATACAAATGGGTTGGCGGGCCACGTTATGTCCCGCGGGCCTGGGGTTGAGCAGACTTGACCTTAAGTACCGCATTTTACTTATTTAGAACTAAGGAACACCATTTAAATAAAGGAATCTCAGAATGAACAGTCTTTTACACCCTAGGCAGTCAGTTGTGCTATCAACAGAATGGATCATCAAAATTTCACGACAATATAAAAGTCCGATTCGCAGCAAGTCCGGGTCCGCCAAACGTCCGATTTGCAGACTGTCCGATTTACTTTTATTGCTTTATAATAATGTAGAAAGAAACATTGGTTCATAATGAGGCTTACTCTTTTGGTTTGTTTTTTGCTGCATTTACAAGACAGATGTGGGTGGCAACGCCGGGAGGGGACGTCCTAGAAGGACATACACTGACCTTATCGGTGAACGATCAGGTGCGTAGTACTCGCAACCAGGCGTGTGTGTATGGCCACATGTATGAACGTGGACGAGGCAAAAGGAGTATGTAAGGATCGTAGCAGATGACGTTCTGTGGTTTCTACCTACCCCCGTGGGAAAATGGCATGAGTTTATGTATGTTTTGCTGCATCAAGATAGGGAGAGCTACATCCAAAGCAATCCTGCCATCCTTAACTCGCACACAGACATGGCCATAACAGACGAGCTCCGCCACCTAGAGCTGTACCTCCTCGAGGAGTTCCAGAAGGGTCGCAAGGTAGCCGACCTGTACGAGCTGGTGCAGTATGCTGGCAACATTGTGCCGAGGCTGTACCTGCTGATCACTGTGGGCCTGGTGTACATCAAGACTAACTCGAATTTGAGGAGGGATTTGTTGAAGGTAAGAAAGTGAAATTTAGTTTTCTTGATGACGTGTCATTTTCGTTCTTGCATATTTGCATTATTTTAAGATAGACTGAAAGAAAATGCCTATTGCGTGGTCTGCCTCTGTTAAATATTTTTGGTTGAATAAACATAACATCATGCCTGTAATCCCCGAAGAGTTAGGCAGGGGTGTACCATGTTAGGTTGTTGTACTGTTGTACAACACCCACATTTTGTCAGTTATGTTCGAGTACCATACGTTATAGCCTATTGCCATCAACCAGGCACAAATCCAGCCTCCGTGGCTGCTACTGAGAAATTCCTGCCTAATGGGAAAACACCAATAACGGTTTGCCCAACCTGGGAATCGAACCCTCATGCTAATAAATCCCTCTTGTAATAAAGCACTAAATAAGTAAACTAGCAACTAAAGTTGGGGTACTGGGTGGGCTCAGTCGTTCTCCGAACGATTTCTTGCTATAAAAGTCTCAAGTTCAGAACTGTATGATTAACGTACTTACAATATATTATTGAAGGCGATTTCATTCACTTAGTGAATACCAAATGGGAAGGATTTGACAGCGGGTGCCGTCGAGTAACAAGCTGTTGTATGTTCCATTGGTGCCCTTCATTGATTTATTTGCCGAACTCTTTGCTATACATATTACAAAATTACGTGTTATTCTACTCTTCAAACTTTTCATCTATCAGAGGCAGAACCAAGTTTTCAACCAGCTCACAATGGAGATCGCCGATGCGGGACATAATACGCTATCTTCTATTGCCTTTTCATACCAAGCTTTCCCGTTTCATGCAAGCACATCTTTCAGGACTTAGTAGAGATGTGTCGAGGAGTACAGCATCCTCTCCGCGGTCTGTTCCTAAGGAACTACCTACTGCAGTGCACCAGGAATGTGTTGCCGGACACCTCGGAGGCGCAGAACGAACAGGAAGGCGTTGTGAGTATGACAACAATATGGTCCTCCCGTAAATCCGTCCAAAGGTTGTCTTGAAAATATCGCTTTTAGTGATAAGACCTTTGGATGGATTTACCATACAAATTACAGCTATAATTACAAAATGATACCTGTAATTTGTATGGTGTACATAACAAGGAGTATATTATCTACTTTTACACATACGTTTGTAGTTTTGATTCTAAATGCATTCGTTTTTACTGTCATGGAGGAAGACGAAACAGCAGCCCACGTGCTTCTTCATTGCCCAGTGGTTGCAACATACAGGGCAAAGTACTTCGGTAACCCAGGTACTCTCCGCGAGATTATCAGCAACATCAAGGCGCTGCTGGCTTTTCTCGGGGAGTTGGGGTGGATCGAATAAATTTCCCACCCGCACGCAAAATACGCGCTTTGACGTGGAGTTGCGGACACCAGCCCGTTATACAATACAATAGTGTCATTAAACATAAGACATTTTGATTTTCAGTCTCGCCGTCTAACGCAGTGCCGTTGCACAAATCTAATGATTTAAACGTTTTCCGACGCTTAGTTAAATGTACACATAGTTGCATTCGATTGATATCGGTCTTTTAAATATATTTTTATTGACAGCCGTTAATTGGAAACTTGTAATTTAATTGGTGCACGTGAATATATACTTGACGTCATACGGTTCGATTACACCATTATTTAAAAAATATCGCATCATTTCGTTATAGAAAAATTGACATAAAACCTCCTGTTTTAGAAGTCGGTTAAAACACATTTATGTAGTCTACTACTAATACTATAGACCGACCGCTTTAATGAGTCCTCCGCCTTGCCCCATAAAAGGCACATAAGCGTCCACAAAGTCCTAACAATATCCCACAGGTTATTTGCTTTAAAATAACCATAACCCACGTAGGTATTACGATACTAATTGAACCAATACGTGATCAACCTTCTGAATAAATTCCATTTAAATTGATACCTTAACGAGGACTTATTAAAGCGGTCGGTGTATACTAAAAATCAAATTATTTTAGATTGATGTATATTGTTCTTATTCAGGTAAAAGATGCTATCGACTTC